>CM042379.1:16575268-17175268 GCA_023634145.1 Thymallus thymallus | reverse complement strand
GTTCTGGGATTTTTGCTCACCGTTCTTGTGATCATTTTGACCCCACGGGGTGAGATCTTGCGTGGAGCCCCAGATCGAGGGAGTGGTCTTGTATGTCTTCCATTTCCTAATAATTGCTCCCACAGTTGATTTCTTCACACCAAGCTGCTTACCTATTGCAGATTCAGTCTTCCCAGCCTGGTGCAGGTCTACAATTTTGTTTCTGGTGTCCTTTGACAGCTCTTTGGTCTTGGCCATAGTGGAGTTTGGAGTGTGACTGTTTGAGGTTGTGGACAGGTGTCTTTTATACTGATAACAAGTTCAAACAGGTGCCATTAATACAGGTAACGAGTGGAGGACAGAGGAGCCTCTTAAAGAAGAAGTTACAGGTCTGTGAGAGCCAGAAATCTTGCTTGTTTGTAGGTGACCAAATACTTATTTTCCACCATAATTTGCAAAGAAATTCATTAAAAATCTTGTCTCTCATAGTTGAAGTGTACCTATGATGAAAATTACAGGCCTCTCTCATCTTTTTAAGTGGGAGAACTTGCACAATTGGTGGCTGACTAAATACTTTTTTGCCCCACTGTATATGGCGATTCTTTTCCACTCATTTTGGATTGTGTCATATAGCTGGATCTACAAAACAGATGGCCTCAGACGTCAAAGTATGTCGTTAGAAGAACAGGTTTGAAGTCTGAAAACATCTGATCAAACGTAGATGTTTTACTGTAATGTCACATTAACTACTTGCTGAAGAGTCAGCTTCTTGGAACAACTGAAAACGACTTTCAAAAACTTGTTAAAGAGCGCAAATATGCTCATTATAATTTGTTTTGACCATGCGGGACACCAAAGCATTATCTCATATTATCCTCTAATTTCTCTTCAGACTTAACATGCATAGTCGTCCTTGATAGCAGGGGCCTCTTCTGCACAATTAAAAAAACGATGTCTCAAGCTGTACACACACGCCTTGTAACTAATTAGACGACAGCAGATACAGTGCTGGGCAAATCGATTAGCATTGTGCTTTGCAGATTCAGGCTCTCGGGTGATGCAGCAGTGGCTGTCGCAGGAGGATTGCACTGGTGCCAGTCTCCTATCATAACAATGGCTCCTTGGCTGATACTAATTCTAAATATCTGTGTGAGTCCCAAATGGCACCCTATTCCCTAGATAGAGCACAACTTTTGACCAGGGCTTAATAGGGGATGCCCATAGGGCTCTGGTCAAAAGTATTGCACTAAATAGGGAATAGATTGACATTTGGCACAAACCTGCTGTCTTCACTTTTTTGCTCCATTAGTGTAGCGGTAGCCTATCTTTCAGGAAAGGTGTGAAGTGATTTCCTTTATGAGCGGCCTGGGGGCATGTGAAGTCAAATTTCAATAAGGTGAGAAAATAAAGATATCCTCCTCGAGCTATCCTTTAATCACCCCTGTTGTTCTGCTTATGGCTTGTGGATTTATATCATACTCACACTCTTGTAACCTTTTACAACGTATATTTGTCTGAGACAGAGTGGACCTTCGTGAACAATTTAGAAATGTAACATTGATAGGCTTGTCTTATGAATCTTTTATGTGCATGAGGGAGAGGTTTGCTTAGAGGCCAATACATTGGGGTACTGTACACCATGACCTCCTGTGCTTTTTATTCACACGTTCTTAACAAAACAAAATTATAATTAGTTCAGCTTCAGGATATTTCAGAACTACTGAAAGAGCCACTCAAATTCTTCTCAGCTTCCCTTCCGTCTCTCTTTTGCATCTGTCTCCTTCCCTGCAGTGCAGTTTTGACGAGCTTTCGTATTAACGGCTCATTGATACATTTGTACTCGTGCCCATGAGTCTCATAATGCCTGGAGGTTGGGATTCTGAGACTATTCTCCTTTTATGCTTCCAGCTGTGCACGATTTGTTCACCCATTCAACTACAATGATTTTTTTTTATTAACAAATCCTCTTCAACACAATTTCCCCTTGCCTCCTAAATCTGCTCAGCCTCTTCTCCCTCTGGGCTGTCTGCGCTGGTCTCCCTGCATGTGTGTGTGTGTGTGCGTGCATGCGCAGTGTGTGTGTGTGTGATCTGTGATTTACATATGGAGTTATCTTATTGGTGACGTTTGCTTGTTGGCTGATTTTCATTTATAAAAAGTCATTGCCTGTCCAAGGAGGGACTAAACACATCATAGTGATTATGGCTCAATACTTTGTCTCACAGCGGGATGCTATTGATCATGGCAGACAGGCTGAGCTGTTAATTTGAAAGGGGTGTATGCATGAGAGACCGATACAATGTGATCCATCTTTATTAATAGACAAAATAATGAAGAGTGATAGGCCTATCATTAAACAACTCAATGAGAAAACAAATAGCTTTTCTGTTGGATATGGACTGCTACTTCCGGGACTTTTTTGTCCATTTGCCAATACTCCATAAATGAACTCTCCAGCCCTATATCTATTCCCAAGGTTACTCGAGACACACATTTAGCTTAAATTGGCAACTACAATATGCAAAATTTCCTTTCATAGGATAGCTCGAGGCAAAGTCAGTATTATCCTTAGGGTGATTGGTTGAGCCCTCTTGGGTGCGTGACATCACTCCGAGCCCTTACCAAACAATGGTGGACACTTTCTCTCCCCTCAGATCTAGAATCAGTAGTAACCACCAACTTCAAGGACAGTTATCTTAAATTTAAAAGACATCTAATATTCCAGCAACCCAATAAGCTAAAAGGTTTGAGTCACCTCAGCCGTTTTCTTATAAAACAACTCAGATATTAACGGTAGTTAGTTAGCGTTAGCTAGACTGCTTCTAGACTCAGGAGCTCATGGGCAAATAGACATGTCACATAGGCTTCAGGAGCCAGCTGGTTAGATATAGCAGTTAGTTTTCACCAAAATATGATCAACTCATAGCTATTTTATCCAGGGAACACCACATTTAGAAGGATAACTACAGACTGAAATGTAGCCAGCTAGCATGCTACCTCACAGCCTAGCTACATTAAATTATCTGTATTAGTCCTGTTCCTTTAAGAAAGGGAAATAGAGCCCTAGACATCACTTCCCTCCACCTTTCCGCCCTCCACTACACCACCCAAACCCCATCCAGCCACTCTAAACCTTTCACACAATCTCTCCCTATCTACATCATACAGTTCACAAAATATCAACACATGCTCCACCGTTTCCTCCACTAAACAATCATCACACAGAACTGTTTCATGTCTCCCTATTATCCACAATGTGGCATTCAAACCTGTGTGCCCAAACCGTAGTCTACTCCACACAGCTTCCTCTCTCCTACATCCCATTCTCCCCACCTCTTCCTTAACTGACCAGTGCATGTGATAAAATTGCCTCCCCTTACTTTACTAGCATCCCACTCCCTTTGCCAAAGATCCCTTTTTCAAGGACTTAATCTTCCTGCGCCTAATGGGACCTGAATATCTACCCACTCTCTCCTCACTCATTCTTAACCACCACATCAGCCTTCTCATTCCCCTCCACACCCACATGGGCCGGAACCGAGCAAAAGCTTACCACCACTCCCATCCTCTCCAATCCTATTAACAGCACCATCATCTCCACAAACAAGTCTCCCATTTACGACCTGGCCGCATTCACACTTCTCAACACTGCAGCCACTTTCACCTCATCCACCCATCTCAAATCTATAATCATGGCCATCAACTCGGCCACATACACTGACACCTAATCAGTTAACCGCTTACATACTCTAACATTAAAATCTGGGATATACACCCCTGCCCCCTCCCTACAACAGACTGGATCCTTTGAACCATCTGTATACGTACATCTTTAAAAAAATCAATTTAAAAAAAGATCTCTCGAAACTGTCCACATCTATACTTGGTTTCGGAAACAGCCATGGAGGAATGCAATTGCCGGCCCTATCTCTCTCTCCCTACACAACAGTGTTTGTCTATCCGACCCCCAATCATATCCTGCCACTGTCATCATGAGGTTCAGCACCTTCCTACACTTCATTTCTATATACTCAACACTTAATTTTCAATATACTCTCTTCCACGTGAGCCTCTCATCAAATTACATACTTAAATACTTAAACTCAGACACCATACCTATATCCTGACCATATACTTTAGGGACGGCAGGTAGCCTAGCGGTTAGAGCATTGGGCCAGTAACCAAAAGGTTGCTGGTTTGAATACCAGAGCCGACAAGGTGAAAGGCACTTAACCCTAATTTGCTCCAGGTGCTGACCCTGTAGGTAGGCTGTCATTGTAAATAATAATTTGTTCTTAACTGACTTGCGTAGTTAAATAAATAAAAAAATTGCAGCCTAACATTGTTAACCTTCCTCCTAGAAAACACCATATAGCCAGACTTGGCCACAGACATCCTGAATCCCCATGTTAGAGACCAAACTTCACAGCTTCTTGCATTTTTCTCAATATCAAAACACACAACACTCATCACCTGTCTTATTGTCAGGGCCTTGGCTATCTCTGTACTAACTGTCTCCAGGGCAGACCTCCCTCTGACCACCGACTTTGCCTCCGGATATCCTACAAAAGGACATTTTGGCTACAGTTGTCATGGTTAGGTGGTTGGACACAAGGCGCAGAGCAGTGGTAAAGACTAGATCTTTATTTCGATCAAAACCAAACAACAATGAACAAACACCAGCAACCATGAACTGGTGTGCACATAGCACAAACAATAACCCACACATAATTGTGGAAGGCAAGTACCTTAAATAGGGGACCAAACACAAATTACTCATAGAGTTACCTAGAACTCTCAAACCCTAATCCTGACAACAGTACAGCTTGCTAAAACACAATTGGGATTGACTTCTGAATAGATCCACGAATGGGATCTGCCAATGACGAGTCCAATCTCTGCAGAGAGCCGAGTCGTAAGAGGCTACCTGAGGGGTCTGTCCATTGATAAAAACCTCAGTCCATCACTAAAACAAGCTCTTTCATGCAGGGAGATTTGATTGGGTGAGGCAGCTGGCTTCTATTACTCCTTTGCACTCTAATTGGTTGTTGAGAGTTTGGTATCTGTATCTCATCTACATGGTCTGCACAGGGACAACTTCATTTACATTTCCAAACACAATTAAGGAGTGATGAATTACTGTATGTACCAGCACGTTTTATATTCTGTTCTGTTGGCAATGCTACAGTAAACACTGTATATGAGCTTTACATACAAGGATATTAATTAGCATGAATTCAATCATGTGTATGAAAGGACCAGCCATCCATACATCTATCTGAGCATTGCGGAAGTTGTTTAATCAGTTGTGCTTGTGGCAAATCAGGAACAAATTGTTGTAGCATTTTAGGTAAAATGGTGCATGATGAAGTAGTGCACACAGAGATGTTAATGGATTGTCTGTGTCATTTGTGTCTTAGTTAGAGTATCCAGTGATCTGTATTGTTGTTAAAAGCAATTGGTCAGACTTGGTATGATTATATGGGTGATGCTTGAGATGATGATTGAGAATCATTGAGAGGATAAGACACTTTTTAACAAACAATTATTTCCAGATGTGCTATTATACAAACGTGTACAGTAGCAGGTTTAGAGGACTTAGTAAAAAGAGACTAGCAATAATAATATGGTGTTTACACAATATGTTTAAATTCACATGATCATAAAACATTCCTTATCATCAATTTATGTTGAATCATTGCACAGTTCAGCTTTGCACAGTGAATGAACAATTGCTGACATCCCCAAAAAAATAATAATCAACCATCAGGTAATCTATTCTGTGCACGTGTTTCTGTGTCATATTACTACAGTGCAAAGCAAAACAATCACTGCATCGGTGAAGGGAGTGATAAATTGGACTCCAGAAGCTGTGCCCGAGTGTCGTGTATGAGAGGAGAGAATTGGATTGATTCTGGTCAGGGTCTGGCCTGGTCTGCTGGCTGACGTTATTGACCATTGTCTCCTACTTGGTCATGGTAGGATCAGGTTTCCTCTACGCAGGCAGCCGCAGCAAACTCTCATCCAATCGGCCCTCCGCTGTCTATAGGCCATCCAGAGAAGCAGCAGTGTCCCCGTCATCAGCGAACACCCCACCACCATCCCCAGTATGACAAGCATAATCTCCATCTCAGCTGCTGTATCTGAAATTCATACAGTAAGACAAGTTACGTCCCAAATGGCACCCTATTCCCTATATAGTGCACTACTTTTGACCAGGGCCCATAGGGAATAGGGTGCCATTTGGAATGCACCCACAGTCTACACACATCAGGCACTCATTTTCTCTCTGATAAGGATCTTTTGAGTGTATTATCAAAGATTGATCACATTTTGTTATTTAGTCACGCTAATAATTACCCATCTCCCCTGGGAGAGAAGAATTCTCTGCTCCTTTCAACATGGGACCAAAGGATTTGCGGTTCCTCAGATTGGTGGATATAGCCTCTGGACCCTCCTCGGAGAAGAGATCTGTTGAAGACACTGCTGCAGTTAGAAAAGAGAAAAACATGACTTGTGTGTATGGACAATGTCACGATCGTGTGTGTTGAATGACCAAGGCGCAGCGCAGGGATAATAGTTCAACATTTTTTTATTATACTAAATAAAATACTATGTATAATACAAAAACATATGACGAACTATACAAAACCGAAAACAAACACTGTAGAAAAACGTCACGTTCACAAAACACACTAATGGACGGACGTAAAGAAAACACACTTACTTTCACCGTGACTGTGAATTATAACGACAACATCAACAACGACCCACACCAGAGTGAAGGACAGACTCAACATATATGGGATCCCTAATTAGAGACAATGCTGTGCAGCTGCCTCTAATTAGGGATCCAACCCAAACCCCACACAGAAACAGAAAAGAACGACACTGTCAGACTCTGACCATAACTACATAGAGAAGCCTATGCTTCTCTATGGCCAGAGCCTGACAGACAATTATGAGTTGGAGGAGATAACCAGTACGTTTCTGGGACTCTTTCCAGGTACAGAGTGTAATTGTACATCATCCCTCTGTTATTAATACGCCTCAAACATATAGCCTCAGTTGTTGTTTGATATCAAAGTCACTGGAAGGAAATAATTTTATACAACACATACAGTGCATTCAGAAAGTATTCAGACCCCATGACTTTTTCCACATTCTGTTATATTACAGCCTTATTCTAAAATGTATTCAAAAATAATAAGTCCCTCATCAATCTACACACAATACCCCAATATGACAAAGTAAAAAGAGGTTTTTAGATTTTTTTGCAAAAGGTACTTTTTTTTTTTTACTATTCAGACCCTTTACTCAGTACTTTGTTGAAGCACCTTTGGCAGCTATTACAACCTTGAGTCTTCTTGGGTATGACGCTACAAGCTTGGCACACCTATATTTGGGGAGTTTCTCACATTCTTCTCTGCAGATCCTCTCAAGCTCTGTCAGGTTAGATGGGGAGCATCGCTGCACAGCTATTTTCAGGTCTCTCAGGTTAGATCGGGTTCTGGCTGGGCCAATCAAGGACATTCAGAGACTTGTCCCGAAGCCACTCCTGCGTTGTCTTGGCTGTGTGCTTAGGGTCATTGTCCTGTTGGAAGGTGAACCTTCGCTCCAGTCTTAGGTCCTGAGTGCTCTGGAGCAGGTTTTCATCAAGGATCTCTCTGTACTTTGTGCCGTTCATCTTTCCCTCGGTCCTGACTAGTTTCCCAGGAACTGCCGCTGAAAAAAAATCCCACAGCATGATGTTGCCACCACCATGCTTCACAGTAGGGATGGTGTCATTTTTTGTGCCACTTTTCCCTGTAAATAGAACTTCCCTGTTCAGATATAGGCAGCAGTGGTAGTTGGCAGCTAAAGAGCTTATTCACTGTTGGCAGATATTAGGGGTTGTACTTTTTGTGCAAGTGTTTAATTTGCCATCCATCCCAGAAACGCTGCCTCATTGTGGTAAAACCATCAGCAAGCAAGCACAAGTGCTTTCTATATAAAATATTAAATCTTTCAACACATGCCTGGTAACCTGGATCAAGTGGGATTGATATGATTCCAGGATAGAGGAAGAACATTATTTACTTGATTGGCACATTTGCCAACATTAACGGTTTAGTCCTACTCTGGAGCTGTAGGTAGTAGGGCTGTTGGAGATATTACATGTATGAAACAAAAGCAATTTGAACACCTACCTTGAAAACACACAACAAGTTGTGTTGAATTCATCAAGCTGAACAGTTGGCGAGAGACAGAAGGACTTTATCTCCAGGTTCACCTGACTTGGTTTTCAGGTTGATGACCACATGGAGGATCCCCAGAAATTACAGCTAATCTGAAAACAGATTAGAACAAACATGAAACCTATAATTACAAAGCAGTTGTAATGCAACTACATGTCAATAAAATATTGTTACTACAGTTATTACTGTGTAGTTACATAGGTTTTGGGCCAACTTAAGGTAAAGTGTTGCCACATTTCCAATTCAATTCAAATAACTAGATTTTAAGTAATGTTGAATGTTAACATTAGAATGCACTTTAATTTCATAATACATTATTTCGTTAATTAGGTCAAACATCCTGTGATAATTACCCAGTGAGGAGATCAGGCGATGATAACCCCATCCTCTGGTGCAAGGCCAATGGCTCAGACTCACTCCAAGACGCCAGCAGCTTTCTACCAGACTTGTGTGCTGGATTTACTCCAGACAAAGCATGGTCATTCCCGAACCCATTAGTGGTCTGCTGTAGTAGTGCATTTGGCAGGGGGGTTTCCCTGGTCCTCAATCCCATGGTCCCATCAGGTCGTGATTGAGTTAAGCTAATGTGGCTGGTGCCAGCTGAGCGATCGGCTGCGAATGGCGCCGGCCGTGTGCTAAGCCCAGATTGCTCACTTTTCACTTCATGCACTATTAGAGCCTCTGAAGGGCTTATTTGCTCGTTATTGGAGAAGCATGTGAGGCATTTGAATGCTGTTCCTCTTTCTCCACCGAGTCTGTAGACAAGTCCCATTGGCCTTGAGGCTGAGCGTCGAAAGGCATTATGTCAGAAGAAGATTGTCCTCGGCAATGATGCGAAGCCAGGTTGGCGGTAAGTGGCCCTGTGGGCGAGTAATCGTTGGTTGGTGGGCTAATCGATGTGTCATTATACTGATTGCTTTGCTTTTGTATTGTTGATGCATTTGCATATTTTGTAAGCATGACCCTATTGTCAGGGAGAGACACGGATTCAGTTGCAGGTAACAATAGTTTATTTTTCTCTGAAATGAGCACAGGAAAAAATAACAGGAACACAAAAGAAAAGAGGAAGTCCAAATAAATGTCCTCTGGTCCAGGAGAGCACTTCTCAAAATAAACAAATTATAGCGTCATCTGACGCAGTGTCCGAGTCACACTGAGCTCCCTGGGGACGGTGATGAGCAGACAGAGAGGGTCTGGGGTGGTACATCCAAGTCCCAACAGAGAAAACACCTGGGCAGGCAGACTAGGAAACCAGGCCTGGCAGGACGAGAGGGAAACAGTGGAAGCAGGACAAAAATCAAAAAAGCCAAAACAAAAACAAAACAACACTTGGAGTCTGAAGAAGAACAGCAAGACAAGACAAGGATAAGTAGGTCACAGGAAAAGCATACTCACAACAACGGTCTGACAAAAGACTGAACACAAGAAGACCAAAAATAGGGGAGATAATGAGGGATTAATTGACAGCAGGTGTGAAGAGAACAAGGATAGTTAAGGATAACGAGTGGGAGGGGAGACAATACAATGACAGCGGAGCACATGGCCAGCTGTCAAAACAAGGCACATGTGCTCAAAAAAAACACAGCAGATCAGACGGAAGTCATGACACCTATGGGTAGAGAATTGTTGTGGTTTAGACACGATATATGGTTTCTTGTTAAAAGATACAATTGGTGAAAATGTCTGGCTTGGAATTATCACAGTCTGCAATGGCATTTTATGACTTTATGGCTGGAGAATTACCTATTTTCTTCTTCCAGATAAAAAATATGGGAGGAAGACATGTTTGCAGTGTGTTTTTCCTCTCTAGCCAGTCTTTCTGTGGTTTTCATTATTCCATGGTGAACAGTACTTCTCTCTTCCATTGTCATTTCTGTCACCTCCTCAAGAGAACCTTGAGGCTGAGAGAAGTCAGACTCCTGTCCTTTTTCAGCTTTAGGATGTTCACATTTTCAGATTCTTTCGAGTCATCCACGTTCTGATTTATGTGAAGCGGAGATGTAGGTGTTTTTAGGTTCCCAGCGCTGTCTGCAAAGATTCGCAAGGAGTCACCACTCGACTTGATGTCACCGCGACCTACTGCAAGTCTTTGTTCGGTTGACGTGTGTTGTTGTTGTAGTCATCATGGCGGACACCTGAATGTGCTTGTGGTTTCTGAAACAAGTGTTGTGGAAAACTTCTCCTTTCTCTGTTATTGTTGGTAATTGAGCATTTACTTTAGCACTTGGCTCCACTGTCTGTGACAAAACAACGGGAGACGCAGTCCATTTATCGATACTGTTTACATATCGGAAATATTAGAATCTGGCTTTTTCAACAGTGTTCTTATCGTAGTTACAGATGCATGCTGTTTGAGAAACTTCTGGCAGGAGGCTCATAGGTTGCTGCTCTTTGGACAGAACACCGGGCTGTGCTGGCGACCAGTGGTGCTCAACCCAGATATCAAAGATTTCACACTCTCTGTCAGAGGCAGGAGGAACTTTAACAGCAGGTGCGTCAACGTGGTCAGTGACGTGGCTTTTTGATGTGATTGTTTCATGTGCTTGGTTAAAAAGAAAAGTAAGAGTCTTGCATACCAGTAATTATTGATCCATTGTTGGGGTCATCAACCCCACTGTTGGGGTCATCAACCCACTGCTGGGGTCATTAACCCTACTGTTTTCAATGTTCTGTTCAGAGAGACCATGGACAGAAGCAAATGGAGCATTTCAACATCAGCCAATGTGTGTACTAGCAAATGAATCATTCAACAGGATTTTACTGAGATTAATTTTAGAGTCTAATGATGAAAGGGTGGGCATGAAGTCATAATCTAACCCATCCAAAACAGTTAGAGAAATCGCACCATAAAATACCCCTGCTTTGTCCTTTGTTGTCACTTCAAATGAGCTCGGCATTGAGGCCTTGTGGTGACTGGAGTTTACAGTAAGCATATTTCCTTGTCCTTTTCCTCCAAGACTGAGTGAGCTGCCACAACGCTGACAGAACAGCCACTTTTTCTGTTGATGATGGCCTTTTTTCTTGCAGGCAGGTCATACACATGTTTGTCATCACGCGCTACGTAGTCAGCAAAAATTACTTTTTGTCACCCAAGATGGATTCTGACCCAGTCAAAGGTTACTTTTTTATTTCCAATTCCAAAATCATCTGCGTCTTGGCCTCGTTTTTTCCTAATTGTAATTTGACTCGGCCCGGTTATCAATTATGTGAGGACAAGGGCCAGTCTCCATACGTACTCCGATCCTCCGACGTGTGGAAGTAAGAGTGATAGAGTCTTTGATTCCTGTTAACAAGTAGAGAGTGAAGCAGCAAATCCCTTTCTCCACACCTTTGGACAAATGAGCCACAGGCATCACGGTGCCATTCTTCATTCATTCAAATCCAGCTTCAGTGAAAGAGGAAATGGCCTCTTCATAATTAGAGATCAATGTGAGATTTGGCTCAGTCGGAGACCTCATGCTTGCTGTATTGTCCTCAGCCGGCATGGGTAAATCGGATCCATCTTTGCAAACAAAGCCTCCAGTTGATGAAGCAGAAATTGCATCTTCAGCAGTTGTAGCGTTTGTGAAATGTTTATGCCTTTCATGTGGTGTATGCAACAAATCTGTCTCTGGGGATGCACTTACAGCCACAGTCTGGAGATGGCTATTCTCTGTGGGCTTCGTTACTGCTCCACCATGACCTTTGTTGTTTTGCTCTTTAGACACTCACTCTATTGTGACTGGAACTTCTGCTGCTGCTGGCGGTGACGGATAGGGATAACCCTGCAGGTCTCAATTTTCAGCTTGCACTACAAGGAGATGAATCTGAATCAATTGTCTTTTCGCTGTCGTGACTTGGAAATCATTTACTATGAAAATGGTTAATATCAATGAACATAATGTAGAAGTAATTAATCATCCATAGCGAAATATCCAGCTTGGGTTAATTAAGTCGACCCAAACAGATCAATATTCATGACTATGTAACTTTTTTAATAAGAAACTAATTTGCGATGCACTCTAATTCCGAATGTATTGTAATTTATATTGTAGCTATTATCAAACAATTTATCAAGGCCTAGTAGAGACAATATCATGATTAATTAATTTGCCAATAAGGACACTAGTCTACTGTCACTTAGTAAACTCAGAACAACGGCTGCAGTGAAAAGAAAGTGACAATCACTCTTTTTCAACTACCATGAACTAATACCAATACATTTTTTGCGTAAAATCATTGCCTTTCAGGGCAAAACCACAAGCAGCGAGAAGCAAGGAGCCCACCGACATACAGTGCTTTCGGAAAGTATTCAGACCCCTTGACTTTTTCCACATTTTGTTACGCTACAGCCTTATTCTAAAATGGATTAAATAAAAAAAATCCTCTGCCATCTACACACAATACCTATTAATGACAAATCGAAGTTTCAGAAGTTTGTGCAAATGTATTAAATATAAAAAACAAAAACACTTATTTACAAGTATTCATACCCTTTGCTATGATACTAAAAATTTAGCTCAGGTGCATCCTGTTTCCATTGATCATCCTTGAAATGCTTCTACAACTTGATTGGAGTCCACCTGTGGTAAATTCAATTGATTGGACATGGTTTGGAAAGGCACACACCTGTCTATATAAGGTCCCACAGTTGACAATGCATGTCAGAGCAAAAACCAAGCCATGAGGTTGAAATAATTATCCATAGAGCTCCATGACAGGATTGTGTCGAGGCACAGATCTGGGGTACCAACAAATGTCTGTAGCGTTGAAGTTCCCCAAGAACACAGTGGTCTCCATCATTCTTAAATGGAAGAAGTTCGGAACCACCAAGACTCTTCCTAGAGCTGGCCGCGAGGCCAAAGTGAACAATTGGGGGAGAAGGGCCTTGGTCAGGGAGGTGACCAAGAACCTGATGGTCACTCTGACAGAGCTCCAGAGTTACTCTGTGGAGATGGGAGAACCTTCCAGAAGGACAACCATCTCTGCAGCACTCCACCAACCAGACCTTTATGGTAGAGTTGCCAGGCGGAAGCCACTCCTCAGTAAAAGACACATGACAGCCCGCTTGGAGTTTGCCAAGAGGCACCCAAAGGACTCTGACCATGAGAAACAAGATTCTCTGGTCTGATGAAACCAACATTGAACTCTTTGGCCTGAATGCCAAGCGTCACGCCTGGAGGAAACCTGACACCATCCCTATGGTGAAGCATGGTGGTGGCAGCATCATGCTGTGGGGATTTTTTTCAGTGGCAGGGACTGGGAGACTAGTCAGGATCGAGGCAAAGATGAACAGAGCAAAGTTCAGAGAGATCCTTGAAGAAAAACTGCTCCAGAGCTCTCAGGACCTCAGAATGGGATGAAGGTTCACCTTCCAACAGGACAACAACCCTAAGCACACAGCCAATACATTGCAGGAGTGGCTTCGGGACAAGTCTTTGAATGTCCTTGAGTGGCCTAGCCAGAGCCCGGACTTGAACCTGATCTCTGGAAAGACCTGAAAATAGCTGTGCAGCAACCTCCCCATCTAACCTAAAACTGTAATGAAGCGTCAGCGGAGTGAGGATCCATCTGCAGTTTATTGCAAGTCAGACTCACAAGCAGTAACAGATGCAATAGAGACAGCGTAAGCTGGAACAGGCCGAGGTCAGGGTAGGCAGCAAACATGCAAAAATTCCAAAGACAGGCAGAGTTCTGGGGAGGCAGCAAACTAACAGAGTCCAAAAGGCAGGCAAGGTCTGGGCAGGTAGCAAACTTACAGAGTCCAAAAGGTAGGCAAAGATCAGGGCAGGCAGAAAACAAACAGAGTCCAAGGGCAGGCAAAGGTCAGGGCAGGCAGCAAACAAATCCAAGGGTATGAGAAACAGTCCAAGTCAAAACACGGGAAAAATACTAGCAAAAGGAATAAACGCTCAGAAAAGTTCACCGGAGCAAAACAAGACTTCGCACTGATACTGTGTAAATGGAGTGCTTAAGTAGTGTGTGTAATGAACTGCAGGTGTGTGTAATTAGTCCCAGGAATGAGGGCCTATGGGAGATGAAGTCCAAAAGGTAACCAGTTAGTATTCGGGTGATGTCTCCCTCTGGTGGTGTGAGAGAGGTGGTGCGGAACCCTCATTCGTTACAAAAACAAAGCTTGAGAGGATCTGCAGAGAAGAATCTGAGAAACTCCCCAAATACAGGTGTGCCAACCTTGTAGCGTTATACCCAAGAAGACTCGAGGCTGTAATCGTTGCCAAATGTGTGTCAATTACGTACTGATTAAAGGGTCTGAATACTTCAGTAAATGTGATATTTCCGGGATTTTTTTATACATTTGCAAACATTTCTAAAAACCTGTTTTTGCTTTGTTATTATTGGGTATTGTGTGTAGATTAATAAGGAAAAAATACTATTTAAAATCAGTTTTACAATAAGGCTGTAATGTAACAAAATATGGAAAAAGTCAAGGGGTCTGATTACTTTCCGAATACACTGTATATATAGAGTATATATTCACACCCCTTTACTTTTTCCACATTTTGTTGTGTTACAGCCTGATTCTAAAATTGATTTAAATAGTATTTATTCCTCATTAATCTACACACAACACCCCATTATAACAAAGCAAAAACAGGTTTTTAAAAATGATTGCAAATGTATAATTTTTTTTATAAATATCACTTTGACATTATGAGGTATTGTGTAGACCAAAATGTTGCATTTTTGTCTACACAAAATACCTCAATGTCAAAGTGGAATAACGTTTTTTTGAAACTTTAAAAAAATGCTAAGCAGAAATGTCGAGTCATGTATTCAACCTCTTTGTTATGGCAAGCCTAAACATAATAAGTTGCATGGACTCACTTTGTGATAAATAACAGATTTTAACATAATTTTTTTATGACTACCTCATCTCTCTACCCAACACATACAATTATCTGTAAGGTCCCTCAGTCGAGCAGGGAATTTTCAAACATGGATTCAACCACAAATACCAGGGGGGTTTTCCAATGCCTTGCAATGAAGGGCACCTATTTGTAGATGGGTAAAAAATAAAAAAGTAGACAATATCCTCTAGAGCACGTTATTAATTACACTTTGGATGGTGTATCATTGCACCGAGTAACTACTAAGATACAGAAATCCTTCCTAACTCAGTTGCCAGAGAGGAAGGAAACCGCTCAAGGATTTTACCATGAGGCCAATGGTGACTTTAAAACAGTTAATGCCTGTAAAAGGAGAAAACTGAGTATGGATCAAGAACATTGTAGCTACTCAACAATACCAACCTAAATGAAAGAGTGAAAATAACGAAGCCTGTACAGAATATATTTTTACCAAAGCATGCATCCTATTTGCAATAAGGCTCTAAAGTAAAACTGCAAAAAATGTGGCTAAGAAACTAATTTTATGTCCTGAATACAAAGCGTTATGTTTGGGGCAAATCAAACACAACACATCCCTGAGTACCACTCTTCATATTTTCAAGAATGTAGGTGGCTGCATCATGTTATGGCTATGCTTATCATCGGCAAGGACTAGGGAGTTTTTTAGGATAAAAAGAAACGGAATAGAGCTAAGCACAGGCAAAATCCTAGAGGAAAACCTGGTTCAGTCTTTTTTCCAACAGACACTGGGAGACAAATTAACCTTTCAGCAGGACAATAACCTAAAACACTAGGCCAAATATACACTGGAGTTGTATATTTGAATGTTCCTGAGTGACCTAGTTACAATTTTCACCTAAATCAGCTTGAAAATCTATGGCAAGACTTAAAATTGTCTGTCTAGCAATGATCAACAATCAACTTGACAGAGCTTGCAGAATTTAAAAAAGAATAACGGGCAAATATTGCACAATCTAGGTGTGAAAAGCTCTTAGAGACTTACCCAAAAAGACACACAGCTGTAATCACCATCAAATGTGCTTTTACAATAAATGATTGACTCAAGGGTGTGAATACTTATATATAAATGAGATATTTCTGTATTTAATTTTCAATACATTTAAAAGATATATATATATATATATATATATATATATATATATATATATATATATATATATATATATATCAAATACTTGTTCTCCCCACTGTATATATATATATATATATATATATATATATATATATATATATATATATATATATATATATATATATATATATATATATATATATATACAGTGGGGAGAACAAGTATTTGATACCGATTTTGCAGGTTTTCCCACTTACAAAGCATGTAGAAGTCAGTAATTTGTATCATAGGTACACTTCAACTGTGAGTGACGGAATCTAAAACAAAAATCCAGAAAATTACATTGTATAATTTTTAAGTAATTAATTTGCATTTTATTGCATGACATAAGTATTTGATACATCAGAAAAGCAGAACTTAATATTTGGTACAGAAACCTTTGTTTGCTATTACAGAGATCATACGTTTCCTGTAGTTCTTGACCAGGTTTGCACACACTGCAGCAGGGATTTTGGCCCACTCCTCCATACAGACCTTCTCCAGATCCTTCAGGTTTCGGGGCTGTCGCTGGGCAATACAGACTTTCAGCTCCCTCCAAAGATTTTCTATTGGGTTCAGGTCTGGAGACTGGCAAGGCCACTCCAGGACCTTGAGATGCTTCTTACGGAGCCACTCCTTAGTTGCCCTGGCTGTGTGTTTCGGGTCGTTGTCATGCTGGAAGACCCAGCCACGACCCATCTTCAATGCTCTTACTGAGGGAAGGAAGTTGTTGGCCAAGATCTCGCGATACATGGCCCCATCCATCCTCCCCTCAATACGGTGCAGTCGTCCTGTCCCCTTTGCAGAAAAGCATCCCGAAAGAATGATGTTTCCACCTCCATGCTTCACGGTTGGGATGGTGTTCTTGGGGTTGTACTCATCCTTCTTCTTCCTCCAAACACGGCAAGTGGAGTTTAGACCAAAAAGCTCTATTTTTGTCTCATCAGACCACATGACCTTCTCCCATTCCTCCTCTGGATCATCCAGATGGCCATTGGCAAACTTCAGACGGGCCTGGACATGAGCTGGCTTGAGCAGGGGGACCTTTCGTGCGCTGCAGGATTTTAATCCATGACGGCGTAGTGTGTTACTAATGGTTTTCTTTGAGACTGTGGTCCCAGCTCTCTTCAGGTCATTGACCAGGTCCTGCCGTGTGGTTCTGGGCTGATCCCTCACCTTCCTCATGATCATTGATGCCTCACGAGGTGAGATCTTGCATGGTGCCCCAGACCGAGGGAGATTGACCGTCATCTTGAACTTCTTCCATTTTCTAATAATTGCGCCAACAGTTGTTGCCTTCTCACCAAGCTGCTTGCCTATTGTCCTGTAGCCCATCCCAGCCTTGTGCAGGTCTACAATTTTATCCCTGATGTCCTTACACAGCTCTCTGGTCTTGGCCATTGTGGAGAGGTTGGAGTCTGTTTGATTGAGTGTGTGGACAGGTGTCTTTTATACAGCTAACGAGTTCAAACAGGTGCAGTTAATACATGTAATGAGTGGAGAACAGGAGGGCTTCTTAAAGAAAAACTAACAGGTCTGTGAGAGCCGGAATTCTTACTGGTTGGTAGGTGATCAAATACTTATGTCATGCAATAAAATGCAAATTAATTATTTAAAAATCATACAATGTGATTTTCTGGATGTTTGTTTTAGATTCCGTCTCTCACAGTTGAAGTGTACCTATGATAAAAATTACAGACCTCTACATGCTTTGTAAGTAGAAAAACCTGCAAAATCGGCAGTGTATCAATTACTTGTTCTCCCCACTGTATATGTTTTCACTTTGTCAAGTAAAAAATCTTTAAAATTACTCAGGCTGTAACGCAAAAAAATGTATTCAAGGGGTATGAATACATTGCATTCGGAAAGTATTCAGAGCCCTTGACATTTTCCATATTTTGTTAGGTCTTATTCTAAAATGTATGAAATTGTTTTTGTTCCTAATCCATCTACACACAATACTTGTATTAATTTATTTAACCTTTAGTTAACTAGGCAAGTCAGTTAAGAACAAATTCTTATTTACAATGACGGCCTTCCTACAGGGTCAAATTAGGGTTAAGTGCCTTGCTCAAGGACACATCGACAGGGTTTTCACCTTGTCGGCTTGGGTTTTCGAACAAGCAACCTTTCGATTACTGGTCCAACGCTCTAACCGCTTGGCTACCTGCTGCCCAAAATACCCCATCATGACAAAGCAAAAATTGGTTAAGACATTTTTGCACATTTATTAAATAGAAAAATCTGAAATATCACATTTACATAAGTATTCAGACCCTTTACTTTGTTGAAGCAGCTTTGGCAGCAATTAAATCTTGGGTATGACGCTACAAGCTTGGCACACCTATATTTGGGGAGTTTCTCCCATTCTTCTCTGCAAATCCCCTCAAGCTCTGTCAGGTTAGATGGGTAGCGTTGCTGCACAGCTATTTTCAGGTCTCTCCAGAGATGTCTGGGCCATTCAAGGACATTCAGAAACTTGTCCCGAAGCCACTCCTGCATTGTCTTGGCTGTTTGCTTATGATCATTGTCCTGTTGGAAGGTGAACCTTCACCCCAGTCTGGGGTCCTGAGCACTCTGGAGCAGGTTTTCATCAAGGATCTCTCTGTACTTTGCTCCGTTCATCTTTCCCTCGATCTTGACTAGTCTCCCAGTCCCTGCGGTTGAAAAACACCACCACAGCATGATGCTGCTACCACCATGCTTCACCATAGGGATGGTGTCAGACATGATGCAAAGAGTTTGGGTGGCTCTTGGCAAACTCCAAGCGGGCTGTGATTTGCCTTTTACTGAGGAGTGGCTTCCATCAGGCGGCAGGTAGCCCAGCGGTTAGAGTAACCGAAAGGTCGCTGGTTCGAATACTCGAGCTGACAAGGTGAAAAACCTGTTAGATAGATAGATAGATAGATAGGTACTTTATTGATCCCCCGGGGGGGAAGGCACTTCAACCTAATTTGCTTCAGCGGCGACGTACTACTATGTCTGACCTTGTAGATAGGCCGTCATTGTAAGTAAGAATTTGTTCTTAACTGACTTGCCTAGTTAAATAAAAACAATTAAAATGAACCATACCATAAAGGCCTGATTAGTGGAGTGTTAAAGAGATGTTTGTCCTTCTAGAAGGTTCTCCCATCTCCACAGAGGAACTCTAGAGCTCTGTCAGAGTGACCATCAAGTTCTTGGTCACCTCTCTGACCAAGGCCCTTCTCCCCCGGCTGCCAGCTCTAGGAAGAGTCTTGGTGGTTCCAATCTTCTTCCATTTAAGAATGATGGAGGCCACTGTGTTCTTGGGGAACTTCAATGCTGCAGAAATGTTTTGTTACACTTCCCCAGATCTGTGCCTTGACACAATCCCGTCTCAGAACTCTATGGACAATTCCTTCGACCGGTGTGTGCCTTTTCCAAATCATGTCCAATCAATTGAATTTACCACAGGTGGACTCAAATCAAGTTGTAGAAACATCCCAAGGATGATCAATGGAAACAAGATGCACCTGAGCTCAATTTTGAGTCTCATAGTTAAGGGTCTGAATACTCATGTAAATAAGGTATTTATGGTTTTATTTTTAATACATTTGAAAAAATATCTAAAAACCTGTTTTCACTTTGTCATTATGGGGTATTATGTGTAGGTTGCTGAGTATTTTTATTTTAAATTTAATACATTTTTGAATAATGCTGTAACGTAACAAAATGTGGAAAAAGTCAAGGGGTCTGAATACTTTCCGAAGGCACTGCATTACGAACTTTGACATTGCTCGTTGTGATATTTCTTAATTTTAATTTTTTACATTTTGGATTAAGTGTGTATTATTTTGTATTGCTAGGTATTACTGCGCTGTTGGAGCTAGAAACACACACATTTTGTTGCACCTGCGATACTTAATGCAAATCTGTGTACGGGATCAATAAAGTTGATGCGGGTGCCTGCATGTGTATGTGTGTGCGTGCATGAGCACACGTGCACATGTGATTAATTGACATAGCTAGTACCTGGGCTCTGCTTTACACAGCTTCCCCAGAGCGATGGCATCACCCACAGCGTGGCGGAGCAGGAGCAAGACAGTGTCAGTGCCCAGGAGGCTGCTGCCTGCCCCACACACCCTCAGGCACAGGGCAGCGTTCCCTGCCATTGCCTTCTCACTGCTGGGGCCCAGGAGCCTCTTCAGGGTGTGAAGTCCTGATGAGTACAACAAAATAAAAGTTGCCCAATGTAATCACGTGCACATGCACCTACACACAAAACAAAAACAGACATGCTCATACACACAAACCAACACACACGTACGCACACACGCACATGTGCGCACACACATCTTATAATACAATATCTGTTTTGATCATTTAGCGTCTTTTACGTAACACACTACTTCAAAAACCAAGACCAATTGATCATACGTGTATCTTACTTTTATCACATTTCACCCACTCCTCCTGAGCCGTTTGACTGCTAGCCGTGCACACTGTGAGGGTCTTGATCAAATATTTATTGGTGGTCATCCCTGATCCCTGCATAGCATGATAAAAAACATTTCTCTCACATCATATACAGTATACAGAATACATTATATCAGTCCATACAACACATCATTATTATTTTATCAAGAAGCTGTGGGTTTCTATAGACAGGGAAGAAGGCCTTGTGAATCGGGCAGGCAGTGATCATCCAAAACAAAGAAAGATAATGAAAGGTAATAAATGATGGCATTACTTTCAGTAGCCTCCACATTGTCTCCACTCCTCTCTGCACAGCGTCTTCAGCAGCAGCGGGGGGCTGTGGGAGCACTTTACTCAGCAAACATGTGGCTCTCTGAGGACAAGAGAAAGCACAATATGCAGTCAGTTGGAAAAGAAACAGAGCAGTCATCAACACCTGCTGTTGATGTTCTGTCACATTTAATGCCGAGTTAAGTTTTGAATAGTTTTCAGCCCCTTGAGAGACTGCTCAGACCAAAATGTGTTCTAATCGTAACTTTTCAATGTCTCAGAAAACATGCTAGCTACACATAAAAAAGGTATCCAAATACCCATCTCGTCCATCTTTGTTTGCATGTGAAAAATGCTCGCGATATGGATAGTTAATTAGAGCATGATAGGCCAGAGGGACAGTAGAGACGTGTCAGTGAGAGATACAGTGTTGTGATCCAGGCTGTATCACATCCGGCCGTGATTTTAGGGCGGCGCACAATTGGCCCAGTGTCGTCCAGGTTTGGCCGGGGTTGGCCGTCATTGTCAATAAGAATTTGTTCTCAACTGACTTGCCTAGTTCAATAAAGGTTAAATAAAAAATAAATCAAATCAAATGTTGGTCTCATCAGTAGAGCTGCGTCGGGGCCCTGTGGTGCTAGGGGGTGAGAATCATACCACTCACTGTGATGATGCCCCCGTCGGGATCACTCAGCAAGCCCAAGCATACGCCAGTGATGGGAACAGCATGCTCCTGCAAGATAAGAGAGAAAGGATAATAACATTTTTGCTGTACACATCACTTTTTCATAGGGTTGCTTATGATTATACCAAAGGGGCTGAAACAAAAGCTCTCTTTGTTCTTGTCCTTCCACTCACCTCCCTCATCGCTCTTCCCATCTAATTGATGTGTTACTCTGATACGTGGGCCAAGAACGAGCTAATCACAGCCTAACTCCAAATGGCACCCGAGGGTCAAAAGTAGTGCACTATATAGGAAATATGGTGCTATTTGGGAAACGCACAGCTTAACAGCCTCTATCGTACCTGGATGGCTGTGGAAGAATTATAGGCAAGGTTGATCATCAGTCCCAGGAGGGTATAAAGGATCTCTCTGTATTCACAGTGAGTACACCACTCCTGTCGTAGAGAACCACAATGCAATACAACACACACTGGATTAGGTTTGAGAAATGTAATTGTACATTGTTATCTATTCTGGTTTATACATTTCAATCTATGACATTTCAAAAAGTGTTTATTATTGGAAAGAGAAAAAGAAAGATTGCCATCATTAGAAGTGAAAAATAATAAAATATAACAATAAACATCTCAGTTCAGTTCAGGAAAATAAAAAAGTTATGTTGCAATTGCTAGTCATAAACACACTATGTAATCATATTCACCATGGCGATTAGATAGGCCTGCCAACATTCCTGACAGCTGGCAACCTCGTTATGGATGGCATCATCATCTCCAGTAATATGGCCTACTATTGATATGAGCAATGGAAATACGTTCTGGTTGGATGTGGTGATGTTTCTCTGCAAGCTGAGCACATGGAAAGATTATCAAAAAATGAGTTTGACAATGTCTGGTCCCAGATCTGCCATGCCAAACATGACAACGACCATATGAGTTGGCTATATAGCCAAAACCGATCTGAGACCAGCCTACAAGAACTACAGTATCAGTAGAAAATTAAAGTATTTGATGAGGTGTAGCTAACTCCCAACACAAATATCTTACCAGCAGACTTATGAAATAGAGCACAATCAATGTTGTAAATGTGTCCCTTAACTGCAAGCAAAATCTGTAACAGGGAGTTATCCATGATGAGCATGAAACGTACAAGAATATACAGTAGATATGCTACAAATAATTTGCCTATGCTGTATGTGATGTAGCCAACTCTGTACAATAAGCTCCTACATGACAATGAACAATAGAGGAATGGGCTACACAGTGCATACACTATGGGACATCTCAGGAGGCTACAAACACAAACCGGTATTATATTATTATGCATGAAACATGACGTGGTACCAAACCACAGTGTGTGACGTCATGATCTAAATATTTCATAACACACTCACACGCACAAGCACAAACACGTTTAATAAGTCAACACACACACCCCATCCAATGGAGACCTTTTTCATTGAAGTAAAATGAAAGTTAGAGGAATAAGAGTATGCCTACAGTGATAAGACTACAAGAAGAATGTCTGTCCTCTGTCGGACAAGTTTTAATATTGTAGTGGACAAAGATCAGAAGAGTGTTGGCACGGCGAAATGCAGACCACTGTGCAAATCGCTATTCATGCTTTTTAGTGCTCAATGCTATTATACTTTGCAATCAACAACATTTTTTAAAACGTTCTCTGTGAGGCTCCTTCTATCCTGACTAAGTAGCATCTGATAATGTGAGAAGTGTCTCCCTTCATCCACTGAGGTAGTGGGGAGGCACAGATGTGTCACTGCAATGTGAGCTAAGTCTGGCATCCTATCCTGCCTAGCTGCCCACAAGTCCACTGCACTCACTTCCATAGCATCTGCCTTGCCGATGCCCATGTATCTATGCCACTCCTCTACAGACACTTGGCTCAGAGTAGGGATGACAATAATATAGTTCTTCATGTCCTTTCTCGCACCTACCAACTTGGCTGGATAAGTTAGTGATTTGAACAGTTAGTGATTTGAAAAGTTGATGTCAGAGGTGCTTCTCCAGCACAGTCTGCAGATTTATTGAGCATGTTGCCATGGCAGACTGGAACAACTCAGTGCAGGAGAGCCTGTCTTCCTCTGGAAGTTGCCCCAGCAGCTCAGTTGTATGAGGGCGCCAGTCGTCAACCCCTGTTGTTCTGCCATCGTCTTGCATTTGCAGGTCCTCCAGCTTACTGGCGATGTTGTTGGCTGTTGGCACAGAGGTCTCCTCCACCTTTGTCAGGATAGTCACTATCTTCACACTATGCTCAATAATGAACACTGCCTGGGCCTTCAGCTGGGCCTTGAGTTCCCTCAGCAGCTCACAATGGTCCTGGACACACTTCGCCGTTTCTGGTCGGTTTGTAGTGAAGTCGGTGAGCACATCCATGTACTCTGCCAGGTACTCTACAGCACGTATCCAGGAGCCCCACCTGGTCTGGAAAGCATACACAGGCATCAAGGGAGAATGGCCATTTTCCAGCATGAATGATCAAAGCTCCAGACAACCCTAGGGTGCCTGACAGAACACCAGCACACAGCCTATTCACGTCCTTACACCTCTGGAAAAACCTCCAACAGCAGGCTCAGGAGATGGGCAAAGCAGGTGACGTGTCCGGAGTTGGGGAAGAGGCCCTTCAAGATGCTGGTGAAAACCTAGTTAGCTGAGTTGCTTACAAAATCCGACACATTATTTGCCACATGCGCCAGATACAACAGGTGTAGACCTTACAGTTAAATGCTTACTTACAAGACCTTAACCAACAAAAAATGTTAAGAAAATGAAGTGTTAAGTAAAAACATTTAAAAAGTAGAAAAATAACAAATAATTCAAGAGCAGCAGTAAAATAACAGTGCGAGGCTATATTCAGGGGGTACCGGTACAGAGTCAATGTGCAGGGGCACAGGTTAGTCGAGGTAATTGAGGTAATACGTACATGTAGGTGGAGGTAAAGTGACTATGCATAGATAATAAACAGAGAGTAGCAGCAGCGTAAAAGAGGTGGTGGTGTAGGGGACAATGCAAACAGTCCGGGTAGCCATTTGATTAGCTGTTCATTAATCTTATGGCTTGGGGGTAGAAGCTGTTAAGAAGCCTTTTGGACCTAAACTTGGTGCTCCAGTACCAAATGCTTTGCGGTAGCAGAGAGAACAGTCTATGACTAGGAGGGCCTTCCTCGGACACCGCCTTGTATAGAGGTCCTGGAGGGCAGGAAGCGTGGCCCCAGTGATGTACTGGGCTGTACGCACTACCATATGTAAGGCCTTGTGGTCGGAGGCCCAGCAGTTGCCATACCAGGCGGTGATGCAACCAGTCAGGATGCTCTCGATGGTGCAGCTTTAGAACTTTTTGAGGATCTGAGTACCTATGCCAAATCTTTTCAGTCTCCTGAGGAGAAAGGGCATTGTCGTGCCCTCTTTACGACTGTATTGGTGTCTTTGGACCATGATAGTTTGTTGGTGATGTGGACACCAAGGATCTTGAAGCTCTCAACCTGCTCCACTACAGCCCTGTCAATGAAAATGGGGGCGTGCTCGGTCCTCCTTTTCCTGTAGTCCACAATCATCTCCTTTGTCTTTAACACGTTGAGGGAGAGGTTGTTATCCTGGCACCACACGGCCAGGTCTCTGACCTCCTCCCTATAGGCTGTCTCATCGATGTCGGTGATCAGGCCTACCACTGTTATTGATAGTGTTGGAGTCGTGCCTGGCCATGCAGTCATGGTTGAACAGGGAGTACAGGAGGGGACTGAGCACGCACCCCTGAGGGGCCCCCGTTTTAATGATCAGTGTGGCAGATTTGTTGTTACCTACCCTTACCACCTGGGGGCGGCCCGTCAGGAAGTCCAGGATCCAGATGCAGAGGAGATGTTGTGACGTGACTTTCATTAATCTGATGACTGTTATTTATCGAATCAACTAACTATGTTTATTGTTACTCTATTAAATTCATGTAACAATTAACTCATTACAAATTGGGGCACCACGGAATAAGTTGTTTAAAGAGTTACCATCTCCCGAATTAAACTCTAAAGGTCTTTACCTATCACATCCATAAAATAGTCAACGTATTAATCATTACCTTACCTTATCATATCATCATTCTGAACAGTCGTAACCTTCTTGAATCTGAAAAAAACCCAGCCTTACTCCTTATTCAGTACTACACAAATTGGTTTAATTATTTATTTACTAGCTAACTAAATAATAACACAGAATAAGCATACAGACTTAATAGATGAGAAAAAGTCCCTAGCGGTGTCACGACTCCTGCCGAAGTTGACTCACCTCCTTGTTCGGGCATGCTTCGGCGATCGTCGTCACCGGCTTTCTAGCCACTGCCGCTCGATCATTCATTATTCCATTTGTCATGTCTTGTCATTACGCACACCTGGTTCTCATTTCCCCTCATTACTTCATGTATATATGTTCCCTCTGTTCCCCCATGTCCTTGTCGGATATTGTTCTATGTGATCGTGTTATCATTGTTACATTCGCTTATTCAAGAACAGTTGTATATATTTCCTGTTCGGACGTTGTATGCGTGATTTTGGATTAAAGTTATCCTTGAGTTCACGCTACCTCCTGCGCCTGGCTCTCTATGTATTATACTCACGCCTTCACAGAATATCCGACCTTTTAAAATGGAGTCAGCAGGAGCAAATAATATGACCGGGGTAGTGGAGAGAGTGAGAGAGCACTCCACCATGCTCACCAGCCTAGGAGAGGCGATGGATCGGGTTCTACAGGCTGTCCAGCGATTGGAGCACAACCGACCAGACAGTGGAGCCTCACCATTAGCGCATACGGTGCCATCTAACAGAGGGATCCACACTCCACCACAACCTACCGGAGGAATCCACATTTCCCTGCCCCGGGAATACGACGGAACCGCCGCCCAGTGCCAGGGGTTCCTACTTCAGTTAGAGCTGGCATTCAGCACTATATCCCCTCCTCCGTCGGACCGTGAGAAGGTATCTGCCCTCGTCTCCTGTCTGACTGGGAAAGCCCTGGAGTGGGCCAACGCAACTTGGAGAGAGGGAACAGCGTTGGACAACTTCGGGGAGTTCGCCCGCCACTTCCGAGCCGTTTTCGACCATCCACCAGAAGGAAGAGAGGCGGGTGAACGCCTTTTCCACCTAAGACAGGGGACGAGGAGTGCGCAGGATTTCGCGCTGGAGTTCCGGACGTTAGCGGCCGGGTCAGGGTGGAATGAGCGGGCTCTCATTGACCATTTTCGTTGCAGTTTGCACGAGGACGTCCGTCGAGAGCTAGCTTGCCGGGACGCCACGCTTAGTTTTGACCAACTCGTGGATATGGCAATAAGACTGGACAATCTGCTGGCATCTCGCGGACGTCCAGTGGGGGGTCCGCTCTTACCACCCTTATCCACACCAGATCCTGTTCCTATGGAAATGGGTGGAACGGCCGTCCGGAGTCGTCGCGGGAGTCGGGTCAGTGCGCATCCTGTGGTCGTCATGGACATTCGGCGGCGCGTTGTTTCCAGAATACTGGGTATAGAGGCGGCAGGCAGGACACTCTGGCATCACCCCAGGTAACAGCGCACCACACTTACCCAGAGTCCTCTGTTACACACCTCTACATTCCAGTGTAATTTCCTGAATTTTGTGCTATTCCCCAGTGTAAGGCGCTAGTCGATTCAGGCGCAGCTGGAAATTTTATGGATAGTACTCTAGCTAGTAGATTAGGGATCTCGCTTACGCCCATGTCCATCCCCATTCCCATTCACGCATTAGATAGTCGACCATTAGGGTCTGGGTATGTTAAGGAGACCACCGGAGACATTGTTATGATCACCCAGGAGAATCATAAGGAGAAAATTAATTTCTTCATTATTGATTCTCCTGCATTTCCGGTGGTACTAGGACTGCCCTGGTTAAGTACTCACAATCCCACCTTTTTGTGGAAACAGAGGGCTCTAACGGGGTGGTCATCAGAGTGTCCGGGGAGGTGTGTAGGTGTTTCCGTTGGTGCAACCACGGTGGAGAGTCCAGAGAATGTCCCCACCGTGCGCATTCCCCCCGAATACCTAGATTTGGCTCAAGCCTTCTCTAAGAAAAAGGCTAATAAATTACCACCTCATCGCCCAGGGGATTGTGCGATAAACCTCAAGGTAGACGCTGTACTTCCCAGGAGTCATGTGTATCCCCTGTCGCAGGTAGAGACTGAGGCTATGGAAACATATGTTTCTGAGTCCCTACGACAGGGGTTCATACGGTCCTCTACTTCACCCGCTTCCTCAAGCTTCTTTTTTGTGAAGAAGAAGGATGGTGGTCTGCGCCCATGCATTGATTACCGCGCCCTCAACCAGATCACAGAAAGGTATAGTTACCCTCTACCTCTCATTTCATCTGTGATTGAATCAATGCATGGGGCGCGCTTCTTCACTAAACTAGATCTCAGGAGTGCGTACAATTTGGTTCGTATCCGGGAGGGAGATGAGTGGAAAACGGCATTTAGTACCACTTCAGGTCACTATGAATATCTAGTCATGCCATACGGGTTGATGAATGCACCATCGGTCTTCCAATCTTTTGTGGACAATGTTTTCAGGGACATGTTCGGTTGCGGTGTGGTAGTATACATCGATGACATTCTGGTGTATTCCGCTACACGCGTCGAACATGTTTCCCTAGTCCGTAAAGTACTTGGACGACTGCTGGAGCATAACCTGTATGTCAAGGCAGAAAAATGTCTGTTCTTCCAACAGTCCGTTTCCTTCCTTGGATACCACATTACCACCTCCGGGGTGGAGATGGAGAGTGACCGCATTTCAGCCGTGCGTAATTGGCCGACTCCCACCACGGTCAAAGAGGTACAGCGGTTTTTAGGGTTTGCCAATTTCTATCGGAGGTTTATCCGGGGTTTTGGCAAGGTGGTGACTCCCATTACTTCACTGTTAAAGGGGGGTCCGTCCCGTCTCCGTTGGTGCGCTACGGCGGACAGGGCATTCAGGCAGCTGAAGGCTCTTTTCACCGCGGCCCCGGTGCTGGCCCATCCGGATCCCTCTTTGCAGTTCATAGTAGAGGTGGACGCGTCCGAATCAGGGGTAGGAGCAGTCTTATCCCAACGATCGGGCACGCCACCTAAGCTCCGTCCATGTGCCTTCTTCTCTAAGAAGCTCAGCCCGGCGGAGCAAAACTATGATGTAGGTGATGGGGAGTTGTTGGCTGTAGTCAAGGCTTTGACTGTGTGGAGACATTGGCTTGAGGGGGCTAAACACCCTTTCCTCATCTGGACTGACCACCGTAACCTGGAGTACATCCGGGCAGCTAGGAGGCTGAATCCTCGTCAGGCCAGGTGGGCCATGTTTTTCACACGTTTTCACTTCACCATCTCCTATATTCCAGGAACTAAGAACATTAAGGCAGACGCACTGTCTCGGCTGTACGACAAGGAGGAGAGGCCCATGGATGACACCCCCATACTACCGGCCTCCTGCATTATAGCGCCGGTGGTATGGGCGCTGGACGCGGACATTGAGCAGGCATTGCACACAGAGCCAGCTCCACCGTCCTGTCCCGCTGGACGTCTGTACGTGCCGTCTGCTGTCCGTGACCGGCTCATCTATTGGGCCCACACGTCACCCTCCTCTGGTCACCCTGGTATCGGTCGGACAGTGCGCTGCCTTTCTGAGAAATATTGGTGGCCCACCTTGGCTAAGGATGTTAGGGTGTATGTCTCCTCCTGCTCGGTGTGCGCCCAGTGTAAGGCACCTAGACACCTTCCCAGAGGTAAATTACTTCCCTTACCTATTCCACAACGGCCGTGGTCACATTTATCGATAGATTTCCTGACAGACCTTCCACCTTCCCAGGGGAACACCACTATCCTGGTCGTTGTGGACCGTTTCTCCAAGTCCTGCCGCCTCTTGCCTCTGCCCGGTCTCCCCACGGCCCTGCAGACTGCGGAGGCCCTATTCACTCATGTCTTCCGGCACTACGGGGTACCAGAGGATATAGTATCTGATCGGGGCCCCCAATTCACATCTAGGGTGTGGAAAGCATTTATGGAACACCTGGGGGTCTCCGTCAGCCTTACCTCTGGGTTTCACCCCGAATCTAACGGGCAGGTGGAGAGGGTAAATCAGGATATAGGTAGGTTCTTAAGGTCCTACTGCCAGGACCGGCCGGGGGAGTGGTCGACGTACCTGCCATGGGCTGAGATGGCACAGAATTCCCTCCATCACTCCTCTACCAACCTAACCCCATTTCAGTGTGTGTTAGGTTACCAGCCGGTTCTGGCACCGTGGCATCGGAGCCAGACCGAAGCCCCTGCGGTGGATGAGTGGTTCCGTCATGCGGAGGCGACATGGGAAGCTGCCCATGTTCATCTCCAGCGGGCAGTATGTCGACACAAAATAGGCGCAGACCGTCACCGCAGTGAGGCCCCAGTATACACACCGGGTGATCGGGTCTGGCTCTCGACCCGGAACCTACCTCTCCGCCTGCCATGCCGGAAGCTGAGCCCACGGTTTGCAGGGCCATTCAAAGTCCTGAGGAGAATCAACGAGGTTACGTACAGGTTAAAACTCCCTCCCGATTACCATATTAACCCCTCGTTTCATGTGTCTCTCCTCAGGCCGGTGGTGGCTGGTCCGCTCCAGGAGTCCGAGGTACGGGAAGCCCCCCCACCCCCGTTGGACATCGAAGGGGTCCCGGCGTACTCCGTTCATTCCATCTTGGATTCGAGACGTCGGGCGGGGGGCCTTCAGTACCTCGTGGAGTGGGAGGGGTATGGCCCGGAGGAGAGGTGCTGGGTGCCGAGGGGGGATGTGCTTGACCATTCCCTATTACGGGATTTCCACCGTCGCCGCCCGGAGCGACCGGCGCCTCGCCGTCCGGGTCGTCCCCAAAGCCGGTGTCGGAACGCAGCTGGAGCTGCGCGTCAAGGGGGGGGTACTGTCACGACTCCTGCCGAAGTTGACTCACCTCCTTGTTCGGGCATGCTTCGGCGATCGTCGTCACCGGCTTTCTAGCCACTGCCGCTCGATCATTCATTATTCCATTTGTCATGTCTTGTCATTATGCACACCATGCGTGATTTTGGATTAAAGTTATCCTTGAGTTCACGCTACCTCCTGCGCCTGGCTCTCTATGTATTATACTCACGCCTTCACAAGCGGACTGACACAATATGATGGCTTGTTACAACAGATGGAGATGAGGCAGAGAGGGACAGATACAAAGTACTTTAGTACATTTAGAACCTACTCTCACAGTAATCATATTCTTTGCACACTAACCACCGTCCAGTTTGAATAAGAAATCATGAATGTATTAATGTGTGGTACCGCCATGTTGTTCTCTCTCCTTGGAACAGTACAGCCTTGGAAAGGAGGGGTTGGCCTTTTCACGGCAGGCTTGTAAAGCTCTGATTGGTCACAATGTCCTTCTTCTTTGTTGTCTGACCTCCAGTAGGTGTTTATTCCTCAGAACAGCTACTTAGCAGTACCAGTGATTGTCTGTGTGGATAATCAAAGTTCCAAACCAATTTACATTTGCAGCTGCAGACTGGCAATGTCCTGGTCTGGTACAGTGGTTCCTCGCTTAACAGTTGTGTCATACTACACTCCAGACTTCTTGTATTTTTATGCTTTTTCATACTGCGGCACTATGTATCGTGTATCTGTCTTTTGTGTATTTCGTTCTGGCATTTTGCACTTGCCATGTGTTTTTTCGTAGCTGCTTGACGAATACATTTCCCCTCGGAGATCTATCTATCTATCTATCTATCTATCTATCTATCTATCTATCTATCTATCTATCTATCTATCTATCTATCTATCTATCTATCTATCTATCTATCTATCTATCTATCTGCTGCAGCACTTGCTGCGGTATGGCACAGTGCATGACGTCATAGTATTTCACTGTCAGACATTTTTGCCGTTAATGTTGTTAATGCTCGTTGAAACCACCATAGGGCATCTTTGAGGGCGTCTTTATGGAGCTTGTTGGCCCTTGCTTGCTTTCCCAAATAATCCTACAGATTTCCATGCAGGCCAGACGTTTTGATTGCTATACACTATCTGAAAGAGCATAATACGTTAATTCACATCAGACCTTCATGGCATTTTGAGGATGAAGTTTTTGTCTTTCACGATTTTTATCTTAATGTAGGCCTAAAAAAATACACATATTTTGGTAAATATGTTAAAGTGGTGGGTGACGCCCTGTTGCCTGCACTTGAATGGTGACTGGGAGGCGCGCTTCAATTACCAGTTGAGAAATATAATTATGTTAATTATTCTATAGACCGATAAGCATGACGGTCAAATGTATTTTCACCCAAAAATTTGAGACAGGAATTGGGGGAATTTTTTGGGGTCTTGTATCAGGTGAACTGTTGTGTCCTCACATTTGGTCTGATAATTTTCCCATAATCTCCTAAGTGTTCTCTTTCAATTGCTACTTCAATATATATCATTCATTCCTTCACACATTTTATTTATAAAACGAAAACGAAGTAACAAAGGGAGCCTTGAATAATTAAACAATAAATGAACCGCTTTTCATTTAGAGGTGGAGGTGTTTGGAGTTGCCTATACTGACAATACAACAATGCCACAAATACAAACATAGATGAACTGGTGATGACCATCAAGACGTTTTGAGAAACTGACGATACAACAATGCAACAAATCAGATCATCTCAGCAATGTGTTACCGTGGTCATGGAGCTCGGGGGAAGTGCAAGTAACCTTTAGATTACTTAAGCATCGAATACATTGCAAGTTGGGGGGATTTTCATACCTACAGTAGCGGGGCTATTAAACCTCTAATCTAATGTTCTGCAAATAGCCATGTAACAACATACTGTAGCACCATGACCATGATCTCTATTCGTTTAGGTGAGCAGATTAGGGCTTTCAGGAGGAACGGAAAATCTACTGGAGACATTTCAAAAATACTGTTAGACTTGGGGATTATGGTCACAGACAGTGCTATTCACAAACACTATCATCAGATTCCTGTGTCACGCCGAACGCGAAAGCCCAAGAAAATGATCAGGTATAGTAGGCTACAATACTGTACTGTAGGCCTAATAATGCAAAAAAATAATGCTTAAATACTGTAAATCTACTGCTGGTCTTTACTGTCTGCTGCACATTTTTATATTGTATTCCATTTCCAGCAAGACTATTCAAGCCATCGAGTCACTGATGGATGAAGATCTGCAAAGGCCATCTGGAATCTGCTGGCATCACAGCACAACATCAACATCACTCTAATCACTGTCAGAAGACAGTTGAAGTAGCTTGAGTGGACTTATGGAACTGTAGTTGAAATAAACATCTGCATTTTGAAAGAATATTTGTATCATTATTGAATTCGATCAAAAATAATATATGCACATAATACTTGACGCATGTTTCGTTAGGGCAAATCTGGTCTGTAATATTGAATTATAAATGTTGTTCATTGTAACCACAATGTCACAGATAATTGAACAAACACACATGAGCAGATTAACAGTCAAAACATTTATTTACATAAGGGGGAGCAGGCCATGTCGTTGAATAACAGATTGGCTCTCAAAACTCATTAAGATGCGGCTTCTATCGTCAATATAAACATTAATTCAGAAGGTTAAACCCATAAGTCGGTAGGTTATAATAATCCATGCCTTCTGGGAATGTTAAAAAGTCAAAAAGTTTGGGTGGAGTTTTGGCTGTCAGAAGTATTAGTTAGTATGAGTAGGTGCCGAGGCTATATGACTGCGCCATCAACTTGATTATTTAGCGGACATCGCTTATATTCAGTCAACACATATATCTTAAGAATATCATGGAATATAATTGAACATTTTAGTTTCTCTTAGAATAAAAACCTTAGTGTAACAACAGTTTTAGTAAGTAATATGCTACAGTCCAGTTACAGCTTCTTCTGACCAAGTAGAAATCTATTTTTCCAGGTGTGTGTGCAAGGGTAGAGGAATAGCAATTCTTACACTATTGTTCTAAATTCAATCACCTTCTTTATGCTCATCATTCTGTTAATTGAAATTCAAATTCAAGTCGTGCACAATTATCAGTTATATCGCCCATTCGTTGTTATTGTTTATGTACCGTGTATCTGTCTTTTGTGTACTTTCGTTGTGGCATTTTGCACCTGCCCTGTGTTTTGTTGTAGCTGCTTGACAATGAAATTTCCCCCCCGGGGGATCAATAAAGTACCTATCTATCTATCTATCTATCTATCTATCTATCTATCTATCTATCTATCTATCTATCTATCTATCTATCTATCTATCTATCTATCTATCTATCTATCTATCTATCTATCTATCTATCTATCTATCTATCTATCTACAGCATTCATTCAGGTAGAGACACAGTAGCGCCTTGGGGCCCAAATGCATAATGAGTGCTCTAACTCCCCCTTGCGGTGGTCTGGACAATGAAGCCGTGACGCAGGGTAACATACTAAATCACTATTTATCTCTACGTCCCATGGCATAAGCTCGAAACCTTTAAAGGAAGAACCACTGTAGGTGAGTATTTTCTTCACCTCGTGTTGAGGTTCAAAGTCCCAACCATTTCAAACATGTAGACAACCGCCTCACGTCTTTCTGGTCTGATGTCTTAACCCATCCTTTTATACACTCTGGGTAAAAGGGGCGTTCCGTCATGCTGACACGCTCTCTGAGCTCACCCGGAGCGTGGCTACTTACTGTGCAAAGCTTATATGAAAAACAATTATCTCATTCAAAAACGTATATATTTCATGTAAAATCTAATCAAATTTTATTGGTCACACGTGTTTAGCAGATGTTATTGCGGGTGTAGTGAAAGGCTTGTGCTTCTAGCTCCGACAGCACAGTAATATCTAGTAATATCTTACAAATTACACAACATATACCCAATACACACAAATCTAAGTAAGGAATGAATTAAGAATATATACATATATGGACAAGCGATGTCAGAGCGGCATGGACTAAGATACAGTAGAATATTATAGAATACAGTATATACATATGAGATGAGTAATGCAAGATATGTAAACATAATTAAAGTGACTAAGATACCGTAGAATAGTATAGAATACAGTATATATACATATGAGATGAGTCATGCAAAATATGTAAACGTTCTTAAAGTGGTTAGTGTTGTCAAGATGTAGTGGGTGTGAGGAAGTCAGGCGCAGGAGAGAATATCCAAATGGAATGTAGTTTAATAGTCACACTAGAGCAGACGGAGAAACAACGTCTATCTTCAAATAAAATGCATAAGCACGAGCACGGCCCGGAAACAAACACGGGTGCACAATACCTGGAGAGAACGAGATTCCAAATAACCAGATCTGACAAACAACACTAATGCACAAAGGACATGGGGGGAGCAGAGAGTATATATACACATAATGATGATGGAATCTAAACCAGGTGTGAACCACGACAAGACAAGACTAATGGCAAATGACATGGGGAACGGCGGCAGCTAGAAGGCCGAACAAGGAGAGAGGGCGAATTTGGAGGGAGTCATGACAAGTGTTCTATCTCTTAAACTGGCCAGTGATTTCTAGTCTATGTCTATAGGCAGCAGCATCTAATTTGCTAGTGATGGCTGTTTAACAGTCTGATGGCCTTGAGATAGAATCTATTTTTCAGACACTCGGTCCCAACTTTGATGCACCTGTACTGACCTCGCATTCTGGATGATAGCGGGGTGAACAGGCAGTGACTTGGGTGGTTGATGTCCTTGATGATCTTTTAGGCTTCCTATGACATCGGGTGCTGTAGGTGTCCTGGAGGGCGGGTAGTTTGTCCCCGGTAATGCATGGGCAGACCGCACCACCCTCTGGAGAGCCTTGCGGTTGCGGGCGGTGCAGTTGCCGTATCAGGCGGTGATACAGCCCAACAGGATTCTCTCAATTGTGCATTTGTAAAAGTTTGTGTGGGTGGTCCATGTTGTCAGTGATGTGTGCACCAAGGAACTTGAAGCTTTCCACATTCTCCACTGCAGTCCCGTCAATGTGGAAATGGGGGTCCTGAAGTCCACGATCATCTCCTTTGTTTTGTTGATGTTGAGTGAGAGGTTATTTACCTGGCACCACATTCCCAGAGCCCTCACCTCCTCCCTGTAGGCTGTCTCGTCATTGTTGGTAATCAAGCCTACTACTGTTGTCATCTGCAAACTTGATGATTGAGTTGGAGATGTGCTTGGCCACACAGTCATGGATGAACAGGGAGTACAGGAGTGGGCTGAGCACGCACCCTTGTGGGGCCCCAGTGTTGAGGATCAGCGAAGTGGAGGTGTTGTTTCTTACCTTCACCACCTGGAGAGTGGGTCTAGGGTGGCAGGTAAGGTAAAGGTGATATGATCCTTGACTAGTCTCTCAAAGCACTTCTCGATGACAGAGGTGAGTGCCACGGGGCAATAGTCATTTAGTTCAGTTACCTTTGCTTTCTTGGGTACAGGAACAATGGTAGCCATCTTGAAGCATGTGGGGACAGCACACTGAGATAGGGAGAGATTACATACGCCCGTAAACACTGGTCAGCTGGTCTGCGCATGCTCTGAGGAAGCGGCTAGGGATGCCGTCTGGGCCGGCAGCCTTGCGAGGGTTAACACCTTTAAATGTTTTACTCAAGTCGGCCAAGGAGAAGGAGAGCCCACAGTCCTTGGTAGTGTGCTGCGTGGGTGGAATTGTGATATCCTCAAAGCGGGCGAAGAAGGTGTTTAGCTTGTCCGGAAGCAAGACGTCGGTCTCGGCGACGTGGCTAGTTTTCCTTTTGTAGTCCGTGATTGTCTGTAGACCCTACCACATGTCTTGTGTCTCAGCCATTGAATTGCTCATGTTTTGCTTGTTTGATTGCCTTGCGGAGTGAGTAACTACACTGTTTGTATTCTGACATATTCCCAGTCACCTTGCCATGGTTTCAGTTTTGTGCAAATTCTGCCATCTATCCACGGTTTCTGGTTAGGGTAGGTTTTAATAGTGGGTCTCCTATACAGTGGGTATCTCCTATACACTTCCTAATAAACTCAGTCACGATTTCAGTATATTCATCCAAATTATTTTCGCAAGCTACCCGGAACATGATCAAAACAATCGTGATCAAAACAATCCTGAAGTTTGGATTCCGATTGGTCAGACCAGCGTTGAATAGTCCTTAGTACTAGTACTTCCTGTTTGAGTTTCTGCCTATAGGAAGGGAGGAGCAAAATGGAGTGGTCAGTCGATATGTGGATAGAACTTCGGCAGCCTGGTCCTCAAATTTGCTTTGTTAAAATCCCCAGCTACAATAAATTCAGCCTCAGGATATGTGGTTTCCAGTTTGCACAAAGTCCACTGAAGTTCTTTGAGGGCCGTCGTGGTATCAGCTTAAGGGGGGATATAAACAGCCGAGGCTATGAGGGAGGAGAATTCTCTTGGGAGATAATACGGTCGGCATTTGATTGTGATGTGTTCTAGGTCGGGTGAACAAAAGGGCTACACCATGAGTCGTTAATCATGAAACTCACCCCTCCGCCCTTCTGCTTCCCGGAAAGATATTTATTCCTGTCTGCGCGATGAACTGAGAATACCTTTGGCTGGACCGATTCCGACAGAGTATCCCGAGAGAGCCATGTTTCTGTGAAACAAAGTATGTTACAGGCCCTGATGTCTCTCTGGAAAGAAATCCTTGCCCTGAGTCAACGTTGTTATCCAGAGACTGAACATTAGCGAGTAATATACACAGAAGCGGTGGGTGGTGTGCGCACCAACTAAGTCGAACCAGCAGGCTGCCTCGAGTGCCTCTCCTCCACCGGCGATGTTTTTGCTCTGGTGAGAGCGAACAAAGGATCTGCTTCGGGGAAGTCGTATTCCTGGTGGTAATGCTGGTAGTTCTGGTGAGTTACCACTGCTCTGATATCCAATTATTCTTCCCGGATGTATGTTATGACAAAAAAAAAAATCCTGAGCTAATAATGTAAAAAAGAATACTGTAAAGTTTCCTAAGAGCTAGTTGCGAGGCCGCCATCTCCGTCGGCGCCATCTGATATGGGGAAAACTGATATGGGGATATACTTTCCAAGTTACAGTATTTTCTTGATACCATTTTTAATGACATCACAAAATAGGAACCCAATTGACAATATTGTTCTATAGACCTCCTCTGACCATTCCCCATGCTCTTATATTATAAATATTGTTCCAGTATTCGTAATTTGAACATTAGAGTTTCCGCAGGAAAAAGTCTGTTAGACAAAGGGATATCCCTTTCACCAATACTAGAGGGTAAAGAGAGAGTCCTCTCCTGCGTAAATGTACAACAGGGTGTGAGGTGTCAAAAAACCCCACATCAGTCCCCTCATCCCGTCTACAGGGTGAGAGTGGTCTGGTAGAAGTTTATCCATTGTAAACCTGATCTTGCTATTTGCATCACAACAGGACAGTCATGACAGAGGTGTTTAGTCCCAGGGTCCTTAGCTTAGTGATGAGCATTGAACGCTGTTGGGGCGGTACACAAATTAGAATGGGTCTAGGGTTTCTGGGATAATCGTGTTGATGGGAGCCATGACAAGTCTTTCAAAGCACTTCATGGCTACAGACGTGAGTTCTACGGGTCGGCAGTCATTTAGGCAGGTTACCTCCCCTATTGTTGTTGAGACAGGAAATTACAGCTTGGGACACAGTGGTAGAGTTTACTTTATCCAAGAAAGCCAGGTCTGCTACAACAGGTCGCTCACCCACTGGCTGGAGTAGGATGGCGAGTGCACATCTTCCAAAGGCATTGATTGTCTCATCAACGATGAGATCCTTTCCCTCTACAGCATCTTTGATGTGCTGCTCATATTGTGGATAGAGCTCTGGCAGGTACTCTGTATGCACGATGAGTATCTCTTCCTGTCATTTACCTGTACAGTTTGTGTAACCATGCAAGTATTCACTTATCTGTAAATATAACTGTATATTTACCTGTACAGCTAATTTAACCATGCAAAATATTCACTTACCTGTTCATTTAGCCAGTCTGTCTATTAAGTAAACTATTATTACCCTCGCTCATATCATATGCATTTTTAGCTAGTAGTATTTCTCTGCCATCGACCTGTATAGTATAGTTAACCATCCAACATCCACCAGTGTACATATTCAGCCAACCACCCATGCTATGCAATTTTTTTGCACTCCAGATATCTTGTATTTCTATACTTTTTCATACTGCCACTCTATGTATCATGTACCGTGTATCTGTCTTTTGTGTACTTTCGTTGTGGCATTTTGCACCTGCCCTGTGTTTTGTTGTTGTAGCTGCTTGACAACGAAATTTCCCCCTCGGGGATCAATAAAGTATCTATCTATCTATCTATCTATCTATCTATCTATCTATCTATCTATCTATCTATCTATCTATCTATCTATCTATCTATCTATCTATCTATCTATCAGATGGGATGGCGCTGGGATAGACCCTCCCTGCTTGCAGTGTTTCTTCAGAAATGTGGAGAACTTGATCCCCTTCTTCAGAGGTATATCTGTTTGATTAATATTCCAAGATTAATTTCTTTCTCTTAGCTGTGGAAGGGGTCTTTGCCAGACAGGAGGCCAGGTGTTCTTGTTTGAACTGAATATTTTTTTGAAAATAAAGAATGGTTACATTTGATAAATTAAGATTTCTCAGGTTGAGTTCAATAGCAGGCCTATAGTGGATCTCAAGCTTTGAAGCTAAGCACACCCTCTCCTGAATCGACACACACATACAGTCAATAAACCTGACAGCAGCATGTCCCACACACAACAACATTTTCAAACAATGATAGTTAACAAAAAAAGTCACAAAGTATGTCTGTGACTTGCAGCTTTTGTAATATCTAACTTGTCACTTGTTGTGATAGCTCCATCACGTCACTTTGGCTAACTTGTAAGCTAGCTAACATTACCTCAACTAAGTTAGGTAGCTAGCCTAAATGACGTGATGGAGCTGGAGTGACAACATGGGAAGCTTGCAAGGCTAACGTTAACTAGAAAGCTAACTTGCCACTGTGTAGATACAGACAAAAATGTAATTGTCAAGAACATATATTAGCTAACTAGAACAAATCTACTAGCTAGTTAATATATATGTAGCTAGCTAAAGCATCAGAATGTTTACCTGGTCCACTACTCCTCCTATTTTTGTGTCGGAGTGACCTCAGATGCTCCACCGCAGTTAGACATCATATGTCTAACTGAAAGAAAAGGTTCCTGGTGTATCTTTTAGGGATTCTTCAAATTGAAACTGTGGGGGAACACCTATATGTTCTTCGGAGATCCCTTTAAAAGGGTTCTTCAAAGAATCTATTTTAATGGATCCTCTGAGAACCTTTTGAATAACCTTTTGTGGTAAATTGTTTTATTATTAATGGTAATAATATGCATAACAATAACAATAACACAATATTTTAGTTCTCAGTGTTTATTTAGATTTTAGTGTCAAAGCAGAATTTTAAAATGAGGTAAACTCCCATCAGAGATCCAAGTCCAATGGGTATATCCTCTGGCGTGTTGATGTTAATGTCATGATGTTCTCCGTATGTCACGATTGTGTGTGGGGAGAGACCAAGGCGCAGCGCAGGTATAGTTCGACATTTTTTATTATACTATGTAATATGATTTTTTACTATGTATAAACAAAAAAGGGAATGACGAACTAACGAACACGAAAACAAAACACTATGGAAAAAAAGTCACGTTAACAAAACACAGTATTTAACGGACGTAACGAAAACACACTTACTTCTCAACCGTGCCTGCGACATACATCGATAACAACCCACCCCAAGTGAAGGGGGTAGCAGCTGCCTCTAATTAGAGATCCACCCAAAACCCACAAAGAAACAGAAAGGAACGACACTGTCAGACTCTGACCATAGCTACATAGAGAAGCCTATTGGTTCTCTATGGCCAGAGCCTGACACCGTATCCATAGCCAGAATGATTTTGCAGTGCATGGTGATCGAACAGTTTTCCTGTTATATTAATCAGAGGTGTAGGGAGGGTGAAGTCTGTGAATCCCCCAAAATGTAATTATGCTGTTGATTAACAAAACACACAACAGTATTCATACCTTTTGTGGTGAATGTGAATGAAAAAAAATACTGTTTTGATAATGGTTTTCATACACAGACATTGTCCATAATTTGGAGGCCTATTGGATATTCATTGAAGAGGTAAGGGAGGAGGATGGTTAATGTGATCTACATAACATACCAATACCAATTGACATATCTTTGTATGCCTCCTTGTCTGCATACCTGCAGACCTAGACACAAAAGTGAGCAGTTCAGTCATCTGCATCCAATAAAGCTAGCCTTCAACATATTCTTATAGCCTACATATTCTTACCTCTTTGTTGATTGATATCCATTGAATTGTGTCCATTCTCTGTTTTAGAAAGTTTAGCATAAATATGAAAAGATAGATGGTATCATCATAAAACAATATCTATTTAAATTGAGGAGATCTTTACATTTTTCAGTTAAGTACCTTCACCTGCTATCCTTTCAAATTCAAATCAAAATGTTTCAGTTCACCAACTAAGGAGATTCCTCGATGAACCCCACCTCCTATGGGGTTCTTGGAAGAACCTTTTGGGGGCCATTTTCAGTGTCAAGAGCCCTAAGGTTCTTCAAAGAACTTTTAGGATGTTAGAAGAACCCTTGTTGAAACCCTAATTTTTAGAGCGTAGTCGATTGATTGCTGACAGACTTAGCAGAAAAGTACTTCTCCATCCTCATACAGTTCAGCTGGAAACTCCCTGGCCCTGGCCCTGGCTGTTATTCTGGTTGCCAAGTATTTACTCTTAAGCTCCTCTGCTGTAAATCTGGGCATTATTTGTTAGATACTTCTCTCCTCAGACAGCTGTCATTAATTCACAGAGCTGTCTGCACCTCTCACTCACACAGGGGAGGGGCTATGATGGGGAGAGTGGGCTACACTTCTGGCTACACTTTTCGGTGATTGAAATACATAAATGAAAACAGAGGGAAAAATGAAATACAGCAACAAGTCCATTTAATTTAAATTTGCTATCAGCTGGCAGCTTATTTTTAGCATTAGAATCCTACGCATTCTATTAGAAATTCTGCTGATTTTTGTCGGAATTTGCGTGTGCGGATTCCGTGCGGGTCTAGACATGTCTCACACAAACAGCACTGTAGATTAGATGATAGCCTCGTTAACAAAGAGAGAGTCCTTGACAAAGACTCCAGACTGACATTAGTTATGTAATCCCACCCAGCGCCATTGAAGTAAAACGAAATAGACTGTGATCTTCCCATTTCAACCACTACACACTCACTGGCTTTATTCCTGTGGCTCTGAGTCACCTTCTGTACATCCCAAATGACACCATATTCCCTTTATAGTGCACTTCTTTTGACCAGAGCTATATGGGCCCTGGACAAAAGTAGTGCACTATACAGTGGGGAGAACAAGTATTTGATACACTGCCGGTTTTGCAGGTTTTCCCACTTACAAAGCATGTAGAAGTCTGAAATTTTTATCATAGGTACTCTTCAACTGTGAGTGATGGAATCTAAAACAAAAATTCAGAAAGTCACATTGTATGATTTTTAAGAAATTAATTTGCATTTTATTGCATGACATAAGTATTTGATACATCAGAAAAGCAGAACTTAATATTTGGTACAGAAACCTTTGTTTGCAATTACAGAGATCATATGTTTCCTGTAGTTCTTGACCAGGTTTGCACACACTGCAGCAGGGATTTTGGCCCACTCCTCCATACAGATCCTTCAGGTTTCGGGGCTGTCGCTGGGCAATACGGACTTTCAGCTCCCTCCAAAGATTTTCTATTGAGTTCAGGTCTGGAGACTGGCTAGGCCCCTCCAGGACCTTGAGATGCTTCTTACGGAGCCACTCCTTAGTTGCCCTAGCTGTGTGTTTCGGGTCGTTGTCATGCTGGAAGACCCAGCCACGACCCATCTTCAATGCTCTTACTGAGGGAAGGAGGATGTTGGCCAAGATCTCGCGATACATGTCCCCATCCATCCTCCCCTCAATACGGTGCAGTCGTCCTGTCCCCTTTGCAGAAAAGTATCTCCAAAGAATGATGTTTCCACCTCCATGCTTCACGGTTGGGATGGTGTTCTTGGGGTTGTCCTCATCCTTCTTCTTCCTCCAAACACGGCGAGTGGAGTTTAGACCAAAAAGCTATATTTTTGTCTCATCAGACCACATGACCTTCTCCCATTCCTCCTCTGGATCATCCAGATGGTCATTGGCAAACTTCAGACGGGCCTGGACATGCTCTGGCTTGAGCAGGGGAACCTTGCGTGCGCTGCAGGATTTTAATCCATGACGGCGTAGTGTGTTACTAATGGTTTTCTTTGAGACTGTGGTCCCAGCTCTCTTCAGGTCATTGACCAGGTCCTGCCCTGTAGTTCTGGGCTGATCCCTCACCTTCCTCATGATCATTGATGCCCCACGAGGTAATATCTTGCATGGTACCCCAGACCGAGGGAGATTGACCGTTATCTTGAACTTCTTCCATTTTCTAATAATTGCGCCAACAGTTGTTGCCTTCTCACCAAGCTGCTTGCCTATTGTCCTGTAGCCCATCCCAGCCTTGTGCAGGTCTACAATTTTATCCCTGATGTCCTTACATAGCTCTCTGGCCTTGGCCATTGTGGAGAGGTTGGAGTCTGTTTGATTGAGTGTGTGGACAGGTGTCTTTTATACAGGTAACGAGTTCAAACAGATGCAGTTAATACAGGTAATGAGTGGAGAACAGGAGGGCTTCTTCAAGAAAAACTAACAGGTCTGTGAGAGCCGGAATTCTTACTGGTTGGTAGGTGATCAAATACTTATGTCATGCAATAAAATGCAAATTAATTATTTAAAAATCATACAATGTGATTTTCTGGATTTTCGTCTCTCACAGTTGAAGTGTACGTATGATAAAAATTACAGACCTCTACAACCTTCAAAATCGGCAGTGTATCAAATACTTGTTCTCCCCACTGTATAGGGAAAAGGGTGCCATTTGGGATGCAAAAAAACAAAACAGACTCTATTTCATAAGTGACAGTGGGAGTTGAGAAACGGAGCGGCCATTCTGCTTTCAAGTGAGATTAACGGTGGGATAGCGCATGGTGATGGATTGGGATGTCAACCCTGTTGTTCACTTTGCATTCTCTAGGAGCCTCCTAACTGTCCAGACAGGTGAATTTAAACAGCTCTTTAATATGTATGCCTATGATATATGGCAATTTGCTGGGGTGCAACTTTCACTGGGGACGGGGGAACATATCCCCTCCACATTCTGAAATTGTATTTTTGTCCCCCCAGTTTATTAATTGGAATGTGATACAAAACAAGGCAATGGTGTGCTTTAGGACCATGAGGATTCCTCTGAGCGGTCGTGTAGGCTGCTGGAGTGTTTATCTGACTGGATAAAAAAATTAAATAAAGTTATGTCCCCACCACTTCTAAAACCAAAGTTGCGCCCCTGAAAATGTATTTTTTCCTTTGAAGTGTTAGCATTGTGATAGCATTGTTCCCCAAACACTGTCGAAGGCTGCCTCCGAAACATGTCCATTTGTTCTGACATCTGTTCCTTAAAAAATACATTAAAATGTAAATAACATTTCAGTGAGTGCAGGTTTTTCCCTCCTTCAAATAATAACATCCACCATTTTGTTACGAAAAGCTATATATTGCATTTGCTACATTTGCTACAGTGTACTACACTACACTTTCCCCTCTTATTTTACCTTTTAAGTTTCCTAAGCTCTGAGTGGAAAGCTCTATCAGGTAGGTTTGATTTGATTATAGTGTGTGGATCTTGTCAGCCAAAACACGCAATTACCAATAGAGATCTGATCTCTTACATGTGCAAATTCAGGTTCTCAATGGCCAAGCATCTTTTATGTGGAGTTTGGGAGTACAAAGACAGCAACGCCAGGCATTCGCTCCACACTGCCGCCATTCCAGATGCTAATAAGTCAACAAGGTACTCTTTTGAGGCTGGGCATCTCATCAGCATCTTTTGGTTTTCATCTGAAAGCAAGCAGCCAAGGAGAAAAAATACCTTCAGTAACAGGGACAGTTCCAGTGACAGTTGTGGCAAAGATTTAATTTAATCATACATTGCATGCAGTTTGCACCGATTTAAATGCTATTTGTCAGGGGATAATTGTAGGCCTACTTTAAATGCAATAGCAACAATATAATTGCACTTGCCTCCTTAAATGACAGATTTTTTACATCAAATGCATTTCCCCTATTGAACACATTGGCACAACAGGTTTTGGATAGCTATATAATTGATTTGTCACAGTTTGGTAGAAGAAGGAGCAATCATTTTCTCTTGGTGACAAGTGTCATGAATTTCGATGTGGTAAAAGGGGCAGTCTGGGATTCAAACAACAAAGAAGAGGTCACCCCAAATGGTAGTTTTAAGGGGCGTTGGACCAGTAACTGAAAGGTTGCTGGTTTGAATACCTGAGCCTACAAGGTGAAAAACCTGTCTGTGTCCTTGAGCAAGACACTTAACCCTAATTTGCTCCAGTTCTTAACTGACTTGCCTAGTTAAATAAAAGCTACAAAGTGAGTTTACAATTACATTGTTCACAAACAATGGAGAAAAACAAGCTTATGTTCTGCAATTGTGCTCCGCCCAATGGTTCTCCCAATCATGGCTGGATGTGATGCAGCCTGGATTCAAACCAGGGACTGGGGTAATGTCTCTTGCACTGAGATGCAGTGCCTTAGACGCTGCGCCACTCGGGAGCATAAAAGTATGTATACATTATATTCTTTAAGAATCAATGGCTATATCTTTCATAAAAAATGGATGTACCAATCCCAGATTGCCCCTTAAGCACACATTGCTTGTGTAACTACAGAACAAGTGGGCACTTAATAAGGAGTGACAGGAAGAATAATGAGAAAAGAATGGGATAATTACATTTATTTCTTACAATTTCTCTTGACAAAATAATCTATGTGCAAAAAACACGAGGAAATATCACTAATGTCTGTCTACAAACCATTTCCATTGCAAATCACTGACAGGCAACTGAAAATAAAGAAACCCATATTTTTCTCATTACTTTGTGCTGAAAACTTGAACGACTTTCCTGACAATCTGTGCTGGTCTGAAATATGACCACAAGTCCAAAACGCTTCACAAGAACAATTGTGGTCAACTTTAGGTTAATAATATCCAATCTAATTTGACATGAGGGAGTTGTGATTAGTGTTTCACCCTACATAACACCTACTAAATATAGTACATTGCGTGGGGCACAGCACATTACAGGTTCATCCAAATCTCTAAAGGAGCTCATTCTATTGTGGCAATATTTATCTAGCAACATACAGAGAGAGAGTGACTTTGAAAGACAGCATCTTTTTGGGTCCATGGTTTGCTCTGACTTTCCCTATCTCCAGTGTAAGTCATTCAGTCAGTCCGTCAGGGGCATCTCTCGAGTCTCCTTACCCTCTTACAGTGTCATTGGTTTGGATGATACTGAAGCCAGTGTTTAAACGGAACAGCGTCTGGCCATTGCCTGTTAGGAAGAGCAGATAACATCAGGACTGGGAGGCCTTTCCCTACCTCAGTAAGCCCCATACATCATCACAGTGCGCCCGTGGCCACGCTTCAGAAACACAATGCGGTCAAGGGCAGGAGAGAGTGGAATAAATAAAACTCATCCAGAGCCAAAGATCCTCCAACTTGTCCCTCAGAAAGACGATGAGACCGGGCCTGTGCGCAGAGAAAATGTATGAGAAGAGGGAAAAAAAGATCTGCCGAGGTGATTTGGTGGCAAGAGCCGGTAACGTCAAGCAGGCCGTTTCTACACTCTCCTTGGAGATGTTCAACTGTGAATTATTTCACTTTTGCCCTTTCATTTAATGACATTGTAAGAAAGTCAGTCTTGCAAGCAGTAGATCATCTGACAGGTTGTAATCATCCATATGAGGAGGGATGTGAAAACCCAGAATGGATATGTTAGGTAGTAGTCTATCATTGATATTATTGATTATTGTCACTGATGGTCTAGTAGTTTGTTCTAATTGATAATGGTGGGAACATCTTGCAGTCAAAATACATTTTTTCCTGTGTTTTGTATCATATTGTATAACATCTGATGAAAGTAACACTGTAAAAGTGTGAAAAAATGTGATCAGTCTTATTTCCTGCTGGTTGACAATACAATGTAAACAGGACCTTCGAATCAGCCTGTTTGCATGGGCGGACGTTTTGCTTGCCTGGTGGCAACATAAAGGCTTGTATACACTAGCTACTGTGCAGCACTACACAATTTTTGCATAAGCTATCCAGTACTGTACTGTACCTGTGCATTCTACGCAGTCTGAGGTGTTGGCAGGGCCGGCACTAGCTATTTGGGGGCCCTAAGTGAGATTTGGTTTTCTGGCCCCCCACCTCACGGGTAAAACTTATGGTGGTCCCCCTCTTGATGGTAGAGAGATTTTTGTAAATGTTCTGTAATTCTCTCCATTTTGCCATGAGAAAATGTTGCGGTTTAAAGCAAATTGGGGGGGGGTTGGGGGCCCACTAGCGGCTGGGGGCCCTAAGCAACCCCTTATATCGCTTATGCCCAGGGCCGGCCCTGGGTGTTGGTAATAAAACAGCTCCCAAATGGATGCTTGGATTGTAAACACATATTTACGGTTGCACTTCCGTGTGTCCTTTCCTCTGCTTACCTAGCGCCTCGGGTGGGCAATATTGGGAGGTTTGCTGAACTGTGGCAAACAAAATGAACCATAAAGAGAAATGCATAATGCAGAGGGTTCAGGTCAGGTCTACCCTTCTGGATTACAAATTGACCACAACCACCACAACAAACATTAGGTCTGTGTAGTGATTTGATCTCCACAGACTTTAACATTTCTTCAGTAACTGTAGATGAACTGCATTTTTCAGAGTCGACTACTAGAACCATGAATAAGAGAAACCCACCTGTCAACGCTGTCCTCCCTTGACCTGAAGGAGCATCCATTGACATCCATTTGGCCCACAGAATAGGATGAGGAGGGTTGGGGAAGTGAAGCGAGAAATAACATTCACACACACTCACACAGGATTTGGAGGTAGGGGGAAACTCCCAACAGAGTACTCAGAGTCTGTAATGGCATTTGACAGAAGCTTGAGCCCTCCGCAGTAGTATAACGGGAACTGATCGGGTCTGTTTCAGCTTTTACACCAGTTGGAGCACTGTCATGGCCTTTTGTTATCCCTTATCAAACTCCTCCCTTTCCTGGAATTCTTTTTCTTCCTCCAAATCCACTTGGGTCAGAAATTCTTGAAGAAGAAAGGAGAGAATATGGTCTCAGAGACAGATGGCTTCTGAGGAGCCTAGCATGGCGTAACCTCATTGCGGTGGATCAAAGGAGTGTAGGACAGTATGACGATCTTGTTTCATAATATGCAATTATATGTTGTAAATCTGCTGTAAACAGGTAGTAGGGCCACAGATTAGAAAGAAAACAACCTCGCAAGGAGGCCACACAAATGTTCCCTAACCCTACCTAATTAAAGGTATCACCAACATGATGAGAGGGTTTTCCAGAAATGTTGTTGCCGATATTTTCAGATGATTCATAACATCTCCATAATCACACATTAACAGCAACAACGAACAACAGCTTAAAACGTGTGAAAATTATAGTGTCATTATTCATTGGGAATCCATCAAAAGCTAAAATGAGGAAGCGATGCTGTTGGGACCATCTGTTTTAATGACACAAAATAAGCTTTCCACAGTTGACGACAAGAATGGCACTAAGAAAAAAAATTCTGCTTTATTGGCAAGGTAACAATGAGTGCATTCCAGCTTTGGGTTGTCATTGTAGCCTTGTTACCGGGCTGTTATCATACGTAAATAGATTATATACCTAACATACCTCTCTGCTGAGAGGGGATGAAATGGTGGCAAGATGGTGGGATGTGATCAGGAGTCAGGACAACCTCAAAATCTGGCTAAGGAATAGGTTGGTTTCTATAATATACAGTACCAGTCAAAGGTTTGCATACACCTACACATTTTTTACTATTTTCTGCATTGTAGAATAATAGTGAAGACATCAAAACTATGAAATAACACATATGGAATCATGTAGTAACCAAAAAAGTATTAAACAAATCAAAATATATTTTATATTTGAGATTGTTTAAAGTAGCCAGCCTTTGCCTTGATGACAGCTTTGCACACTCTTGGCATTCTCTCAACAAGCTTCAGGTGTGGCTTGTTAAAAGTTAATTTGTGGAATTTCTTTCCTTCTTAATGCGTTTGAACCAATCAGTTGTGTTGTGACAAGGTAAGGGTGGTATACAGAAGATAGCCCTATTTGGTAAAATACCAAGTCCATACTATGGCAAGAACAGCTTAAATAAGCGAAGAGAAACGACAGTCTATCAGAGACATGAAGGTCAGTCAATCCGTACATTTTCAAGAACTTTGCAAGTTTCTTCAAGTGCAGTCGCAAAAACCATCAAACGCTATGATGAAACTGCCTCTCATGAGGACCACCACAGGAATGGAAGACCCAGAGTTACCTCTGCTGCAGAGGATAAATTAATTAGAGTTAACTGCACCTCAGATTGCAGACCAAATAAATGCTTCACAGAGTTCAAGTAACAGACACATCTCAACATCAACTGTTCAGAGAAGACTGTGTGAATCAGGCCTTCATGGTTGAATTGCTGAAAAGAAACCACTACTAAAGGACACCAATAAGAAGAAGAGACTTGTTTGGGCCAAGAAACACGAGCAATGGACATTAGACCGGTGGAAATCTGTCATTTGGTCTGATGAGTCCAAATTTTAGATTTTTGGTTCCAACCGCTGTGTCTTTGTGAGACGCAGAGTAGCTGAACAGATTTGGTATTTTATTAGGATCCCCGTTAGCTGTTGCAAAAGCAGCAGCTACTCTTCCTGGTGTCCACACAAAACATGAAACATTACATAATACAGAAAATTAATAGACAAGAACAGCTCAAGGACAGAACTACAGTGGGGAGAACAAGTATTTGATACACTGCCGATTTTGCAGGTTTTCCCACTTACAAAGCATGTAGAGGTCTGTAATTTTTATCATAGGTACTCTTCAACTGTGAGTGACGGAATCTAAAACAAAAATCCAGAAAGTCACATTGTATGATTTTTAAGTAATTAATTTGCATTTTATTGCATGACATAAGTATTTGATACATCAGAAAAGCAGAACGTAATATTTGGTACAGAAACCTTTGTTTGCAATTACAGAGATCATACGTTTCCTGTAGTTCTTGACCAGGTTTGCACACACTGCAGGAGGGATTTTGGCCCACTCCTCCATCCAGATCCTTCAGGTTTCGGGGCTGTCGCTGGGCAATACGGACATTCAGCTCCCTCCAAAGATTTTCAGGTTTTTGGGTTCAGGTCTGGAGACTGGCTAGGCCACTCCAGGACCTTGAGATGCTTCTTACGGAGCCACTCCTTAGTTGCCCTGGCTGTGTGTTTCGGGTCGTTGTCATGCTGGAAGACCCAGCCACGACCCATCTTCAATGCTCTTACTGAGGGAAGGAGGTTGTTGGCCAAGATCTCGCGATACATGGCCCCATCCATCCTCCCCTCAATACGGTGCAGTCGTCCTGTCCCCTTTGCAGAAAAGCATCCCCAAAGAATGATGTTTCCACCTCCATGCTTCACGGTTGGGATGGTGTTCTTGGGGTTGTACTCATCCTTCTTCTTCCTCCAAACACGGCGAGTGGAGTTTAGACCAAAAAGCTCTATTTTTGTCTCATCAGACCACATGACCTTCTCCCATTCCTCCTCTGGATCATCCAGATGGTCATTGGCAAACTTCAGACGGGCCTGGACATGCGCTGGCTTGAGCAGGGGGACCTTGCGTGCTCTGCAGGATTGTAATCCATGACGGCGTAGTGTGTTACTAATGGTTTTCTTTGAGACTGTGGTCCCATCTCTCTTCAGGTCATTGACCAGGTCTTGCCATGTAGTTCTGGGCTGATCCCTCACCTTCCTCATGATCACTAACGCCCCACGAGGTGAGATCTTGCATGGTGCCCCAGACCGAGGGAGATTGACCGTCATCTTGAACTTCTTCCATGTTCTAATAATTGCGCCAACAGTTGTTGCCTTCTCACCAAGCTGCTTGCCTATTGTACTGTAGCCCATCCCAGCCTTGTGCAGGTCTACAATTTTATCCCTGATGTCCTTACACAGCTCTCTGGTCTTGGCCATTGTGGAGAGGTTGGAGTCTGTTTGATTGAGTGTGTGGACAGGTGTCTTTTATACAGGTAACGAGTTCAAACAGGTGCAGTTAATACAGGTAATGAGTGGAGAACAGGAGGGCTTCTTAAAGAAAAACTAACAGGTCTGTGAGAGCCGGAATTCCTACTGGTTGGTAGGTGAACAAATACTTATGTCATGCAATAAAATGCAAATTAATTATTTAAAAATCAGACAATGTGATTTTCTGGGTTTTTGTTTTAGATTCCGTCTCTCACAGTTGAAGTGTACCTCTACATGCTTTGTAAGTAGGAAAACCTGCAAAATCGGCAGTGTATCAAATACTTGTTCTCCCCACTGTACATACATTTTCTTTTAACACGTAGCCTACATATTAATACATATACACAAACTATCTAGGTCAAATAGGGGAGAGGCGTTGTGCTGTGAGGTGTTGCTCTATCTGTTTTTTTTAACCAGGTTTGCTGTTTATTTGAGCAATATGAGATGAGATGGAGTTCCATGCAATAATGGCTCTATATAATACTGTACACTTTCTTGAATTTGTTCTGGATTTGGGGACTGTGAAAAGACCCCTGGTGGCATGTCTGGTGGTGTAAGTGTTTGTGTCAGAGCTGTGTGTAAGTTGACTATGCAAACAATTTGGGATTTTCAACATTAAAAGTTCTTATAAATGAAGAAGTGATGCAGTTAGTCTCTTCTTAACTCTTAGCCAAGAGAGACTGGCATGCATAGTATTTATATCAGCCCTCTAATTACAATGAAGAGCAAGACGTGCTACTCTGTTCTGGGCCAGCTGCACAATAATCAAGATTAGACAAAACTAGAGCCTGCAGAACTTTCTTTTTGTTACGGACAGACCTCTCCCCATCTTTACAAACATTGAATCTATATGTTTTGACCGCAGTTGACCACAGTTTACAATCTAAGGTAACACCAAGTAATTTAATATCCTCAACTTGTTCAACAGCCACACCATTCATTACCAGATTCAGGTCTAGAAATTAGGGAATGATTTGTGCCAAATACAATGTCCTAAGTTTTAGAGATGTCCAGGACCATTTTATTACTGGCCACCCATTCCAAAACAGACTGCAACTCTTTGTTAAGGGTTTCAGTGGCTTCATTAGCTGTGGTTGCTGATGCCTATATGGTTGAATCATCAGCATACATAGACACACATGCTTTGTTTAATGCCAGTGGCAGGTCATTAGTAAAAAGAGTAGAGGGCCTAGAGAGCTGCACGGTGGTACACCACATTTTACATGTTTGACATTAGAGAAGATTCCATTAAAGAAAACCCTTTGAGTTATATTAGATAGATAGTTCTGAATCCACGATAGGTTGAAAAGCCATAACACATATGTTTTCAACAACAGGTTATGGTAAAAAATATAAAAGGCTGCACTGAAATCTAACAGTACAGCTCCCACAATCTTCTTTCTATAAATTTTCAGTCATTTGTGTCAGTGCAGTACATGTTAATTGCCCTTCCCTATAAGCGTGCTAGAAGTCTGCTCATAGGTCAACACAACTTTTGGTCAAACACATTTTTTTGCTAAGAGCTGGCAGTAGCTTTACATCTAAGTTGTCAATGCCAGGAGGTTTGTCATTATTGATCATTAACAAGAATTTTTCAACCTCTCCCACACTAACTTTATAAAATTCAAACTTGCAATGCTTTTCTTTCATTGTTCGTTTTTTTTTTATGCATGAATACGATGGGTCACTGTTCGCTGTTGGCATTTCCTGCCTAAGTTTGCCCACTTTGCCAATGAAGTAATCATTAAAATAATTGGCAAAATCAAATGGTTTTCTGATGAATAAGCCATCCATCATTCTTTATATCATTGATCTTGGCTTCTGTAAGACCCAACGCTGGAGATGAGAAGCAGATACAGGGAGTGAACATTAAATGGAATGGACATGAAACAGAACATGAACAGCGTCAGAACATGGGAACAAAACGACATGACGACAATTAATGCTGAAGCGGGGAACTGAACTTAGGAACAGACAGATATACGGGAGGTAATAAAACAGGTGACAGAGTCCAGGTGAGTCCAATGAATCGCTGATGTGCATGACGAGGTGTGCATAATGATGGTGGCAGGAGTGTGTAGTGCAGGGCAGGCTGGCGCGGAGTTTGCCGGGGCAGGCGTGACAGTACCCCCCCCCCCCCCCTCTAGGGGCGCCACCCGGTATCCCACATGAGCGAGCCTGACGGGTCGGCTGAGGCATGGGCGCTGGACAAGCCGGCTGGGCGTAGAATCCCAACGAACCGGCAGAGGCGGGGGAGCCTGGCGAGCCGGCTGAGGCGTGAAAGCCCAACGATCCCGCTGAAGCATGACGTGAGATGGGAAACTGCAAGGAAAACCGAGGCAAAGAAACCTCTAGAGCCAGCTAGGGTGTGGAAGCCCGACGAGCCAGCTGAGGCACTCCCAGTTCCATCTGAGGTGGAACCCAGACCCGTCGTCACCAACAAAACAAAACCACATGGGGCCGCTGAGGCGTAGGAGCCAGACGAGCCAGCTGAAGCGTAAAAACCCTGATGATCCGACTGAGGCCTGACAGGGGATGGGAGCCTGCCGAGCCAACCGGGTCAAGGAAACCTCTTGTGCTAGCTAGGGCATGGAAGCCCAACAAGCCAGCTTAGGCACCCCTGGTTCCATCGGCGGAGGCCCCCGGATCCGACGTCACCACCAAGACCAGGAAAGCCAGCATTTCTTGATGCTTCAATTGGTGGCTTCAGCATTCTTTAAGTCCTGACGCTGGAGATGAGAAGCAGGTACAGGGAGTGAAGATTTAATGGAACGGACATGAAACAGAACAGGAACAGCGTCAGAACAGGGGAACAAAACGACATGACGACAATTAATGCTGAAGCGGGGAACAGAACTTGGGAACAGACAGATATAGGGAAGGTAATAAAACAGAGTGACAGAGTCCAGGTAAGTCCAATGAATCGCTGATGCGCGTGACGAGGTGTGCATAATGATGGTGGCAGGAGTGTGTAGTGCAGGGCAGCGTGGCACGGAGTTTGTGGGACTGGGCACCGACGCACTGAGGAGCTTCGGCTCCAAAGCGGGACTGAACGTCGTGCCCAACCTGGGCACCGACGCAGAGAAGGGTTGGCTCCGAACCCTGGACCGTCACGGGAGGCTCCGGGCTCTGGATCGTCGCTGGAGGCTCCGGGCTCTGGACCGTCGCTGGAGGCTCCGGGCAGTGGGCCGTCGCTGGAGGCTCCGGGCAGTGTGCCGTCGCTGGAGGCTCCGGGCTGTGAGCCGTCGCTGGAGACTCCGGACTCTGGACCGGTGCTGGAGGCACCGGACTGGGAATTGGCGTTGGAGATACACGACTGCCCCAGTCGTACTCTCTCCACCGCCAATCCCCATCCTGTGAGGACTCCTCCTGGAACCCCCACGAGTGCAGTGGCCGGGGCTCTTCTCCTTCGATCCCCGACCACCCCCATAGCCCTCCCACAAAAACAGTTTGGGGGCTTTTCTGGGCTCCAGACTGGTCCGTCGCCTCCCTGCCCCGCCAACGTTTCCTCCGACGACGGCGCCGCTGCTCCGGACACCAGCCTTCCTCCACCGAAAGATAATGGAGGAATTCCTCCTCGGTTATTTTTCCCATACCAAGGAGGATATCCCCCAACGTAAGTCCCCGCTGTGTCCCGTGATGGTGGGTTCTTCTGTCACGTTGCGTATAGACGGGACGAGAAGCAGAGTGTTGGTGGAGCGACATTCCTTTTTATTTAACTTGTTTTCTTGACAAGTACCAAAAATAAACAAGGAGAGTATACAACCATGAACTGACGTGAACATGCGCATACAAGAACCCACACCCAGGTGACAAACCAATGAACTTAAATAGAATACCCAATTAGAGACAACACGAGACAGCTGTCTCTAATTGGGGATAGAAATTAACCCTTACCACCAACACCCAGTGAACTGTCAAGCTCTAACCGCGGCTCTCCAACTCCCCCACTAGAGGGAGCCAGACCTGGCCACAGTCAGAACCTGACAGTAAGTCAGCCAGTCAAATGTGCCGGCAGACTTATTAGCCACTCCTTTTGTCCCATCTCTTTCGATCATACAGTTTTTCAATTCCTCATCAATCCATGGCGCCTTAACAGTTCTAACAGTCAGTTTCTTAATAGGTGCATGTTTCTCAATAACTGGAAGAAGTAATTTCATAAATTCATCAAGTGCAGTGTCTGGATGCTCCTTATTAATCACATCAGACCAACAAATATTTTTAACATCATCCACATAAGAGTCACAGCTAAATATGACTCTTATCATTTTAGGCCACGCTGTTGGAACTTTGGCTTTCCTGGATATAGTCACTATACTGTGATCACTGCATCCAATGGGATACGGATACAGCTTTAGAACAAAGTTCTACAGTATTAGTAAAAATGTGATCGATACATGTGGATGATCTTGTTCCTGTAGTGTTTGTAAGTCATAGAGGTGCAGAAAGAGGTGCACAAGTATTCTACTAATTCGGCTCGAATATGGACATTTTTTTGCAAACTGGATATAATTGGTCAGCATTTCCCTGCTGACGGAAATGTCCAATCTGATAATGACTTGGCACATTGGCATAAGAGAAGAATCAAAAGCTCAATATAGCCGCGTTTTGATGTCAGCATTCTGTCAACACAAAGACAAACCGATAAACCCAAAATTAGTAGTACTCAGCTGTAAAAAGACTAGGTACGTGAGTACATTGATAGAAGTTGTATGTCTGCTTTGATGGCAGGTTTGAAACCTGTTATCTAAAAGGCAATTGCGGGGCTATTGGATGAAGTAGAACAGGATGCTTTGAGAGTGAAATCTAACTGCGCAGGCGTGCAAGGGGTTAATACAGCCACAATGAATGTCACTAACAGTGGTTACAATGGCCCAAGTAAGACAAATACACAGGGAGGGAAACGTAGCGAAAAAACATAATATAGTAAGGCGATAGATCACTGTTTTAGATGTGGCGCCGTGGGTCATTGGAGGAATGAGTGTAAGGGAGCCTATTGCACCCGTGGTATTCGGAGGAAATTCAGCAATGCAAGTGTTTGCATCTTTGACAAAAGATCCGCAGCAAACATTGTTAAAGGCATCGGAGCAGGACAATTTCACATAGCGTGGCCTCGGTTCGATCAATGGTGGTACATAGAGATGACAATTTCTATGTGAAGGGAGACATAGGAGGCCAAGTATCACACCATCTTTTTTTATAGATTCCTGGGATCAAATATCACTGATTCCTTACGATGAGAAATAGGCAAATTTTGCGACAGGAAGAAGTATCACATTTAGTGGTGTAACAGGGGCACAATCGAAGGCGAGACAGCTATTACCTATGTCGTTGAACATTGGTTGGAAAAATACTCCTTGGGTTTTAATTACCTGGTTTCGGTAAAACTGTTATTAAAGCTTGTTCTAGTGATCCTGGGAGTTTACCAGTCTTTATAGCGTGGTTGTACATGGAAAGCAGGGGTTCAATCAACCTGGTTAGAAACGCCTTAAAAAACCTGATTGGGAATCCATCTAGGCCTGAGGTCTTTCCTGACGAGATTCTAGATATAGCTTCAACCACCTCTTCTTTAGTTAGCCGACCTTCCAGATCATCCCTCCGTTCGTCCGTCAGAGTTACCAACTCAATTTTATCAAAAAACTCTTCGGTTTTATCCGGAAAGTTGCCCTGGGACTTATGGAGATTTTCATAGTATTTTAGGAAGGCTGTGTTTATGTCTGCAGGTCTATTAAGATCGTTGTTGTCCCATGTGATAGTATGTATTGCTCTACCAGCCTCTTCATTACGAATTTGCCATGCCAACAGTTTACCAGCTTTATCCCCCTGCTCATAGTACCTGTGCCTCAGCCTTATTATAGCGTTTTCGGTCTTGCGTGTTGTGAGAGTATTGAATTCCAATTGTTTGGCCTTGAGCTTTTGGTGAATGTCAGTGTCTGGTGTTTCAATGTGTTCTCTCTCCAAACGTTTAATATCTTGCTCCAACGACTGGACTTGAGAGTTGTATAACCTACGCTTTCTCGATGTGTAGGAAATAATAATCCCCCTCAAATAAGCCTTCATTGAGTCCCACACTATATCTGGTGTTACAGAGTTCTGATTAATAGCTAAAAAAAGTGTCGATGTGCCTATTAAGATAATCCACAAAGTCTGTGTCATTAAGTAAATAGACTCCAAATCGCCACCTCCTCGAGGGTTTTGTCATATCTGACGCTGGAATAGTAACCAATAGAGCCGCATGATCTGATATAGTTTTGGCCAGATATTCACAGGGAGGTATGAGATGTAACTTGGAAGAAGGGCCCATAAAAAGATCAATCCGTGAGTAACTATCGTGAACGGGCGAATAAAAAGAGTATTCATGTTTCCCCTTATTTTGTGCTCGCCATACGTCAACCAAACCCAGGCCAAGCATTTCTCTCTTAACCACCTCCGCACTCTGAGTAAGGTTGCCAGTTTTTTTGGATGATCTATCAATACCTGGATCCAACATCAAATTAAAATCCTCCCCAATAAAGATTTCAGTGGGAGGGCCTGACAGGTTAATTAACATGTTCTGGAAAAATTGTGGATCATCGTAATTAGGACCATAGACATTAAGTAGTGTTATAGATTCTGAGTAAATAGAACCCTGTATAATTACATATCTACCAGCCTTGTCTTTGATAATAGAGCTCAACTGAAATGGAGTTGTTTTATTTATCAGTATTGCTACCCCCCTTGCTCTCGAAGAAAATGATGAGAAGAATACTTGGTTATACCATCCCTGTCTGAGTTTAGAGTGCTCCTTGTCTGATAAGTGAGTTTCTTGTAATAGAGCAATATCTACCCTGTGTTCTTTCAAGTACTTTAATATGCGTTTTCTTTTTATACAGTGGTTAATTCCCTTGACATTCCAGACTAAGCATCTATACCCCGTTAGACTATTCGTCACCACCGTTCAGAAATAATCTTAAACCCAGCATGAGTACAACAAACAGAGTTGTAATTCTAATTGGATGTTAATACTCTAATTTATTTCATTTTTTATTTAACAGGCAGTGTTATTATTTTGGTTTTGATACAAGTGTCATCTGATTGGGGATGCTGTATTGTTGGGATTCATCCCGAAGGGTTAGAGCTATAACTCCCTGACTCAGTAGCTGGGGTGAGGTAGACAGTATGATAAGGAGTATAAGATAATTTGGAAAATGGTTTCAACAGTGTGTGGTTATGCTCTTTGACATTTGTTTTAGGAATGTTGTATTAAGGAATTTGGACGGTAATAACTTGTCATACGGTAAATAGTTGTTTGGATTTTCTGGATCATAAATGCCTTAAACTGTTGTTTTTCTCTGTCCTCTCTCGAGTTATGGTGAAGGTAAACACAGATGGTGTCTTGATGCATAGCCGGAATAATTTGACCGTGTGAAACTCAAACCCCTAACTGTGCCCATAAAAGGATTCAGGGTTGCACTAAACTGTTGATTTGGGGTATTGGGTTGATTTTAGAGGTGTACACACTGGGAAATTCATGGTAATCTAGATTAACAATGCATTGAGATACCGATCTGTCAGTAACTTGCCACTCGCGACAGTAAAACAGGGACAAACGGGGGACATCATGAGAAAAGTTAATATCTGTAATATACAGTAAGTAGTACATACTGTTTAGATATGTTTCCTGTTTGTAAATGTGCATTCTAACAGTGTAAGTTGAGGGTCTTGAATTCAAGTGATAGACTCAATGTGAAGCACTAAGGACTGTCATTCTAAATTTATCAAATGTTTTAATTATGATTCGGAAAAGAGAGAAAAGAGAGAGAGAGCGGTTTCTAAAATGTGAGAGGAGGGTGCACTGCTCAAATTTATTGAGTCTAGGGAGGGTTTTTTTCTCCCCAAGGAACATTATCTTTTAGTGTTATTAGAGAACTCACTAGATGATAGCTTGGCCTAACCATGAGTTTTTCTATTTTGATTATAGGAATATTGTTTTACAATGTCATCAGAATCCTAACGTTAAAACTCATTAATACATACGATACAGGAGAATTAAGTACGTACCAGGTTCATAGGCTGTGTCTTGTGTTAACACCCGAGGACTAGCATGGAGACTAGCATTTCACGGCAAAGAACAGAACGGATGGACGGTTCTTTCTCCAATCTCATTCGCATCAAGGGTGGTGTGAAATTCTTAAACATGTATATTCTCTCTTCCCTGTTCAAGTCAATATGTTTTCTAGGTGTCATGGAACATAATAGTGATCATTGTTCCAGAGGAGGGATAAGGATTGTTGGAAATTGACTAATTGATTTGAAATTATAGACTTGGATTATTAGTAGTGTCTAATGTGTTATGGTATAGATTTGATGTATGTGCAAATGTATTTATCAATGTATTCGGAGGAGATCCCAAAAACCAAGGCATTAACGTTATAGGGAATTGGAAGAGCGGAGTGGAATGTGACTCGGGGCGGAGATCTGGGTGGCTCATAAATTAAGGAAGTGGGTAATAGAGTCTCTGGGAAATGGTACCACTCCTCTATGTATATTGTTACAGGAGATAGCTCGTAGGAGAGGACAGCTAACTGCACAATATAGAATATAGAGACTAGTATGAAGTAAATTGAATGTCACACAGACCCAGATCATGGTGAGAGTAGCGGAGATAGTGTTGTAATTTCAGACACTATTGTCAACTTTCAATGAGGGGTTTGTCAAAGAAGGTATAACGCGTGACAGGAAAGCCACAGATTCCTGTATACAGGAGGCCACATCGCTGGAAGGGAAGTTCGCTGTAATAATATCATCACATCTCCTGAAGAGTGTGATTAAGGAACATATGACTCAGAGTTTGTTAGGTTGGATACTCTTCCAACGCCACCACAGCACCTGGTACTCCCAACTGGGAGACCGATGGGAGTACAAGGTGCTGTTATTCACATGTCACAAATTATTGATCTGGCCATAATGGGAGAGTCTATGTTGTTCTATTGTCAGGAAATTACCCATGCGTTGCAGTGTGTATATTCCCAGGTGAAAGCTGCACATGAGGAGCAGGAGATAACTGAAATCACGGGCTGAATTCTGGAGATTGAGTGTACATAAAGATCCACCAGGTGAGGGTGTTGGGACAGCGTTGGTCTGGTCCACACCCAGTACTTCTTTCAACCCTGCAGCGGTAAAGACCACAGTCTCTCTTCGGTGGGTTCACACTTCTCACGTGAGGTGAGATCCAGCTGCATAATGGGTGAGCTTAAAGACACCATTATAGAGGAAGCGGAGCTAAAGAGAGAGAGGAAGACTAGATTCCACTGTAGACATGCAGTTGGGGTGGGTCTGGGAGCTACTTTAACCACCATAGCTGGGTTAGGTTAGTTGCTTTATTGGTTAATGCACCATGTAAAAAGGATAGATGTTGGGATACAAAAAGGCTAGATGTTGGACAACATTCTGAGGGCATTTATGTGAAACTTATATACAGTGCTGAGTTACCTCAAGAGGAGGTAAAGTTGATTATGGATACCGCACGTGTATATCAGGTGGCCATGGAGGAAGAAGGAGATGGGGAACAAAGTGAAAATGACATGGCTTGGGAACACCTCTTGTAACCTGTGGCCTGAGGGGGAAAACTGGTTGAAAGCATGAGGAGGCTCAATTTCTAGATATGTAAATTATGTTTCCTACAGCTCCCTTTGGTCATGTGATAGGCTGATGCACTCTCCTAATCTCACCCAGAGCCATATATCAATATATGGGACTCTGGTCCCACACACAGACAGAGAGTAAGCAGAAATAAATGCAGTGACTTTGTATTTTAAATATTGTATTTAGCAGAATGCTTGCAGAAATGTACTTGCTGATGGAAGAATAAGTTTAAAAGTTTCAAAATATGCATTTTAGGAGATCAATATAAAGTTTGAAGAGGCAGAGATAGTTAGATATGGTTCAAATGAAACGGTATTAAGGAGGGAGCAAGTGATTGACCCAAAGTTCCTTGTCAGGCTTACCTTTAGAGCCCACTCACAGTCACTTAATTCCTCCTTATATTTCTCCAGTTCGATATGGGACTGCACAAATTGGCTTAATTATTTATTTACTAACTACCTAAATAATCACACCGAATTACATACATACAACAGGATAGATTATACATTGATTACTAATCATGCCATGAAAAGTCCCTAGTGGACTAACCCGATATGACACACAGGAAGGGGGTGGGGAAAGAAAGAGTGGGAGAAAGAGACAAATGAATGGGTCTCTATCGGACCTTGAGAAGCTATGCTCACGTAAATACAAACTCTTATGCACTTTAATAACCGCCATTCGGAAAAAGGAAATGCAATTTATACATTTACTATTGAGCTGGGCTAGTAGAAATTCACAATTTCAAAGGTGTGGAGCTAGTCCTCACATTCTCTGGTCTTATGTAAATTTTGTTAGGTAGTATTGTAGTTCAACCATTTGCAACCTCAGCTTACACCATGGTTTGCGTAGTCTGGTATGAATTGTGTCACAGAGGCTTTTTGTAACCTGAATTTCTATTCCCTTAGTTGCTAATGTTTACCCACCTCAGGGACAAGACCCCCACTCTGATAGATGAGGGTGGTAAACTATATGGCTAATCTCCTGCCAGCCTAAGCCTTCACAAATCTCCCCCTTTGTTCATCTTAACCACATCCTGACTCATTTACCAAATGGTAACATTCTAACCTAGTCTGAACCTCATCTATGTTTCCACATTCTTATAATCATAATCTTGTCATTTCTAATACATCTCACACATTACACAGTTTCAGGGTGAAACATATTAGTCATTAACATGAAACATACACATTTCTTTATCAATCCACCCTTTGACTAAATTTTCACACTGATCATTACACATCTATTGTCATAGGATTCCTAAATGTCATACAAAATCAAACTTAATCCAAACAAAACCAATACATGTATTTATATTCCAATCTCATCAACGACTGTTCTAGGCCTATTCAGCCATAACTCTTCCGGTTAGGATCTTCGTCATGACCTTCATATAAAGAATCAGTCTTTTCTAAGCATTAAAGATTGTCTCATTCAACATGGGCTCCTTGGAATGGAAAGGATCCCAATCACCTACTAGGCTTGGAGGGGTATCTTCATCATTCCACTAAATGTATACAACATCTGTTAGCCTGAACAAAGTTCCATTTCCCCTTCCAGTTACAACTCTTTATTCAAGATTTTCACTATAACCTTCACACATTAGATCTAAGAAATGTTTCATCTAATTGTAGTCTTCTGGGTTGAATCGATCATCAGTGTCCTCATCGTCCACCACTGCTGGTGGATTGTATTCCTCCTTCCACTGATCAGAATCTGGAACTGGTCCATGTCTCACCATCTGCTTGTACGCCTGCATTTTCCAACGCCTTTCTCACCTATCCTCTGACACAGGGGAATAAGAATACAAGCATGCACATACAAGCAATAGCAGCACCCGAGATGGTGGCTACTATTGTTTTCCATTTACCAAATATTTCATCAAGCCATCCTGTCACATATGTATTCACTCCTTAGTTCTCAGCCCATCCTTCACAGAGCTGTGAATCCTGCAAAAGCTATGGTGTCGTTAGGGATAAATTTACAACAACCCCCCCCCACCACCATTCAACATACTCCACCCATTTCGGCCAGCAACATATCTAAAGCCAACCTATTTCTCCAAGTCATGAGCGAGGTGGCGGATAATTGGTTTGAGATCCCCTTCACTGCATCCTTAGTCCCATTTACAAATCGTTACTGATTATAATTGATATAATTGATGTTGTCCAGAAACCTTCACCTACTTGATTCATATTCATCAGGGACTCCCCTAGGAATTCCAATCGCATCCATCCAAATAGGGCTATTCTCCTCCTAGTCCAAACTCCTCCTACGTCTGATTAAACCTTTCCTTGGTTTCTGGTGACTAATTCTAACTGGCTGAACCAATAGGACCGGGGTGCAGGTACCTACCCACCCTTTTTATAGTGTCTGCCTTATACGTCCTTTACTGGTACACGCCCATCACACATCTGTTACCAGGCTGTAAGGTTTAGTAGTTTCTCCTGTGCCTCTGAACTCAGATCAGTAACATTAACTACTGACTTACTCCATTAAAATCACCCAAATCTCTGGTGCCATTCTTGTCTATAACACTCCCCTAGAGTCAGAGTGAACTGGGGTGGGTTAGCAGCCTCTTTCAATCTCGCCAACCCCATCCCTGTACAGTTTTCACCTCTGTTTTGCTCAGTTAATTTTGGTGCTATTTACATCTATACAGGTATCCTGACCATAGTCATCCGCGCAAGCCCAATACTTGTATAATATCCTCTTGGCTCACCGCCTTTACTTAATATTTTCCCCAAGTATGTTTAACCTGTAGCCCAAGGGCAACTAGCAGTAGGTCCTGTACAGAGGTATAATGCATAAGTATGAACACCTTTCTCTCGACTACATGCTCCCCACTTAGTGGAGAGGTTATCAATAGTTATTTTGAAAACCACATCCTGCCCCTCTCTGGCCACTATGTTATAATATTCAGTTCTAGTGGAATCCTTATCCTGAGTCGTCTGTCTTTTAATTCTTTCCCATGGTAGAGTTTCATTTTTATTTTTGGTGAGTGGTGGATCTGGATGTATCAAAATTAAGCCTGATGCAGCTCAGGGTCCCCCATATACCCAAGAACCGCCAACCCTCTCCTGCCCTTAGTCAGTCTGCTGAGTACCACCCCATACTCACACCTCTAGGAACACACTACAGTGATGATAGGTCGGGGTAGGGAATCTTCGTTAAGGAGGTAACCCTTATTGGTACTCGGTTCTGCTCCTTAACTCTGTGTGTGTTCAACAGTGTTTGTATGTGTTCTTACCTCCTTGCAGTGGGCAACGTGGACCCAGGTCGCTCTCTTTCTGAACATAGGCAGTTTCCAACAAGACCTGGTAGGGGCCTTCCCAACCGGGCTGCTCCCAGTCTTTCCTTTTCAATCATTGGACCTGCACCCAATCACCTGGTTGGATAGAGTGGGTCACTCTCTCCTTCAGTTCACCTGTAGGTCACAAAATCTTTGACATACGGGTGTGATTAGCAAACAATCTTCTCATGTATTCAGCCAGAGCATTCACAGTGTCTATCTCTGCCTACTCTGGACCTCCTATCTCTACATTCTATATGGTCTCCCAAACCCTCTTCAGAGGAAGAGAACCCATCTTTGTCTGCCGTTACTCTAATGGTCATTAACACTATAGGTACTCATCTTACCAAGTTTCTTCCAATACCTATATAGGTCTTCCTTAGTCTACTTTTTATTGTTCCATTCATGCGTTTAATTAAACCTGCCGATTGCGGATGACATGAACAATATTTCTTCATGGTAATATCTAACTTCTATCACAGTCAATCACCATTTCTGTCCTTCACCCCTTGTAAGTTCTATGATCATTACTTTGTGCACATATAACACACCTGGAACAAAAAGTTTTTTTTAAAGTAATTTGTTCTTCCATACGCTACAATCATACTTCCTAATTGTTTTAAGTAATTAGTTCTACCCCATCTCCCCTGTTGATACATGGCTTTGCCCATGTATAAATCTTGGTACTCCCAAAATCGTCTCTTTTCTAGAGGGGTTCAGAGTACGCCCTTCTCAAGGTATAGTATGTCTCGAATACACAACCACAGTTTGCTACAATTGTAGTTTCCTTTTGCTCACTTTATGGCCTTGTTCTACCATATACTTTAACAACTATAGTTTATCCCATCCACATCCTACACCAGTAGGGTTAGCCACTAAAATATCATTTACCTAAATCAACATTTCCGTTTCCACTGGGGGCTCTAATTTTACTAGATCACTAGTGATAGCTTGTAAAAAATCCGTAGGACTTTCCGTACAGCCTTACTGAAACCCCTTATATATGGCAATTTCTTCCCCTAAAAGGTAAACCCAAACCACCCTTTGCTAATGGGATGTACAGGTATGCTAAAAAAACATTTAGCCAAATTCATCATAGTTAACTAAATATTTTCCCATCTCACTTGACTATGCAGGGTGTGTAAATCTGATACATCTAGAGCTCTATCACACTCTGATTCACTCCCTGGAGATCTAATACCATTCTCCAATCATTACTAGGAGCTGTTTTTTTTTACTGTAAACATACATTTTTTTAACTATGCTTAGCTTAATTCTGTTTTCCATTCTGCTTGTGATGGATCGCATATCTTTTAACTTCTGCCAATGTTAGATAGATAGATAGATAGATAGATAGGTACTTTATTGATCCCCCGGGGGGGAAATTTCATTGTCAACAGCTACAACAAGCAGCTACAACAAAACACAGGGCAGGTGCAAAATGCCACAACGAAAGTACACAAAAGACAGATACACGGTACATGATACATAGAGCGGCAGTATGAAAAAGTATAGAAATACAAGATATCTGGAGTGCAAAAAAAAGCTATAAAAAGACATAGCATAGTATGAGTGGTTGGCTGAATATGTACACTATACATTGGTGGATGTTGGATGGTTAACTATACTATACAGGTCGATGGCAGAGAAATACTTCAGTAGCTAAAAATGCGTATGATATGAGCGAGGGTAATAATAGTTTACTTAATAGACAGACTGGGTAAATGAACAGGTAAGTGAACATTTTGCATGGTTAAATTAGCTGTACAGTTAGGTATACAATTATATTTACAGATAAGTGAATACTTGCATGTTTACACAAACTGTACAGGTAAATGACAGGAAGATCTACTTTAATAGCTAAATGTGTGTATGATATCATTTGGGGTAATAATAGTAATTCCCTTAAAATACATTCCTTGGTGCGCAGGATTTAATTACAGACAACTGCACGTATTGCACATTCGATATACTAAAAGCAATGAGAAAATGTGCAACTGGCAGGATACTAATATGCATTCCTGAGTGAATGCCTACGAAGGTTAAGTCCAATAATTACGTACAATATTGCATGTGATATAATATAACAACTGTACATGAGTATGTATATACAGACCTGTATGAATAAATAGGTCCTGAGTGGATGAGTGCTGACGGACCAGAGTTACTCACGGATGGATGCATAATTGTTAAACTAGGTCCTAGCACCCCAACAGTTCCAGATCTATGTTGCCAACGGCACGGCACCCCGGTGAGGCATTATAGCCGCCGGCAGGAAGGACCTCCTGTAGTGCTCTCTGGCACACCGTGGTGGGGTCAGTCTGTGACTGAAAGTGCTCCTCTGCGTCATAACCATAGCGTGCAGAGGGTGGGTGACGTTGTCCATGATGGCCAGCAGTTTGGCCAGGATCCGTCTCTCCGCCACCTCCTCTAGAGTGTCAAGGCTCATCCCCAGGACAGAGCTAGCCTTCCTGATCAGCTTATTTACCCGAGAAGCATCACCGGCTTTGATGTTTGCTCCCCAGCACACCACTGCAAAAAAGATGGCACTGGCCACCACAGACTGGTAGAAGGTATGCAGTAGTTTACTGCACACGTTGAAGGACCTGAGCCTCCTCAGAAAGTAGAGTCGGCTCTGGCCCTTTTTGTACAGGGCCCCGGTGTTACCGGCCCATTCCAGCCTGTTGTCCATATGGACTCCCAGGAACTTGTATGACCCAACCATTTCCACATCCATCCCCTGTATAGGGACTGCAGTCAGTTGTGCCTTGGTTCTCCTGAAGTCCACCACCATCTCCTTTGTTTTGCTGATGTTGAGCTGAAGGTGGTTCTGCTCACACCACAAAACAAAGTCACTGATTGTGCTCCTGTACTCCTCCTCCTGCCCACCCCTAATGCACCCTACAATAGCAGAGTCATCCGAGAACTTCTGTAGGTGGCATGTTTCAGAGTTATATCTGAAGTCTGAGGTGTAGAGGGTGAACAGGAAGGGGGACAGGACCGTTCCCTGGGGGGCCCCTGTGTTGCTAACTGCCCGTTCTGACACACAGCTCTGTAGTCGCACAAATTGTGGCCTACCAGTCAGGTAGTCCGTGACCCAGGAGACTAAGGGTGCTTCCACTTTCATCCTCCTCATCTTCTCACCCAGTAGCAGGGGCTGAATGGTATTGAAGGCACTGGAGAAGTCAAAAAAAAAATAACCCTCACAGTGCAACCTGCGTTGTCCAGGTGAGAGTAGGCCCTCTGCAGAAGGTAGATGATTGCATCATCCACCCCGATGTTGCGCTGGTATGCAAACTGCAGGGGGTCCATTGATGAACACACCAGGGGTCTGAGGTGAGCGAGGACTAACCTTTCCAGGGTCTTCATGATGTGGGATGTTAGCGCTACAGGTCTGAAGTCATTCAGGACAGTGGGGTGTGCCTTCTTGGGCACTGGGACGAGGCAGGATGTTTTCCACAGCACAGGGACCCTTTCTAGGCTCAGGCTAAGGTTGAAAAGACGCTGGAGTATTCCACACAGTTGGTCAGCACAGACCCTCAGCACCCTTGGGCTGATGCCATCAGGGCCCGCCGCTTTCCACTGATGTAGTCTCTCCAGCTCTCTCTTCACTTGGTTGGTGGTGAAAGCCAGCCCAGGTGGGGAGGTGGGGGGAAGGGGGGTGTTGAGGATCAGTCCAGGGGGAGCAGGGGCGGAGGTGGGGTCACTGATTGTCTCAGCAGAGGTGCTGTGAGCAAAGTGGGGGTGGGACAGCCGTGAGGGTGTGTGGTCTGGGGAGCTGGAGGGGAGGTGGTATTTCTCATACCCTTCCACACCTCTCTCACCTGGCTCTGCCTCAGCTTGTCCTCAATCTTCTCCTTATACACTCTTCCCCTCAGCAATCCGCAACTTCAGCTCCCTCTGGACGCATTTCAATTTGTCCTTGTCCTTGTCCCTCTCCTTGAAGGCCCTCTTCTTCTCATTCAGCAGGGCCTTCAGGTCGCTGGTGACCCAGGGTTTATTGTTTGGGAAACAGCGTACCTTCCTGGTGGGTACAGTGTTATCTACACAAAAATTAATATAGTCTTATGCAGTCAGTGAGTCCATCGATGTCCTTCCCATGAGCCTCACAGAGCACATCCCAGTCTGTTGTTTCAAAACAGTCCTGTAGGGCCTCATTCGCCTCCGGGGACCATCTCCTAATAGTCCTGGTGGTTGCAGGCTGCTGTTGGACCAAAGGCCTGTAGAGTGGGGTGAGGTGGACAAGGTTGTGATCCGATCTACCGAGGGGAGGGAGTGCAGTGGAGTTGTATGCATCCTTCACATTAGCATATAACAAGTCCAGAGTTTTATTATTCCTGGTTGGGCACTTCACAAACTGTTTGAACGTGGGCAGCGTTGAAGAGAGAGATGCATGGTTAAAATCCCCCGAAATGGCAAAGAAGGCACTGGGATGCGCTGTCTGTAACCTCGCGATAACAGAGTGGATGACGTCACACGCTGCGTTTGCGTCAGCAGAGGGCGGGATGTAAACAATAACAGCAATGGCCGCCGTGAATTCCCTTGGTAAATAGTAGGGTCTCAGGCTAACGGCTAACAGCTCAATGTCCGGGCTACAAAACTCTTCCTTAAGAGTAATATGGTTCGGATGACACCATCTGTTGTTAACTAATAAAGCCAGCCCACCACCCTTACTCTTACCGGAAGAGACGCGATCCCTGTCCTCTCTGATGGTCTGGAAACCGTCGATAGTGACGTTCTGTATGGGGATGTTATCTTTCAGCCAAGTCTCAGAAAAAAACATTAGGCTCGTTTCCCGATAAATCCTTTGTCCACGAACAAGTCCCTCCAACTCATCCATCTTGTTATGTAGACACCTCACATTGCCCATAATAGTAGATGGTATAACCTCCTCCGCTTTGCCTTACATTTCATTCCCGCCCTACGTCCACGGCGTCGTCTTTTCAATTCGTCCGGAATATCAAACTTTTCCCTGGGGAGCAGCAGTGCTGCGTGGGCTAAATCCAGGAGCTGGGCTCTGTTGTAAACAATAACAGTTGACGACTCCTGTCGACGTTCAGCAGCGATAAAATCCATAAAATCCATAATCCTGAACGATCCTGAACTATTATAGTTCAACTGTAGCAAAATAAAAAATAAAACTAAAACAACAATTTATGCACGAACAACGGGAGCTGCTTAACAGGCGACCACTCAGGGTGGCGCCAAACACACGAAGATGGTGCAGTCCCCCATATTCCCACCAATGTTTTCTTAATGGCTTCTACATATTACAGGTCTCATTTCAGTGAGGAATACTATCTTTAACTGCTCTCTGTGTCCATGGCCTATACACATCTAATGTGGGCGCTGCCCCATCTATGCCTGCTAATGTATTAGGTAGGCTATCAATGGGCACTGGTTTGCAGGGAGACCTCCTGTTACCTCATCAACAGACTCACTCTGATCCTTCTCTGAGCTTTTCTCATAACTGGACTTCTATTATAAGGTTCAAGTCTCTTTAGGGATCTGGGTTTTCCACCCTCTCTCCCTCTCGGACTTCTCCCTGGTTTTGTTTCTCTCCTGTTCTTTCCTCCAACTCCCTTGCCTCCCTGTCTCACCAATAGTTCCTTTAACATTTCTGTGAGACCTATCTCTACATCTGTCCCATCCCCCTCTCCCCCCTGAGCTCCCTCAGTTTCCCTCTGATTAGGATAGGGGGTGGGGGTCCCTCACCACTACTACTTCATCATCTGGATTCTCCCTCCATGCCCGATCTACTAATGAGGGATATAATTTCAATCCAGAATTATCTATGGGTGGCTGTTGGTTCTGACTTCAACTGTTCTTTCTTACTCTCAGACTTCATAAAATATTACTTTTAATACTATCTATAATTAACCTTAAAATCTACCCATACCAAAATTACTCCTTTAATCAATCCTTCATCAACGAATCCGTAGGACTATAACTTAGAAGGTATGGCTTCCAGCTCACTCCCTTTCCCTGAGTGAAAAACAAATCTCTCTGTCATTAGTCAGGTCCCACTTCTAAGTGGACCCTGGTTAAACTTTTTCTCTCCAATTCTCATCTATATCTGCCAATAAATATAGACTATACTAGTCTCCCTCTGGTATTTATTACCAATCCATTATCCATTACCCACTTCCCTAAGAACCTCCATTCCTCTGAGGTATCTTTCCACTAGGGATATGTGTAAACTCTTTTCACCTATATAATCTCCAATTCTGTGGTCCCAACTCCTTCTACTTGCTGACATTTACAAATAGCCAACTCCTCTGGTAGGAGTACAGCATCCAAAAGATTCAAAATCAACTGAGCATGTGTAAGTCACCATTCTCCTGTTCATCCATTGTGCAGCAAATATGTATACTATCTGTGTAAATGGTAACTATTTTCCCTTTACCCAAACGACATGCACAAGTAAGAGCCACTATTTCTGTCTGTTATTCAGAATAATTTATAGGTAAGATTCAGCTTCCAAAATGTCTGTCTCTGCTCTGACTTTCTTATCTTCATTCATCAGGTCTCCTAGTTCTTGAGACATCTGATCTGATAGTGGAGAACCAGTTGTTCTCTTGGTCTGACAGGGTACCTAACCTCCCCCAGGTCAAATCTTCAGTAAACATTCAGGGTTAATGGATAGACTCCAACTTATCTCTACAGCAGGGAGGGGGCCTCAATAGGCTTACCTCCTCCTCCCCACTGTCCAATGTTCAAAATGTCCCTCCATAAAAATAATCACAAATTGTAAACCACTCGGTTTCTCCTGTCCTCCAGTATTTTCCTAATAGCCCATCTAATCTGGAATAACTAGACCTGAAATTTTTCCCTCCTAATAACATCCATGTTATTTCTCTATCATATGGTGTTTCAAACCTCCAAGTATTAACCTCTCCTGTCCCTTACTGAACTTGTTTGTTCCAGCATGTCTACTTTCTTACACTCCCTGTTTCTGGGTAATCAGCTATTTCACATTCCCATACAAAATATCTCCATGGTTCTGATATTATCCATATTATTCTACTTAACATCTATTTCCCTATCAACACACCCTCTCAGTATGCAATTATTTCAACACTATCCCCTTCTAAATTATCATGGGTCAGCAACACATTGGTTTCTCCATCGTCCTCATTCCAATTACCGACACAGCCCATCCCCCACATTTGTTTCTTATCAAGCTCAAACGTTAAAATCACAGCTCAGGCAAACGCCCTTCATTCAAACGTTTAAGATCCACCAGAATTAGAACTCCATCATCCACTAGGGTCGTCCTACATGTATTGTAACCTAAAATGCCAATTAATTTATCATGTCAGTCAATATATAATACCATCTATTACACACAACCTTGGTTAATGAGGAGTAAAATGTATATTATGGGGAAAGAAACCCGCGGTACAAAACACAGTACATACTATATGCTTTCCAACTCACCATTCACCTACAAACTGAGTAGTAATTTACTTTAAAATTAATGCGGCCCGATTGAACAGATAGTTCAACAGTTTTATGTGCGCTAGCCAACCATGCTACTATGGAAGTAGTCTAGTCTAGATCATTATCATTACTTAACTTCCCCAAGCAAAGTTCCTTTGGGAAATGGCCCTAAACTAGTTTCAAAAAGTTTTCACTCAATATAGCCAACCTAGACTCCTAAATTCCTATAACCATTTTATCATATCTAACAAGGTTTATCGCGACGCAGCCTCTCCTGGTGTCCGTTGTTAGTTAAAGTTAACCTACCCAATATGAAAAAAACAATCCGACACCCAGCCCTTGATCAACGTTCATAACAATACTTATCAACATAATTAGTTATTCCCACACAGGGACAAACTCTTCGCTTACCTACATCAACACAATGAGTTATTCCCACACGGACAAACTTTTCGCTTACAGTTCCTTGCAAGACATAGAACAATCAGAGACAAACGATGCTACATGTTGGTTCCTACCGTTCCACACACAATCACGACAAACTTGTCAGTTTTCGCTTAGATTCATACTTGCATTATACTCGTTATTACAATACCGGTTTACACACAAATAACACAATTCTACAGCTTACATTCACAATACCATTAACTTGGGTAAACGCTCCCACAGCGGGGTTTCAAGATTAACTTTTCAAACTTTCTTTAACTTCTCTTTTCACTTTTTCCTTTACCTCACCTAGCCTATCGACCCCTTCTGCCTGCTGTTTCCTTACATTATCCCCACAAGTTTAATAATGTTCCTCCTATCCTTAGACTCCATGTCTCTCATTCCCTGGTTAGTTTCCGGGACCCCCTTTGAGGATTTGCCTCCCATGTTCGTATAATAAGATCCTCCCTCCCTAAAAGTGTGCTTTCGTTTTATGTTTATTCAAAAATACTGGTGCTTGGTTTTCTTCTAGATAAACGTCCAAAAACTAATATTCCACTTTCCTTCCTACATATCCTTGGCGTGCTCCGATCGCCTCAACATAGGGTAGTTTTTATTGGTAATGGCCTAAACTACCTGGAGTCAGTTTCGGACCCCCCTTTCCTTTTTGACCTTAACCTACTACAATAATTTTCTATCTATTTGGATACTAGTGCGTTGGATTTTCTCCAAATAGACGTCTAAAAACCACGTATCAGGCAAAAATCCCTGGTGGGGTTGTAATGAAATCCGTATTATTTTCCACAGAAAATCTCTCCCTTTGAGGATTTACCTCCCATGTTTGTACAATGAGATCCTCACTTTGAGGATTTACCTCCCATGTTTGTAAACTGAGATCCTCACTCCTGATTTACTGTATTTTAAAACACAAATTCCCCCAAAACCCATGAATAAAAATGACTGAACGTCTTCTTGCAGCTGGGACTAAATGTTGGTTGGATCTCGTCACCGTTAAATGTCGCGTTACCAGTTATCACCGGCCTTAAATAAACCCTCAATTTCAGAGGTCAGGTCTTTGTTATTACGGTGACCGATATCGGATATTGAATCCGGCTCGAAGGACCAAATTGTCACCTGAATTTCTATTCCAATGTTCTAAATGAACTTTTTAACTCTATCTGTATCCTGAAGGTTCTTCAGTTTGTTTAAATAATACAGAGAGAGCTCCAGCTTTACAATGGTCAGGTTTAATTCAGAGAACGTTCTCCAGAAAGAAATAACAAAAAGCTTTTATACCATCCAGTCACAGTCAAGCCCCCACCCTGTTTTATGTCCTCAGGGTCTGCCTTCAAAGACACTGTCCTGTTATCTCAGGTCACTCCCCTCAAAGGCATCCCTCAGTTGCTAATGTTTACCCACCTCAGGGACAAGACCCCCACTCTGATAGATGAGGGTGGTAAACTTTTATGGCTAATCTCCTGCCAGCCTAAGCCTTCACAAATGGTCTATCTCCCCCTTTGTTCATCTTAACCACATCCTGACTCATTTACCAAATGGTAACATTCTAACCTAGTCTGAACCTCGTCTATGTTTCCACATTCTTATAATCATAATCTTGTCATTTCTAATACATCTCACACATTACACAGTTTCAGGGTGAAACATCTAAGTCATTAACATTAAACATACACATTTCTTTATCACTTTTATACTGGGGAAGAGAAGGGGCGTGTTTCATCCTTCTCCCCAATGCCTGTGTTCCCTTGGGCGTGGCTACTGACGTTGCAGTTTACCATGAAAACTATTCTCTCATTTAGAAGGCTAAAATCACATTTCATCTTCTCACAAATAGTTTCATATTTAATCATATACGTTTTGCAGCATTTAGATGTAGATCTGATAACTAGAATGTGGACCCCCTCCGAGATACAGTTCTAATAATATCCCAAAATAACAACTGATCTGGAATCATAGTTCTTTCAGTACCAACGGACACTTTCAACTGGTTCGATTACAGAAATATTGTTCCATTCTCCAACTTTTTGATGTTACCGTACTGCAAAGTCTTTCTCTGTAGCAACAAAGGCTTTCCAAACTTCCATTTTGGTAGAGTGGTTTCAAAGAGTCTAGGTAGCTGTGATGTCACTCGCTCAGACCTTGAAGTAGTTATTTCCCTTGCTCTGCAAGAGCCACGGCTTTTGTGGAGCGATGGTTAACGATGCTTCGAGGGTGACTGTTGTCAATGTGTGCAGAGGGTCCCTGGCTCAAGCCCAGGTAGGGGCTAGGAGAGGGACTGAAGCAAAACTGTTACACTGCTTCATAAATTATGTAGGATGCCAGAGAGATATCTATACTGTAGCTAAGAAAGTAATACAAAGTGAATGTTGTGTAGTAAACTTTTAGTAGCCCATGTACTTCACCCTCTATTTTCACCTCTGTTTTCCTATGGAGAGGCATGATGGTATATTACGAAAAATATCTCGCAATTTGTATTTTTTTGATCACTAGACCAGTAAGACATAAGCACAGTTGACAGCATCGAGGTGCGGATGTTTACTTTCTACACTAGTTGTTTTGTTTTTCAGTTTTGTCCTAAGAACAGATAATAGTGGTCAAATGAAAAGGTATACATTTTGTGCCATTTAGGGAAAATGGAATCCTAAGGATCATTCCAGGTATCATTCCAAGGATCATGACTCAGCTAAGGTTATTTTCAATTAATTTGCTATGGCCTTGCGCTAGTGTTCCAGCTCAACCAACGTTCGTTGGCTGTTTTTCAGCCTTGGGTGAATTTTGACTTATTCTATTGTCCAGCCTACTAGGGTTGCTACCCAAGCCGTCATTCTATCGGTTTGGTGGCTAAAGAAGTGAACCAGTTGTTCAGTTTTTTTGTTCTGTATCTGTGGACATTACCTAGTCATTAGTTCTAAATGTTCCATTGCCATACTGGTAGGCTGGACAATAGAACGAGTCATTCCTCACCCAAGGCTGAAAAACGGCAATAGAACTTTGGCTAAGCTGGAACACTAGCGCGAGCCCATAGCAAATGAATTGAATCGAACGTTCGCAGAGCCCATTTGGACTGGAATGATGCTTAGAATTCCATTTTGCCTAAATGGCACAATAAAATGCATCCCTTTTCATATTATCACTACAATCTGTTCTTAATACGAAACTGAAAAAAATGAACTTTTGTAGAAAGTAAACATCCGCACCTAATTTTGCCTACTGTTCTAACTTGGTGGTGCACATGCACTGTAGTCTATAACCTATTTTAGAGAAATGTAATCATCGAATATTGTAAGAACTTTGATTGTCTGCTTATATGCCCCCTTTATTTATCCTACGGTTCTGAGTTGGGAGTACACTAAGAACGGCCCATGTTCTGAATGCTGTCACTGTACATTTCAAAAGTGCTGAACAAATAGTTATATTGCCTATGTCCGTTGTCGCTCACTCATTAATGTCTTAATCAAAATGATATCTCAATTGTCAGTAGAAACCACATTTGTTTAAGCAAGTCAGCCATATCAGCTATGTTTTTTTAAAAGGCAGTAAATGAGGCTGAAATAACTGTTTCGCTGCCAGGACTCTGCGGTTGGGACAGCTTTATGTAGGTCCTATCAGTTTGTGGGCACCGTTTGTCACCGTAATAGTGCAATTAATGTATTGTTTAGTGTTGTGTTGTGGCTTTGCATCAAAAAAAATAATAATTGTTTGCCCCACCAAAATGTACATGCTAAAATCGCCACTGCAATCAAACTATGATAAGTGTACCATATTACGTATTGGATCGCAAAAAAATGACAACTTTCACATTATTGTGCATTTTAAATATACTGTGTCCGTAAAATGTACAGTATATAGTATGTATAAGCTGGAAGTAGAAGCCTAAGTATTGTTGTCCATTAGTTTACTCCAATTAAGGGAGGGGTGGTCGGGTTAGAGGAAAATAATTAAGAAGGAAAAAATGTTTTAAACATATGGGGGATTAAAAATTATGCAGACAATTACATTGATAGAACACACAATCTGCAATATTGCAGCTGATCTACCTCCTAAGAAAAAATGTAATACAATTCTCGGAAATCCAGTTAAGGTTATTGACATTCATAGGCTATTGAATTGGGATCAACTTAGTGGAATTTACTGTGTGGTGCAATTTACTATATTTGAATCCTAATTATTCTGAGTGAAGCTGATTGATGTTTAGGGATGGTGTAATTAAAAGGTGGAGTTACAGATTAAATAGACCCAGTGCTCTGGGCAGTATGAAGTAGTACCATGTAAGCACTTGAAGGGGCAATCTGCAGTTCAAAGAACAACAAAGCGGTTCATCCCGCCAGTGTTTTGCTAAAGAGATGAGGGATGGGGCTGGAGAAATGTAAACACTCAAATGCATATACAGAGCTAGGAATTCAAGGACTGACTATCCATGAGATCCAAATGATAGTTTTAACCATGTTTTGAGGCTATACAGTGTTTGTTTACAATTACATTGTTTACAAATCGCAGATGGCCCCTTTAAAAAGGGACAAATCCTACCTTGAGATAAATGTACTGTATACAGAGCCAGACGCTACCCAAACTTTTTGTGTTACAGTTACAGTGGGGAGAACAAGTATTTGATACACTGCAGATTTTGCAGGTTTTCCCACTTACAAAGCATGTAGAAGTCTGTAATTTTTATCATAGGTACTCTTCAACTGTGAGTGACGGAATCTAAAACAAAAATCCAGAAAATCACATTGTATGATTTTTAAGTAATTAATTTGCATTTTATTGCATGACATAAGTATTTGATACATCAGAAAAGCAGAACTTAATATTTCGTAGAGAAACCTTGGTTTGCAATTACAGAGATCATACGTTTCCTGTAGTTCTTGACCAGGTTTGCACACACTGCAGCAGGGATTTTGGCCAACTCCTCCATCCAGATCCTTCAGGTTTTGGGGCTGTCGCTGGGCAATACGGACTTTCAGCTCCCTCCAAAGATGTTCTATTGGGTTCAGGTCTGGAGACTGGCTAGGCCACTCCAGGACCTTGAGATGCTTCTTACAGAGCCACTCCTTAGATGCCCTGGCTGTGTGTTTCGGGTCATTGTCATGCTGGAAGACCCAGCCACGACCCATCTTCAATGCTCTTACTGAGGGAAGGAGGTTGTTGGCCAAGATCTCGCGATACATGGCCCCAACCATCCTCCCCTCAATACGGTGCAGTCGTCCTGTCCCCTTTGCAGAAAAGCATTCCCAAAGAATGATGTTTCCACCTCCATGCTTCACGGTTGGGATGGTGTTCTTGGGGTTGTACTCATCCTTCTTCTTCCTCCAAACACGGCGAGTGGAGTTTAGACCAAAAAGCTCTATTTTTGTCTCATCAGACCAGATGACCTTCTCCCATTCCTCCTCTGGATCATCCAGATGGTCATTGGCAAACTTCAGACGGGCCTGAACATGCGCTGGCTTGAGCAGGGGGACCTTGCGTGCGCTGCAGGATTTTAATCCATGACGGCGCAGTGTGTTACTAATGGTTTTCTTTGAGACTGTGGTCCCAGCTCTCTTCAGGTAAAGGACGTCACGCGGCTAATACCAAGGCTCGGACCCATGACCTCTGCCTCGTAAACACGCGCCACCGCCCTCCTGAAGCATCTTACCCAGTTGCGCTACTGAAAAGCTAGCTATTCATCATCGAAGTGGGGACACATCAGGCTGAGAAGTGAGTTTCCCGATCTACTACACATCTTGAATACCATGCTCAAATTAAGGAGTTTCTCCTAAATTATTGCCTATATGTTTGTCCCAAACCTTATAATCTCATCATAAAGCAAGAGAGAGACCCATTTCAGCATCTGTCAGGCTCTGGCCATCGAGAAGCTTTGCTTCTCTATATTTCTATGGTCAGAGTCTGGCAGATCTATTATTTCTACGTCTGTGTGGTGTTGTGTGTGTGGGATCCCTAATTAGAGGCAGCTGCTATGCATTACCTCTAATTAGGGATCTTACTTATATGTCTGTGTTCCACTCCGTTGGCGTGGTTCATTGTTGTATATTGTCTCGTGTCGTGCTACGTGTGATCTTTATTATTATCATTTGTTATTTTGTATGGTTCGTCAGTTCAGTTCAATAAACATGTCGAACTATCGATACGCTGCGCCTTGGTCTCTCTCCACACCCGAACGTGACAGCATCAGGCACCTGCACTTGAACTGGGATGTGTAACCTTTATTTAACTAGGCAAGTCATTTAAGAACACATTCTTATTTACAATTAAGGCCTACACCGGCCAAAATCGGACAACACTGGGCCAATTGTGCACTGCCCTATGGTACTCCCAATCATGACCAGTTGTGATAGTCTGGATTCGAACCAGGTTGTCTGTAGTGACGCCTCTAGCACTGAGATGCAGTGTCTTAGACCGCTGCACTACTTGGGAGCTCCACTAATTTTGTGAACCTTGAAAGAAAAGAATAGAAGAAAAATATTCTGCATGAATTGAATTAGCCAAATACTGTTAAACAATGCATTGTATAACCTGCCGTTATACAACACACACATAACCAACATATCACACACCACAGGAACGATTGCTAGTAGATTAGGATTCAGTCTGAAAAGTCATTATGTGTTTGCTTTGTGTGGAGAGAGATAGAGTATTGAGTTGTTACCGTCGGTGCAGGCGCCCATTGTGAGGGATTGGTGTTTATCACTGTCCTAAATTTGCAAACATTTCTATCAAACTTTGTCATTATGGGGTATTGTGTGTAGATTGATGAAGGAAAAAATGTATTTAATCAACTTTACAATAAGGCTGTAATGTAACAAAATGTGGAAAAAGGGAAGTGGTCTGAATACTTTACGAATGCACTGTATGTACATTTACATTTTAGTCATTTAGCAGACACTCTTATCCAGAGCGACTTACAAATTGGTGCACTCAACTTAGGATAGCCAGTGGGACAACCATATCTCGATTACAGTAAGTACATTTCTTTAAACAAGCAGCTGTGAGCAAAGTTAGTGCTAGCAGGTTAAATAAGTCAGGTGTTAGTTAAGACAAAAGACAATTGTTTGTCCTGGCATCGTGGGGGTCTGCTGTGAGTCTGCTGTCCTGGCATCGTGGGGGAGCTTGTTCCACCATTGTGGTGCCAAAGCAGTGAATAGTGCCGTTCCCCTCACAGCTCCGTAGGCAAGCACCATGGTTTAGTAGTAGATTCAACTGGAAGCCAATGGAGTGTGCAAAGGAGCGGGGTGACATGAGAGAACTTGGGAAGGTTGAACACCAGACGGGCTGCAGAGTTCTGGATAAGTTGTAGGGGTTTAATGGCGCAGGCAGGGAATCCAGACGGGAGATGACAAGTGCCTGGAATAGGACCTGTGCCACTTTCTGTGTAAGGTCGGGTCGTACTCTGTGAATCTTGTAGAGCATGAACCCGCAGGATCGGGTTACTGCTTTGATGATAGCAAAGAATGACAGGGTGTTGTCCAGGGTCACACCAAGGTTCTTTGCAGGTGTACAATGGAGTTGTCACAATGGAGTTGCGTTGCCTCTAATCTTCCTCTCTCCATCGCCACTCCCCTTCCTGTGAGGACTCCTCCGGGAGCCCCCACGAGTGAGGGAACAAAAGGCACATAGTCGTCGTCTTCCTCCGACTCCTCTCCGTACCTCTGCTCCCATGGCTGTAGGGGCTCCTCCTGGATCCCCCACGAGTGCAGTGGCCGGGGCTCTTCTCCGTCAATCCCCGACCACCCCCATAGCCCCCTCTCAAAAACAGTTTGGGGGGTTCTTCTGGGCTCCCGGCTGGTCCTTCGCCTTTCTGGCCCGTCGACCCTTTCCATGACGACGGCGCCGTTGCTCCGGACACCAGCTCTCTTCCGTCGAACGCTGCTTGGTCTCATTTTGGTGGGTCATTCTGTCACGAGTGGGTGTAGAGAGAGACCAAGGAGCAGCGCAGCGATAGTTCGACATCGTTTATTTAAATGATAAACACAATGTCAAGAACTATACAAAAGCAACGATGTAATGACAAAGAATGAAAACACACTTACGGTACTGTGACTTGAAATAATGGTGGATGTGGATGTGTGGGGTGCCTAAATATAATCCCCAATCAGAGACAACCCTGTACAGATGTCTCTGATTGATGATGTGAGGGGAAGCGAGGGCTCGGCTGTGGTTCTACCACTCCCCTTATTGGGAGTAAGGTCTAACCACAGCCATCCTAGCTAGCTAGCTACATATTTTAAAGTTAGAGCTAACGTTAGCCAACTACTTGTATCTGTCCCTAACAAATTTCACACTCAGCTAGTAGCTAGCTAGCTTCAAACTGAACTTACGCTTAGTGGTGCACGACTCCAGGATTTCTAGAGTTTACTCTGACTCCTGTGGTTGGAGTCAACTCTTGCTCAACTCCCAAAGCACGCTGAAACGGATGCGCACACACATACACACCACGTCATTATTGAGTCCTACTAGGAAGACTACATTTGCTTTCTAGATGACTGACATGAGCATGATGCTGCCCATTTGCCTATAAAAGGCCTATTTTGGTTGAAAATAGATATTTCTGTGATATTTCTGCTGTGCAGCCTTGACAGATCCCTTGGGATGATGCGGCTCACTCTACACTGATAAGCCTATTCTTTGCCATGTTATAGCAATATTCGGACGGGTATTACTAGAGTCGTTGGTTTTGTAATTATTATCCAAGCATGTGCGTTATTCCAGAGGACGATTCACACAAGATGTATTTTTACATACAAGTGCCCCCTGTAATTCTTCATTTTTTCAAATTGAATTGACTCTTATGACGGAAGCCTGGAGGTTTTTATTGTAGGCATGAAGATACAATACACAAAAGTATGTGTACCATCTGTGTACCATGTGTACCATCTGGCACCATCTGGCAGCCACATCCGTTGCTGACAGGTTTATAAAATCAAGTACACAGCCATGCAATCTCCATGGACAAACATTGGCTGTAAAATGGCCCGTACCGAAGAGTTCAGTAACTTCCAACGTGACACTGTTATAGGATGCCACCTTTTCAACAAGTCAGCTCGTCAAATGTCTGCTAGAGCTGCCTCGGTCAACTGTAAGTGCTGTTATTGTGAAATGGAAACGTCTAGGAGCAACAACGGCGTGCTGAAGCGCGTAGCGCGTAAAAATCGTCTGTCCTCGATTGCATCACTCACTACCGAGTTACAAACTGCCTCTGCAAGCAATGTCAGCACAAGAACTGTTCATTTGGAGCTTCATGAAATGGGTTTTCATGTCCACGCAGCTTAAGATCGCCATGCGCAATGCCAAGAGTCGGCTGGAGTGGTGTAAAGCTCGCCGCCATTGGACTCTGGAGCAGTGGAAATGCGTTCTCTGGAGTGATGAATCACACTTCACCATCTGGCAGTCCGACGGACGAATCTGGGTTTGGTGGATGCTAAGACAACGCTACCTGCCCCAATGCATAGTGCCAACTGTAAAGTTTGGTTGGAGGAAGAATAATGGTCTGGGTTTGTTTTTCATGGTTCGGGCTAGGCCCCTTAGTTCCAGTGAAGGGAAATCTTAACACTACAGCATACATTGAAATTCTAGATTATTCTACGCTTCCAACTTTGTTGCAACAGATTGGGGAAGGCCCTTTCCTGTTTCAGCCCGACAATGCCCGTGCACAAATTGAGGTCCATACAGAAATGGTTTGTCGAGATGGGAGTGGAAGAACTTGACTGGCCTGCACAGAGCCCTGATCTCAACCCCATCGAACACCTTTGGGATGAATTGGAACGCCGACTGCGAGCCAGGCCTAATCGCCCAACGTCATTGCCAGACCTCACTAATGCTCTTTTGGCAGAATGGAAGCAAGTGCCCACAGCAATGTTCCAACATCTAATGGAAAGCCTTCTCAGAAGAGTGAAAGCTGTTATAACATCAAAGGGGGAACCAACTCCATATTAATGCCCATGATTTTGGAATGAGATGTTCGACCAGCCTGTGTCCACATACTTTTGGCCATGTAGTGTATTTCAACGTCATGTTTCAACGATAATAGGCTACACTGATAACTCGTGCTTGGCTGCGAAAAGTATAGGTCCCCCCATAATATTTAAATTGATGAAGTGTGATCATAATCATTATTTTAGCGATCCATCCATGGTAGACTTCCTTCCTAATAACAATGCCCCACGTTCTCCTGATTTGAGCTGCTGAACCGTATTTGCACTTGACTGTGTTTATGGATGAGAAAGTGAACTTGCCATTTGCAAAACGTTTAGCGGGGATGCTGCTTTGGTATATATTGTCTAGGACATCCAATTCAATAATTAGCTGGTTGATAGAAAGAATCAGGTTAATTACAGCTCGAGCTCCAGGATCAGGGTTGGAGAGTTCTTGCCTAGGACATCCACAGCCAGCCAGGGTTTCATTAAACAGCTATAGGCAATACATTTTATTGCACATTTAAGCCTAATTAAACTGATGCATTTGGCGATGCTCAACTTCATTCGCACTATGAAGAATAGCTTTGCCATACTCGTTGATAGCGTAATATATACTTTAGGTGAATTTATTAAGCATTGCTAGATATAAATTACCAAACTGGTTGATACACTGAATAGATTAAATAATCTATAGGCAATACTTTTTATTGCACATTTAGGCCTAATTAAACCATTGCATTTTGCTTGTCATAGCAGTTTGTGTTCTCGAAGCAGACTACGGAAAATGCATAGTTTCCACCATTTAAAAAATACAGAATCTTAGGAGTCGAGGAGTCTATTCCACTGGCTTGACACCCAAAAATGGGAGTCGACACCGGGAGTTGACCGGCAAGAAATCGAGCAATGGATGGATAGTTCATTTATTTCAAAAGCTGCAATGATGCGACACACACAATATGGATGAATGATCAGTAGTCGACGGGATATAAATAGCACTCCCACAGCAATTCTCCATAAATCTGCTGTATGATGTACTAACAAAAAAACAATCGAAATGTGTAATTCCTAATTTACTATAATAAAAATAAACACGTGTAATCATCTTTTTACAGCATCAAAATAAACTATCATCCATTTTAGTATTCAAAATATATCAAATTAACCTGAAATATTACTCAATGTCACACTCTTGTGGCGAAGAAAAATAATACACCTGGAATGTAACATATTTTCCTGAGCTAACAAAACCAGGCTAATACACTGGCTGGTGTTCATGAGTTTATAAAATATATACTTTACACATTTGTCATAAATTACCTGCAATGATGGTGCACACACAGTATGAATGAATGATCAGTAGTCGACGTGATATACATAGCACTCCTAAAGAAGATGCATTTGAGTTAGCTACCAACTTCAACACACATCGAAAACTGAGATTCAGCAAATAACATATAAAGACTGGCTTATTGGACGCAAAACCAACAACAGTAGTTACTAAACATAAATTGGTAATGTACAATGTAAAAGGTGGATTTTATGAAGTAATGTCAACTTTATACATGTCTATCCCAGGAGGTGGCATAATACCCATTTTATGCAGGAATTTTATAGATTTATTACACCGTTACACAAGCATTTAAAATTAATAATAACTACTGGAACTGGATATTTTGTATCACAGCAAAGTAATCAATATGTCTTAAAAGACAGATTATCAGTTTACTGAATAGTCCCCCCAGGTGAGTAATTAGGCCTGATTCTGCTTGGAAGGATTAATTTGAATCTGAGTTACAACCAAAATAGCATCAAATTACAACCAACGTGTCCATCATCTGTAAACATAGTTTCTATAACAATCAGTGGCGACACGTCATTCAGGGCAGGTGGGGCACATTTTTAGCAAAGAAAAGATAAAATTTTTTGGGGCTTGCCTGTTTTTCATGTTATTTTGGCATTAATACTTGTCATATATCAGTTTGCAAACAATGTAAAAAATATATATATATATAATTGAGTTAATAAAGCCGCATACAAACATGGTCTCTTTTTTGTTTTCTTGACTAAGACAGCTCCAAAATGCAGGTGTTTCAGCCTAGCACAATGCTTTCTGTGGTGGTGGGGCAATCCAGCAGAAAATGCGGAGTGCTGCGCCTTTATTGGCTTAGTGTTCTGTCACTCATGGGGACACTACGTCACCGCCAAGTCTAAGGGTAGAGCTAGAAAATTCAAGCTCCTTGCTGCCATAGGCTGCAGTCCAAACAATAAATACAAGACACACCCTATCCCCTCAGCCCTCAAATTAAGTGGACTCTGATGATGTATCATGACGTCTGACGAGTATACACTTGCAGGGCAAGGGCCGAGGGAGGAAGGAATGATTTTTAAAATGACCGCCCTTGCACGGAAATTGGTCACTCGTTCATCCAGCGATGATTGTGGGTGCTTTATATGCATTTCAGTCAATTATGATTGGATATTTATTTACATTAACTATATAATTATTAATATATGCCTACTCTATGATAGCTAGCTAATTAAAGTTAGCCTGCATAGCTGGAACTTCTCAAGAAGGACGTTTTATTTCCAGGGAGATATGTACAGTCGTGGCCAAAGGTTTTGAGAATGACACAAGTATTGGTCTCCACAAAGTTTGCTGCCTCAGTGTTGATGATGGCAATTTGCATATACTCCAGAATGTCATGAAGAGTGATCAGATGAATTGCAATTAATTGCAAAGTCCCTCTTTATCATGAAAATGAACTTAATCCCCAAAAAACATTTCCACTGAATTTCAGTCCTGCCACAAAAGGACCAGCTGCCATCATGTAGTGATTGCCTCATTAACACAGGTGAGAGTGTTGATGAGGACAAGGCTGGAGATCACTCTGTCATGCTGATTGAGTCAGAATAACAGACTGGAAACTTTAAAAGGAGGGTGGTGCTTGAAATCATTGTTCTTCCTCTGTCAACCATGGTTACCTGCAAGGAAACACGTGCCGTCATCATTGCTTTGCACAAAAAGGGCTTCACAGGCAAGGATATTGCTGCTAGTAATATTGTCTCCTAAAGTTGATTCAGCTGCGGGATCTGGGCACCACCAGTGCAGAGCTTGCTCAGGAATGGCAGCAGGCAGGTGTGAGTGCATCTGCACGCACAGTGAGGCAACGACTTTTGGAGGATGGCCTGGTGTCAAGAAGGGCAGCAAAGAAGCCACTTGTCTCTAGGAAAAACATCAGGGACAGACTGATATTCTGCAAAAGGTACAGGGATTGGACTGCTGAGGACTGGGGTCATTTTCTCTTATGAATCCCCTTTCCGATGGTTTGGGCCATCCGGAAAACACCTTGTCCGGACGAGACAATGTGAGCGCTACCACCAGTCCTGTGTCATGCCAACAGTAAAGCATCCTCAGACCATTCATGTGTGGGGTTGCTTCTCAGCCAAGGGAGTGGGCTCACTCACAATTTTGCCTAAGAACACAGCCATGAATAAAGAATGGTACCAACACACCCTCCGAGAGCAACTTCTCCCAACTATCCAAGAACAGTTTGGTGACGACCAATGCCTTTTCCAGCATGACGGAGCACCTTGCCATAAGGCAAAAGTGATAACTAAGCGGCTCGGGGAACAAAACATCAACATTTTGGGTCCATGGCCAGGAAACTCCCCAGACCTTAATCCCATTGAGAACTTGTGGTCGATCCTCAAGAGGCAGGTGGACAAACAAAAACCCACAACTTCTGACAAACTCCAAGCATTGATTATGCAAGAATGGCCTGCCATCAGTCAGGATGTGGCCCAGAAGTTAATTGACAGCATGCCAGGGCGGATTGCAGAGGTCTTGAAAAAGAAGGGTCAACACTGCAAATATTGACTCTGCATAAACTGAATGTCATTGTCAATGAAAGCCTTTGACACTTATGGAATACTTCAGTGTACCATAGTAACTACTGACATAAAGATCTAAGAATACTGAAGCAGCCAACTTTGTGGAGACCAATACTTGTGTCATTCTCAAAACTTTTGGCCATGACTGTATACTGTAGCTAAGAAAGTAATACTAAGTGTATGTTGTGTAGTAAGGTGTTAGTAGCCCAAGTGCCTCACCCTAATAATTTGGTCTATTTTCACCTCTTAATTTCACCTACTGCTCAGACTTGGTGGTGCACATGTAGTCTATAACCTATTTTTGAGAAATACAATAATTGAATATTGTATGAGCTTTCATTATCTGCTTGTATTCCCCTTTTGAGGTCCTGTGTAGCTCAGATGGTAGAGCATGGTGCTTGCAATGCCAGTGTTGTGGGTTCAATTCCCACGGGGGGAAATAATATGAAAAAAAAGTATGAACATGTATGCACTAACATCTGCTGGAATGTCAATGTAAATGTTATTTATCCTACGGTTCTGACTTGGTGTACAGGGAGAACACTATAAGAACTGTCGATGTTCTGAATTCTATTGCTGTACATTTCAAAAGTGCTGAACAAATAGTTAAATTGACTATGTCCATCCTAGCTCGCTCATTAATGTCTTAATCAAAATTACGGATTGCCACTTATCCACTTGTCTTTCCCTTATGCTATAGTTTGTACATCTCAATTGTCAGTAGAAACCCCATTTGTTTAAGCAAGTCAGGCATAGCAGTTATGCTTTTTCAAAAGTCAGTAAATGAGACTGAATTAATTGTTTCGCTGACAGACAAGACTCTGCTGATAGCCAGGTGTAGCAGTGGTAAGGTGTTGGGATTGCTGCTGGGACAGCTTTATGTAGGCCCTAACAGTTTGTGGGCACCATTTGTCACCGTTATAGTGCAATTAACGTATTGTTTAGTGTTGTGTTGTGTAGTGGCTTTTTTTTGCCCCACCAAGATTTACATGCTAAAATCGCCACTGATAAAGATGCATAGTGCCCACTGTATAAATCAAATACTGAAACAGGGTTGCCAAGTGGCTGCATCTCAGTGCTAGAGGCGTCACTACAGACAACCTGGTTCGAATCCAGACTATCACAACCGGCCGCGATTGGGAGTCCAATAGGGCGGCGCACAATTGGCCCAGCGTCGTCAGAGTTTGGCCGGTGTAGGCCGTCATTGTAAATAAGAATTTGTTCTTAACTGACTTGCCTAGTTAAATAAAGGTAAAAAAACAAGCACTGTATCATGATGTGTTCTTTCGGCACGTTCCTTTTCCGTAATTGGTCAGCTCCTGTAATCTTATCTTCTGTTGGTGGTTTACGCCTCCTGTATAAGAGGGTTGATTTCAGGTAAACACATTTTCATTGGATGTCTTTGACTATGTGCAATGCATTATGAATAGAGTATTCATGGAACTTGTTATGAAATTCATTTGTTTGTTTTTAGTCATAATTATAAGCTGTTTATAAGAACACCTTATACCTTGTTGCCAAATCAACACTACAAACTAAATTCAAAGTTCTTATTAATAACCTTACTTGTGATGAGTTGGACCGCAAAGGGAAGGAAAAACAGCCAACAAGTGCTCAGCATATCTGGGAACTCCTTCAAGACCGTTGGAAAAGCATTCCAGGTGAAGCAGGTTGAGAGCATGCCAAGAGTGTGCAAAGCTGTCATCAAGGCAAAGGGTGGCTACTTTGAAGAATCGCAAATATAAAATATTACTACATGATTCCCTATGTGTTATTCCATAGTTATGTTTTTATTTTATTCACTATGATTTTACAATGTAGAATGTAGAATAATAGTAATAAATTAAGAAAAACCCTGGAATGAGTAGATGTGTCCAAACTTTTGACTAGTACTGTACGTCCAACTACAACAAAACAAACAATGGATGGATCCTAAGCCAGCACCAATTTGCCATCCGACCTAGGACGGTCTATTTTTAACACTTTATGCTGCTGTCAAATTAGCTTTGCTTTGTTTTGTAAACAACAAGTGTAGACTAACAGTGAAATGCTTACTTACGGGCCATTCCAAACAATGCAGAGAGAAAAATGAAGAAATTATAGAAAAATGAATAACAGGAGGAATAAATAAACAATGAGTAACGATAATGTGGCTATATACACGGGATACCAGTACCGAGTCAATGTATAGGGGTATGAGGTAATTGAGGTAGATATGTACATTTAGGTAGGGGTACAAGTGACATGGCACCAGGATACTGTAGATAATAAACAAGTAAGGTTTGATACTGGCCTCTGCTGAGACGTTGAATGTGTATATAGCCACGTTATGTTTTTTTACCATCTTTTGCTCTTTGCATTCCTGGGGCTGCAAATTGTATCTTTTACAACGTCACGCAACACACCAGCCCAGACCAGCCCTGATGAGGACCAGCTGTGACCCTAACTGAGCCCAATGTAAAAAGACGCCCTGCAAGCAATTAACAGACCAGCGCTTGTGCTCCATACTCACCGAGTGTGTTCTCATCATGATATGACCCAATTGTCATCCCTCACAGGCAGGTTTAGGGACATTAAATATTGTAAGGCGGGTTGAACAAAGAGAAAGCAATGCATAACAAAATCTATAAAGCATGTATAATTCTTGTGCAATTCATATTTATAGGCTACATTTCGGTTTTTCTTTCATTATTTTTATTTTGCATTAGTGCGTAAGCCTAAGCTTTAGGGCCTGTTCATGCGCCAAAATTTTTTATAAATGTTGAAGAAAAGCATAATTGTTCAATAAATGTTCAAGAGAAAAAAAGGAAACGGTACAGCGCATTTTCTATATTTTCTGGTTAGGGTCGGGTGCTGGCCTGAGATTTACACTTTATCACATATAGTTGGGCGGTTGCAGGGCTTAGACATTTCGGGTGGGTGCGGGTGATCCAACAACTGACCCGCGCATCACTAGTACAAAAACATGAATTCTCTTTTGTTCTAATTTTTACTCCACAATAAAAGGTACTTGTCTAACGTACACCATTTCAGTCTCTTCCTAAATCCTCTGTGCCTCAGCAGTGTCTTCAGCAAACACTAGAGGGTGACATTTACTCATTGGCCCAAACCCTGCTGGCAATTGTCTAACTATGTATTGTGAATCAGTCATTGCTGCACACACAAAAAAACTTTTGCTCGTTTATATAACCCACCTTTTGGTTTTAATTGAATTAGACAATGTCTCTGAACATGTTTGAAAATGTAATATCATAGTAATATCATTGTTTCCTTGGCTGTCAAATCTCAATTGATCTAAAACAGCAGATGTACAAGAACGGATGTGCTGCAGACACTTTTTTTAAATTCCAAGTACAATGTCTTAAAATAGGAAACCATTAGCTGAAGGTCACAGTGTTTCCCCCCTAGCAGAGCCCGCAAAAAGATGGACAGAGACACAGAGCAATGGAGACCATGGAATGTGACCTTTGCGTAAACAAGAAAAAGGAAATAGTTTGAATGAATAATTTTTCCGTAGCCTCACTATTGTACGCTTTAAGCATGTAGAAATAGCATTGGACAATTACGACTTAAAATAAAAATGAAATGACGCATGTAAACACCTCTGACAAGTAGAGACAACAGACACGTTCATGTATAGAATGTCATCAAAAGCAAGTTGGATGTCATCCAGGACTCCAAAGCTGCATAGCCACCAAAGCAAAGCAAGACAGTGTTTATTGGTAAGAAAATATAGACTACAGTACAATCAATTATAAAAATTATGACAGACTATAAAAAAAGTGACTGCACGCTGTAACAAGTTGATAACTGCTAATGGGTCTGTATGGCACATATAGCCATATCATAGTAGATATGAGACAATGGTAAAAGAGAATGGTTGTTTGAAATACAGATTCTCGGGGTTGCATGCAAACCCTGAATTCCAGGGTGCCCCTGATGGAAATCTGACATTGTGTCAGTTCAATGAATACTCCATTGATAGCTGCTCATGACTTCCTGAACAATGATCCCACTCATTTAGTATGACTGGGGTTTATTCAAATGTAATCACTGTGAAATACATTTGACATCACGCATCTGTATCCAAATGGATGAGTTGATGTTTAATTGCTGCTGCTTGTTCATGCTTGATGTGTTTGAGACATACAGTGATTGCAATCCCAGCAAACTTGGAACATACCCAGAACATTAGCTAAGATTCCCATTCAATTCTAGTTAGGTTTTTAGCTAAAATTAGGATGATAACACCCCCCCCCCCCAAAAAAAAAAAATTATAATAATAATACATATCCTTCTAACATTCATCAAAATGTTGTGCACAATATCTATAACAACCACCACAGAACATTCCTCAAAAGTTATTAGCTTTAGAGGTAATGTAATAGCACAATGTACCAGTAATGTTCTCAGCACCCCAGGGAAAAGTTCGATATTTCGGACGAGTTGAAAAGGCGACGGTGTGTTTGCAGAGCAGGTCGGAAGTGTAAGGCAAAGATGAGTAAGTACAAGCCGGCTATACCGTCTATCATTATGGGCAACGTGAGATCGCTACATAACAAGGTGGACGAGCTTGATGGGCTGGTCCATGGACAAAGACTACCGGGAAGCTAGCCTATTGTGCTTTAAAAAATGGCTGAATGATAACATCCCCATAGAGAACGTAACTATCGGCGGTTTCCAAACCATCAGAGCGGACAGGGATAGCGTTTCTTCCGGTAAGAGTAAGGGAGGGGGGCTGGCTTTTAGTTAACAACAGATGGTGTAATCCGAGACATTACTGTTAAGGAACAGTTTTGTAGCCTGGACATTGAGCCGTTAGCCGTTAGCCTGAGAACCTACTATTTGCCGAGGGAATTCACGGCGTCCATTGCTGTTATTGTTCACATCCCGCCTTCCGCTGACGCAAACACAGCGTGTGACGTCATCCACTCTGCTATCGCAAGGTTACAGACAGCGCATCCCAGTGCTTTCTTTGCCATTTCGGGAGATTTTAACCATGAATCTCTTTCTTCAACACTGCCCACGTTCAAACAGTTTGTGAAGTGCCCAACCAGGAATAATAAAACTCTGGACTTGTTATATGCTAATGTGAAGGATGCATACAACTCCACTGCACTCCCTCCCCTCGGTAGATCAGATCACAACCTTGTCCACCTCACTCCACTCTACAGGCCTGAAATAACAGACTGGGATGTGCTCTGTGAGGCTCATGGGGAGGACATTGATGGACTTACTGACTGCATAACTTACTATATAAATTTTTGTGTAGACAACACTGTACCCACCTGGAAGGTACAATGTTTTCCAAATAATAAACCCTGGGTCACCAGCGACCCGAAGAGCCTGCTGAATGAGAAGAGGGCCTTCAAGGAGGGGGACACAGACAAATTGAAATGTGTCCAGAGGGAGCTGAAGTTGAGGATTGCTGAAGGGAAGAGAGGGTATAAGGAGAAGATGGAGGACAAGCTGAGGCAGAGCCAGGTGAGAGAGGTGTGGAAGGGTATGAGAAATATCACTGGCTTCAAACAGTGGGCAGATGGATGGGACCCAGGACAGAGCCAATGAGCTGAACCAATTTTTTAACAGGTTCGATACTGGCCCTGTCCACCTCACCTACCTCTCCCCAGGCCAGACTTCAAACCTGTAGCACTAATATCCCACATCATGAACACCCTGGAAAGGTTAGTCCTCGCTCACCTCAGACCCCTGGTGCGTACATCACTGGACCCCCTGCAGTTCGCATATCAGCGCAACATCGGGGTGGATGATGCAATCATCTACCTTCTGCAGAGGGTCTACTCTCACCTGGACAACGCAGGTTGCACTGTGAGGGCTATGTTTTTTGACTTCTCCAGTGCCTTCAACAACATTCAGCGCCTGCTACTGGGTGAGAAGATGAGGATGGCCACAATTTGTGTGACTACAGAGATGTCAGAACGGGCAGTGAGCAACACAGGGGCCCCCCAGGGAATGGTCCTGGCCCCCTTCCTGTTCACCCTCTACACCTCAGACTTCAGTTATAACTCTGAAACATGCCACCTACAGAAGTTCTCGGATGACTCCGTAAGGTAGTGTACCCTCTGCATGCCATGGTTATGACTCAGAGGAGCACCTTCAGTCACAGTCTGATCCCACCACGGTGTGCCAGAGAGCGCAACTGGAGGTCCTTCCTGCCGGCGGCTATAAGACAATTTAATGCCTCACTGGGGTGCCGTGCCGTCGTCAACATAGACCTGGAACTGTTGGGGTGTTAGGACCTAGTTCAACAATTATACATCCATCCGTGAGTAACTCTGGTCTGTAATCACTCAGGACGTATTTATTCATTCAGGTCTGTATATACATATTCATGTACAGTTGTTATATCATATCACGTGCAATGTAAGTAATTCTTGGACTTAACATACGTAGTAATTTGCTCAGGAATGCATATTAGTATCCTGTCAGTTGTATCTTTTTTCATTGCTTTTAGTATATCGAAAATGCAATACGTTCATTTATCTGTAATTAAATCCTGCGCACTAAGGACTGTATTTTAAGGGAATTACTATTATTACCCTAAATTATACACACATTTAGCTATTTAAGTATCTCTTCCTGTCATTTACCTGTACAGTTAATTTAACCATGCAAAATATTCACTTACCTGTTCATTTAACCAGTCTGTATATTAAGTAAACTACTATTACCCTCACTTATATCATTCGCACGTTTAGCTATTTAAGTATTTCTCTGCCATCGACCTGTATAGTATAGTTAACCATGAACCATCCACCAATATACATATTCAGCCATTCTATGTCTTTTTTGCACTGCCGCTCTATGTATCATGTATCGCATATCTGTCATTTGTGTATTTTTGTTCTGGCATTTTGCACCTGCCCTGTGTTTGTTTCGTAGCTGCTTAACAAATAAATTTCCCCTCAGGGATCAATAAAGTACCTACAATGGGGAGAACAAGTATTTGATACACTGCCGATTTTGCAGGTTTTCCCACTTACAAAGCATGTAGAAGTCTGTAATTTTTATCATAGGTACTCTTCAACTGTGAGTGACGGAATCTAAAACAAAAATCCAGAAAATCACATTGTATGATTTTTAAGTAATTAATTTGCATTTTATTGCATGACATAAGTATTTGATACATCAGAAAAGCAGAACTTAATATTTGGTAGAGAAACCTTTGTTTGCAATTACAGAGATCATACGTTTCCTGTAGTTCTTGACCAGGTTTGCACACACTGCAGCAGGGATTTTGGCCCACTCCTCCATCCAGATCCTTCAGGTTTCGGGGCTGTCGCTGGGCAATACGGACTTTCAGCTCCCTCCAAAGATTTTCTATTGGGTTCAGGTCTGGAGACTGGCTAGGCCACTCCAGGACCTTGAGATGCTTCTTACGGCGCCACTCCTTAGTTGCCCTGGCTATGTGTTTCAGGTCGTTGTCATGCTGGAAGACCCAGCCACGACCCATCTTCAATGCTCTTACTGAGGGAAGGAGGTTGTTGGCCAAGACCTCGCAATACATGGCCCCATCCATCCTCCCCTCAATACGGTGCAGTCATCCTGTCCCCTTTGCAGAAAAGCATCCCCAAAGAATGATGTTTCCACCTCCATGCTTCACGGTTGGGATGGTGTTCTTGGGGTTGTACTCATCCTTCTTCTTCCTCCAAACACGGCGAGTAGAGTTTAGACCAAAAAGCTCTATTTTTGTCTCATCAGACCGCATGACCTTCTCCCATTCCTCCTCTTGATCATCCAGATGGTCATTGGCAAACTTCAGATGGGCCTGGACATGCGCTGGCTTGAGCAGGGGGACCTTGCGTGCGCTGCTGGATTTTAATCCATGACGGTGTAGTGTGTTAATAATGGTTTGCTTTGAGACTGTGGTCCCAGCTCTCTTCAGGTCATTGACCAGGTCCTGCCGTGTAGTTCTGGGCTGATCCCTCACCTTCCTCATGATCATTGATGCCCCACGAGGTGAGATCTTGCATGGTACCCCAGACCGAGGGAGATTGACCGTCATCTTGAACTTCTTCCATTTTCTAATAATTGCGCCAACAGTTGTTGCCTTCTCACCAAGCTGCTTGCCTATTGTCCTGTAGCCCATCCCAGCCTTGTGCAGGTCTACAATTTTATCCCTGATGTCCTTACACAGCTCTCTGGTCTTGGCCATTGTGGAGAGGTTGGAGTCTGTTTGATTGAGTGTGTGGACAGGTGTCTTTTATACAGGTAACGAGTTCAAACAGGTGCAGTTAATACAGGTAATGAGTGGAGAACAGGAGGGCTTCTTAAAGAAAAACTAACAGGTCTGTGAGAGCCGGAATTCTTACTGGTTGGTAGGTCATCAAATACTTATGTCATGCAATAAAATGCAAATTAATTATTAAAAAATCATACAATGTGATTTTCTGGATTTTTGTTTTAGATTCCGTCTCTCACAGTTGAAGTGTACCTATGATAAAAATTACAGACCTCTAGGAAAATCTGCAAAATCGACAGTGTATCAAATACTTGTTCTCCCCACTGTACCTATCTATCTATCTATCTATCTATCTATCTATCTATCTATCTATCTATCTATCTATCTATCTATCTATCTATCTATCTATCTATCTATCTATCTATCTATCTATCTATCTATCTATCTATCTATCTATGTGATAGAAAACAGCTGTCACGCATGCATTAGCCTCACTAAGTGAATCTTTGGCAATTACAACATTTGTTGGAGTGTTCCCCTGGCTATCTGTCAATTTAAACAAACAAGAAAACTGTGCCGTCTGGTTTGCTTATTATAAGGAATTTGAAATGATTTACACTTTTACTTTTGATACTATATATTTAAAACCAAATACTTTTAGACTTTTACTCAAGTAGTATTTTACTGGGTGACTTTCACTTTTACTTGAGTCCTTTTCTATTAAGGTATCTTTACTTTTACTTGAGTCCTTTTCTATTAAGGTATCTTTACTTTTACTAAGGTATGACGATTGGGTACTTTTTCCACCACTGATCCTATGTGTTGAGACCATTTTTTGGAAAATAAAAAGCATGAGATGGCACACACCCAGAGAAAATGATTTATTTGTAGAGGTGCTGACTAACGGTGAATAAACTGTAAGCTATACAAATAGAGTCGCACACTCCATAGTAATTTATTGGGTAAAGAAACTACGTTTCGGCATCACTGTGCCTTCGTCAGGTTCTGTTTTTAGGATCATCAGTTTTTGTTGTCGGTTACAGCCACAGTCTGACATTTCCTGCTGTTCAACGGTCATATCAATGAATACCCGTTGGTTCTTGAGGAATATTACTTATAAATGCCTTATGAACTTTGTGCAACTGCACTACTCTATCATAATCCAATTTGTCATCTTTGTTTTTGTTAACAACAATTGTATAACTTAAAGAATTACGTATGTTTAAAACTATCATTTCAATCTTTTTGATAATCCTTATAGCTGAGTGTATGAATTTGAGAGTGGTTGCTTTTCTTCAGCTCCAGCCTAAATGGCAGGAGCTGCTGTTGGGCTGAAACACAGACTCCAGATTATGGCGTTAAAAACTAGATAGTAGTAGAGGTTTGAGTTTTAGAAAATTGGTCTCACAGTATTGACGCAGGACACTGTCTATCTATGAACGCCATAAAAAATACTTATTTGGAAATTGAGTAACATTTTGCAACACTCTGGGAATGTTCTGTGAAACCTGTGTTAGTATCACCAGAATATTCTTGCAGCATCCCAGAAAAGTTCCATACATTAATGTTCTGGGAACCTTTAAAGAACTTAGACCAGGTGTTATAGGAATGTCCTGTGCAACCTAACTTAAAAGTATGAATGCAGGGCCGTCCCTGGGCATAAACGATATAAGGGGCCGCTTAGGGCCCACAACCCCCTCAATTTGCTTTAAAACCACAACATTCTCTATGCCTGATGGCAAAATGGAGAGTATTAAAGGAAATGTACAAAATAAATCTCTACCATCAAGAGGGGGACCACCAAAAGCTTTACCCGCGAGGTGGGGGGCCCAAACCAAATCTCGCTGTGAGGGCTTGGTTGTGGTAAGGCCTCTTACTCCCACCTAGGGGAGGAGAGAGGCACACAACCAAGCTCTCACACATTAACTAGGGAGATTATCATCCCCAATCAGAGACAGCTGTCTAGCGTTGTCTCTGATTGGGGATAGTATTTAGACTCCACACACAGCCACCTGTGTGTGGATCATTGTTCGTTTGTCTGTCTGCACTGCCTGCAACATTCAAAGTAAGTCACTGTGTTTTGTTTGTAGATTGTTTTTTGTTTTCACTCTCCTTTTATATTTTTGTGCTTCGTGAGAACAACTCCAAAATAATAAAAGGATGACACTGCACCAGCCCTCCGTTTACCGTCCCATTAATACTACGCACCGTGACAGAATGATCCACCACCCTGGGACGCAACGGGGAATAACGTTAGGAGATATCCTCCTCGGTATGGGGAAAATTACCGAGGAGGAACACTCTTATTATCGCTCGGTGGAGGAAGGCTGGGGTCCGGAGCAGCCGAGGCGCCGGAGACGGAGGACACGTCACCGGGCTAGACTTGAGGACCAGCCTGGAGCCCAGAAAACCCCTCAAACTGATTTTGGGGGGGGCTATGGGGGTGGTCGGGGATCGAGGGAGAAGAACCCCGACCACTGCACTCGTGGGGGTTCCAGGAGGAGCCCCTACAGCCATGGGAGCAGGAGTACAGAGAGGAATCGGAGGAAGACGACGACGATGTGCTTCTGTTCCCTCACTCGTGGGGGTTCCCGGAAGAACCCTCACAGGATGGGGATTGACGGTGGAGTAGGCACGACAGGGACAGTCGTGCTCCAGCGCCAGTTCCCAGTCCGGTGCCTCCAGCGCCGGTCCAGAGTCGGAGGAGGAGGAGACCGACTCAGCGCACCAAACCATCGGTGCGCAACACTAGCCCGGTGCGACCCGTACCAGCTAAACGCACCCAGCCAACGGTGCGTTTCCCCAGCCCGGTACGGCCCGCGCCTGCTCCGCGCACCAGCCAAACGGTGCGTTTCCCCAGCCCGGCGCGACCCGTGCCAGCTAAACGCAACAACCCAACAGTGCGTTTCCCCAGCCCGGCGCGACCCGTGCCAGCGCCTCGCATCAGATCACTGGTGCATTTCCCCAGTCCTGTACGCCCCGTGCCTACTCCTCGCACGGAGGCTACAACGGCGGTCGCCAGCACAGCTCTGTGGGTGGAGACCATCTCTGCGTCGGTGCCCAGGGTGGGCACGACGTTCAGCCCCGCTGTGGAGCAGGATCTCCATAGCGTGTCGGTGCCCAGTCTGGGGCCGACAGCCAGCCCAATCAGAGGGCTGGAAACCATCTGTGCGTCGGTGCCCAGGGTGGGCACGACGTTCAGTCCCGCTGTGGAGCTGGAGCTCCATAGCACGTCGGTGCCCAGTCTGGGGCCGACAGCCAGCCCCACCAGAGGGCTGGAAACCATCTCTGCGTCGGTGCCCAGGGTGGGCACGACGTTCAATCCCGCTGTGGAGCAGGAGCTCCATAGCGTGTCGTTGCCCAGTCTGGGGCCGACAGCCAGACCAGCTGCAGGGCTGAAGACCACCTCTGCGTCGGTGCCCAGGGTGGGCACGGCATCCAGCCTGAGGTCTCCGGAGAAGGTCAGCAGCCCGAGGCCTCCTGTGACGGTCAGTAGCCTGAGGTCTCCTGTAAAGGTCAGCAGCCTGAGGCCTCCTGTGAAGGTCAGCAGCCCGAGACCTCCGGAGAAGGTCAGCAGCCCGAGACCTCCAGTGAAGGTCAGCAGCCCGAGGCCTCCAGCGAAGGACAGCAGCCCGGAGCCTCCAGCCACAGCTCAAGGCCTGGAGCCTCCTCCACCGGTGCCCAGTCCGGGGCCGGTCGTCTGCTTCGCTCCAGTGACGGAGCAGTCCGCTCCACCGGTGCCCAGTCCGGGGCCGGTCGTCTGCGTCGCTCCAGTGCCGGAGCAATCTGCTCCACCGGTGCCCAGTCCGGGGCCGGTCGTCTACGTCGCTCCAGAGACGGAGCAGTCCGCTCCACCGGTGCCCAGTCCGGGGCCGGTCATCTGCGTCGCTCCAGTGCCGGAGCAGTCCGCTCCACCGGTGCCCAGTCCGGGGCCGGTTGTCAGCCCCTCTCCAGGGTTGAGGGCTCCCACACCAGGGTCCAGACAGGACTTGGTGGAAGGCGGGAGTACTGAGGGGGGAACCATCGCGCCGGGGTCCGGACCGGACCGGGCGTGCAACGGAGAGGTAGGAGAGAAGCTACTCTCACAGCCTGTGCCACGCCCAGAACCGGAACCGGAGCCCCCACCAGCAACCACCTCAGTACCCCGCCATGTCCCCCCTAGAGTTTTGGACATTTTCTCTTTCAGGAGAGGGGGGATCCTTTTGTGTGCGATCGGGAGTCCGCACCTTAGGGGGGGGGTACTGTGAGGGCTTGGTTGTGGTAAGGCCTCTTACTCCCACCTAGGGGAGGAGAGAGGCACACAACCAAGCTCTCACACATTAACTAGGGAGATTATCATCCCCAATCAGAGACAGCTGTCTAGCGTTGTCTCTGATTGGGGATAGTATTTAGACTCCACACACAGCCACCTGTGTGTGGATCATTGTTCGTTTGTCTGTCTGCACTGCCTGCAACATTCAAAGTAAGTCACTGTGTTTTGTTTGTAGATTGTTTTTTGTTTTCACTCTCCTTTTATATTTTTGTGCTTCGTGAGAACAACTCCAAAATAATAAAAGGATGACACTGCACCAGCGCTCCGTTTACCGTCCCATTAATACTACGCACCGTGACACTCGCTTAGGGCCCCCAAATAGTTAGGGCCGGCCCTGTATGAACAACTGAGCATATTCTGTGTTTTGGGAACCTATATCTTGTCATTCACCCACACTGTTCCCACAACCTAAAGAAACATTCTGGGAACCTTTAAAAAAAAACACACTTCTGGGGACGTTCTTGTAACTTCAGGTGAATGTTTTCTGCACCTTAAAATAAACATTATGGAATCATCCACACAACTGGATAGGTTTTGTGTTTTGGGAACAAGTTCCCATAATGTACCCACCAGACTGTTCCCACAACCTAATGAAACATTCTGGGAACCTTTAAAGAACAGACAAAATGTGTTGTGTGAACATTCTTGTAATATTAGTTGAATGTTTTTTGAATAATCTCCACAACTGGACAATTTGTGTTTTGGGAACATAAAATCAGCCATTTCCAGCTACAATAGCCATTTACAACATTAACAATGTCTACACTGTATTTCTGATCAATTTGATGTTATTTTGATGGACATCAAAATGTGCTTTTCTTAAAAAAAAAAAGGATATATCTAAGTGACCCCAAACTTTTGAACAGTAGTGTATATTTTGTGATGTTCCCACAATATTCTCAGCAGACTGTTCCCACAACTTAATCAAACATTCTGGGAACCTTTAAAGAACAGATTAAATGTGTTCTAGGAACATTCTTTCAACATCAGGCAAATATTTTATACAAACATTCTACAATCATCAGCACGACTGGACAGTTTTTGTGTTATGAGAACATTTGCCGCGACCTAACGAATGTTCTGGGAAGTTTCACAGAACCAGTTTCGGTTTGCTGGGATGGTTACATGGACATTTAGTAAGTGAACTGACATTGTGGTGCCATGACAACAACCTCTCCCTCAATGTCAGCAAAACATATGAGTTGATTGTTGCTTATGTCCACTCACCAGTTACATGATACCCAATAGTCCCTTGGTCCTTCCTGGGTTTATTTGCCCATTCTTTTTCCATACATTCCCAGAAATGACACATCTCTTTCTTAGTACACACCCTCACATTCCACACCCCCTCAATAAAAGGCTTTTTGCTCCCCAACCCCATCACTTGTATGTGGGACAGGCACTGAAAAACTCCAACTTGGTTCACTATAGTACGTCCAACTATAGAAAAAGAGACAATGGAAGGAACCCAAGCCCGCACCAATGTGCCATCCTACCTGGGATGGTCCATTTTCAACACTTTATGCTGCTGTCTCCCAATTGGAATTGTTGCAATAATTTACTCATGCAGGGTAAGATATAAATAATTCAGACTCAATTAATTACTCAGCAGTTAAAGGTATTTACAAAAGCTTATGCTGACTAACTATTGAATAGTGGGATATTGCATTGATTATCCCCCATTGTGTGTTTGAAGGTGGATAATGCAAACTTAGTTGGAGACGCAACAGCGGCAGCAGAGTCGTCAAGGATAGCCAAAATCCTCAACATTGTTGGATTGGTCATTGGGATTGTGTTTATCATCATTACTGTTGCACTTATACTCTCTGGTGGCGTTTGAAGACTTCATACAACACATCAGCCCAGACCTACCCTGATGAGGACCAGCTGTGACCCTAACAGAGCCCCAGTGTAAACAAATGCCCTGCAAGAAATTAACACACCAGCGCTTGTGCTCCCTACTCGGAGACAAATAGGTAGAACTTGACTGAGGATGTTGCAGTTGCAGCTTTGGGAAAATATCTGAAGCTTCCGGACTGTCAAATGTAATAATAAACACATGAATCCGCCACAATTCATGGTCTTTATTTATTAAATTTTTTTCAAGCACATTTGAGATATAGAAGTGTTGATTCAAGCAATGGTTATAAATCAGTCTTTGATTTTTCTAAAGGTTTTAAGACTCATCTGTCCTCCGACAGTGTCCTGCGTCAATACTGTGAGACCAATTTTCTAAAACTCAAACCTCTACTACTATCTAGTTTTTAAGGCCATAATCTGGAGTCTGTGTTTCAGCCCAACAGCAGCTCCTGCCATTTAGGCTGGCGCTGAAGAAAAGCAACCACTCAAATTCATACACTCAGCTATGGATGTAAGGATTATCAAAAAGATTGAAATGATAGTTTTAAACATACGTAATTCTTTAAGTTATACAATTGTTGTTAACAAAAACAAAGATGACAAATTGGATTATGATAGAGTAGTGCAGTTGCACAAAGTTCATAAGGCATTTATAAGTAATATTCCTCAAGAACCAACGGGTATTCATTGATATGACCGTTGAACAGCAGGAAATGTCACAGACTGTGCCTGTAACCGACAACAAAAACTGATGATCCTAAAAATAGAACCTGACGAAGGCACAGTGATGCCGAAACGTAGTTTCTTTACCCAATAAATTACTATGGAGTGTGCGACTATTTGTATAGCTTACAGTTTATTCACCGTTAGTCAGCACCTCTACAATAAATCATTTTCTCTGGATGTGCGCCATCTCATGCTTTTTATTTTCCTAAAAATGGTCTCAACACAAATAGGCCTACACACATAGGATCAGTGGTGGAAAACGTACCCAATTGTCATACTTGAGTAAAAGTAAAGATACCTTAACAGAAAATTACTTAATTAAAAGTCACCAAGTTATATACTACTTGAGTAAATGTCTAAAAGTATTTGGTTCTATATATATATATATATATATATCAAAAGTAAATGTAAAAGTATAAATTATTTCAAATGACTTTATATTAAGTAAACCAGACAGCATAATTTGTTATACATTTTTTATTTACTGATAGCCAGGGGGACACTCAAAGTCAGACATTATTTACAAATCAAGCATTTGTGTTTAGTGAGTCCACCAGATCAGAGGCTGTAGGGATGGCCAGGGTTGTTCTCTTGATACAGCGGGTGAAATAGGAAACCAAAACAAATAAGTTCAGAAATTAAGTTGTGTAATAATGTGAAATGCCACAGGGAAAAAGTATTGAACACATGAAGGGAGGTGCAAAAAGGCATGGAAAGTCAAGACAACAGCTGAAAACTATCAGTAATTAAAAAGCAATCCAGCCCCCTGTCAGTGCAAATTAATATCAGCTGGTTCAGTTCCAACTGATGGCCTACAAAAAGGTCTCATTGCCAAGGTGTCACACAAGACACATCTCATGATGGGTAAAAGCAAAGAGCTGTCTTAGGAATGTAGTGAAGTAAAAGTAGTAAAATATATAAATAGTAAAGTAAAGATACCACAAAAAACTACTTAATTAGTACTTTCTAGTATTTTTACTTAAGTACTTTACACCACGGGTGAATTGTTTGAATGTGAACTTGTTGTACATAAAGTTACAAAGTTAAAGTGCATTAGAAAGTCATAACGCATGTACTATCAATCTCTAGTTGTGGTTATGACACAGAGCTCTTGACTCACCTGTACATGAGTCTGTTGTGAAGGCTAGGGTAGAGCTGGCTGGGTCATAGCCCACATTGCCAGCAGTCTGCCAGTCTGAGTGTGGAGGAAGAAGTCAGGGGGCATTGGCATACTGTCCCGTTGGTCAGGAGCATGTGGGTAGTATGAGACCTGTGATAGAGTCTGCATGGACCACTCCATAGGGGCTAGAAGAAATTCAGTTTTTTTCTTTAAAAAAATTTAACCTATATTTAAGTAGGCAAGTCAGTTAAGAACAAATTCTTATTTACAATGACAGCCTACCGGGGAACAGTGGGTTAACTGCCTTGTTCATGGACAGGAGGACAGATTATTTACCTTGTCAGCTCAGGGATTCAATCCAGCAATCTTCCAGTTACTGGCACAACACCCTAACCACTAGGCTACCTGCCGCCCCATTAGAGAAGGATTTGATCCAACTCATAGGAAGCGATACATCAAACTTTATAACAGTATTTCAGTACATCTGACCTAAGTCTCTTACCACAGCCAATGTGTCAATGAAGCAAAACGTATCTGACTTGAATGTAGGCTGATTTACATTATATATTGTCCCTTTTGTCCCACTGACAAATACATAACATCTTTCTACCACAAGGTGGCATTAATTCACTCGCTTACAGCTTTTGAGTGAACACAACACAAATCAGGATGACTCGTGTGAGTAACTACTATTTATTTATCTTCATTCATGTAAAATATGTATTTCTCTGAACTTCTTGACTTTAGCAGGGCCAGATAATACAGTCCAGAATAGAACCTATTATATGTCTAGGGACTACTGTTGTGTGCCTGTACTGTATCCTTAATTAATGAGTAAGCCTTTAGTTTCAAGCCTGGTGCAGTCTGGCAAGACGTCTTACCTATGATGTTCTCCTTGCTAAGGACTGAGCCAGTGTCGGGACACAGAAGCTTCGCCCCCGTGCATTCTCCCAGGGTTGCCCATGCCCCCTGCCACTGGCACCCCCCACCCCCCCCTACACCTGCTCTGCCATCTCAGATGCCAATGACACCACCCTCTGGACAACACTGCCTTAAAGATCATAGGGCCCAGAGGTTTTTGTCAGGAATGGGGAAAACTCAAGGTCTTGACTGTGTACCACAACACTCTCATCACAAAGCATAGCAAGATCTATCTAACTTGGGTGTATAGCTCCCATTCTCAAGGGCTGCTGTATTCCTAATGGTTTTCATTTTTCCATTGCTGTTAATTGATCACATAATTTGTCTGATTGTATAGAGTCCAGACACCTGGCTTTTCAGGTTTATTGTTACTAATATGACTACTGTTAAAGGCAAGGATAAACAAGCTCATCACCAAGCTAGGGACTCTGGGACTGAACCCCTCCTTCTGCAACTGGATCCTGGACTTCCTGTCGGGCCAGCCCCAGGTGGTGAGGGAAGGCAAGACATTCGCCACGCTGACCCCCTGGAAGAAGGCATGGGGGCGAAGCAACACGCCCCTTGGGTGTGTGCTTAGTCCCCTCCTGTACTCCCTGTTCTCCCCCGACTGCGTTGCTGCGCACGACTCCAACGCCATCATCACATTTGCTGACGACATGACGGTGGTAGGCCTGATCACCGACGGTGAGGTCAGAGACTTAGCAGTGTGGTGCCAGGACAACAACCTCTCCCTCAACGTCATTAAGAACAAGGAGCTGATTGTGGACTATAGGAGAAAGAGGGGAGAGCATGTCCCCATCCACATCAATAGGGCTGTTGTGGAGCGGGTCGAGAGCTTCAAGTTCCTTGGAGTCCACATCATTAAGAACTTAACATGAACCAAACACCCACACAGTCGTGAAGAGGGCACAGCAGCGCCTCTTCCCCCTCAGGAGGCTGAAAAGATTTGGCATGGGTCCTCAGATCCTCAAAAAGTTCTACAGCCTCACCATCGAGAGCATCCTGACCGGTTGCATCACCGCTTGGTATGGCAATTGCACCACCCTTGACTGCAGAGTGCCTCAAAGGGTGGTGCGGATAGCCCAGTACATCACTGGGACCAAGCTCCCTGCCATCCAGGAACTCTATATCAGGCAGTGTCAGAGGACGGTCCAAAAAATTGCCTTAGACTCCACCCACCCAAGCCATAGATTGTTCACTTCTACTCCCAAGCCATAAGACTGCTAAATAGTCAATTAATGGTACACAAACAATCTGCACTGACTCTTGCAATGACCCTATTCACACTCTCTAGGCTTTAAATAGACAAACTTACTTACACACACTACACTGTCACTCCCACACAAAACCTTGACTCCTTCACAAACACTAGATACACACAGACACATGACACACACACACGCGCATACCGACACAGCGCGCACACACACACACACACAAACACACACTTTTACACTGATCATTTGCTGCTGCTACTCTGTTCTTTATTTTACTCGTATTATCTATCTGGGTGCCTAGTCACTTTACGCTGCCTTCATGTACATATCTACCTCAAATACCTTGTACCTATGCACATTGATCTGACACTGGTACTCCCTGTATATACAGTACCAGTCAAATGTTTGGACACACCTACTCATTCAAGGGTTCTTTATTTTTTATTATTTTCCACAATGAAGAATAATAGTGATTTGATGTGCTGCCCTCCAGGAGTCAAGCTTGACAAATGATTTATGATTAAATTCATAAATACATTAACATAACTTTTTATCTTGCCTTCGTACCTGACTTAAGTATTTTGTTCACAGTATATTTAATCATATTTTCATCAGAAGAGAAATGTTCGCTGTTTCCGGCAATCAGTGAGTAGTACTGCACAAAATTTGAAATCACACCACCAGTGTGGTGTGATTACACCACCACACCACCAACTATATAAACAAAACCAACGGTGCAATCTCAAAAAACATAAACACACTTACTTGTACTGTGACATAGCGATATAATGACCCACACCCAGGTGTGGGACATAGCTACTTAAATGGAATCCCCAATCAGAGACAATGCCATGCAGCTGTCTCTAATTGGGGATTCAACTTTACACCTTGCATAGATCTAGAGGTGTAGATCTGTCAGGCTCTGACCCTGGCTATCTAGAGGAGTCAATGGCCTCCCTATAGCCAGAGCCTGACAACTATGTACAATATAGTGAAATATCTAGGCAATGGGGACACATGTTTATGATTATTTTCACAATATTGCGGATATGCAGAGAATGAAGTTCTCTAAGTAATCTTCTCCAACATTTGTGACCTTCCATTTTAAAGCTTTGATTTGAGGCCTATACAGTGGGGAGAACAAGTATTTGATACACTGCCGATTTTGCAGGTTTTCCCACTTACAAAGCATGTAGAAGTCTGTAATTTTTATCATAGGTACTCTTCAACTGTGAGTGACGGAATCTATAACAAAAATCTAGAAAATCACATTGTATGATTTTTAAGTAATTAATTTGCATTTTATTGCATGACATAAGTATTTGATACATCAGAAAAGCAGAACATAATATTTGGTACAGAAACCTTTGTTTGCAATTACAGAGATCATATGTTTCCTGTAGTTCTTGACCAGGTTTTCACACACTGCAGCAGGGATTTTGGCCCACTCCTCCATACAGATCCTTCAGGTTTCGGGGCTGTCGCTGGGCAATACGGACTTTCAGCTCCCTCCAAAGATTTTCTATTGGGTTCAGGTCTGGAGACTGGCTAGGCCACTCCAGGACCTTGAGATGCTTCTTACGGAGCCACTCCTTAGTTGCCCTGGCTGTGTGTTTCGGGTTGTTGTCATGCTGGAAGACCCAGCCACGACCCATCTTCAATGCTCTTACTGAGGGAAGGAGGTTGTTGGCCAAAATCTCGCGATACATGGCCCCATCGATCCTCCCCTCAATACGGTGCAGTCATCCTGTCCCCTTTGCAGAAAAGCATCCCCAAAGAATGATGTTTCCATCTCCATGCTTCACGGTTGGGATGGTGTTCTTGGGGTTGTACTCAGCCTTCTTCTTCCTCCAAACACGGCGAGTGGAGTTTAGACCAAAAAGCTCTATTTTTGTCTCATCAGACCAAATGACCTTCTCCCATTCCTCCTCTGGATCATCCAGATGGTCATTGGCAAACTTCAGACGGGCCTGGACATGCGCTGGCTTGAGCAGGGGGACCTTGCGTGCGCTGCAGGATTTTAATCCATGACGGCGTAGTGTGTTACTAATGGTTTTCTTTGAGACTGTGGTCCCAGCTCTCTTCAGGTCATTGACCAGGTCCTGCCGTGTAGTTCTGGGCTGATCCCTCACCTTCCTCATGATCATTGATGCCCCACGAGGTGAGATCTTGCATGGTGCCCCAGACCGAGGGAGATTGACCGTCATCTTGAACTTCTTCCATTTTCTAATAATTGCGCCAACAGTTGTTGCCTTCTCACCAAGCTGCTTGCCTATTGTCCTGTAGCCCACCCCAGCCTTGTGCAGGTCTACAATTTTATCCCTGATGTCCTTACACAGCTCTCTGGTCTTGGCCATTGTGGAGAGGTTGGAGTCTGTTTGATTGAGTGTGTGGACAAGTGTCTTTTATACAGGTAACGAGTTCAAACAGGTGCAGTTAATACAGGAGGGCTTCTTAAAGAAAAACTAACAGGTCTGTGAGAGCCGGAATTCTTACTGGTTGGTAGGTGATCAAATACTTATGTCATGCAATAAAATGCAAATTAATTATTTAAAAAGCATACAATGTGATTTTCTGGATTTTTGTTTTAGATTCCGTCTCTCACAGTTGAAGTGTACCTATGATAAAAATTACAGACTTCTACATGCTTTGTAAGTGGGAAAACCTGCAAAATCGGCAGTGTATCAAATACTTGTTCTCCCCATTGTACATTCATATCCTTTGTATTCCTCCATTGTATTCACCTTTCCTTATTTCTATTGTGGTTTGTGTTTCTGTGCGCCAATGGAAAATCTACAAAACTATGCACTAACCAGGCTATGATACCGATGAAAGAATCCTGCACACGTGCTAATTTTAATTGTATTTTATAAGGAATAATATTATGTTTGATGTTTATAAAATTGTTTGGTGAAATATTCATAAAAGGAGAGTGATTACCCATAATTCTGAACATTTGTATAGTTGTACTTCCAATTTTGATCATCATGATTTAGTGACTGCAAAGAAAATGTGTTGATCTACTGGGATTTTTAAAAGACAATCTAACTTTCTCTTTTGTCTGCTTGGACTCAAGAGATAAATATGGTTGTGTTAATCTTTTTGCAGGCAGTCGTGTTCTTTTATTGAATATATTTGCAATTTTGACAGTATAATATAGTTTTGATGAATGTATTTATGTTTTGAGTTTCGCCGAAGGCCACAGAGTCCTATATTTTATGGACTCTGTTTTGTAAATCAACAACATTGGTCGATTTTGTACACGATTGAGAAAAACTGTAATTCTCATTAAAACCCCTGGCCAATGAAAAACAGCTGTAGTTTAAAACTCTCCCCAGAACACACAGGCATGACAGGAAGAGACAAGGGACACTGATTCAGACATTACTTTTGTGGGTGTTCATCCCAGAGAGGGTGTTCACCGTTGCTTGGCCCAATAGCCTCACACACTCCCTGAGACGGGACTCAGCTCCGTCCTCAGGACCCCTTGATGGCTGTCCAAGAGATGCCTAAGCTGCTGGGCCAGGGACCTGCACTGGACCACCTCCTGCTCCATCTGGTGGTGTTTAGTGGGAGAGAGGCAGCAGTGGATCACGGTGGCACATAGCATCTGGTATTGCAGTACTTTACTTACCACAATGTTAGTATAGAATGTAAACGTTGCTATGTTTTGGAACAAACCTACCCTTCCCTTGTCTACACTGAAATAATATAATTTCAGTATAGTCCTCTACTATGATAAAAAATATATATATCGCATTGCTCATTAGTACACCCTTGTGGTTGAATATATATGTATCTATTGTAGGTCCTAGTATACAACAATGAATAATGTGGAACAAACAAATAAATACCATCAAAGGATACCTTACAACAATAATGAACACCTTGTGAAACAGCTGTGAAGACCAACCTGACAATATTTAAGATTTTAATACATCAACTTTTATATTTTTTGTACAGTTGTGTCATATATATATATATTTTTTTATTATTATTGTACATTCACATGGCAATCATAGACTAAAATACTGAATTCTGTAAAATAGAGTAAGTGGTTGCTGTGTGGGTGGGAGGTTCTGCCTGTCACTTCTTCTCAACAGGCAGCCAGTCTCATAAGGGGGATTTGAAGAGGGAGACTCCAAAGTCCAGGCACTGCTGCTCACTTTGTTCTGAATGTTTGCAGTGCTAGTGACTTTAGTTAATCTGTGTATCTCACATATTATGTGCCCAGTATGATAGAGCAAGACTACTTTCTTAGCAGATCATGACAGCAGTAGCTGTAGACGATGTAATGAAATATTGGAGGGTGGTTGGTAATGGGGGACATCAGGTGGATCCACGTCTGGGTGTTGGGCAGAACCCCTAGGTCCTGGAGAACAGGAGCAGAGTTAAAGGGAACAGGGTTGGAGACCGAGACATAAACAAGCTAATACGCATGTTACACTTTACTGTGAGAAAATCTGATGGATTCGTGCAGTGTTAAAAATAGGAGATATGTACTTTTCAACACATTTGGAAGGTATAGCCTACCTCAAGTTGGTCCCCCTCCGACTCAAAGCACAGAGAATCAGACTGATCCGAACTCACTGGTTCTGGTGGATGGGATACCTTCTGGGGGGCTCGGACAGTCGATGGTCCTGAAGTCATTTGGAGAGGTAAATTGAAGAGGTCCATTTTTATTTGCCTATTGGGCTTCACTGAAGTGTAGGGCGTCAGTGCTTTGAGTGGTCGACATTTCAACTGCCCCAATTGGAGAAGATTGTTGGCTTCCACTGATGTAACCCTAGGAAGACAAAGAGAAAAATATCAATGTTAAACTAAAACTAGCTTCAAGTTATTTTGTGTGCAAATGCAAATAATTATTATCTGTGATTTTTCATATACACCTTAACAGTTAGGAGCAAAAGAGCAGTGAGGTTTCCCAGGACCCGCCTTTCATTCATCCTTCTTCCAAACCAAGGAATTCGCCTGGATGTCGTAGCACTTGGTCCCCTTCTTGATTCTGCTCCGGAAGCTCTCCTGTTTCTCCATCACCTTGTCCATGTTCAGTCTCACCTTGATTGATAACAGGAAGAAATGCAATTAGATTTCATATTACAAATATATTTAAACTCAGTTTTTCACAATTCCTGACATTTAATCCTATAAAAAAGTCCCTGTTTTAGGTCAGTTAGGATTTATTTTAAGAATGTGAAATGTCAGAATAATACATTCCCAGTGGGTCTGAAGTTTACATACACTCAATTAGTATTTGGTAGCATTGCCCTTAAATTGTTTAACTTGGGTCAAACATTTCAGGTAGCCTTTCACAAGCTTCCCACAATAAGTTGGGTGAATTTTGGCCCATTCCTCCTGACAGAACTGGTGTAACAGAGTCAGGGTTGTAGGCCTCCTTGCTCGCACACGCTTTTTCAGTTCTGCCCACAAATTTTCTATAGGATTGAGGTCAGGGCTTTGTGATGGCCACTCCAATACCTTGACTGTTGTACTTAAGCCATTGTCCCACCATTTTGGAAGTATGCTTGGGGTCATTGTCCATTTGGAAGACCCATATGCGACCAAGCTTTAGCTTCCTGACTCATGTCTTGAGATGTTACTTCAATATACCCACATCCTTTTCCTTCCTCATGATGCCATCTATTTTGTGAAGTGTACCAGGCCCTCCTGCATTAAAGCACCCCCACAACATGATGCTGCCACCCACGGTTGGGATGGTGTTGTTCGGCTTGCAAGCCTCCCCCTTTATCCTCCAAACATAATGATGGTCATTATGGCCAAACAGTTCTATTTTTGTTTCATCAGACCAGAGGACATTTCTACAAAAAGTACAAACTGTTGCAAACCGTAGTCTGGCTTTTTTATGGCTGTTTTGGAGTAGTGGCTTCTTCCTTGCTGAGCGGCCTTTCAGGTAATGTCTCGTTTTACTGTGGATATAGATACTTTTGTACCGGTTTCCTCCAGCATCTTCACAAGGTCCTTTGCTGTTGTTCTGGGAATGATTTCCACTTTTCGCACCAAAGTACATTCATCTCTAGGAGACAGAACGCGTCTCCTTCCTGAGCGGTATGACGTCTGCGTGGTCCCATGGTGTTTATACTTGCATACTATTGTTTGTACAGATGAACGTGGTACCTTCAAGTGTTTGGAAATTGCTCCCAAGGAAGAACCAGACTTGTGGAGGTCTACAACAATTTTTATTGGCTGATTTCTTTTGATTTTCCCATGATGTCGAGCAAAGAGGCACTGAGTTTGAAAGGTAGGCCTTGAAATACATCCACAGGTACACCTCCAATTGTCAATTAGCCTAAAGCCATGACATAATTTTCTGGAATTTTCCAAGCTGTTTAAAGGCACAGTCAACTTAGTGTATGTAAACTTCTTGTCACAATGAGGAGTGAAGGGACGATACGTGGGACGGTAGACGGGGCGATCGTGGAGTGTCATCCTTGTTTATTATGTGAGATTGTCTCACAAGGCACATAAATAAACAGGAGAGTACTATTACCTAAACTAAGAAAACAAAAGCAAGGTGACTTACTGTGATCTGCTGGCAATGCAGACAAACACAACAAACAATGATCCACACACAGGTGGATGTGTGAGGAGCCTAAATACAATCCCCAATCAGAGACAACCCTGTACAGCTGTCTCTCATAGCTCCCCTAGTTAGGGTGTGAGGGCTTGTCTGCGGTCCTACCACTCCCCCTAGTGGGAGTAAGGCAAAGGACCACAGACCAACCCTTACACTTCTGACCCACTGGAATTGTGATATAGTGAATTATAAATGAAATAATCTGTCTGTAAACAATTGTTGGAAGAATTACTTGTGTCATGCACAAAGTAGATGTCCTAACCGACAAAACTATAGTTTGTTAACATGAAATCTGTGGAGTGGTTGAAAAATGAGTTTTAATGACTTCAACCTAAGTGTATGTAAACTTCCGACTTCAACTGTATCTCTTGGAGGGCCAGAAAATAAATACATTTTTACCTGGTCAAAAACCTCCACATCCTTCTCAGTCCGTGCCTGAAGGTGGTCCTCAAGGGAGTTCTGATCTGGTTCGACAACTTCCGCCACATCAGGTGGGGTTTCAGTGATCTGAAAGTATGTTATACAAAAATAGCAATAGACAAACAACAACACTAAGTCAATCACAAATTTGAAAGATTACATTTTATGCAATAATTGTTTACCTCAGTCAACAGCTGCGGCTCCCGTCCTTACTCGGTGGAGCCCTGGACTTGCCCATAGCAGTCTTGAGGGTCTGGTTGGTCCATTCACCAAACGTGGAGGAGGGGGTAGGAAAGATATCAATTGACAATGTAAGATATTGAAATTGGTCTGATTATATACCATGGAAAAACAAAAACTAATTATAAAAAATAAGTAAAACAAACCATTGTTGACAGAATATAACCTATAACATCCGTACCTTCTGCCAGCGTTCATGACCTCGGTCACTCAAGATGACCTCAGGAGAACGGTGGGTGTTGAAGATGTCCATCAAAGGGTATTGCCTCCACCCACTTGGTAAAGTGATCGGTCGCCGTCAGACACCAGCTGTTGCCATTCCACCCCTAACATTTAAGGTGTTAGAGAGAAGATGACTTTATTCTTACCCATATCTGTGTCATACAGTATGCACACTTTCATATTCATAAGGATACTGACACACACACACACACATTGAACTCAGCTGTGGTCAATAAAGCAACCATTACAAAACAATTTACCAGGGCAAAATTTGAATTGAACACTTTAAACACTTACTGATCATGTGCCACTGTGAAACAACTTTGATGGGTTTCAACTCTGGCGCCACAGTCTTTTCAAACTTCTGGCAGGCTAGACAGGGTATTGACCTTTAAGCAAAAAGAGACAAATTGAAACATTGTGTGCTCTCTGATATGACATTAATTGAAATCATAATAATTTCTGATATAATAGAATGTGATTGATAAACAAAAGGTTGTTTCACTTGCCCAGCTGTCCACCTCCTTGACAATTCCCCGTCAGAAGAAGCGTAGGTTGATTTTGGCAATCATGCGCTTCACTTCGAAATGGCCAGCATGCCTCTCGCACGGCCTCTTTCTCCTCCTTAGTAAAAAATCCCCCTCCTGTGTGGCTGGCCATCCTTCCCCCGTAGGTACATATGATTGTCTCTCTCTGTGTCTGTCTAGCGAAAACTCTTAGTTAAGGGCATTTGGAATTACCATTGCTTACACCTATCCATTTGATTGATCAGGTTTAACTTATAGCTAGATACCTCAATATGACAGACATATAACTACATCAGTGGAGGCTGCTGAGGGGAGGACGGCTCATAATAATGCCCGTCAGTAGCCTCTACTGAACTATATGTATAGCTAGCAACATGTAGATGACCAACTAGCTAGATGGAAAATGGTGGTTGAAAAATGGTTGTACATAGCTAAATCCGTCCAGTTATCTAATAGAAGTTAACATTATCCTGAATTGTGAATTTCTCTGAATGTTGTGCCTCTTGTCGAGATCAGTTGTGCCTTCATAGTACTTCACCCAGATGGAAAGATAAAAGAAAATCTCCTCGAAGGATGCCACTGAAGTGCAAGCTACATAGAAACAGAAAACTACAATAACAGTTACAGTAGCTAGCTCGCTCGCTAGCTAACATTAGCTAAATGAAACCGTCTGACTAGCTAGCTGACTGAACTGCCCGCATCCTCCTTCCTTTTGCCCATGAGGTGCTTAAGGCCCCCAAAATGCTAGGGACGGCCCTGAATATAGTGGGAAAAAATAAGCATTCCAATGTCACGCAATATGAGAAGACTATACAATGTGACATTGTCATGATATACTTGGACTGTGGGATATTTGAGACACACTGTGTTTTAGTAGGATGCTGTAGAAGGTATTAGTGCTGGAGGCCTCCGGGTCCACCTGATGCTCATAGTCCCAGAACGTGGAAACAACATTGATTCAACCAGTGCGTGATGACATATATTATGAAATGTTCTGTATATGAGGGCTACAAAGAGAAATAGTCAATATGAAGGGAGGTTATCCTGAATAGGCCTTTTGTTTCATTAGCTTATTAATACTAAGTCGAATCCTAACTTGAGATCCATGCTCTTAACTCAAATTTAGTATCAAATTGATATCCATGAATGATATACATGAAAGTCGGTGTTATGTGCACAGATCTCAAGTTAGGATTCGGCCCACTGTATTCAGTGGCATGTATTCATGAATGCCAAGGGAAGCCAGACTTCCACAAACATGGACCCCCAAAAAAATATATTTTTTATTTTATCTTTCGTCTCTATGTGTTTCATACTTTCCCTTCAATTCCCAAGAGGCTAAATTAAGCTCAACCCGTAATATTTTGCGAACACTTCAGCAGAACCGAACTCCTTCCTCCGCTACTCTTTCATCCGCGTGAGGCTACAATATGTCGAGTTCCCTCGGGAAGCTGTGAAGCGCTGGGGAAGCTGTGAGTGGGAAGCCAGCTGTATACAATTGCATGATTGTCTTTTATTAAATGCATATGTTTATTGCTTTTCATAAAATCATGTATGGCTAACAAATATTGTATATACAGTACATTCCTTCATATGGGCAGAATATTGTAGCCTAGGCCTATATACAGTCGTGTGAACAAGTTTGGGCACCCCTGACAATTTCCATTTATAAATAATTGGGTGTTTGGATCAGCAATTTCATTTTGATCTATCAAATAACTGATGGACACAGTAATATTTCAGTAGTGAAATTAGGTTTATTGGATTAACAGAAAATGTGCAATATGCATCAAAACGAAATTAGACAGGTGCATAAATTTGGGCACCCAACAGAAAAATCTAATCAATATTTAGTAGAGCCTCCTTTTGCTAAAATAACAGCCTCTAGACGCTTCCTATAGCCTCTAATGAGTGTCTGGATTCTGGATGAAGGTATTTTGGACCATTCCTCCTTACAAAACATCTCCAGTTCAGTTAGGTTTGATGGTTGCCGAGCATGGACAGCCCACTTCAAATCATCCCACAGATTCTCAATTATATTCAGATCTGGGGACTGGGATGGCCATTCCAGAACATTGTACTTGTTCCTCTGCATAAATTCCCGGGTAGATTTTGAGCAGTGTTTTGGGTCGTTGTCTTGTTGAAATATCCAGCCCCGGCGTAACTTCAACATTGTGACTGATTCTTCAACATTATTCCCAAGAATCTGCTGATATTGAGTGGAATCCATGCAACCCTCAACTTTAACAAGATTCCCAGTACCGGCACTGGCCACACAGCCCCACAGCATGATGGAACCCCCACCAAATGTTACTGTGGGTAGCAAGTGTTTTTCTTGGAACGCTGTGTTCTTTTGCCGCCATGCATAACGCCCCTTGTTTTGACCAAATAACTCAATCTTTGTTTCCTCAGTCCACAGCACCTTATTCCAAAATGAAGCTGGCTTGTCCAAATGTGCGTTTGCATACTTCAAGCGACTCTGTTTGTGGCGTGTGTGCAGAAAAGGCTTCTTCCGCATCACTCTCCCGTACAGCTTCTCCTTGTGTAAAGTGCACTGAATTGTTGAACGATGCACAGTGACACCATCTGCAGCAAGATGATGTTGTAGGTCTTTGGAGGTGGTCTGTGGGCTGTTTTTGACCGTTCTCACCATCCTTCGCCTTTGCCTCTCAGATATTTTACTTGGCCTGCCACTTCTGGCCTTAACAAGAACTGTGCCTGTGGTCTTCCATTTCCTCACTATGTTCCTCACAGTGGACACTGACAGCATACATCTCTGCAATAGCTTTTTGTAGCCTTCCCCTAAACCATAATGTTGAACAATCTTTGTTTTCAGGTCATTTGAGAGTTGTTTTGAGGCCCCCGTGTTGCCACTCTTCAGAGGAGAGTCAAAAAGAACAACAACTTGCAATTGGCCACCTTAAAAACCTTTTTCTCATGATTGGATGCACTTGTCTATGAAGTTCAAGGCTTAATGAGCTCACCAAACCAATTGTGTGTTCCAATTAATCAGTGCTAAGTAGTTACAGGTATTCAAACCAACAGAATGACAAGGGTGCCCAAATTTTTGCATAGCCTATTTTTCACATCTGATTTAATTTCATACAACTTAATATTGCTACACTAAAAATATTTGTCTGGACAATACCCCAGTACTCAGCTTTTATTAGAAAATGAATGGCATGCCACTGTGATCATTTTCTGTGACGACAGAGTAAATTATTAAGCAGCCTCAGAGGGGTGCCCAAACCTTTTCATACGACCGTACATTTGTTCATTATGGGCAGAATGTTGTATATACTGAACAAAAATATAAACACAACATGCAACAATTTCAAAGATTTTACTGAGTTACAGTTCATAGAAGGAAATCAGTCAATTGAAATAAATTAATTAGGCCCTAATCTATGGATTTCACATGACTGGGCAGGGGCACAGCTTCTGGGGAGCCAGGCCCAGCCAATCAGAATGAGTTTTTCCCCACAAAAGGGCTTTATTACTCCTCAGCACAAGGTGCACCTGTGTAATGATCATGTTGTTTAATCAGCTTCTTGATATGCCACAGGTGGATGGATTATCTTGGCAAAGAAATGCACTAACAGGGATTCAAACACATTTGTGGGTATGGAACATTTCTGGGATCTTTTCTTTCAGCTCATGAAACATGGGACCAACACTTGGTCCCATGTTGCATTTATATTTTTGTTCAGTATATAAATTAGTTCATATGGTTAGGCTACATAAAGGCTGAAGGCTAAAAACAGCCAATATCTATTTTCTTATAAAGAATGTATTTTAGTTTTATCTAGTTTTGTACCATCCATTAACACCAACCATTCACTATTAAACCTTTATTTATCAACAAAAAAGCTTAGCAAAATACAAAACAAATAAGAGTAGGCTACATGAACAATGCAGAGCCATAAAAACAAGTTCAGGAGCAAATCTTCCAAGAATGTGCTTAATGTTCTGGTTTCATAAGAATTTTGGAGTCCTTGAAATGGTTGAAATTTATGTGTCGTGAAGAAATGTCCAACGAGGCTAGGTGCAAGTTTTTCTCAGATGGACTTTGGCGTATTCCCAATTGCAACTTGAAAGTGAAGGTAACGCTCTTCAGGTTACACTCCAGCCTTTCAGTCATGGTGTAGGCCTACTCCTGAACCAGTGACTTCAGGTCCTTCTGTTGCTTGTGGTAGCAGGGTCTTTCCCATGGTTGAGAAACGCCAGCCGTTTGCTGCTCCATTCTCATTTCACCTCTTTACTAATGTCCTTGCAATGCCTTGATGATGGGTGGTGGGTAGTGCCAAGATTCGCCAAAAATGTTCAACGCCAGCCCTCCACTCCGTTGTTGGTATTCACCAAGTCTTGCAGGACAGCATCATAGTAGTTTCATAATTCTGAAAATAAAAAAAGAGAGAAGCAGATTAGCAACCATGTTATTGGCCTTGGGCATGCTGTCATCAATAACTAGAATAAGAAAGCCATTATTATGTAAACAAGACATTGGCCTATCTATGGGAGACATAGGGGCTTTTGTTTGAATGCGTCCAACCTTCTCCACAACTAAAAGTACATCAGGAGCTCCTCCGGTCGATGTTCCGGGAGCATCATATTCGGTGCACTTCCAGAAGGACTTATTTGTGGTCTGTCGTTCCCATCTGTAGGTGTAGCCTTTTTTTTAGAGAAGATACATTCGGTTTCCATGTCTTGTAAGGGGTGTCACCAGGACATTGGATAAGCGAGTGCCACTGGAAAGTTGGACTATAATTTACTCCTCATATTGTAGGCCTAAAATCTGTGTATCCACTCTTTTCATTGGCCTATGCTATTGGTTGCATTTAAGACATTCATTTTATTGATCTGAGCATGTCTTGTCATCTTGTCATTATGGTCATTTGTGTGGTATTAAAAATATTAAAAATATTATTATTGTTATGTCTCCATGTAAAATCGCGTAGAATACCTCAGACTCGCAAATACGAGTCAGCCTCTGGTCTTCAGGGCTGAGCCCCTGGTTATGAAACTTTGGTGACATCTCTGTTGCTTGTTGCTTGTTTTGACCTCCTCTAAGAACAATGAATGCTGAGGGTAGCAGTGCAAGATCTTTTTAAGCGGAATATTTGGATTATTAGCCTATGAACAACTTGCAATGCAATTGCTGGATAATCAAAACCATCCATCCAACCCATTTATTCAGATCTGGCAGTTCAATATGATAGTTTCAAAGGTCGATTTGGCCTAGTTATTGTTTCTTTGCAGCATACATTTGCATTCATTCTCTTCTTGTGCAGTGTATAGCCTACTATACTGTTTTTCTGTCTGGACTGTCTGCCTGTCCTGGTGAGAATCTTGTTAATACTGCAATAGTCTTCTTTAGTTTGTGTGCCTATTATTATTCACCTGAGTGTCCTCGCCAGCCAGGGTAGTGCAGCACTTTAAAACATTCCAATGTTATAGTCTTGTGAATCTCTCAAGCTCTTTTTTGATAAAAAATGGGCATTTCAAAACAAAATGGACTACATTCTCATTCATATTATCAATATGTTATATATGCTAATGTCAAGGACGCATACAACTCCACTGCACTCCCTCCCCTCGGTAGATCGGATCACAACCTTGTCCACCTCACCCCACTCTACAGGCCTTTGGTCCAACAGCAGCCTGCGACCACCAGGACCATTAGGAGATGGTCCCCGGAGGCGAATGAGGCCCTACAGGACTGCTTTGAAACAACAGACTGGGATGTGCTCTGTGAGGCTCATGGGGAGGACATCGATGGACTTACTGACTGCATAACAGACTATATTCATTTTTGTGTAGACAACACTGTACCCAACAGGAAGGTACGCTGTTTCCCAAACAATAAACCCTGGGTCACCAGCGACCTGAAGGCCCTGCTGAATGAGAAGAAGAGGGCCTTCAAGGAGAGGGACAAGGACAAATTGAAATGCATCCAGAGGGAGCTGAAGTTGCGGATTGCTGAGGGGAAGAGAGTGTATAAGGAGAAGATGGAGGACAAGCTGAGGCAGAGCCAGGTGAGAGAGGTGTGGAAGGGTATGAGAAATATCACTGGCTTCAAAAAGTCAAACAGCGGGCAGACGGAGGGGACCCAGGACAGAGCCAATGAGCTGAAACAATTTTTTAACAGGTTTGATACTGGCCCTGTCCACCTCCCTTCCAGCTCCCCAGACCACACACCCTCACGGCTATCCCACCCCCACTTTGCTCACAACACCTCAGCTGAGACAATCAGTGACCCCACCTCCGCCCCTTCTCCCCCTGGACTGATCCTCAACACCCCCCTTCCCCCCACCCCCCCACCTGGGCTGGCTTTCACCACCAACCAAGTGAAGAGAGAGCTGGAGAGACTACATCAGTGGAAAGCGGCGGGCCCTGATGGCATCAGCCCAAGGGTGCTTAGGGTCTATGCTGACCAACTGTGTGGAATACTCCAACGTCGCTTCAACCTTAGCCTGAGCCTAGAAAGGGTCCCTGTGCTGTGGAAAACATCCTGCCTCGTCCCAGTGCCCAAGAAGGCACACCCCACTGTCCTGAATGACTTCAGACCTGTAGCGCTAACATCCCACATCATGAAGACCCTGGAAAGGTTAGTCCTCGCTCACCTCAGACCCCTGGTGTGTACATCACTGGACCCCCTGCAGTTTGCATACCAGCGCAACATCGGGGTAGATGATGCAATCATCTACCTTCTGCAGATGGCCTACTCTCACCTGGACAACGCAGGTTGCGCTGTGAGGGTTATGTTTTTTGATATCTCCAGTGCCTTCAATACCATTCAGCCCCTGCTACTGGGTGAGAAGATGAGGAGGATGAAAGTGGAAGCACCCTTAGTCTCCTGGGCACGGACTACCTGACCGGTAGGCCACAATTTGTGCAACTACAGAGCTGTGTGTCAGAACGGGCAGTTAGCAACACAGGGGCCCCCCAGGGAACGGTCCTGTCCCCCTTCCTGTTCACCCTCTACACCTCGGACTTCAGATATAACTCTGAAACATGCCACCTACAGAAGTTCTCGGATGACTCTGCTATTGTAGGGTGCATCAGGGGTGGGCAGAAGGAGGAGTACAGGAGCACAATCAGTGACTTTGTGTTGTTTTGTGAGCAGAACCACCTTCAGCTCAACATCAGCAAAACAAAGGAGATGGTGGTGGACTTCAGGAGAACCAAGGCACAACTGACTGCAGTCCCTATACAGGGGATGGATGTGGAAATGGTTGGGTCATACAAGTTTCTGGGAGTCCATATGGACAACAGGCTGGAATGGGCTGGTAACACCGGGGCCCTGTACAAAAAGGGCCAGAGCCGACTCTACTTTCTGAGGAGGCTCAGGTCCTTCAACGTGTGCAGTAAACTACTGCATACCTTCTACCAGTCTGTGTTGGCCAGTGCCATCTTTTTTGCAGTGGTGTGCTGGGGAGCAAACATCAAAGCCGGTGATGCTTCTCGGGTAAATAAGCTGATCAGGAAGGCTAGCTCTGTCCTGGGGATGAGGCTTGACACTCTAGAGGAGGTGGCGGAGAGACGGATCCTGGCCAAACTGCTGGCCATCATGGACAACGTCACCCAGCCTCTGCACGCTATGGTTATGACGCAGAGGAGCACTTTCAGTCACAGACTGATCCCACCACGGTGTGCCAGAGAGCGCTACAGGAGGTCCTTCCTGCCGGCGGCTATTAGACTATATAATGCCTCACCGGGGTGCCGTGCCGTCGGCAACATAGATCTGGAACTGTTGGGGTGCTAGGACCTAGTTTAACAATTATGAATCCATCCGTGAGTAACTCTGGTCCGTCAGCACTCATTCACTCAGGACCTATTTATTCATGCAGGTCTGTATATACATACTCATGTACAGTTGTTATATCATATCACATGAAATATTGCTAGTAATTCTTGGACCTAACTTACGTAGGCATTCACTCAGGAATGCATATTAGTATCCTGTCAGTTGCACCTTTTCTCATTGCTTTTAGTATATCGAATGTGCAATACGTGCAGTGTAATTAAACCCTGCGCACTAAGGACTGTATTTTAAGGAAATTACTATTATTACCCCAAATTATATCATACACACATTTAGCTATTAAAGTATCTCTTCCTGTCATTTACCTGTACAGTTTGTGTAACCATGCAAGTATTCACTTATCGGTAAATATAACTGTATACTTACCTCGACAGCTAATTTAACCATGCAAAATGTTCACTTACCTGTTCATTTAGCCAGTCTGTCTAATAAGTAAACTATTATTACCCTCGCTCATATCATACACATTTTTAGCTACTGAAGTATTTCTCTGCCATCGACCTGTATAGTATAGTTAACCATCCAACATCCATCAATGTATAGTGTACATATTCAGCCAACCACTCATACTATGCAATGTCTTTTTATAGCTTTTTTTTGCACTCCTGATATCTTGTATTTCTATACTTTTTCATACTGCCGCTCTATGTATCATGTACCGTGTATCTGTCTTTTGTGTACTTTTCGTTGTGGCATTTTGCACCTGCTTGACAATGAAATTTTCCCCCTCGGGGATCAATAAAGTACCTATCTATCTATCTATCTATCTATCTATCTATCTATCTATCTATCTATCTAGCTATATTTGAGGTGAGTATCAAAATAGTTAAGATGCCCTTGCCTTAAAGTTGAACCTCACGTAGATATTTAGAATAATAGCCTATAGAGTTAACTCAAAATATAGCATTCTGTACTTTTGAAATAGCCTACATTTTCTGTATCATAATGAGACTAAATAAAAGGACATAGGCCAAATGGATTTGGTTATGTGTTCCTATATTACATGGACTTATTAGACTGTTCAAATGAATACAGTGATTTCGATGTAATGTAAAATTATAACAAATCTAAGCGTTCTTGGGCTGATTGTCCAACTTGATCACGATTATTTCAGTTGTAGTATTTGTGGCTGTTGATATTGTGTGAGCATGCACATGAATGGTGGTATTTTGCAAGCACCACACCAGTGGGATTGGTTGTGGCTTTTGGGTGCTCTCACTGTTATGTAAACAGGGTTGTGTAAGGTAGTAAACGGTACAGGTGTGACCTGCTATACTATGGTCCAGTCCCTGGGAATGTTGTATAATAAGGTGGTTGGGTAGCTTGTTTGCCTACAGGCTACGGTGGGTGAAGAGTGAGTGAGAGTGAGGAGGATATATTAGGCCTCTGTCATCTTAGCTTGGAGGTTTCTGTGGTGTTTCTTTAATAGTCTTCCATGGAGTACTGGAGCTGGAGCATGCGGTACTTGGCTCTGGTGGCCACTTTCTCTGGCCAGCCATACTCTACACGAGGGAATACAAATCTGCCTGATGTGTATGTAATGTGCATGACCTTTGCTCCACTAGAGGCTAATATAGTCAATACCAGCCAGAGAGGCTTGTAGGAAGTCAAAACAAAAAGGGAATAATCAGTGTGCCCTAGGTCCTTGTACCTCCAATCTGGTGGTAATCAACAGATATGACAATAATCCATAGCATTCAGTATCAAGGTCTAGTGACCATCAACCCGCACCTTGAGTGTCACAAATAAACAGAAAATCATGTGTATTACAGAAAGAAAAATATATATACCTTATTAGAAAATTATTCAAGTAAAAGTGAAAGTCACCCATTAAAATAATACTTGAGTAAAAGTCTAAAAGTATTTGGTTTATGTCACGTTCGGGTGTGTAGAGAGACCAAGGCGCAGCGTAGCGATAGTTCGACATGTTTATTAAGAAGAATAAACTGAATAACAAACTATACAAAATAACAATGCTATGGAATAACTGAAAGTATAACACACGTACTCACGATAACGAGACAACATACAACAATGAACCACGCCAAGGGAGTGGAACACAGACATATAAGTAGGATCCCTAATTAGAGGTAATGCATAGCAGCTGCCTCTAATTAGGGATCCCACACACAACACCACACAGACGTAGGATACTAGATCTGCCAGACTCTGACCATAGAAATATAGAGAAGCTAAGCTTCTCTATAGCCAGAGCCTGACAGTACCCCCCCTCAAAGGCGCGGACTCCCGGCCGCAAGACAACAAACACAATACATGAGAAAAACTACAAACAATAAACATCGCAGGTGGCGCCCCGGCGAAGTGGAAATCCTCCTCCTTTTTCCTACTGGGCCCGGACTGGGCCCCAGTGTGGCAGGCGACTCTGGCCATGGAACGTGGCACATAACCGGGCCAGGACTGGGCACCTGTGTGGCAGGCGACTCCGGCCATTTAAAGGGGTAAACCACCGGTCCTGGAAATGACAATGGTGGGGCAAAAGACTCAGGCCATGGAGCGGGGCAAATAACCGGGCCAGGACTGGGCTGTCGACCGTCGCTGGAGTCTCCGGTCCTGGAAATGACAATGGTGGGGCAAAAGACTCAGGCCATGGAGCGGGGCAAATAACCGGGCCAGGACTGGGCTGTCGACCGTCGCTGGAGTCTCCGGGCTGTCGACCGTCGCTGGAGTCTCCGGGCTGTCGACCGTCGCTGGAGTCTCCGGGCTGTCGACCGTCGCTGGAGTCTCCGGGCTGTCGACCGTCACGGGAGGCTCCGGGCTGTCAACCGTCACGGGAGGCTCCGGGCTGTCGACCATCACGGGAGGGGGGGCTCCGGGCTGTCGACCATCACGGGAGGGGGGGCTCCGGGCTGTCGACCATCACGGGAGGGGGGGCTCCGGGCTGTCGACCGTCACTGGAGTCTCCGGGCTGTCGACCGTCGCTGGAGTCTCCGGGCTGTCGACCGTCGCTGGAGTCTCCGGGCTGTCGACCGTCGCTGGAGTCTCCGGGCTGTCGACCGTCGCGGGAGTCTCCGGGCTGTCGACCGTCGCTGGAGTCTCCGGGCTGTCGACCGTCGCTGGAGTCTCCGGGCTGTCGACCGTCGCTGGAGTCTCCGGGCTGTCGACAGTCGTTGGAGGCTCCGTGCGAGGAACAGGTGCGGGACGTACCGGACTGGGGAGGCGCACTGGCGGTTGGGTGCGTGGAGCCGGCACTGGAGGCACCTGGCTGGGCACACGCACTGGAGGTCGGGTGCGGGGAGCCGGCACGGGACGTACCTGACTGGAGACGCGCACTGGAAGCCTGGTGCGTGGAGTCGGCACTGGTGGCACCGGACTAATGACACGCACCTCAGGACGAGTGCGGGGAGCAGGCACAGGACGTACCGGACTGGAGACGCGCACTGGAAGCCTGGTGCGTGGAGTCGGCACTGGTGGCACCGGACTAATAACACGCACCTCAGGGCGAGTGCGGGGAGCAGGCACAGGACGTACCGGACTGGAGACGCACACTGGAAGCCTGGTGCGTGGAGTCGGCACTGGTAGCACCGGACTGATAACACGCACCTCAGGGCGAGTGCGGGGAGCAGGCACTGGACGTACCGGACTGGAGAGGCGCACTGGAGTGTAGCAGATGGCCTGACCCAGACTGAGCACCGGTGGAGCGGACTGCTCTGGCACTGGAGTGTAGCAGACGGCCGGACCCGGACTGGGCACTGGTGGAGCGGACTGTTCTGGTATTGGAGTAGAGCAGACGACCGGACCCCGACTGGGCACCGGTAGAGCGGACTGCTCTTTCACAGGAATGGAGTAGGTGACTGGACCCGGACTGTTCCATTCCGACATCTCCCTTTCTACCTCTTCCGCTATCTCCCACATTTCCTCCAGAACGTCTCCAAAATGTCTCTCCAAATATTCCTCCTCTTCTTCACTTTGCGCCCCCCCATTTGTATTTCGGCATCAGCGTATTCCACATGGAGAGTGGTACTGGCGCGTCCTCTTCGTAGCCAGACCACCCCCATAGCCCCCCCCCCCCCGAAATTTTCTTGGGGTTGACTACGGGCTCCGTTCCCCCGATTACGCCGCTGTCCTCTCTTCTTCTCCTTAGCTCCCTCATTACGCTGCTTGGTCGGGTGGTGGTTCATTCTGTCACGTTCGGGTGTGTAGAGAGACCAAGGCGCAGCGTAGCGATAGTTCGACATGTTTATTAAGAAGAATAAACTGGATAACGAACTATACAAAATAACAATGCTATGGAATAACTGAAAGTATAACACACGTACTCACGATAACGAGACAACATACAACAATGAACCACGCCAAGGGAGTGGAACACAGACATATAAGTAGGATCCCTAATTACAGGTAATGCATAGCACCTGCCTCTAATTAGGGATCCCACACACAACACCACACAGACGTAGGATACTAGATCTGACCATAGAAATATAGAGAAGCTAAGCTTCTCTATATTATCAAAAGTAAATGTAATTGCAAAAATATAGTTTACTAAAGTAAAAGTATTAATCACTTCAAATTGCTTATATTAAGCAAACCAGGCGGTACAAGTTTCTTGTTTTTTTTAATTTACGGAGAGCTAGTGGCACACTACAACACGCATACATAATTTACAAACAAAGCATTTGTGTTTAGTGAGTCCGCCAGATCAGAGGCAGTAGGGATGACCACATGTTCTCTTGATAAGTGCGTGAATTGGACCATTATCCTGTCCTGCTAAGCATTAAAAATGTAATGAGTACTTTTGGGATTCAGGGGAAATGTATGGAGTAAAAAGTACATTATTTTCATTAGGAATGTAGTGAAGTAAAACACGTTAAGCCCAGGTACCCCCCCAAAAAACGACTTAAGTAGTACTTTAAAGTATTTTCCACCACTAACCCACAGAAACCCTTTTGACTACATTAGCCCACACAGCTACATGGATGTGCTTTCATGCTGGGTTTAGGTCCTCATATATAAGCTTATAGAGACCTGATGTATAGAACAGTTTTAAAACTATCTACTTTGGTTTAGATACAAGCATCATGTAACCTATAACATAATACATTCATTTGACTTTGTGAAAATTTGTTTTATGGACCTAACTTGCTTACCACTTTGTTTCTTTCTTCACAGACTCCATGAAATTATGACTTTTTCCTATACATTTGGTCACATTATTCATTTTATGTATAGTTTCCTAGAAAGAAGGGGTGGCTCAACTAACCCTTTGGCTCGACTGACACCACTCACCCCTACGTTCTTAACTGTTTAGTGATCTTTAGTGGTCTTACATTTCCCCATTACACTTGCCAATAATGTTTATGGACGTGAGTTCGTATGTGCGTGCTTGCAATCACAGAATGCCTGTGAGGATGCATGTATGTGTGCCTGTCAACTTCAAGAAGTGATCTCACCAGCAGCGTCACCCGCAGTCCTCCTGTCACCAACCAGTCAGGGCGCAGGAGCAGGTGGCGTCTCTTGGTGATGCCCATCCTTGTCACATGATGGGGGACAGTGACAGACACAGGCCCAGAGCTCCATCAAAGCCCTGGTAGTCCCCTGGAGAGGAACACACCTTGGAGAGGAAGAGAGGAACACTTTGGATCTGTTGACCTACACACTAAAGTAAAGGGCTGGTACTGGATTGCTGATGCTATGTATTGGCCAATGATAGAATAATAGAATTAACGTGGCAAAAACAAATGTAGACATTAATTAATGCATTTCTATAGCTTCCCTATTTTTTTTTTTATGGTGGGGGAGTGCCAAGATTGTGGCGCCCTGGCTCAAAACAGCACCCCCTGTCAGTCATATAGTGTAGGATTTCCCAAACTTTTTCACTCAGGCCCCTCCTCCAGCATTGGGGAACATCCCGTGCCCCCACTGCACACAAGCACCACATCTATTTCTATGGGCACAAGCACTGTTCATGACACAAACTGTTCACATCCCTCTTGTTGGTGGAGAGACATTTTGCATTTTATTTTCTTGCAATTCTATACATTTTGCCATGTCTAATGTACAGTTGAAGTCGGATGTTTACATACACCTTAGCCAAATACATTCAAACTCAGTTTTTCACAATTCCTGACATTTAATCCTAGTAAACATTCCCTGTCTTAGGACAGTTAGGATCACCACTTTATTTTAAGAATGTGAAATGTCAGAATAATACAGAGAATTATTTATTTCAGCTTTTATTTATTTCATCACATTCCCAGTGGGTCAGAAGTTTACATACATGAAATTATTATTTGCTAACATTGCCTTGGATCAAACCTTTTAGGGTAGCCTTCCACAAGCTTCCCACAATAAATTGGGTGAATTTTGGCCCATTCCTCCTGACAGAACTGGTGTAACTGAGTCAGGTTTGTAGGCCTCCTTGCTCGCTTTTTCAGTTCTGCCCACACATTTTCTGTAGGATTGAGGTCAGGGCTTTGTGATGGCCACTCCAATACCTTGACTTTGTTGTCCTTAAGCCATTTTGCCACAACTTTGGAAGTATGCTTGGGGTCATTGTCCATTTGGAAGACCCATTTGCGACCAAGCTTTAACTTCCTGACTGATGTCTTGGGATGTTGCTTCAATATATCCACATAATTTTCCTTCCTCATGATGCCATCTATTTTGTGAAGTGCACCAGTCCCTCCTGCAACAAAGCGCCCCCACAACATGATGCTGCCACCCCGTGCTTCACGGTTGGGATGGTGATCTTCGGCTTGCAAGCCTCCCCCTTTTTCCTCCAAACATAACGATGGTCATTATGGCCAAACAGTTCTATTTTTGTTTCATCAGACCAGAGGACATTTCTCCAAAAAGTACGATCTTTGTCCCCATGTGCAGTTGCTTTTTTATGGCGGTTTTGGAGCAGTGGCTTCTTCCTTGCTGAGCGGCCTTTCAGGTTATGTCGATATAGGACTCGTTTTACTGTGGATATAGATTATTTTGTACCTGTTTCCTCCAGCATCTTCACAAGGTCCTTTGCTATTGTTCTGGGATTGATTTGCACTTTTCGCACCAAAGTACATTCATCTCTAGGAGACAGAACGCGTCTCCTTCCTGAGCGGTATGACGGCTGCGTGGTCCAATGGTGTTTATACATGTGTACTATTGTTTGTACAGATGAACGTGGTACATTCAGACCTTGCACCCGACAGTTTTGGAACCACTGATCTAGTGTATATATAAATAATTGGTTGGACTAGTACAGAGTAGACACCCATGTTTGTACAGTTCCATCTGTACATTGACTGTGATTGTACATAGAATAGAATCGGAAACAGTTTCCCTGGTTTTTGTATGCATGTCATGGTAAAGCTAATTGTATTATAAAAAAAAGTACTATCAACACACTTGTACTGCACACAGTACATTTTTTTCAATGAACCATTGACGTGGAATGTAGAGTTTGTGTGTGTGTGTGTGTGTGTGTGTGTGTGTGTGTGTGTGTGTGTGTGTGTGTGTGTGTGTGTGTGTGTGCATTCATGGGTGAGTTGTATTCCCTTAACCTGCTAGGTACAGTGCTATGCCCACTGCTGCCTGTCCAGGCAGGTTCCATGTTGTGTCCTCACTCTCCCATCTCTGAAAACACATGTCCCCTTGGCCCATGAGCCGGTACCCTAGGGCACAGGGGCGCTGGCCTACATTGGCGAATGCACACACACCCACACCCACACAAACATACACACAAATAGACATGAGACTTTGCACTAACTCTTTTGACGCTAAGCACACACACTGGACTCTCCCCCACACTCACACATACTAACACTGACACTCCAACACATACACACATACATTCACTCACACAAAACACGTACACGCACACAAGCATACTGTCGCCACACACACACTTACACACTCATCACATATGTTGCGTCTACTGTTTACTATCTCTCCTGTTGCCTAGTCACTTTACACCTACATATATGTACATATCTACCTCAATTACCTCGTACCCCTACACATCGACTCGGTACTGATACCCGGTGTATATAGCATTTCACTGTTAGTCTACATCTGTTCTTTACGAAGCATGTGATGAATACAATTGGATTTGATTTGATTTGACTTTAACAAAACAGTTAGATCAACCTAGAGTACCTAGAGTCATTTCCCTTTTGAACATGAGCTGCTGAGTGGAAGGCTCATGACTGACACAGATTGAAATTGAAACTCGATATGAAACATTCTGAACCACTGGCTACAGCTTGTACCCATGAACCAAGTGGAGATACTGTATATTGTGTTAACTGTTCTTGCATGCAACCTGTGTGCTTGGTACTACGAAGGACTGACAGGACAGAGTCACTGATACACAATACTAAACCTAGAATAAGGGCTTTGCACCCACACACACACATAAATACACACACACATACAAACACACACCTGGAAGGTTTGCCCTTCTCCAAGACATACACATTAGTCCTGGCCAGGTAGAGGCCACTGTGCCCAGGCTCCACAGGGCTCCACAGGGCAGGCTGGAGTGCAGAGTAGACTGTTGGTTGGGCAGCTGAGACAGCTGTCTATGGATCTAGCACCAACCGTCGGCCCAAACGTACCCTTTGGACATTGCACAGGTGTGGAACTTCCCACTGGACAATAGTATCCTGTTTGAATAAATCAAGTTTTACCACATGAGATGGTAGTGGAAGTGGTAGTGTACCACCAAGGGTATTCATGTATTGTCACAAGGTGGCACAGTCAGGTTTTGTCTCTCATGCCACACAGTTGGCTTGACAATAGGATCATCATTATTCTCAATATCCAGGTCTATCTAAGCATGCAGAGACAGAGACAGCTTACCTTGTTCACAAAATGGCCTCTGCATCTCCCTGGTTTCCTCCTTTCTGGCCATAGACAGTGTGCTCCTCCACACAGACATACAGGCACCAAAGCAGCAGTGTTGGGCACCTGCAGACCCCTGGCCCTAACTTCCTTAGCATAATCCCAGTCCTGGACGGTCCTGCTACTGCTGTCCCAGACTCAATGAGGGCCAGTGAGGGACAGGAGACCAGCACTTTCCCTGGCCTACTGATTATTTTTTACCTTTATTTAACTAGGCAAGTCAGTTAAGAACATATTCTTATTTACAATGACAGCCAACACCGGCCAAACTCGGATGACACTGGGCCAATTGTGCGCCGCCCTATGGGATACAGTCTGGATTCAAACCAGGTTGTCTGTAGTGACTTCTCTAGCAGATGCCGTGCCTTAGACCACTGCACCACTTGGGAGTCCCAATCATTGATGGGTCCTGAGAGGTAAGGTAACATGGGAGGCTGGTGGGTTGAAAGCAATAACACAATGCATCCGGTTCATATTATAGACTTTCTTCATATCAATCCTACCATGGAACTGATATTGAACTGATGGTGATGTGGCTTTACGGTTCATTGCAATTCTCCCAAAATTCAAAAAATGTACTATTTATTTGCATTGGACGTTCAGAATCAGCGGACAGTTTTTAAGCAGGTTCCTGTTTGCCGTTTTGCCAGGTCAAAGAGTGGTTGCTGCTTATCCAGTCGCGTCAAACTTTGTGCTGTGTACTGAAATGCTGCCAGCTTGTGTTCAAAATCCAAGGTTAATCTTCACCCTTTGCTTCCTCATCAAATTAAGAGATAACGGGCCTCTCCTGGCCTTTATCTAGTGGTACACATATGTATACACATACGCATGCACTAAATCCAGAAGTCAACCGTCTGCACAAGCAGAAGCAGGTGGCCTTAATCCACAACTGGAGGTCGCTCTTATCTCTTAATTTGATGCTTCCTCATCAAATTAAGAGATAACGGGGCTCTCCTGGCCTTTATCTAGTGGTACCCATACGCTTACATCAGTACCACCTACAAAATAAATATCAATGATAACAAGTAGAAGTTTGAATATCGGGCTAACTGCCTAGAAACTACAAATATATAACTAAAGTGTATAATGCTTCAGACGAAAACGTCATAAGTGAATATATATAGAATATAGAATTACAGGAAATTAGCTTTAAAAATGCTAAATCCTCTCGGCCTCATTGCAAAATGTGAATAATAGCATGAGATTAAAACTGCCCATTTTTCTCTCTGCCCCATGTCAATGTGTGTCAATTGCAAGAAATCTGCTTTAAAACAGGAAAAAAAATTCTTTGCCCCATGGCAAAATGAGTAGAATTGTAGGAAGTTAGCTGTTTCCCGCCCTTGCTCAGACCTTTTGGTATGGCACTGTTATCCACTTTCGAGGACATTTCATGTAATATATTCTTGTACTTATTTTTAAAGAATGGACTTTGGTTAACTGGAATAACGTACATAATTCACCACAAAAGCACTGGACTATGCCCTGTCAATGACAACTAGCTAGTTACATAAGAGAGTTGTGGTGACCTTTTACACACATACAAGCAGGATGAGATGAGTGAAGGATGTGCCCTGGCTGCAGTCAATAGTTAAACTGTCTGTGTTGGCCTTATGGCTGCAGATCAATGAAATTATGACTGGTTATACTAATTCATATGTAAATATGACTCGTATATAGATATTGGAACAGATGAGCTCTTATGAGGTGAGAGTAATATAGATGGGTGGGGTGTTTACCAACAAAACCGATACTTTGAGGCATAACAGAGGGGGTTGGCTTACAATCAAAGGAATACTGACAACATGTAAACTATATTTAGTCTGCAAATGTTTATTGAAAACATACATACATTTGCCCAATAAGCACTTGTTGTCTCTCAAATACATTGTTACAGTTGTTGGTTACCTAGCTAGCTAATTTTAGCCATGTTAGCATAGATGTGAGGGGGGTGAAACACGTCAAAACAAGAGACAGTATCAAGAAGAGCCGGCCTTAGCCTCAGAAGGCATTTTTTATGGACGTGATGATGTGGTTTGAGTTTTAACAGCATATATTATGTCTCAATAAGGCTACATTAACAGACAATAACACTAGTCTGTGAATTTAGCCTAATGCCTCCACCCTACACCCACCATGATCCTGAGTGTTCCATTAGGTATTCCAGAACTGATTAGAGAACTCTAGTTAGATGGAAACACTACTACCATTGTTTTCAGAGGAGGAGCAGATAGTGTGAGGTCTTTAACAGAGGCCTACTTTCCACGTCTGTGTACTCTTCTTTTTAAGCAAAGTAGGCCTAGTCTCTGCCCCAGACTGAGGGGATTCAAGCCAAAATAAAGACTTGAGAGTTTATAGAAGGAACTGAATGAACTTCAATATAGAGTTTTGCCAGGCTCACCCAGTTGTTGACTCATGACAGGGACTGGCGGAAAACCATGGAGCTTTAGCCTAGTTGGGTTCAGTGTTCTCTATCTGATTGTGCCATTAAGTGCCTTTCACATGTTGCCCTCCCTTGTTTTTCCCCCAATTGGAAACCAGACCTTTTTGTGTATATTTTGTATTTATTTAGAGTTTCCAGTGACCTTTACCATCATTTGTGTGCTTTACTCTATGTTACATTTTGCTTTATTTATTGTAGACTCCTCCCCCTTGGCTTGTCTTCTTGGAGACTGATTTGGCCCAGGTCTGCCACACCTGGGCATGATTGAAATAACGAGCTACTACACTACTGAAAAGGGAGCTCGCAGCTCCAGCTCGTAGTCTAGGAACGAGAAAAAAGATGGCGAAAGCGGATGATGAAGTGTATTCTGAATCTAATAGCGGTAGAATCAAGAATTGGAATATTGGAATATTGTCCAAAAGAAAGGAAAAGGGAGCAAAGTAGAGTACAGAGAAGAGAATGTCACATCATATCTTGCAGGAGTACGGTTTGTAAATGAGGAGCAGTTGGATTCCTCAAGATTGGTAATCCATTCATTTGAGATATCCAAACTGGTGGAGAGAGTGCTGGGAAGAGTGAAGTCTGTGAGGATCACTAGAGGCGGCCTTGTCTGATTTGTTGTGCTTCTGAGGAACAGAAGAAACGTGTTTTTGTGTCTCACCCAATTTGATAAGTTTGAAGTGTCATGTGTGTCTCTTAGGAACAGGGCACCTCTCAAGGGGGTTATATCTGGCGTATCGTGGGAAGTAGATGTTGAAGAGATTAAAAATATTCCTGGAGTGACTGATGCACGTCGGATGAATCGTGTGGTGGCTGTGAAGAGTTGATCTGTTCTTTTGTTTTTTGATATGGAATCTCTCCCTACTCAAGTGTTGGGATATATTAACTAGTCAGAGCATTTATCCCAAGACCAATGCTGTGTGATCATTGTAAAGCTTTTGGTCATGTAGCAAGTGTTTGCAGAAGGGAGAAGCCGAGATGTCCAAGTTGTGGAAAGGATCATATTATGTGTTATAAAAGTGATGAATATGTGGCATGTTGCAATTGCGGTGGGAACCATGAAGCCACGTCTTCCGAATGCCCCACAAGGGTGATAGAGAAGGAGGTAGCCAAAGTCATTTAATATGTAGCAGCTGTGAAAAGGGTTGAGGGTTTGAATGGTGCATCAGAAGAGTCCATGGTAGTGGATAGGCCTAAACTGCAGGATGCCGGGGTTGCCTTTCACCAGCAGGATCCTGATATTTTAAAGATTAAGAAGGTGGACTTTGTGGCTTTTATAGCTAATTAATGGCACTGCCAAGGTGAAGAGAAGGTCCAGGAAGATAGAAATTATAGTGATTGCGGCGGAGCGGTTCCTGGGGCTGAAAGATTTCTCAGCGAAGGAGTTACATGCAATATTGGCACAAGCCATACCACCCTATCAGGGCCTAGAGCCTGAAAAGGGAGATATTGAGAATTTAAAAAAAGTTAGTTTCACTATTACGTATGGATTTATAAAAAAAATTAATTCAATTTTTGGGGGTTTCAAACCATCCAGTTGGTGTTGGCAATACACCTTTTGGGGTGTAGTCTGCCATAAAACCCACAGAAGAAGAAGAAGAAGAAGAAGAAGAAGAAGAAGAAGAAGAAGAAGAAGAAGAAGAAAAAGAAGAAGCTCGGAGTCTATCCTGCGAAAGGGATTTTACAGACATGCTGGGAACATGAGTGAGGACAGAACACAAGATTTGGGTGGGGTAATAACCAGGCAAGGGAGATAGGACTGTATGGAAGGGAATTTAGCCCTACGGTAGCTATTCCTGTGAACCCACCATGGCTACTTCTGCTTCCAGTAGTTGATCTAGAAGTTCTGGAGAGACTACGGAAAGATAGGGAGGGTGTGGATCCATCTAATTTGTTTAACATATGTCTGGATACTGTATATCAGGATTTTGTGCCCATTTTCACAGATGGTTCAACAGACCCAAGAGGACATACTGGGTCAGCAATTGTAGTGCAGGAATGTGGGGTGGCAGTCAGGAAACGTATTACAGATCACCTGGCTGTATACACGGTGGAGCTGATGTCTGTACTGTTGGCCTTGCAGTGGGTGAAAGAAGTCAAGCCAGACAGAATAGTTATTTGCTCTGACTTACTTACTTACTTGGGTCTCAGCCAATGTGGGGGTGGAGGGGAACGAGCCAGCTGACGTACTGGCTAAACAGGCCATTAGTAGTGGGGATTTAGATGTTGAAGTTTCAATGAGCAAGGCCGAGGCAAAAAGCCTGATATGGACAGTGGTGGTGCAGAGATGGCAGGAGCCTTGGAATAGAGACACTAAGGGCAGGCATTTATTCCAAGTACAGAAGAAAGTCAGTTGGAGGGGGAGGACAGCAGGAAGAGGGGAGGTTATTTTTACATGATTAAGGGTGGGACACAGTCGGTTGAATAAGACATTAAATGTGATAGGAAAGCATCCAACAGGAAAGTGTGATTATTGACAGGAAACAGACCGTGGAGCATGTACTGATACAGTGTTGACAGTATGAAAGGGAAAGAGTGGGTGAGATCCAATATGTGGGAGAAGGTGATACAGGAAATTAGTTTAAAGAGTATACTGAGAGAACATCATTGGATAAAGTCTCAAATATTTTATATTTTGTCACGGATCCCTCCGGTACTGTTGCTTATTCCGTGCACTAGTTCTGGAGGTCTATGTCACCGACCTCTAGGCACTGAACTGTGTCATTACGCACACCTGGTTCCAATTCCCCACTGATTGTAATTGTATAAGTGTGCCCTTTGTTCCCCATTATCCTGGTCGATTATTGTTCCCATGTCCGTTGTTCCCATGTCTGTTGTTCCCATGTCCGTTAGGGCTTTTTGTGCACTTATCCCGTGTGTTATTGTGCACTTGTTGTTTCGGGTCTCATCCCGTGTATTTATTACGGGTCTCGTCCCGTGTATTTATTAGAGGTTTACCTCACTCTTTTGTTTGGGCCACAGCCCAGTGTTATATACACTGGGGGCCAAAAGTTTGGAATATTACTCATTCAAGGGTTTTTCTTTATTTGCACTATTTTTTTACATTGTAGAATAAAAGTGAAGACATCAAAACTATGACATAACATATGGAATCATGTAGTAACCAAAAAAGTGTTAAACAAATCAACATATATTTTATATTTGAGATTCTTCAAATAGCCACCCTTTGCCTTGATGACAGCGTTGCACACGCTTGGCATTCTCTCAACCAGCTTCACCTGGAATGCTTTTCCATCAGTCTTGAAGGAGTTCCCACATATGCTGAGCACTTGTTGGCTGCTTTTCCTTTACTCTGCGGTTCGACTCATCCCAAACCATCTAAATTTGGTTGAGGTTGGAACCAAAAATCTCAAATTTGGACTCCAGACCAAAGGACACATTTCCACCCATCTAATGTCCATTGCTCGTGTTTCTTGGCCCAAGCAAGTCTCTTCTTCTTATTGGTGTCCTTTAGTAGTGGTTTCTTTGCAGCAATTCGACCATGAAGGCCTGATTTACACAGTCTCCTCTGAACAGTTGATATTGAGATGTGTCTGTTACTTGAACTCTGTGAAGCATTAATTGGGCTGCAATCTGAGGCTGGTAACTCTGATGAATTTACCCTCAGCAGCAGAGGTATTTCTGGGTCTTTCATTCCTGTGGCGGTCCTCATAAAGCTGGTTGAGAGAATGCCATGAGTCTGCAAAGCCATGATACTAATCTGTCTGTAGGCTACCAAATATGTTATCAACTTCAAAATAGGCCTACTGAGCGAACAGCATTGTTTTACACAAAGTAGAGAGAGATAGGCTTTTGGCAGAGAGAATCGACGGTGAGTGAGCTGCACATCATTGGGTGAGTCAGTGAAACTGGAAAGATGTTTTATGACTATAATTTTCCCACACAAGTAGGCAAAGTAGCCTGTCATTTTGATAATTTGTGAGGTATTTAAAACAATTCTGCTAAAGTCTCCAATCATATAAAATTCTGTAGAATTGAATGAAATGCATTTATAAAAAGCAACATTTTGGCCCATTCCTAGGCTTACATTTTTGGTTCTCCTATGTGTGCAACTTCTGCAAGCGGCTCTACTCTACTACACTATGCCAGCACACAAAAGTGATGATGATGCATGCAATGCGTTATTATAAAGGTGATCTTTTTTCATGCGTTCAGGTACCTCAGAGCCTCCCAGATCACCCAATCTCGGCTCACATTTTGTTCCGGCACCTCCCAATTTACAAAGTAAGCACTGGCCGAACTGCTGCTGCCACTACGACCACTACCACCATTAGTCACCACGTCACATCCAGCCTGAAGCCAGAGGGGGACCTGAGTTGACAACTGCAGATAAGGGAATGTCGACCCCTAAACATGCGAGTGTCGTCAAATACTTCTGTTCAGAATGGCTCCCTGCTCATGCATGTCTTCCTCTCCCCCTCTATCGCCAGCATGGAACACATCATGGGCTCGGTGCCACAGATGCTTGATGATAACGGGCGAAAAGGAATCGACTGGCAACCAACGACCAATGGACAATGCAGGACAAGCGACTGAAGGTGGTGGCGGAGGCCATCTTGAGGACCTCCAGCAGCATGGACAGTGTTTTGGGACTGTGTGTGTGAATGCTGTGAACCCCCCTGATACTTAAGAAATAAAATAAACAACTTTATAGCCTTGTCTGTGTGGTGGCCTGGAATCTTAGAAACCTGCAAGTTGACATACTGCACTTGCCATGTAGTATACATTTATTCAACATGGTGGTTTTTAGGAACACGTGTCCCCATGGTAGTTTTATTGAATCAACTTTGTATGTCCTGTTTTATTGACCTGCAAACTCTTCCTGATATTGACCCTGTCACCCCCACATGACTCCTTTTAAGACCACAACGCTTTTACAATCTTGCCCTTAATACAGGATGACATCATTTGAAATTCTTTAAACCGATGTCGCAAGGAATGTTGGAGCTTGTGCAGTCTGTGACAGTGAGCGTTCTTGTGCGTTGTGTTGGGTGCTATTCATTATCAACATGACCCTCCACGTGTTGTGTGTTGACACAGGCAGAGTTAAGGACAGCCAATGATAAGAAGGACCCGTCCCTTTATAAGCACGGTCTTGACGAAGAGTCATTCTGCCAAACCTAGTACACAGGTAAGGATGGGTCACTCTGTCACTTATTGATCTTCAGCTACTTCTACTGTTGTTTGGTCTATTTAGTCTGAAGATTCCTGTGAAAAATCCTAATTACTTTTCCAATTTCTCCTCAGTGGGAAAAAAAAACATGCATCTCAAAGTAGTGATCTTCGCCTTGTCATTTTTGACAACCACAGGTTTGTGCTTTCTTCCCTTCCCTTTTCATTAAAAACATAATTGCGTCTGCTATCGAATTGTGCTTATCGTAATAAAAAGCTGATGCAATAATGTTTTAAAGAGAATAATAGCATTTAAAAGGAGTCAATATATCAATGGTGTTAACTTATCCTGTCTTCTACTGTAGCATACCCACTAAACCGTACCAGCAGAGAAACGTCACAGGCCCTACGGGATATATTAACCAATCAGGCTCATGAGAAGTCAGACCTCAACAAGGATGTCAAGTATGTCCTCATACAATATATGATATAAACAATTGAATCATGAATCAGAAATGCATGTATACAGTTGAGCCTTTTAACAGCCTTCTAGCAGTCCTATACAGCCTTATAACAGCCTTATAACAGTCCCATAACAAATTTATAACAGTCCTATAATGGTATTTTAACAACCCTATACCAGTCCTATAACAGCCTTTTAACAGCCTCATAAATCAAATAAAATAAAATGTTATTTGTCACAATCGCCGAATACAACAGGTGTAGACCTTACTGTGAAATGCTTACTTACAAGCCCTTAACCAACAATACAGAGTTAAGAAAATAATAACATTAACGAGGCTATATACAGGGGGTACCGGTACCGAATTAATGTGCGGGGGTATAGGTTATTTGAGGTAATTTGTATATGTATGTAGGTGTAAAGTGACTATGCATAGATAGAATAAACAGCCTTATAAAAGTGTTTTAACTGATCCTGTATGTTAACAGTGGGCTTTGGAAGAGCCATGTGGAGAACAGCAATCTGTACACCCAGGACAGCCCCAATACGATGGTGAGCGAGATCAGGCTCAAGCTCACCTTGGAGTCCGAGAGGCTGCGCGCCCGCCTTCGCCAGGAGCTCACTAAGCTGAGGGAGAGGCTCGCCCCGTACCCTGCCCACCCCCAGACCAGCAAGACCACCCTGGCCAGCATGAGAGATCGCCTGGGCCTCCTGACCAAGCAGCTCCAGAGCACTGTGAACGAAAACAGCCAGGATCTGTGTAGCCACCTCAGGCTCTACCTTCAGAGATTGGAGGCTGCGGAAAGCCAAGCGGCGGCCGGACCCACCCTATACCTGGAGGCCGTGCAGTGGATCAGCCAGATCTTGGACGACAGCAGTGCCAAAATGATCTCCGTCATCCAGGACTTCAAAACCAAGACATCCAGTATGATCAGGGAGCTCAATGGTACCATCCAGGGGGACTTCTGGCAGGAGGTGAACGTCCGGCTTGGACAGGAGGTGCAGGCATTGAGTCTGGAGGTCCAAGGTAGGGTGGGGGTGCTGAAAGCAAAGCTGGCCCATCTCCTGTTGGCTCCACAGCCCCTCAAAACCGAAGTGTCCACCAGCATGGAGCAGTTTTGCCAGAGTGCTACCTTACAGGACCAGTTGTTCCATGCACGAATAGAGAAGCACCTTCTGGGGCAGGAGTCACAGGCTCAGAGCCCCAGCGAGCCGCTGTCTCTACAACCTCTGGGCATATTGGAGGAGGACTTCTCTGCAAAACTAAGTGCTCTCCTCCAGGACATTCTTCACACTGTCCAGTAAAAGCAGAACATAACTTTTCTTTATAGCAGAATGAGAGAGTGAGAGAGAGAACATTGTGTCCCATTATTGGGAACATTAAAACTATATCATTGCTTCTGCTCCTCATGCTTATATATATCAACTCCTCAACCATTGTATATACAGTACAGTAAGTAATCCATGTACATTTCTAATGTTTTTCATTTTTGTGTTTATTTCGTGTGGATGATTGTTGTAAAGGCATTTTATGTTTAACTGTAAATAAAGCTTGTGTGACGTTTACACAGTTTAAATAGTTTGTGTTGTTACGTCTAGTTCATATGCAGTACTTTTACTGTATTCTCATAAAAACAGACTTCACTACACATAACATTGAAACTTTATTTAACTTGAGTCTTTTCTTTCAGATAATATACAGTACAGAGCAGCAGGTCTGAAATTGGAGCATGATTGACATGAAAACTGGGTTTGCTAAACCCAGCCATCTTAGGTTACAAGTCTGTATTGAGTACAGTATATCAAAATAAAATACCCAAAACCCATATCATATTATAGCATTGTGGAAGACTAAGTGCATATATCTATGGAGTCATAGGAAACGCTATTAATAGTAGTCAGATAAATGCCATAGGTAATATATCAGTTCACACACTCCAGAATAATTATACAAATTCAAAGAAGTATTGATGTTGCCTCATCTTATCTTGTACAGTATTGCTCAAGCATTTTAACATACACAACATGGCCAAAGGTATGTGGACACCCCTGGACACCCCTTCAAATTAGTGAATTCAGCAATTTCAGCCACGCCCATTGTTGACAGATGTATAAAATAGAGCACACCGCCATGCAATCTCCATAGACAAACATTTGCAGTTGAATGGCCAGAACTGAAAATCTTTTCAACAAGTCAGTTCGTCAAATTTTTGCCCTGCTAGAGCTGCCCAACATCAGTGCCCGACCTCACTAATGCTTCTGTGGCTGAATGGAAACCACAGCAATGTTCCAACATCTAGTGCAAAACCTTCCCAGAAGAGTGGAGGCTGTTATAGCAGCAAAGGGGGGACCAACTCCATATTAATGCCCATGATTTTGTAACGAGATGTTCGAGCAGGTGTCCACATTGTTTTGGCCACGTAGTGAACTTTCAGAAATGCTTATATATTAGTACAAAAGGTGAAATATTGTTCAGGGGTTTACACATTTTCCTTCACAACCAGTAATTGATATTGCATATCAAGAATGTATTATCTTAATCTATAAACAAAAGGAGAACGAGACACAGTGTCCACTTATTTTCTTAGGACACGCTCAAGGTCTTCTAGTGGTTTTGGCTACAACATTATTGACATCATGAGAAATCTGAAACATGCCCCTATCAGATTGGGCAGCTCGGAGATGGACAGGTTGGTGGATGGTCATTGGCCGAGACACCTGTCAGTCAAAGGTGTGGAACAGACCGCCTGCCCATTAGAACATCTTGAGGACAAACCAGCTGCCTAGGACCACTAGGGCTATGGCTACGGTGCCAAAGAGGATCCCTACCACCAGCCCTGTGATGTTAACCCTGTCACCTCCTGACTACCCCTCCGCTGCCTGGCTCACACAGAGGAAAGGTAGAGCTTTAGTTTGGGGCGTGCTTTAGATGACACACGTTTATCCTCCCACATAGACATATTCACCATCTGACACTTTAATTTAGTGAAAACACAACTCACTATATGACAACGCAGCAGGTCTTTCCTCTGTAGGAAAAACAACAGGGAGGGAAAACATATTATTCATTGAAATGGAATTTGAGTAGCAGTGGTACTGATAGCAATTAACTCTATAAACTCCAGTGAATTACTTGCTACCCGTGATCATTATTACTGAATATCAGACATAATGTTGAACAAATTGGAACTCGGGTCCAGTGACTGTCAACCCAACACGTTAGCCACTACACCAAGAGATCTGATCTCTTGAAGAGGTTGCTGTGATGGGTCAAGGTCAACACTGTTTTATCGATGGTACTGATTGTGGAGAACAAGGTACGTTATAATGGTGTGGGTAGGTGAACTCCACTTACATCAACCAGTTCCTGACACTTGCTGGACTCACACAGTCGAAGGATGCAGTGCAGGTAGATACTGAACTTTTCCAGGTTATTGTGCGTCACAAAGCGGAATGCCTCAAAGGAGAATCGGGAATTCTTGGAAATCCCATTCCGTGTGACTGATGAGTGTGGATCAACAGAGCATCTGTGAATATGGATTATAAGAATATGCTTTGTAATTTAGCACGTACTTATTACAATCAATATGTTGAGTTGTAATGTATCATCCATATTTATATTGAAAATTGATAAGAAGATGTTTATTATCAAACCCTGTGAAGATGTTGTGCTGCTCATTGTTTGACATGTACGCAGATGGGGTTGCAAAGCAGTGGTCAAGTAACAGATTAAAACTGTTTTAGGGAGAGAGACATAGAGAATATAAATATATATTAATATAATAACTACAATACAAAATACATTAAATTAGTGTGGAGTCACTGACATTTGACCCAGTAGATAAGCTAAGAGACAAAAGGTTGACTTACTTCCCAGTCCTGTCGGTGTATCCAGAGTAGAGAAGAGAAGGAGTTGTGAGGAAGAGCACAAGTGAGATTTATTCTGTAAATATCCAAACCAAAAGACTAATAGTAGAGTACAATAAGAGGTAAGAGTAAATTAACACTATACAATATGTCGCTAAGATATATTTACATTGCAATAACATTCTATAGGCAGTACAGCATATTATTCCTGCACTCACATTAAAAACACATATACTCAAGGTGTCGATGAACGTGCCATTGTTGTCACTGGTGGCCACTGAGACTGACGACCTAAGATAGACGGAGTGGGAGAGAGCTGGAGCTGGAGTTAGAGAAGTGTCGTAGTTAGGTCAGCTGACCTGATGAAGATCCCAGTGGGATCGAAACGTTGTCTGTATGTGTGTCTTGAATTAACCACTGGAAAGCATTACAGAGTTAATTTGTAACCAGAAAATATCTCCCCTCTCCCCCCCCCAAAAAAAACATCTAGCTTCCTTGCTAACTATATAACTGTCACCATTGTGTGTGTGGAGAGACCAAGACGCAGCGCAGGGATAGTAGTTCGACATCCTTCTTTATTTTATACTATGTATAATACAGCATGTGTCGAACTACAGAACAAACACGAATGGACAAAACGTAAAGCACTTACTTTCACCGTGACTGGAGACAACGACCCACACAAGAGTGAAGGACAGACAAACATATATATAGGATCCCTAATTAGAGACAATGTGGTGCAGCTGCCTCTAATTAGGGATCCAACCCAAAACCCACACAGAAACAGAAAAGACACTGTCAGACCCTGACCATAGATACATAGAGAAGCAAATAGGCTGGACCCGGAATGGGCACCGGTGGAGTGGACTGCTCTGGCTCAGGAGCGGAGCAGACGGCTGGACCCGGAATGGGCACCGGTAGAGCGGACTGCTCAGGCACTGGAGGGGAGCAGACGGCTGAACCAGGAATGTGTACCGGTGGAGCGGACTGCTCAGGCCCTGGAGCGGAGCAGACGGCTGGACCCGGATTGGGCACCGGTAAGTCGGACTGCTCTGGCACTGGAGCGGAGCAGATGACTGGACCCGGATTGGGCAACGGTGGAGCGGACTGCTCGGGCTCGGGAGCGGAGCAGACGGCTGAACCCGGAATGGGTACCGGTGGAGCGGACTGCTCTGGCACTGCAGCGGAGCAGACGGCTGGACCCGGATTGGGCATCGGTGGACTACGGGGCCCTGCTCCACCTTCGCTGGAGGTTCAGGGTTGCTGACCTTCGCTGCGGGTTCAGGGTTGCTGACCTTCGCTGCGGGTTCAGGGTTGCTGACCTTCGCTGGGGGTTCAGGGTTGCTGACCTTCGCTGGGGGTTCAGGGTTGCTGACCTTCGCTGGGGGTTCAGGGTTGCTGACCTTCGCTGGAGGTTCCGGGCTGCGGATCTTCGCTGGAGGTTCAGGGTTGCTGACCTTCGCTGGAGGTTCCGGGCTGCTGACCTTCGCTGGGGGTTCCGGGCTGCGGACCTTCGCTGGGGGTTCCGGGCTGCGGACCTTCGCTGTGGGTTCTGGGCTGCGGACCTTCACTGGAGGTTTCGAGCTGCTGACCTTCGCTGGAGGCTCAGGGTTGTTGACCTTCGCTGGAGGTGCCCGTCTGTCCCGTAGCCTCAGCACTAGTGCCCGTCGGCGCTCTAAGTCCTTCTCCTCCTCTATCTCCCGTAGGTATGGGTCCTCCACCGGAAGCGCAACCCAGGCTCTCCACCACCTCGTCTGCTCCTCCTCCGGGTAGTTATGAAACCCCTCGGGCTTCTCCCGATCCAGAAATGTGGGCAGACGAAGTGGTGTGCGATCCCCTCCTTCAGCCTCTCCGGACTCTGGCTGCGCACCAATGGTGTGGTGCTCGAAGCCAAGACGAACCTTTCCTTCTCAATTCTCCTCCATTGCTCCATAACCCTCCCACGGTCCTCTGGCTTCACCCTAGGCCACGTGAGAAATGGTACTGGCGCTAAACCCTCTGAGTCCGTCTCTCCCCAGTTGCGCTGCTTGGTCTCAAGTTGGTGGGTTGTTCTGTCACGATTGTGTGTGTGGAGAGACCAAGACGCAGCGCAGGGATAGTAGTTCGACATCCTTCTTTATTTTATACTATGTATAATATGAATGTCATACAATGTATAATACAACACGTGTCGAACTACGGAACAAACAAACAAACAAACAAACAAACAAACAAACACGAATGGACAAAACGTAAAGCACTTACTTTCACCGTGACTGGAGATAGACAACGACCCACACAAGAGTGAAGGACAGACAAACATATATATAGGATCCATAATTAGAGACAATGCGGTGCAGCTGCCTCTAATTAGGGATCCAACCCAAAACCCACACAGAAACAGAAAAGAAAGACACTGTCAGACTCTGACCATAGCTACATAGAGAAGCAAATAGGCCTCTCTATGGCCAGAGCCTGACAATAACCCAATTCACCTTTTTACTGATGAACAGTTTAGAGGACTGAGACTCGATCTGTGTGTTGATGAGAAGGTACTCCAGCGGGTAGCGGCAGGAGAAGTGATAACAGAGGTCAGTGGCGTGACTGATGATCCCCACAGAGGACTTGGCGGTGTCAAGGTAGCCTGTGATGATGACCGACTGGATGCTGGAGAAAAAGCTGAAGTGACCAGAGGCATCCGGGGCCTCGTTCAAGATCTAATCTCAATCAACGCATTGATGGATTAATGAACTGATGATTGAAAGGTAAAGGGGGTATCTAGTCAGTTGTTAAAATGTAAAAATATCAAATATCAATGACTGATAGGTCAATTATATAGGATAAACACAATGATGGATCAATGTAGGATCATGATAGATAGATAGATAGATAGATAGATAGATAGATAGATAGATAGATAGATAGATAGATAGATAGATAGATAGATAGATAGATAGATAGATAGATAGATAGATAGATAGATAGATAGATAGATAGATAGATAGATTGTCACGTTCGGGTGTGTAGAGAGACCAAGGCGCAGCGTATCCATAGTTCGACATGTTTATTGAACTAATAAACGAACTATACATCGAACTATACAAAATAACAAATAATGAAAAGGAACACACGTAGCACGACACGAGACAATATACAACAATGAACCACGCCAACGGAGTGGAACACAGACATATAAGTAAGATCCCTAATTAGAGGTAATGCATAGCAGCTGCCTCTAATTAGGGATCCCACACACACACAACACCAGACAGAAATAGAAATGATAGATCTGCCAGACTCTGACCATAGAAATATAGAGAAGCAAAGCTTCTCTATGGCCAGAGCCTGACAGTACCCCCCCCCCCAAAGGCGCGGACTCCCGGCCGCAAGAAAAATAAACACAAAAACATGAGGGAAGTGTCAGGGAGGGAAAAACATCAAACATAAACCATCGCCGGTGGCGGTTCCGGCCCCGGCGAAGTGGATGTCTTCCTCCTCATTTCTATTGGGCCCGGTGTGGCTGGCGATTCAGGCCATTTCAAGGGGCAACCCACCGGTCCTGGAAATGACCATGGTGGGGCAAAAGGCTCAGGCCATGGAGCGGGGCAAATAACCGGGCCAGAACTGGGCACCGTTGTGGCAGGCGACTCCGGCCATATAAAGGGGCAACCCACCGGTCCTGGAAACAACAATGGTGGGGGAAAAGGTTCAGGCCATGGAGCGGGGCAAATAACCGGGCCAGGACTGAGCACCGGTGTGGCAGGCGACTCCGGGCTGTCGAGCTTCACGGGAGGCTCCGGGCTGTCGAGCGTCACGGGAGGCTCCGGGCTGTCGAGCGTCACGGGAGGTTCCGGGCTGTCGAGCGTCACGGGAGGCTCCGGGCTGTCGACCGTCACGGGAGGCTCCGGGCTGTCGACCGTCACGGGAGGCTCCGGGCTGTCGACCATCACGGGAGGCTCCGGGCTGTCGACCATCACGGGAGGCTCCGGGCTGTCGACTATCACGGGAGTCTCCGGGCTGTCGACTATCACGGGAGTCTCCGGGCTGATGAGGCGCACCGACGGTCTGGTGCGTGTAGCCGGCACTGGAGGTACCTGGCTGGGCACACGCACTGGAGGTCGAGTGCGGAGAGTTGGCACGGGACGTACCAGACTGGAGAGGCGCACTGGAGGCTTGGTGCGTGGAGCCGGTACTGGAGGAACCTGGCTGGGCACACGCACTGGAGGTCGAGTGCGGGGAGTCGGCACGGGACGTACCAGACTGGAGAGGCGCACTGGAGGCCTGGTGCGTGGAGCCGGTACTGGAGGAACCTGGCTGGGCACACGCACTGGAGGTCGAGTGCGGGGAGTCGGCACGGGACGTACCAGACTGGAGAGGCGCACTGGAGGCCTGGTGCGTGGAGCCGGTACTGGAGGAACCTGGCTGGGCACACGCACTGGAGGTCGAGTGCGGGGAGTCGGCACGGGACGTACCGGGCTGGAGAAGCGCACTGGAGGCCTGGTGCGTGGAGCCGGTACTGGAGGAACCTGGCTGGGCACACGCACTGGAGGTCGAGTGCGGGGAGTCGGCACGGGACGTACCGGACTAGAGACGCGCACTGGTAGCCTGGTGCGTGGAGTCGGCTCATGTGGCACAGGACTAATAACACGCACCTCAGGGCTAGTACGAGGAGCAGGCACATGACGTACCGTACTGGAGAGGCGCACTGGAGGCCTGGTGCATGGAGTCGGCACTGATGGCACCGGACTGGTGACACGCACCTCAGGGCGAGTGCGAGGAGCAGGCACATTACGTACCGGACTGGAGAGGCGCACTGGAGTGTAGCAGACGGCCGGACCCAGACTGGGCACCGGTGGAGCGGACTGCTCTGGCACTGGAGTAGAGCAGACGGCCGGACCCCGACTGGGCACCGGTAAAGCGGACTGCTCTTTCACGGGAGTGGAGTAGGCGACTGGACACGGATTATTCCACTCCGACATTTCCTCTTCAACCTCCTCTGCTATCTCCCACATTTCCTCCAGAACTTCTCCAAAATGTTTCTCCAAATATTCCTCCTTTTCCCTCATCTCTTCTAATATGCCTCCATAATATGCCTCTAACTCCTTCTCCTCCCTCTTGCTTTGCGCCCCCCACTTGTATTTCGGCATCAGCGAATCCCAAATGGATAGTGGTACTGGCGCGTCCTCTTCCTTGCCAGACCACCCCCATAGCCCCCCCCGAAATTTTCTTGGGGTTGACTACGGGCTCCTTTACCTCCTTTACCTCCATAACGCCGCTGTCTTCCTTTCTCCTCCTTAGCTCCAGTTTTACGCTGCTTGGTCGGGTGGTGGTTCATTCTGTCACGTTCGGGTGTGTAGAGAGACCAAGGCGCAGCGTATCCATAGTTCGACATGTTTATTGAACTAATAAACGAACTATACATCGAACTATACAAAATAACAAATAATGAAAAGGAACACACGTAGCACGACACGAGACAATATACAACAATGAACCACGCCAACGGAGTGGAACACAGACATATAAGTAAGATCCCTAATTAGAGGTAATGCATAGCAGCTGCCTCTAATTAGGGATCCCACACACACACACAACACCAGACAGAAATAGAAATGATAGATCTGCCAGACTCTGACCATAGAAATATAGAGAAGCAAAGCTTCTCTATGGCCAGAGCCTGACATAGATAGATAGATAGATAGATAGATAGATAGATAGATAGATAGATAGATAGATAGATAGATAGATAGATAGATAGATAGATAGATAGATAGATAGATAGATAGATAGGTACTTTATTGATCCCCCGGGGGGAAATTTCATTGTCAAGCAGCTACAACAAAAACATAGGGCAGGTGCAAAATGCCACAACGAAAGTACACAAAAGACAGATACACGGTACATGATACATAGAGCGGCAGTATGAAAAAGTATAGAAATACAAGATAGCTGGAGTGCAAAAAAAAGCTATAAAAGGACATTGCATAGTATGAGTGGTTGGCTGAATATGTACACTATACATTGGTGGATGTTGGATGGTTAACTATACTATACAGGTCGATGGCAGAGAAATACTTCAGTAGCTAAAAATGCGTATGATATGAGCGAGGGTAATAATAGTTTACTTAATAGACAGACTGGGTAAATGAACAGGTAAGTGAAAATTTTGCATGGTTAAATTAGCTGTACAGTTATATTTACAGATAAGTGAATACTTGCATGTTTACACAAACTGTACAGGTAAATGACAGGAAGAGATACTTTAATAGCTAAATGTGTGTATGATATCATTTGGGGTAATAATAGTAATTCCCTTAAAATACAGTCCTTAATTACAGACAACTGCACTTATTGCACATTCGATATACTAAAAGCAATGAGAAAAGGTGCAACTGGCAGGATACTAATATGCATTCCTGAGTGAATGCCTACGTCCAATAATTACTTACAATATTGCATGTGATATAATATAACAACTGTACATGAGTATGTATATACAGACCTGTATGAATAAATAGGTCCTGAGTTGATGAGTGCTGACGGACCAGAGTTACTCACGGATGGATGCATAATTGTTAAACTAGGTCCTAGCACCCCAACAGTTCCAGATCTATGTTGCCGACGGCACGGCACCCCGGTGAGGCATTATATAGTCTCATAGCCGCCGGCAGGAAGGACCTCCTGTAGCGCTCTCTGGCACACCGTGGTGGGATCAGTCTGTGACTGAAAGTGCTCCTCTGCGTCATAACCATTGCGTGCAGAGGGTGGGTGACGTTGTCCATGATGGTCAGCAGTTTGGCCAGGATCCGTCTCTCCGCCACCTCCTCTAGAGTGTCAAGGCTCATCCCCAGGACAGAGCTAGCCTTCCTGATCAGCTTATTTACCCGAAAAGCATAGGATCAACACCTTGTTATTAGACACTCAGCTAGTACACAAAACAGAACTCATCAATATTAGGTTTGTTTTACGTTCGATTCTATAATAAGGTAAGGTAGTATAATTTTAAACATTTGCACAGTTCATAGTAGGCTACACAACACAACATTTTCCTATTTCAATTAGCCACTTCCCAAATAACCACCAAAGAGCTCATCTTGGACACAGTTCACATTACACACTGTTAAATAGCCCAAATCCTAATGATGTTCTAATTTACACTGTTACTAAGGCACTCTCTCATTGTGCATGCAGTGTAATTGGCAGATTTCCTCAAATGTACACCTTACCTCTCCTGGCTGTGATTGACAGGCAGCTGGTAGAGGATGACAGGCGGATCCACGCTGGTGTCAATCAAGCCCTGGCACTGGCTCTTGTTGTGCTTTCTATTCAGAGCCAGACCGGCGAGGTCAAAGCCTGCCCACTGAGCTGTACACAGGTTCACCTTCAGGTTGATCATACTGGCCCTGCAGTCCACCGTCAAGTCGTTGTTGTCTAAGGGGCCACAGAGGAGAGGGAGTGGAGGTTAAATGAAATACAGAATAGTTGGGGGGAATCACTTAGTGAGTTTACCACTGTCTGATCACCAGGCAGCATGTCTCAATCATTGTTCAGATCAAAATGTTCCCCCTGAGATTTTCACATGAGGAATTCCACCCCTGAAAAGCTGTGTGGTTCAACCCTCAGGACTTACCTGGGACCCTGTTATACAGAGCAGAACAGTTGTAGGTAATGGATAAGGCAGGCTGGAGGACAACAGCCATCACAGCAGAGACACAGCACAGTTAGAGCATGTTTACTACTGTGGAGAGAGGATGTGGTCTCCATGACCAAAGTGCAAAGCAGATAATAACGCAGCGACGGTTGTGAGATGTGTTATCCAACACAAGAAATGCACATGGAAATGTACCACTAAATAAAATCTGTAAAATTTAAAAAATGATAAACTATAAGTTTGATTGAACCTTTCAAAACTAAAGCAGGAGAGCTGAGTCTCAAGTCATCCCATCCAACCTGTTAGGTTCCTGAGGAGGTGTGAGCAGGTGGTGGTGGGGTGTGTCTTATAAACAGGTGTTAGACCTCCCTAACATCTAATATCACAGGGGAGTGAAACACACATCCCTCCCATCAACACACAAACAAGATGCGCCCACACACACACACACACACACACACACAAAGCCAAACCATCAAACAGCCACTAAGAGGACTGTCAGTGGGGTTTGACATAGATCTCAAAGGTTAACCTGCATGGGATATTTCATATTTCTTGCAAACAAATCTTGAAAATGATTGAGCGTTGTTACCTTTCAGGGACATATTGTACACTGTATTCATATCTGTTTCAAATATCATATTAGATTCATCCAATTCTGCATCATGATTTTTTTTTTTACATTATAATGAACCCACTTGAATGCAATATTCTTCAGTGATTTGCTAATTGTGGAAACAATTAGTTACAAATATATATATCACTTTAAAAGATAGAGATAATGTGTAGAATATCCAATAATATGAATTCTGAGCCAATGAGATGATACAAAAAATCTATAGGGAATACTGTAGAATGATTCTCCATTGAGCATGCGTTTTAGCCCAGATCTAGGCTTAACCTCTGTTTAGGAAACAGGCCCCTAGAGCTTTTCGGGTTGGGCATGCATTGATTAACATTTCATTACATGGAAAAGAGGTGCATCTCTTTGATTTTTATATACATTAATCACCACACAAAACCTATTCATCAAAATGCCTTACAATCCCTGGGGTTCCTTTTGCATTTCTTATCAAACGTCCATCTAAAACTGAGAAATTAAGTCTCCACTAGAGACAAAGCTGTCTTTGGGATGTCCTATGTAGAAGGGTGGATTCATGTCTTGAGAATGAAACACTATGAATGCTGGAAATGTGATAACGCACGCCACAAGAAACACACAGAATAAAAAATTGTCTTTGTTAATTTCACTTGCATGTCAGCCCTCTATTCTATTGTGTTCTAAGAGCCACTATGCAAGTAGCCTTCCCTATAGGCTACAACTGCTATTGTTCAACTGTGAAGGCCTGTTGTTCAGTGTGATATATAGAATGAAAACGACCAGATATATTTTTGCCAAAAGCCGCTTGGTGAGAGAAGAGATTTGTTACACTATACGGATGCGTCACTTCACTTGTTGTCTATGTGCCCAAGATCTCTCCGATGACAACTGTTTAGTGTTCAACACAGAATGCAATGGGCATTCTTATGTGGTCTAATCATATTATCAGATTCCAATAATCCTAATGGCTGCAGGGTTCACTCAATGGAACAATTCCAGATTACGCAAAACTCTGGACCCATGTCACTCTGACAGTATAGTTTACTATTATTTTAAATCAATGGATAATCAAGGTTTATTGATTCTGAAAATGAATGAACAGGCAATACTGTACATTTGGAAATACCATAGTAATCAAATGCATGTTGCTTGCCTTACATGTTTTTTTGTTGTTGTTTTTTTATGTTTATTTTATCAGGGAGTCATACTGAGACCAAGGTCTATTTTACAGATGAGTCCTGAATTACATAAATTACAGAAAATTCACACATCAAATAAAACTAAAAGCTGATTTACTTAACTAGTAAAGACCAAAGGAATTTCCAGAGTTAGCCATCCCTGTGTCACGCTCGGGTGTGTATAGAGACCAAGGCGCAGCGATAGTTCGACATCATTTATTAAATATCCTAGACTTGACGTGAACTATACAAAATAACAACGATACATAAATAAATTAAACTTACTTTCGATACGGACATGTAGACAATGAACCCCGCCTATGGAGTGTAAGTAGGATTCCTAATTAGAGACAATGCAATGCAGCTGCCTCTAATTAGGGATCCCACACACAACACCACACAGACGTAGAACATATAGAACTCCCAGACTCTGACCATAGAATTATAGAGAAGCAATATGTAGTTAGGTCTGTTCAATAGGTGAAGGAAGAAGACGGGGTCGGCTGGTTTGAGACTCGTGATGTTTATTGTCCAAATTGGTAGATCACCAAAATAAGATAAATCCGCGCTGCGGGCGCTTCTCAACACCAATCAAAAATAAATCTTTCCACCAGCACTCTTTAGAGCATAAAACAGCCCCACTCAGTCCCCTGGCTTTTTCCCACAAGTCTCAGGCAGTCCCTCTCCCCCGGCCACCTTCCCCAGGTGGCTTTTATCCCGTCTCTTCACGCCAATCACTGAAACGAGGCACAGGTGTTTGTCATTTGCCCTTCCCCCACTTATGCACCGCTCGTCTCCCTTCTCTCTCCCTCGTCACAGACCTCGCTGAACCACACCCCCCTTGCCACACAATAGGCTTCTCTATGGCCAGAGCCTGACAGTACCCCCACTCAAAGGCGCGGACTCAAAGGCAAGAAACCAAACACAATTACATGAGGGGAGGGTTAGGGAGGGAAAAACAACAAAAACTATAACTATCGCAGGTGGCGGTTCTGGCCCCGGCGAAGTGGATAGCTTCCTCCCTAGTACTTCTCTGTTGACCGGGCCCGGACTGGGCACCGGTGTGGCGAACGACTCCGGCCATGGAGCGGGGCAGATAACCAGGCCAGGACTAGGCACCGGTGTGGCAGGCGATTCTGGCCATTTAGAGAGGTAGACAACCGGTCCTGGAATGGGCACCGGTGGGGCAAACGATTCGGGCCATGGAGCGGGGAAAATAACCGGGCCAGGACTGGGCACCGGTGTGGCAGGCGACTCCGGCCTGTGGACCATCACGGGAGGCTCCGGACTGTGGACCATCACGGGAGGCTCCGGGCTGTGGACCATCACAGGAGGCTCCGGGCTGTGGACCATCACGGGAGGCTCCGGGCTGTGGACCATCACGGGAGGCTCCGGGCTGTGGACCATCACGGGAGGCTCCGGGCTGTGGTCCATCACGGGAGGCTCCGGGCTGTGGACCATCACGGGAGGCTCCGGGCTGTGGACCATCACGGGAGGCTCCGGGCTGTGGACCATCACGGGAGGCTCCGGCTGTGGACCGTGGCTGAAGGCTCCGGGCTGTAGACAGTGGCTGAAGGCTCTGGGCTGTCGGCCGTCGCTGGCGACCCCAGACTGTGGGCCGTTGCTGGAGTCACCTGGCTGGAGAGACGCACTGGAGGCCTGGTGCGTGGAGCCGGCACAGATGGCACCGGATGGGTGACACGCACTTCAGGGCGAGTGCGTGGAGCCGGCATGGAACATACCGGACTGGAGAGACGCACTGGAGGCCTGTGCGTGGAGCCGGCACAGATGGCACCGGACTGATGACACGCACTTCAGGGCGAGTGCGGGGAGCCGTTCTGGGCTTACCGGACTGGAGAGACGTACAGGAGGCCTGGTGCGTGGAGCCGGCACAGATGGCACCGGACTGGTGACAGGCACTTCAGGGAGAGTGTGGGGAGCCGGTACTGGGCTTACCGGACTGGAGAGACGTACAGGAGGCCTGGTGCGTGGAGACGGCACCGGTGGAGCGTACTGCTCTGGCATGGAGTGTAGCAGACGGCCGGACCCGGACTGGGCACCGGTGGAGCGGACTGCTCTGGCACTGGAGTGTAGCAGACGGCCGGACCCGGACTGGGCACCGGTGGAGCGGACTGCTCTGGCACTGGAGTGTAGCAGACGGCCGGACCCGGACTGAGCACCGGTGGAGCGGACTGCTCTGGCACTGGAGTGTAGCAGACGGCCGGACCCGGACTGGGCACCGGTGAAGCAGACTGCTCTGGCACTGGAGCCTTGATGCGTGAAGCCGGCATAGGTTGCACCGGATTGGTGACACGCACTTCAGGGCAAATACAGGAAGCCGGCATGGAACATACCGGATTGGAGAGGCGTACTGGAGACTCGGCATGGGATGTTGGCACCGAACGACTCGGACTGGGGATGCACACCGTGGGCACCTTTAACTCCAGCTCCTTCCTTTCGCTCTCGCACTCCTCCCAATTTCGCCTACACAGCTCCATAATACTCCTATAAACTCCCGTTAGGTATGCCTCTTCCTCCTTTCTCACCGTATTCCACATGGGGAGTGGTACTGGCGCGTCTTCTTCGCGGCCAGACCACCCCCATAGCCCCCCCAAAAATATTTATTGGGGTTGCCTACGGGATCCTTTTTCTCCTGCTCCCCGATTACGACGCTGTCCTCTCTTCTCCTTTTCTCCCGAATTGCGCTGCTTGGTCAGGTGGTGGTTCATTCTGTAACGCTCAGGTTTGTATATAGACCAAGGCGCAGCGATAGTTCGACATCATTTATTCAATATTCTAGACTTGACGTGAACAATACAAAATAACAACGATACATAAATAAATGAAACTTACTTTCGATACGGACATGTAGACAATGAACCACGCCTATGGAGTGGGACATACACATATAAGTAGGATCCCTAATTAGAGACAATGCAATGCAGCTGCCTCTAATTAGGGATCCCACACACAACACCACACAGACGTAGAACATATAGAAATGCCAGACTCTGACCATAGAATTATAGAGAAGCAACAGGCTTCTCTCTGGCCAGAGCCTGACACCCTGAGACCGGGTGTGTTAACTCGTATGTCTAAAGTTTAGTAATGATGTTAGGTACAGTGGGACTTTTCGTAAAAGGGCTTTATAAATGAAAATATAGCAATGTATCAACCTAGGTGACATCAAAGAGGGCCAACCAACTTTCTGGTAGTGAATTTAGTGATGAGTACTAAAATTGTTGCTCGTAAAAAAGTGCAGTGCACTACGATAAACAGCTTTAATTAAGTGGTAGCTGCATTCATATAGTAGATAATGCCGCCATAGTCCAGGACCGATAGGAATGTCAACTGAATAATCTGCTTTCTACTATTTAGCGAGAGGCAGGACCTGTATTTCTATAGAAGAAGCCCATTTTTATTCTCAGCTTCTTAACTAACTTATCAATATAATTTTTAAAAGACAGCTTTTCATCTATCCAGATGCCCAGATATTTGTAAGCAGGGACACGATCAATATGGACACCATCCAAAGTACATATGCTTAAATCATCAGACTTATTTTTATGCGCTCTAGAGAATAACATACAATTGCACATTTTAGTCCCCAATACAAGGTGCACCTGCGTAATGATCCTGCTGTTTATCGGTGTCAGGCTCTGGCCATAGACAAGCCTAATTGCTTCTCTATGTAGCTATGGTCAGAGTCTGACATTGTCGTTCTTTTCTGTTTCTGTGTGGGGTTTAGGTTGGATCCCTAATTAGAGGCAGCTGCACGGCATTGTCTCTAATTAGGGATGTTGAGTCTGTCCTTCACTCTGGTGTGGGTCGTTATCGTTACATGTCGAGGTATATGTCGCAGTCACGGTGAATGTAAGTGTGCTTGTTTTACGTCTGTTCATTTCGTGTGTTAGGTGAACGTGACGTTTTGTCTATCGTGTTTGTTTTTTGTTATAGTTCGTTCATTTGGAATATTTATTGCATAGTAAATAAAATAAAAATGTCTAACTACTATCCCTGCGCTGCATCTTGGTCTCTCCAAACCCCATTCCGTGACAGAACGACCCACCCGTATGAGACCAAGCAGCGTGACTGGGGAGAGAGGGAGAGAGAGATTTCCCCGCGTCGGTATACGGACACGGAACTCCTCGGAGGGTTTGAGTCGGACTCGTTGGACGAGGACGACGACGAGGACGTGCTTCAGTTCCTTTACCTGTGGGGGCTCCTGGAGGAACCAACACCACTTCGTATACCCACAGATCTGGATCGGGAGCGGCCAGAGGGGTTCTATGAGTACCCGGAGGAGGAGCAGACGAGGTGGTGGAGAGCCTGGAATGCTCTTCCTCTGGAGACTCAGATGGATCCGCTGGTCGATCAGGCGTTGGAGGACTTTAAGCGCCAGATGACTCTCGTGGCGAGGCGTGTGATTGGACCGGAATCTCCAGCGATGGTGAGCGACCCGGAACCTCCAGCGAAGGTCAGCAGCCCTGCACCTCCAGCGAAGGTCAGCAACCCTGCACCTCCAGCGAAGGTCAGCAACCCTGCACCTCCAGCGAAGGTCAGCAACCCTGCACCTCCAGCGAAGGTCAGCAACCCTGCACCTCCAGCGAAGGTCAGCAACCCTGCACCTCCAACACCTCCAGCGAGGGTCAGCGTCCCTGAACCTCCAGCGAAGGTCAGCGTCCCCGAACCTCCAGCGAAGGTCAGCGTCCCCGAACCTCCAGCGAAGGTCAGCGTCCCAGAACCTCCAAAGAAGGTCAGCGCCCCCGAACCTCCAGCGAAGGTCAGCGCCCCCGAAACTTCAGCGAAGGTCAGCGCCCCCCAACCTCCAGCGAATGTCCGCTCCACCGGTGCCCAATCCGGGTCCAGCCGTCTGCTCCGCATCAGTGCCTGAGCAGTCCGCTCCACCGGTGCTCAATCCGGGTCCAGCTGTCTGCTCCGCCTCAGTGCCAGAGCAGTAGGCTCCACCGGTGCCCATTCCGGGTCCAGCCGTCTGCTCCGCCTCAGTGCCCGAGCAGTCCGCTCCACCGGTGCCCAATCCGGGTCCAGCCGTCTGCTCCGCCTCAGTGCCAGAGCTGTCCGCTCCACCGGTGCCCATTCCGGGTCCAGCCGTCTGCTCCGCCTCAGTGCCAGAGCAGTCCGCTCCACCGGTGCCCATTCCGGGTCCAGCCGTCTGCTCCGCCTCAGTGCCTGAGCAGTCCGCTCCACCGGTGCCCATTCCGGGTCCAGCCGTCTGCTCCGCATCAGTGCCAGAGCAGTCCGCTCCACCGGTGCCCATTCCGGGTCCAGCCGTCTGCTCCGCCTCAGTGCCAGAGCAGTCCGCTCCACCGGTGCCCTTCCGGGTTCAGCCGCCTACTCCGCCTCAGAGCCTGAGCAGTCCGCTCCACCGGTACCCAGTCCGGGTTCAGCCGTCTGCTCCGCTCCAGAGCCTGAGCAGTCCCCCCCACCGATGCAGTCCCCCCCACTGAGCAGTCCCCCCCACCGATGCCCCCCACCGTTGCCCCACCGGTGCCCAGTCCGGGCCCGGGTGTTTTCCCCGCTCCATGGCCGGAGCCGTTTACCCCACCGGTGCCCAGTCCGGGCCCGGTTGGTTTCCCCGCTCCATGACCGGAGCCTTTTGCCCCACCGGTACACAGCCCGGGACCGGTGATAAGGAAGGGGCATGGGACAAAACTGTCCACGTCGCCGGAGCCGGAGCCGCCCCCGATGGACTAGTTTTCCCTCCCATTTACCCCCCCGTGTTTTGTGTGTTTTTTTTTTTGTTTAGGCGTCCGGGAGTCCGCGCCTTTGGGGGGGGTACTGTCAGACTCTGGCCATAGAGAAGCCTAATTGCTTCTCTATGTAGCTATGGTCAGAGTCTGACAGTGTCGTTCTTTTTTGTTTCTGTGTGGGGTTTAGGTTGGATCCCTAATTAGAGGCAGCTGCACGGCATTGTCTCTAATTAGGGATCCTATATATGTTGAGTCTGTCCTTCACTCTGGTGTGGGTCGTTATCGTTACATGTCGAGGTATATGTCGCAGTCACAGTGAATGTAAGTGTGCTTTGTTTTATGTCCGTTCATTTCGTGTGTTAGGTGAACGTGACGTTTTGTCTATCGTGTTTGTTTTGTTATAGTTCGTTCATTTGGAATATTTATTACATAGTAAATAAAATAAAAATGTCGAACTACTATCCCTGCTCTGCGTCTTGGTCTCTCCAAACCCCATTCCGTGACAATCGGCTTCTTGATATGCCACACCTGTCAGGTGGATGGATTATTTTGACAAAGGGGAACTGTTTACTAACCCCTTTTTCGTTATATCCAATTGGTAGTAGTTACTGTCTTGTCCCATCGCTCCAACTCCCGTATGGAGTCGGGAGAGGTGAAGGTCGAGAGCCGTGCATCCTCTGAAACACGACCCCGCCAAGCCACACTGCATCTTGACACAATGCTTGCTTAATCCAGAAGCCAGCCACACCACTGTGTCGGAGGAAACACCTGGCGACCATGTATGCGCCCGGCCCGCCACAGGAGTCGCTAGAGAGCTATGGGACAAGGACATCCCGGCCGGCCAAACCCTCCCCTAACCCAGACATTTGTGCACTGCCTCATGGGTCTCCCGGTCACGACCGGCTGCAACACAGCCTGGAATCGAACCAGGATCTGTAGTGATGCTGCTAGCACTCGGGAGGCCATTTGTCCACAAGATTTGAGAGAAATAAGCTTTTTGTGCTTCTTGAAAATTGGGACCAATACTTTACATGTTGCGTTTATATTTTTATTCAGTATAAAAACCCTGCCGAGATAAAATGATGATGAAAAGCATCACTTATTCCATTCTTCTCAGTTATGATGGCAGAGTCAGAACTTGTTTAGGCAGGGAAAAAGAGGAATTTGTATGCTTCAGTGCATTTACTGTTTTCTAAAATGTAGAAGGATCACCAGCAGAGTCAGAGATTGAGCTTTCTTAATCAAGATAGTACATATTTCAATTATCTGAAAGATTGCCAGTCCACTACAGAGTCAGTTCTCTTTGCTTTGGCCCAAGTCCAATTTCTCCTCTGAATGAGCACAGATAATTCTGAAGAAAACCTGTATTGTTTAAAAGGGGCTTGTTTACGTTGCTACCATGCTGTGTTGTCATGTGTTGCTGCCTTGCTATGTTGTTGTCTCAGTTATCTCTTTTGGTAGTGTTGTTTTGTCTCTCTTGTCCTGATGTGTGTTTGGTCCAATATTTTATTTATATTTATTTTTTTAGTTTTTTAATCCCAGCCCCCGTCCCCGCAGGAGGTATTTTGCCTTTTGGTAGGCCGTTATTGTAAATAAGAATTTGTTCTTAACCAACTTGCCTAGTTAAATAAAGGTTAAATAAAATAAAAACAGGGTTTTCAGATAGCCAATCCATTTTCAAATCCCCTAAAATCAACTCTGAGGACAGAAAAACTCAGATATAGCACCAATAGCATCCACCATGGCAGCAGGGGGGTGGTAAATCCCAGCAATAAATCTATGTGTGGCTCCTGTTGCAGGTTGGGGCTGCCATGGGGGGCAGGAGTGTCCCAGGCCTGTCCTGGGGATGGGAGTAGGGAGGGTAACCAAAACTAGCCTGGGAGGCTGTGGGGGAATTAAGGAGGGTGATGTGGAGTGTGGCTGGCGAAGCCCCAAACTCTCAGCATAATGTAGGCTGATGATGTGAATGATACATGGTGTGGACTGCATGATATGGTGCACTACCCTCGACAGTGTTTTGCCAGACCATTCAGTAGTGTTCAGTGCTGTGTAGAGCTGGGCTGAGTTGAGGTGGCCTGGTCTGGTAGAGATGTGCTGTGATAGACCGGGTCTGGTTGAGCTGTGCTGTGGTGGGCCGGGTCTGGTAGAGCTGTGCTGAGGCGGGCCGAGCCTAATGGAGCTGTACTGTGATGGGCCAGGTCTGGTAGAGCTGTACTGTGATGGGCCAGGTCTGGTTGTGCTGTGATGTGATGGGCCGGGTCTGGTTGAGTTGTGCTGTGATGGGCCGGGTCTGGTTAGCATGGGAGGGAGTTTTTAAGGGGAATTGAAGAGGGTAGTGTGGAGGGCAGTGTGTCCGGCGATGATACAAACTCTGCGTGGGGCCTCTTTACTGCGTATGGCTCGGCATAACTCAGTGTATCTGCATGCAGTTCCTGGGAGAGAAGTGGTGGATGGTGGTGTGGGGGCCAGTGTTACTGGCTGTTCTCCAGTCTCTGTGAAGGGCCACCGAATGCAGGTCTAAAGGAGCGTCTGATTTGTAGGTTCTGATTTAGCTGTTGGCTTGGAACTGGGTTTTTGTGGTACTCTTTGTAGAGTGAATGGTGGTGGCTGAGAAATTCCTGCCTTAGCTCATGTAGCTCCATCTGCAGGGCTGGATAGTTCCTCTTTAAGTCTGCGCACTTCCATCCTGAGGGCCTTGTTGTCCTCCTCCATTTTTCATTGCACACTGCAGCTCCCGGATCTCATCCTTATTTTTAGATGATGCCAAGAAATAAATTAGATGAAAGGAAACAATTAAGCATATATATTTTGTTATATCATGTGTGGTTTGAGAGGGGGACACAGACATGACACAAAGGATTTTAGAACAGTTAACTCAAATGTAAGATTAATGGGTTATTAATAGCTGTAAAATGTGGAATCTTTCCCAGTCTTCCTAATAAAGGTATCCATCCATTCAGTCACCAATACAGGAACCCTCAAATTTCACAAATGTTTACTGTAGCTTTCACCACTGAAAATGAGCCAGAAAACGACATGACAAGTGTAATAATGTCAAGACATGTCAGCCAGGATGTCACAATGTGGGTGTGGGAATAACCAAGGCGCAGCGCAGGGATAGTGGTTCGACATTTTCTTACTTTATTATACTATGTATCTTCAATTCTATGTATAACAAACGCATGAATGACGAACTACAGCACACAAACAAACACTACAGACAAAACGTCACGTTCACAAAACAAACACGAAATGAACGGACGTAACAAGGGCACACTTACATTCACCATGACTGCAACATATAACGATAACGACCCACACCAGAGTGAATGACCGACTAACATATATAGGATCCCTAATTAGAGATAATGTGGTGCAGCTGCCTCTAATTAGGGATCCAACCCAAAACCCACGCAGAAACAGAAAAGAAAGACACTGTCAGACTCTGACCATAGCTACATAGTGAAGCAAATAGGCTTCTCTATGGCCAGAGCCTGACACAGGATTATACTGTTGTCACGAGTGGGGAATGAGAGAGACCAAGGCGCGGCGCAATCATAGTTCGACATTTCTATTTATTAAAATAAACTTTACTTGTCAGAACTATACAAAACAAATAACAACTACAACCACAAATGAGAACACACTTACTTTAAACGTGACCAGATGATAATGACCCACACCTAGGATGTGGGACCTACAAACATATGTAGGATCCCGAATTAGAGACAATGCACCGCAGCTGCCTCTAATTAGGGATCCAACACCAAAACCCCCACATATAAAATCAATAATAGATCTGTCAGACTCTGACCATGGCTATATAGAGAAGCAATAGGCTTCTCTATGGCCAGAGCCTGACAGTCCCCCCCCCCCCCCCCAAAGGCGCGGACTCCCGAACGCCAACCAAAAACACAAATACCTGGGGGGAGGGTTTGGGGGGGAAGATTAGTTCTTCGGTGGCGGTTCCGGCCCCGGCGAAGTAGACTGCTTCCTGCCATGCTCTCTCCTTATGACCGGGGCCGGACCGGGCACCGGTGTGGTGAACGGCTCCGGCCATGGAGCGGGGCAAATAACCGGACCCGGAATGGGTACCGGTGGGACAAACGGCTCCGGCCATGGAGCGGGGCAGAGGGCCGGACCCGGACTGGGCACCGGTGGAGCGGACTGCTCAGGCACTGGAGAGGAGCAGACGGTCGGACCCGGACTGGGGAGGCGCACCGGAAGTCGGGTGCGTGGAGCCGGTACGGGACTGGAGCGGACGACCGGACCCAGACTGGGCACCGGTGGAGCGGACTGCTCTGACATGGGAGCGGAGCTTACGACCGGACCCACACTGGGCACTGGTGGAGCGGACTGCTCTGGCATGGGAGTAGAGCCGACGACCGGACCCGGATTGGGGATGCTCACTTTGGGCCCCACTAACTCCAGCTCCTTCCTCTGACTCATACACTCCTCCCAACCTCGCCTGAACCACTCCGTTAACTCCCTCCATTATCCTCCATTGCATGCTCACCTCCTCACGGCACCTCGCTCCCCCCTTATCCTCCGTCCTCGGCGCCTCGCTCATGGAGAGTGGTGCTGGCACTTCCTCCTCGCCACCAGACCACCCCCATATCCCCCCCATAAAAAATTATTGGGGTTGCCTTCAGGCTCCTCTCTGTCCCGAGCCCAGTTGCGCTGCTTGGTCTCAAAGTGGTGGGTCATTCTGTCACGAGTGGGTATTGAGAGAGACCAAGGCGCGGCGCAATCATAGTTCGACATTTCTATTTATTAACATAAACTTTACTTGTCAGAACTATACAAAACAAATAACAACCACAACCACAAATGAGAACACACTTACTTTAAACGTGACCAGATGATAATGACCCACACCTAGGATGTGGGACCTACAAACATATGTAGGATCCCTAATTAGAGACAATGCACCGCAGCTGCCTCTAATTAGGGATCCAACACCAAAACCCCCACATAGAAAATAAATTATAGATCTGTCAGACTCTGACCATGGCTATATAGAGAAGCAATAGGCTTCTCTATGGCCAGAGCCTGACAACTGTAGTGACAACATATTCCAACAAAGTAATCGCCATTGTGCTTCATCACAGTATTCATTCTCAGGGCTCAATAAAGGTGGCGGAAATTTGATCACAGTCATAGCAATAGCCAAGGGAAATTAGGCATGTTTAAGATGATTTGGGAAAGAAGATATGCTGTGAATGGGTACGGTAATGATATAGGGTATAGTGGAGCGATCCAACGCACAAAACAAGGGGGGGGTTAATAGGGAGGGAAGACTAGTCCATCGGGGGCGGCTCTGGCTCCGGCGAAGTGGACAGTTTCCTCCCATGCCCCTTCTTTATAACCGGGCCTGGACTGGGCACCGGTGGGGTAAACGACTCCGGCCATGGAGCGGGGAAAACAACCGGGCCCGGACTGGGCACCGGTGGGGTAAACGGCTCCGTCCATGGAGCTGGGCAATTAACCGGGCCCGGTCTGGGCACCGGTGGGGTAAACGGCTCCGGCCTTGGAGCGGGGAAAACAACCAGGCCTGGACTGGGCACCGGTGGGGCAAACGGCTCCGGCCTTGGAGCGGGGAAAACAACCGGGCCAGGACTGGGCAACGGTGGGGCAAACGGCTCCGGCCATGGAGCGGGGCAAACAACCGGGCCTGGACTGGGCACCGGTGGGGCAACCGGCTCTGGCCATGGAGCGGGGAAAACAACCAGGCCTGGACTGGGCACCGGTGGGGCAAACGGCTCCGGCCATGGAGCGGGGCAAACAACCGGGCCTGGACTGGGCACCGGTGGGGCAACCGGCTCTGGCCATGGAGCTGGGAAAACAACCGGGCCTGGACTGGGCACCGGTGGAGCGGACTGCTCTGACTCTGGAGCGGAGCAGACGGCTGAACCCAGAATGGGTACCGGTGGAGCGGACTGCTCTGGCACTGGAGCGGAGCAGACGGCTGGACCCGGAATGGGTACCGGTGGAGCGGACTGCTCTGGCACTGAGGCGGAGCAGACGGCTGGACCCGGAATGGGCACCGGTGGAACGGAATGCTCTGGCACTGGGGCAGAGCAGACGGCTGAACCCGGAATGGGTACCGGTGGAGGTTCCGGGCGGCGGACCTTCGCTGGAGGTTCCGGGCGGCGGACCTTCGCTGGAGGTTCCGGGCGGCGGACCTTCGCTGGAGGTTCCGGGCGGCGGACCTTCGCTGGAGGTTCCGGGCGGCGGACCTTCGCTGGAGGTTCCGGGCGGCGGACCTTCGCTGGAGGTTCCGGGCGGCGGACCTTCGCTGGAGGTTCAGGGCTGCTGACCTTCGCTGGAGGTTCAGGGCTGCTGACCTTCGCTTGAGGTTCAGGGCTGCTGACCTTCGCTGGAGGTTCAGGGCGGCTGACCTTCGCTGGAGGTTCAGGGCGGCTGACCTTCGCTGGAGGTTCAGGGCGGCTGACCTTCGCTGGAGGTTCAGGGCGGCTGACCTTCGCTGGAGGTCAGGGCGGCTGACCTCCGCTGGGGGCTGCGGGCTGCGGACCTTCGCTGGAGGTTGCGGGCTGCGGACCTTCGCTGGAGGTTGCGGGCTGTGGACCTTCGCTGGAGGTTGCGGGCTGCGGACCTTCGCTGGAGGTTCCGGGCTGCAGATGGCCGGCACAGGACATACCGGACTGGGGAGGCGCACCGAATGTCGGGTGCGTGGAGCTGGCACAGGAAGCACCTGGCTAGGCGCACGCACTGGAGGTCGGGTGCGGGGAGCCGGCACGGGTCGTACCGGACTGGGGAGGCACACCGGAGGTCAGATGCGTGGAGCCGGCACTGGAAGCACCTGGCTGGGCGCACGCACCAGAGGTCGGGTGCGGGGACCCGGCACAGGTCGTACCGGACTGGGGAGGCGCACCGGAGGTCGGATGCTCCGGCACGGGAGTGGAGTAGACGACCGGACCCGGATTGGACCACTCCGCCATCTCCCTCTCGACCTCTTCCTCTAGCTCCCTAATTTTCTCCAGAACACCTCCAAAATACTCCTCTAAATACTCCTCCTGCCCCTTGCTCTGAGCCCCCCATAGGTACCTCGGCCTCTCCATGCTCCACATGGGGGGTGGTATTATCTCTTCCTGCCTGTAGCCAGCCAGGCCCAAAATTACCTTGGGGTTGTTTGCGGGCGTTTCCCCGTCGCGCATAACGCGGCGGCACCTCCTCACTCTCCCTCTCTCCCCAGTTACGCTGCTTGGTCTCAGGGTGGTGGGTCGTTCTGTCACGGATGGGTGCACACACAGACCAAGACGCAGCGCAGGGATAGTAGTTCGACATTTTAATCTTTATACTATGTATAATCAAAACAAATGGCGAAGTACAGGACACAAACAAACACTATAAACCAACGTCACGTTCACCAAAACACACGGAATGAATGGACGTAAAAAAGGCACACTTACTTTCACCGTGACTGCGACATAATACGACAACGACCCACACCAGAGTGAATGACAGACTAACATATATAAGATCCCTAATTAGAGACAATGCGGTGCAGCTGCCTCTAATTAGGGATCCACCCAAAACCCACACAGAAACAGAAAAGAAAGACACTGTCAGACTCTGACCATAGCTACATAGAGAAGCAAATAGGCTTCTCTATGGCCAGAGCCTGACACTGTCAGCAAAGATGTCAGCTACAGATAACGTGCACGAGCTTGCAGAGATTTCTTTTAGTTTTACTTTTATGTTAATTAGCATTTTCAAATCTGAGAGTAAATAGAGCCGGTTATATTGATAAAAGTCACCTTGTTAGAGAGAGATTAACATGGTTATCAAAACGTCACACCAGGGTAAGCCTACACAAAACACAGCCCTTATTTTAAGTGTTTATAAAATCCCCAATGGGAAAAATGAATGGTGAAAAACGATTGGAACCATTTCCCTGTTTGACCGCTAGGTTTCATGGGTATTATGACACCTCCACTGTAGGGCTCTATGGCCAAACAAGGGCCATTGTCTAGTTATGGTACATGGTGTGTTCTTGAGACGACTCTTGTGTGTTAGACATGTTGGAGTAAAACTAGTGTGAAAGTTGAAATAGTGTGGTTATTGGTCACTATCATTGCTTGGATAAGACAATGCAATGACGGTCAAGACATGGTGACGAATAAAAAAAGATTGTAGTGAGAGAAGTAATCTTTTGCTGTCATCTGCTGGCCAAGTTTGGGTGGTTATCAGTGATCGTGGACCAAAGTATACAAAAACATTAGGAACACCTGCTCTTTCCATGACATAGACTGACCAGGTGAATCCAGGTGAAAGCTATGATCTCTTATTCATGTCACTTGTTAAATCCACTTCAATCAGTGTAGATGAAGGGGAGGAGACGGGTTACAGGTTTTAAGCCTTGAGACAATTGAGACTTAGATTGTGTATGTGTGCAATTCAGATGGTGAATGGTCCACCACCCAAAGGACATCCAGCCAACCTGACACAATTGTGGGAAGCATTGGAGTCAACATGGGCCAGCATCCCTGTGGAATGCTTTCGACACCTTGTAGAGTCCATGCCACGACGAATTGAGGCGGTTCTGAGGGCAAACAGGGTGCAACTCAATATATATATATATATATATATATATATATATATATATTACCTGTATTTAAATAGGCAAGTCAGGTAAGAACAAATTTATTTACAATGACGGCCTACACCGGCCAAACTTGGACAACGCTGGGCCAATTGACGCGCCACCCTGTGGGAATACCAATCACGGCCGGCTGTGATACAGACTGGATTCAAACCAAGTTGTCTGTAGTGACGCCTCTAGCACTGAGATGCAGTGTCTTAGACCACTGCGCTACTTGGGAGCCCAAATATTAGGAAAGTGTTCTCATATTATTTGGAAATACCCGCAAATGAATTAACTTCTCTAATTATAAAAAAAATAACAAAACTCCTGTCCCAAATCATAGACTTGTACTACCTTTCAGTAAGACCCTATTTAGCATTATATAACATAATTTACATTGTTTCCCTGTCATAAAATCAACTGAGGCCTTGAAATCAAAAAGTCCATTCCGGAGTTACAGCAGACGTGGACCCCCTCACAGAAAGTGCATGCCATTGCGTGACTTGAGTAATATTACCCTGGCATAACTCAGATTACGACCCTCTCATGGGGCCAAAACTTGTGTCGGTAATAAAGGGACATGATACATTCCAGGAAGAAGAGTAGTGAAGCTCTGGCCCAGAGCCAGCCAGACAGTACAAAAGTGCCTCACATAAAATGCCTGTGTTGTGGAACACAGCCCGGCTTGTCTGATCTCTTCAAAACATGTGTTGCAGGGTTTACCATCTGCTGATGACTGATAGAGATTACACGAAGAGAGGCCGATGAGTCTCGGTCTTGTGGCTGACTTACTTGTGGCTGACTACTACTGTGTGTGCTGGGCCAAATAGGGTAGTATTTTCTGATAACATGCTGTCTGGTTCCTGGAAAAACAGATTTGTTATTTATTTTGAAGAAATTGACTTTAAGTCCAAACAAAGTCATTCAAAAATCGTGTGAATTTCCACGACTAGCCTACATGGAAATATATCTGAAAATAAAAGTATAATATACAGTATATATACAGTGGGGAGAACAAGTATTTGATACACTGCCGATTTTGCAGGTTTTCCCACTTACAAAGCATGTAGAAGTCTGTAATTTTTATCATAGGTACTCTTCAACTGTGAGTGACGGAATCTAAAACAAAAATCCAGAAAATCACATTGTATGATTTTTAAGTAATTAATTTGCATTTTATTGCATGACATAAGTATTTGATACATCAGAAAAGCAGAACTTAATATTTGGTACAGAAACCTTTGTTTGCAATTACAGAGATCATACGTTTTCAGCTCCCTCCAAAGATTTTCTATTGGGTACAGGTCTGGAGACTGGCTAGGCCACTCCAGGATCTTGAGATGCTTCTTACGGAGCCACTCCTTAGTTGCCCTGGCTGTGTGTTTCGGGTCGTTGTCATGCTGGAAGACCCAGCCACGACCCATCTTCAATGCTCTTACTGAGGGAAGGAGGTTGTTGGCCAAGATCTCGCGATACATGTCCCCATCCATCCTCCCCTAAATACGGTGCAGTCGTCCTGTCCCCTTTGCAGAAAAGTATCCCTAAAGAATGATGTACCCACCTCCATGCTTCACGGTTGGGATGGTGTTCTTGGGGTTGTACTCATCCTTCTTCTTCCTCCAAACACGGCGAGTGGAGTTTAGACCAAAAAGCTCTATTTTTGTCTAATCAGACCACATTACCTTCTCCCATTCCTCCTCTGGACCATCCAGATGGTCATTGGCAAACTTCAGACGGGCCTGGACATGCGCTGGCTTGAGCAGGGGAACCTTGCGTGCGCTGCAGGATTTTAATCCATGACGGCGTAGTGTGTTACTAATGGTTTTCTTTGAGACTGTGGTCCCAGCTCTCTTCAGGTCATTGACCAGGTCCTGCCCTGTAGTTCTGGGCTGATCCCTCACCTTCCTCATGATCATTGATGCCCCACGAGGTGAGATCTTGCATGGTGCCCCAGACCGAGGGAGATTGACCGTTATCTTGAACTTCTTCCATTTTCTAATAATTGCGCCAACAGTTGTTGCCTTCTCACCAAGCTGCTTGCCTATTGTCCTGTAGCCCATCCCAGCCTTGTGCAGGTCTACAATTTTATCCCTGATGTCCTTACATAGCTCTCTGGCCTTGGCCATTGTGGAGAGGTTGGAGTCTGTTTGATTGAGTGTGTGGACAGGTGTCTTTTATACAGGTAACGAGTTCAAACAGATGCAGTTAATACAGGTAATGAGTGGAGAACAGGAGGGCTTCTTAAAGAAAAACTAACAGGTCTGTGAGAGCCGGAATTCTTACTGGTTGGTAGGTGATCAAATACTTATGTCATGCAATAAAATGCAAATTAATTATTTAAAAATCACACAATGTGATTTTCTGGATTTTTGTTTAAGATTCCGTCTCTCACAGTTGAAGTGTACGTATGATAAAAATTACAGACCTCTACATGCTTTGTAAGTAGGAAAACCTTCAAAATCGGCAGTGTATCAAATACTTGTTCTCCCCACTGTATATTCATCAGAGGTGTAAGGAGGGTAAAGTCTGTGAATCCAAAACATTTTAATTATACAGATGATTAACAAAACATGCACACGGCATAATTCATATATTGTTTGTTTGTGGTGAATTTGAATGAAAAAAACTGTTTTGATGATGGTTTCCATACACATACCTTGTCCATAATGTAGAGGCCTATTGGATATTAATTGAAGAGGTAAGGGAGGAGGATGGTTAATGTGATCTACATAACATACCAATACCAAATGACATACCTTTGTATGCCTCCTCGTCTGTATACCTGCAGACACAGACACAAAAGTGAGCAGGTCAGTCATCTCCACCCAATACAGCTATATTCTTACAGCCTACATATTCTTACCTCTTTGTTGATTGATATCCATTGAATTGTGTTCATTTTCTGTTTTAGAAAGATTTGCACAAATCTGAAAAGATAGATGGTATCATCATAAAACAATATAATTTTAGATCAAACAAGGGACAAACCTTACCTTAAACTGAGGAGATCATTACATTTTTCAGTTATGTGCCTGCACCTGCAGTCCTTTCAAATTCAAATGTTTCAGTTGGGCAGTTAGGTTCCTGCAAGATCCCCCACCAACTAAGGAGGTTCCTCTATGAACCCACCTCCTATTGGGTTCTTGGAACAACCTTTTGGCAGCATTTTTCAGTGCTAAGAACCATGAGGTTCTTCAAAGAACTTTGTTGTTGAACCGTTGTTGAACCCCTCATTTTTAGAGTACAGCACACAGTAAATCTAGGCTATAATAGCAAGATAAATTGCATATGAATGTTTGATATTCAATTAAAGTAGTGTGTGTGTGTGTGTGTGTGTTTGCATGCGCACGTACACACGTGCATGGGCGCATGTGTATGTGTGTGAAATAGAAAACGTTTACTATACAGTTGTTCAATGCTATGTACATTTCTCTCTCTCAGTATATCATACCATTCAAAGACATCCATTCATTCCATTAGTCTCTCTCCCATTCTTATCAAATAAATGTGACTTTGATTATTGTGTGGCTGCAGCATGGAGTAGCCTAATTTCATTATGCCTTTATATGAGTGCAAAAAAGCATAGCAAGATATGACAATCATTCCTCCTTTAAACTTTTATCTTCGATGGACTTAGTCAAAATCATGAGCCATTCGCAGTAAGAGGGGTTTAAAAACTGCTTTACCGGATCCTGCAAAAACACTTCGACCTAATTCTGATTGGACCATATTTGACTGTTTCCCTCTCTCGGGCTTTTTACGGGCGGCCACGGATTTGCTAGAATTTAGCGAACGCTTTAGTGAAGATGAAGAAATGGATTTTATTAAACTGCTCTGGACTGTTCTCGCCGTTTTCTGCCACCCAGGATTCACCCAATTAGAACACAATGGTGAGTGTTTACAGTGAAAGAATGTCAAACTTGTCACAGCCCTTTGTCAAAAAGTAACGGTATGATTAACTAAAGTTATCTAATGCATGACAATATTGCGCCCTATTGCGAAAAAACATTTTGCTCTGTAGTGCCCAACGAAAGATGAAAGATTTTGGACCACTAAAATGTTTAAATAGAAACTTCAAACGTCACTCAAATGCGGGTGCTTTTTTAGGCTAGATAGCAAAAACAGTCACTGCGATATTTCACTTCAATAGGCCGATACATTGCCCAGAGCAGCGTTTTTGATGATTCGTTTTGAGATGGGCTATTGTGCTCGCAAGTAGGCTACAGATTTAGGAGACCAATGTGATATGTCATGGCCTGATGGTGGTGCAAAAATCAAGGTGCAAATCAAGGTGGGCCATATGACTTGAAAGCTTAATCACTGTGGTTTGCAACATTATTAATAAAGACCCTAATAATAAAGAAAATAAGACAGTAATAATAAATAAATAATAACATGCAGCCTATTCATAGTGTTACATGCAAGCAATAAAACATTTCTTAAGCTTATGGCAATAGGCCGCTGCCTACATAAAATCAAGAGATCTTGCACACAGACCTATTATCATGTAATTAATTGGCTAATTAGTAGGCTAATATGTGTTCCATATGTCCTCACAGCTTACATAACAACTTGCAATGTTATTCCAATTAATTACCATTCTGATCTGCCATTCTTGATTAGCCCATTTTTAGCAATTTGATTAGCATTCTTGATTTGCAATTTTTGTTTTCCAATGCGATGCACTGTAGGCCAGATGATCTGCCGGCGTGGCACAGAGCGACCCTGCTACAGGATCAACTACTTCCAGGACCCACGGCGGAGGGTGACCTTCGATGATGCCAGGCAGACCTGCAGGACGGATGGGGGAGAGCTCCTCAGTATCGAGACAGACAATGAGCAGCGACTGGTCGAGAGGTTCATCCAACAGTTGCAGGCCACTGATGGGGACTTCTGGATCGGGCTGTACAGAAGCCCACGCCACCGAGTGACTACCATAGGCTGCCCTTCGCATTACTACTGGCTGGATGGCAGCAAGGCCAGATTCAGGTGTCCTTGTGTTTTACTTTGGTTTCAAGTCTAGGAGATCCCTGTAGCAAAAAGTCTAGGAGATCCTTGCAGCTGTTGGCATGCACACCACAGGAAAATACAGGGCCATAGAGATACCTCACATGACTCACAGAGAGTCATCATGGAGCATCATGGATTAACATATGTTGGTCACTGCATGCTTTGAGGGTCATTGCTATTTTATCGGTAAAACGTTAATTATCGGCAGTGTTGAGGAAGCTATTTTGAAAATATAGTTTACCAAGGTACCAATTACTTCACACTGGAAGAAGTTTAGCTACACTAAAGATCCTACACCCTTAAAAAATATAGTTTATTTAACTATAGTTACTTTCAATAAGTAGTTCACTACATCCAAACTACTTCGTGAACAATTATCATATGTAAATCTGAAATGTCATACATGGAAAAATTTCAAGAACAGATCACTGTAGTCAAATGTCAACAGAATGTGTAATTTATCCTATTAATCGCGAAATAACATCTTTCAAGCGAGAATTAGGCAGGTCTGAGGCCGAAAAATAAAGGAAATTATTGCCTATTTCACCCATATTTGTTTTTCTTTTGCGAAAAGAATAGTGTGTAGTTCCAGTAGTTAGCTACACCATTACATGGCAAAAAAAATAATTAACTACTGAAAACACTACCTTGATTTGAATTTGAACTACCACCAAGCTACTGCAAAATGTAGGTAAATTACTAGTTGAACTACATGTAGTTCACTACTCCCCAACACTGGGTATGAGCGTCCATTTTTAGAGGCATGCTGTTGGCTATCTGAGGATCTCTGATAGGGTTGTTGACCTATGGAAAACACGCTTGTTGCAGAAACTGGCATTGGGACGAGCCATCGTGTGGCAACGAGATGTGTGTGGTGCTGTACCACCAGCCCTCCGCCCCCAATGATGAAGGGGGGCGCTTCATGTTCCAGTGGAACGATGACAACTGCAACACCAAGAACAATTTCGTCTGCAAGTACTCTGAAGGTGAACTGTACCCTGGACACGATCTGAGTAGGCAAACGCTGTGGAACACTGCAGATAGAAATGTCATGAATAGAGATGACATGATTCATTATTCTACATGTCAGAGAGTTATGTTTGTGCTACATCATGCTTTTCTATCTTAACGTTCCACAACATTGTGCCCTGCTGAACATGGCCCCGGTGTGCTTGATAGTGTCAATATTTAGACATGAACAGATTAAACCAGGGTTGTATTCAATAGACAGCAAATAGAAGGAAAGGGACCGAAACAGGGAGGGACTACCTGAATTTGTCCAATAAGAATCTCTCGTTTTCGTTGACGATACGTTTTGTTACGGTTTGCAACAGTGTGCACTAATGAATACGACCAATGTTACATTACATTTATCCTATCTCAATCCTGTAGATTATCTCAGCTGAAGGAGATAATATTGTGTGGTATGATTTTGATTGAATAGCAGCATATCAACAAGGAGCAATAGAAAAAGATAATTCACAATCAATATAGTCCATATTCATTTGCAGCTGATGATTGCCTCTTTCTCTCTCTCACAGAAAAGTTGCCAGTGTTTACTGTGGCGTGGAATTCAATATACACAGGTAAACCCACCCCTGCAGCAAAATTATATGATATTTTACAGTACATTGGACCACAAAACATATAGTTGGTGCATATGTTACAGTAAATGTGTAAAATCACATTTACCGTAACATATAGACAGGTTTTAAAAAAAAAAATTATTTCACCTTTATTTAACCAGGTAGGTCAGTTAAGAACAAGTTCTCATTTGCAACTGCGACCTGGCCAAGACAAAGCAAGGCAGTGCGACAAAAAACAACACAGAGTTACACATGGGAAATAAACAAACGTACAGTCAATAACACAATAGAAAATCTATATACAGAGTGCAATAATAAATTACAGATTAGCATAATCACTGGAATGATGGAATGTGCAAACGATGTGCAAATAGAGATACTGGAGTGCAAAATTGAGCGGAAGTTAAAAAATAAATATGGGGATGAGGTAGTAGGATGGGCTATTTACAGAAGGGCTATATACAGGTGCAGTGATCGATAAGCAGCTTTGACAGCTGATGCTTAAAGTTAGTGAGGGAGATGGGAACCTCTAGCTTCAAGGATTTTTGCAATTTGTTCATTGGCAGCAGAGAACTGGAAGGAATGGCGGCCAAAGGAGGTGTTGGCTTTGGGGGTGGTCAGTGAGATATACCTGCTGGAGCGCATGCTACGGGTAGGTGTTGCTATGGTGACCAGCGAGCTGAGATAAGGCGGGGATTCACCTAATAAAGACTTATAGATGACCTGGAGCCAGTGGGTTTGGCGACGAATATGTAGTGAGGGCCAGCCGACGAGAGAATACAGGTCGCAGTGGTGGGTAGTATATGGGGCTTTGGTAACAAAACGGATGGCACTGTGATAGACTACATCCAATTTGCTGAGTAGAGTGTTGGAGGCTATTTTGTAAATGACATCGCCGAAGTCAAGGATCGGTAGGATGGTAAGTTTTACAAGGGCATGTTTGGCAGCATGAGTGAAGGAGGCTTTGTTGCGAAATAGAAAGCCGATTCTAGATTTAATTTTGGATTGGAGATGGTTAATGTGAGTCTGGAAGTTGAGTTTACAGTCTAACCAGACGCCTAGGTATTTGTAGTTGTTCACATATTCTAAGTCAGACTCGTCGAGAGTAGTGATGATAATCCGGTGGGCAGGTGCGGGCAACCTTCTATTGAAGAGCATGCATTTAGTCTTATTAGCATTTAAGAGCAGTTGGAGGCCATGGAAGGAGTGTTGTATGGCATTGAAGCTTGTTTGAAGGTTAGTTAACACAGTGTCCAAAGAGGGGCCAGATGTATACAGAATGGTGTTGTCTGCGTAGAGATGGATCAGAGTCACCAGCAGCGAGAGCGACATCGTTGATGTATATAGAGAATAGGGTTGGCCCAAGAATTGAACCCCCATAGAGACTGCCAGGGGACCGGACAGCAGGCCCTCCGATTTTACGCACTGAACTCTGTCTGAGAAGTAGTTGGAGAACCAGGCGAGGCAGTCACTTGAGAAACCAAGGCTGTTGAGTCTGCCAATAAGAATGCGGTGATTGACAGAGTCGAAAGCCTTGGCCAGGTCGATGAAGACGGCACAGTACTGTCTTCTATCGATGGCGGTTATGATATCGTTAAGTACCTTGAGCGTAGCGGAGGTGCACCCATGACCAGATTGCATAGCAGAGAAGGTCCGGTGGGATTCGAAGAAGTCAGTGATCTGTTTATTAACTTGGCTTTCGAAGACTTTAGAAAGGCAGGGCAGGATGGATATAGGTCTGTAACAGTTTGGGTCTAGAGTGTCTCCCCCTTTGAAGAGGGGGATGACCAATCTCTAGGGATCTCAGACGATACAAAAGAGAGGTTGAACAGGCTGGTAATAGGGGTTGCAACAATTTTGGCTGATAATTTTTGGAAGAAAGGGTCCAGATTGTCTAGCCCAGCAGACTTTTTGGAATTAGCTGGCCTTTGCTTTTCTAACTGACTGTGTATATTTGTTCCTGGTTTCCCTGAAAGGTTGCATATCGCGGGGGCTATTCGATGCTAATGCAGTGCGCCACAGGATGTTTTTGTGTTGGTCAAGGGCAGTCAAGTCTGGGGTGAACCAAGGGCTATATCTATTCTTAGTTGTACGTTTTTTGAAAGGGGCATGCTTATATAGGATGGTGAGGAAAGCACTTTTAAAGAACAACCAGGCATCATCTACTGACGGGATGAGGTCAATATCCTTCCAGGATACCCGGCCAGATCGATTAGAAAGGCCTGCTCGCAGAAGTGTTTTAGGGAGCGTTTGACAGTGATAAGGGGTGGTCGTTTGACCGCGGACCCATTACGAACGCAGGCAATGAGGCAGTGAACAATAATAGCTAACATAAACAAACACAGTTAATAAGGGGCATAAAAACAAACACAGCTAATTAAGAGGGCTAAGACAACGACGGGTAATGGCGATGAATGGACAAAGAGGATCAGGTAGAGAAATGTGATGTGCTACACACAGGACCTGGGGCCTGGCAGTTAAACAGAATGAAATACCATATAACCGAACAGTCCTGCAGGCATCAGCTGTGAAGCCGAGTAATCATAGGATCCGATGAGCAGAAAAGAGGTGAGCCAGGGAGCAGTTCAGTGGGCGCTGCACTAGGTGAGCGGGAGGCACAGCGTTCAGAGTGCTAGCAGGCCGGGGCTAGCGGATGAAACTTCAGCGACGTCGCAGAGGAAAAGCCTATTGAGACCACGTCGGACAATTACGTCGGCACACCAGTCGCGGTGGCTCGGCGGGGCTCTGTGTCGACAGAAGAAGGTCCAGGCAGGTTGACAAGGTACTGTAGCCCGGGAGAGTAGCTAGTACACGTTGGCTGTCCGGGAGATGGGCCTAGCTCGAGGCTAGCTCAAGGTAGCATATGGACAATGGAGTTTAGCCAAAACAGCAGTCACTCGATTGTAGCTAGCTAGCTGTGATGATCCGGTGTGATGGTCCTGTGATTTCAGTGGAAATCCGGTGAAGTGGAAGGGAACGCAGTCCGATATGCGCTGGGTTGGTAGCGCGCTGTGCAGACTGGCCGATAATGTCCGAACTAAAAGTGGCTGATGCAGGCAGAGCAGTGGTGAGGACCGCTAGCAGTGGTTAGCAATGGCTAGTAGCTAGTTCGCAAGCTAGCTAGCTTCTGACTGCGGTTCAGTTAAATAATGAAAAGTAAAGATATTAGATCCGTTTCACGTTGGGTGAGGCGGGTTGCAGGAGAGGTAAATCGGGAACAATTAAAAATATATGGAAAGACAGACAAATTACAAACTATTACAAACTATTTACACGGGACATGAGACGGGACGAATAAAAACACGTCTGCACTGTTACGCCATCTTGGAGTGATTGAGTCCATTCAATATAGGTAAAGGTCTGCATAAAAAAAGAGATCTAATGGTTATTTTTGTCCATCAATTTAATGAGTTATATCTTCCCCTTGCCTTCTTTAATGTTCAGCAATTAGGTCTGGCTGTGTCATATTAAGTAAGGATTTCACTAAGTTACGCTTACATAAAAGTGCTATTTATAAATATTGTTTTGACATTTTTAACAGAAATGTGCAAATAATCCTTGAGATTAGTAATTTGTTGATACTGAGATCAACAGCTTGAACATTGTTATGACATCACCATTCTCAATCTCCGAAGTGTCTATATATAGGATGACATATAGTGGTCAAGAGTTATGAATCACTATATAATAGAATAGAACAGAAAAACGTTATTAGAGTCCCATTGAATCAATCCTCTCCCCAGATAATAGAGGCAACGCATGACAAATACAGTAGGCTATAGTACAGTTATAGATTACCAGTGATGCTGCTTGAAATTATTCCTAGGAGTTTATTTCTAGTAGGCTGCTAGTTTGCATATTAGTCATACTGTACTTGTCTACATATTGCTCAAACTTACATCTCAGATGAAGACAAATGTTGCTTATTTTTAACATTATTGTGGCAATATGACGCTTTTGGATATCAACCCAATTTACAGCGTCCAGAGGGAGCTGAAGTTAAGGATTGCTGAGGGGAAGAGAGGGCATAAGGAGAAGATGGAGGACAAGCTGAGGCAGAGCCAGGTGAGAGAGTTGTGGAAGGGTATGAGAAATATCACTGGCTTCAAAAAGTCTAACAGTGGGCAGACGGAGGGGACCCAGGACAGAGCCAATGAGCTGAACCAATTTTTTAACAGGTTCAATACTGGCTCTCTTCACCACCCCTCCAGCTCCCCAGGCCACACCCCCTCACGGCTGTCCCACCCGCACTTTGCTCACAACACCTTTGTTGAGACAATCAGCGACCCCCTCCCCACCTCCGCCCCCGCTCCCTCTGGATTGATCTGCAACACCTGTTGCACTGTGAGGGTTATGTTTTTTGACATCCCCAGTACCTTCAACACTATTCAGCTCCTGCTACTGGGTGAGAAGTTGAAGAGGATGAAAGTGGAAGTGGACTTCAGGAGAACCAAGGCCCAACCTATTGCAGTCCCTATACAGGGGATGGATGTGGAAATGCTTGGGTCATACAAGTTCCTGGGAGTCCATATGGACAACAGCCTGGAATGGGCTGGTAACACCAGGGCTCTGTACAAAAAGGGCCAGAGCCGACTTTACTTTCTGAGGAGGCTCATGTCCTTCAACCTCTGCAGCAAACTACTGCATACTTTCTACCAGTCGGTGGTGGCCAGTGACATCTTTTTTGCAGTGGTGTGCTGGGGCGCCAACATAAAGGCTGGTGATGCTTCTTGGGTAAAAAAGCTGATCAGGAAGACTAGCTCTGTTCTGGGGATTAGCCTTGACACACGAGAGGTGGCGGAGAGACGGATCCTGGTCAAACTGCTGGCCATCATGGACAACGTCACCCACCCTCTGCATTCCATGGTTATGATGCAGAGGAGTACTTTCAGTCACCGACTGATCCCACCACGGTGTGCCAGAGAGCGCTACAGGAGGTCCTTCCTGCCGGCGGCTATTAGACTGTTTAATGCCTCACCGGGGTGCCGTGCCGTCGGAATCATAGACCTGGAACTGTTGGGGTGTTAGGACCTAGTTTAACAATTAGGCATCCATCCGTGAGTAACTCTGGTCTGTAATCACTCATTCACTCAGGACTTATTCATTCAGGACTGTATATAACTATTCATGTACAGTTGTTATATCATATCACGTGCAATATTTTAAGTAATTCTTGGACTGAACTTACGTAGTCATTCACTCAGGAATGCATATTCGTATCTTGTCAGTTGAATATTTTTTCATTGCTTTTAGTATATCAAATGTGCAATAAGTGCATTTATCTGTAATTAAACCCTTCACTAAGGACTGTATTTTAAGGGAATTAAATTATTATTACCCTAAAATATATCATACGCACATTTAGGTATTTAAGTATCGCTTCCTGTCATTTACCTGTACAGTTAAAATATTCACTTACCTGTTCATTTAACCAGACTGTATATTAAGTAAACTATTATTACCCTGACTTATATCATACGCACATTTAGCTATTGAAGTATTTCTCTGCCTTCGACCTGTATAGTATATTTAACCATGCAAATATTCCTTATTTATCTATATCAACTTGCAATATTTGTAACATTTTCTTTCACCTAACACTCTGTAACAATGTATAGTATACATATTCGTTCACCCATACTATACAATGTCTTTTTTATAGCTTTTTGCACTCCTGTCTGTCTGTCTATATGTATGTATGTCTGTCCGTCCATCCGTCCGTCTGTCTATTTACAAGTTTTGTTACAGTGTTTGTCTATTTACAAGTTTTGTTCATGATCTATTTTCCAGTTGCCCCAATTATATCGCCAATGCCAAACCTACCATCAGCTACAGTGAGTGATGAGAAAACTAAAATAGGACTGTCTGAATCATCAGGTAAAAAAATCTGCACTCTTCATGTCTATCGAGTTTGATCCTTGGTTATGAAATATTGTACATTGTGTCCCAAATGCAATAAATAATCTCCTAATTTATTTTCCAAAGTTTTTTTCCAAAAGTATTCATAGTGAAGTGCTAACTTACCACCATTAGCCTGGTCCCAGATCTGTTTGTGCTATCATGTCAGCTTTTCGTCATTGACAAGGAGTTGGCATGATAGCACAAACAGATCTGGGACCAGGCGTTAATGCCATTGTTTTACCTCTGGTGTTTTTTTTCTTCCCAGCAGTAACTCTTTCAGATAATGCCTTATATGTCTCCTACATTCTATTTGCCACTATTCCTATTCTACTGCTGCTGCTTGTGGTTACAGGAGTCTTCTGCTGTAAACGGGCCGCCAAAAGGTAATACTTGTTTGCTTCATTAAATAATAACAGGTAATAATACATTTTGTACGATAGGCACCGTTCAAAGTCACCTTACAAAAGTATGTAAAAAATCTCCAAGTTCAAAAAATGACACAGATAAGGCAAAACAGAGGAAGCTCACAAGAGGGCTTGCAAAAATATAATCAACATCACAGAGCATAAGAAAGCCTTAAGAGATGTGGTTTTGAATGCTGTTTTTGAAGTAGGCAATGCTGGAGGTGTTTGTGGCTCACTATATGGCACTGTAACTGATAGTTTAACTGTTTTTATGCAGGAGAAAGTCTCAAACAGACAGCTACCCTAAGCAAGAGCAATGGGGCACAATGTCCACAGCAGCCTATGCCTACCACGACATCGTCAAGCTTCAACCAGCCGATCTGGAGAGCATGGCACCTGAATCAATCAAGAAGATGTCCTTCTGTGCCTCCTCTCTTGATTCCCAGTGTGATGATTACGAGAATATTTCAAACAAGCCGACAGCGACAGAGAGTGGCTTTGTGACCAATGGCATCTATGAGGCCTGCCAAGACCAGGGTCGCCGCTATCTCAACGAGACTGGATGGGTGGAGAATGAGATCTATGAATAATGTTGCTGTCCTGCAGTGCCTCTCTCTATACCACATGTCCATTGGGTCATCTGGGCATCTGACTGTTGTTGTCTTCATTCATCTTTCATATCTCCTGCTGGTGGGTTGTATGGCATCATGTGACCCGAGATAGGACGGACAGATCCTGTGTGGTATTATAAATTGTTCGCTTTAGGGTACGCCCATTAAATGTACAAAGAAGCCCCATTTGAGGCTTCCTGTGTGGAAGCTGATGTCAGGGAACAGGACTATCTTCGGAAACTCGGATAACAGAAGTCTGACCCCATGATACCTCTGAGCAATGGTCTCCCCCGCCTGCGAGAGATGATTCTCCCAATGATGTCTACCAAAGCCTCCACTGTAATGACACAAGTTTGGGTTGGCTGGATATAATCTTCAATGTGCCTTTTCATGACTACACCAAAGTCCTGGTTGAATAACATAATGTAGCATTCGTTTATTTGGCTATTCCTGTGTCTTCGTCTTATAAATGTGTATTTATCACAATGTTGTGAAGAAAATCATTGTATATTCAAGTGGGGCTGACTAGAGTGTTGTGAAAAAGTAGTTTAACGAGCTGAAGCTGAGTGTTCTTGGAGGATGTCGGACAGGAAATGCCAAAGGCACATCTGGAACTCACACATCCAGGAAATCTAGCAGTGACAGCAGAGGCTTTTGGGTTGCTGCGCTCAACAGTTTTCCATGTAAGCTGTCATGATAGGTTAATTAACAAAACATGTACTTGCTGGACATGTAGGCTATATGAGTAATATTTCAAATATTGCGCACTGCTCTGGCTACAAATAAAGCCTATGAATGACATGCATAAGTGTTTTTTTTAAATCTATTTGTATTTGAATGTGCCTTTGTGGTTTTCTTTCCTGAAAACAGAAAAATAGACAATTTATGAGTCATAAAACCTTTGGTAAGATATAGCTTACTTTACTGTACTATTGCAAACAGTGGTTACTTATGGCTTCCATATTGTTTGTTTGACCAGCAGGTGGTGCCATTTCATCTAATATTTTAACTGTCTTTCCATTGGAAAAAAAAGGATAGCAATTTGCTCATATTCTGTCATATTATTTGATTATTCTCAAACCAATTGATTAGGCATAATAACCTGTATCCAAAATGTACAAACCTGAATTGCAGAACACACCATCCAGGATAATCCAAATGAATGCCGTGTTGTGTATAGCTGGGAAACCTGGCAAGCATTTCACACTGTCCGTTCTCAAAATGTATGATTATTTTACCACAACCTTAAAGGGCAAATGCAACCAACAAACGTTATAATAAAATGTATTTGTGGTTGCATCACTTGCATGCATAATTCGCTTTGTGCAAAAACATGCATGTGTTCCATAGTCAGAGCCCAGCTGCACACACAACTTTACATATGAAAACAAATTGCATGCATGGAGTAATTTTCTAGTATAAATGTACATAAATAATTCACCAGTCCAGTTCCTGCATTTGGACTCAGAGTAACAAAAGCTTGATCTGTGCACCTGCAGGCCAAACTTCAAAGTCAACTATCCACTCGGGATTTCAGAATAGCAATGTTACCGGTTGACGTAAGAGGTGGGTCCGGTTGCCTTGGAAATGAATTGGCAGTGAAGCGTGGAACCGCTTCGCTGAGGCGCGCGCCCTGTACAAATACCCCATGGCTCTGACGTCAATGTACGTCAGCGAGAGAATATGATGCCTCCTGCAAGTCAACTCGTGTACTTTAGCAAATCGAGATAGCTAGCTGAAATATTATAGCTCTATTGTATTGGAGAACGTGGTGTGACAGCCGTAAATGTCCTATGTCGTCTTGTTGGTCTGAATGGTAGTTGACGTTCAAACTGGCTGGCCGGCTGAGAATTGTACTTTGTCTGTTTTGAATAGACACATTTTAGCGGGCGGTTTGTTTTCCCTTCCTCGTTATCTGTATGCTAAAGTCGCGAACACCTACCTCCTCACCCCGAACCACATTGAATACAGCATGGTCATGGCTGACAATCACCAAAAAACGATGTTCCGGGGTCCTGTCCGAGTGGGCTTCTACGATATTGAACGTACTCTAGGAAAGGGTAATTTTGCTGTTGTGAAGCTGGCTAGACATCGCATTACCAAGACCGAGGTGAGTGCTGTTCGAACTAGCTAGTTGGCTAACATGTTAGGTAACAGTGAGCCACAGTAAGTGTGGTATTCTCTTGCAAAGCCGGGCACTAGCCTTGCCTTAACTAACAAACTAGGTTGCTTGCCCCATGTATTGCTACTGTGAGTTAGCTAGTTTTCTAAAGTTATATTTGCACGTATCATGTAGTTACGTTAACTCTGTTCACAACATTGACATGCTTAAGACTATTTCACACCTAGCTAGCTTGCTTTGTTGCAAACACAGTAGTCGTATTTTTTTTGCTAAGCTTTTGACCCACACATGAAGAAAGCTATAGACTAGTAACGTTACCAACTATTATGTAACTCTCTGACTATGGTTAACTAGTAAAATCGGGTGTCAGCTACTTCTAAAACTGGGTAACGTTAGTCTAACCTTGAAGTTGATTCATGTTTTTTTATTCCATGAGACATCACATTATCCCATCACTTTGTAACCTCAATGTTGTGCAATACACTGCCTTTCTTTGACCATGAATCATTACATTGCTTCATTACTCTCACTAACAATTGTGTTCAGTTTGTATAATGTTATGTATAATGTGGTCAACAAGCCACCCCATAGACCAGGGTTTCCCAAACTCAGTCCTGGGGCCTCCTTGGGTGCACATTTTGGTTTTTGCCCTAGTACTACAAAGCTGATTCAAATAACCAACTCATCAAGCTTTGATTATTGGATTTTGACTGGTGTAAACAACCATGGTGTAACCAACCACAAATCTAGGGCATGCTGCATGGCATTAGTGCATTGGTTACATAACCCAATAATAATGTGATTTTTGTTGCCTCTTCTTGGGGACAGTCACTGTGGAGCTGCTGTGTACATTCAGAGATGCTAATAGCCCTTGGTCATGACTCTGTTCCATTCCATTACATTACACAAGTCATTGGATGAAGGCATCATTTGTACAGTTTTGAGTTTTGTTGAGCTCTGACTCTTGCTCTATACTTTAACATGCATTGCTTGTGGTATGGTTTTGGAAACATAAAGCACGTATCTTTCATATCAGCAAAAATATATATTTTCAAGAATCAATTAAACTACTACTCACCTTTTTATAAGGTTAGGGTTCCCACATGGCCATATCTCCATGTTACAGCGCTTGTTTACGGAAACAGATGGAAGACAGGGATGGACTAGGGGGAGGCTAAATGGACATGCCTGGTGTCCAAATTGTTGACGTATATTGCACAGTTTTCTACTATTATGACAATTAGGCCTAATCGTTACCCAAAATTCCATAATTGTCACAGCCCTACTTATACAGTACATTCGCAAAATATTCAGACCCCTTGTCTAAGTTACAGCCTTATTATAAAATTGATTAAATAGTTTTTTTCCTCATCAATCTACACACAGTAGCCCATAATGACAAAGAAAAAACAGTTTTTTAGCTTGACACTTGTATTGGGGAGCGTCGCTGAACAGCTTTCAGGTCTCTCCAGAGATGTTCAATCGGGTTCAAGTCCTGGCTCTGGCTGGGCCACTCAATGACATTCAGAGACTTGTCCCCGAAGCAATTCCTGTGTTGTCTTGGCTGTCTACTTAGGGTCGTTGTCCTGTTGGAAGGTAAACTTTCGCCCCAGTCTGAGGTTCTGAGCGCTCTGGAGCAGGTTATCATGGATCTCGCTGTACTTTGCTCCATTCATCTTTCCCTCAATACTGACTAGTCTCCCAGTCCCTGCCGCTGAAAAACATCCCCACAGCATGATGCTGCCATCACCATGCTTCACCGTAGGGATGGTATCAGGTTTCCACCAGACGTGACTCTTTGCATTCAGGCCAAAGAGGTTAAATCTTGGTTTCATCAGACCAAACTGACCAAGTGGGCTGTCATGTGCCTTTTACTGAGGAGTGTCTTCTGTCTGGCCTGATTGGTGGAGGCTGCAGAGATGGTTGTCCTCTGTAAGATTCTCCCATCTCCAGAAGGAACTCTGGAGCTCTGTCAGAGTGACTCGGGGTCTTCACCGATTGCTCAGTTTGGCCGGGCAGACAGCTCTAGGAAGAGTCTTGGTGGTTCCAAACTTCTTCCATTTAAGAATGATGGAGGGCACTGTTTTTAGGGACCTTCAATGCTGCTGACATTTTTTGGTACCCTTCCCCAGATCTGTTCCTCAACACAATCCAAATTCCTTTGACCTAATGGCTTGGTTTTTGCTCTGACCTGCACTGTCAACTGTGACCTTATACAGATCAGTGTGTGCCTTTCCAAATTGTGGCCAATCAATTGCATTTACCACAGGTGGACTCCAATCAAGTTTTAGAAACGGCTCAAGGATAATCAATGGAAACAGGATGCACCTGAGCTCAATTTCGAGTCTCATAGCAAAGGGTCTGAATACTTACAGATTAAGTCAGAAGTTTACATACACTTCAAGTCATTAACTCATTTTTCAACCACTCCACAGATTTAATGTTAACAAACTATAGTTTTGGCAAGTCAGTTAGGACATGACACAAGTAATTCTTCCAACAATTGTTTACAGACAGATTATTTCACTTAAAATTCTCTATCACAATTTCAGTGGGTCAGAAGTTTACATACACTAAAGTGACTGTCCCTTTTAAACAGCTTGGACAATTCCAGAAAATGATTGCATGGCTTTAGAAGCTTCTGATAGGCTAATTGACATCATTTGAGTCAATTGGAGGTGTACCTGTGGATGTATTTCAAGGCCAACCTTCAAACTCAGTGCCTCTTTGCTCGACATCATGGGAAAATCAAAAAACAGCCAAGACCTCAGAAAAAATATTGTAGACCTCCACAAGTCTGGTTCATCCTTGGGAGCAATTTCCAAACACCTGAAGGTATCACGTTCATCTGTACAAACAATAGTACGCAAGTATAAACACCATGGGACCACGCAGTCGCCATACCGCTCAGGAAGGAGACGCTTTCTGTCTCCTAGAGATGAACGTACTTTGGTGCAAAAAGTGCAAATGAATCCCAGAACAACAGCAAAGGCCCTTGTGAAGATGCTGGAGGAAACGGGTACAAAAGTATCTAATTACACAGTAAAACGAGTCCTATATCGGCATAACCTGAAAGACCGCTCAGCAAGGAAGAAGCCACTGCTCCAAAACCGCCATAAAAAAGCCAGACTACAGTTTGCAACTGCACATGGGGACAAAGATCGTACTTTTTGGAGAAATGTCCTCTGGTCTGATGAAACAAAAATATAACTTTTTGGCCATAATGACCATTGTTATGTTTGGAGGAAAAAGGGGGAGGCTTGCAAGCCTAAGAACACCATCCCAACCGTGAAGCATGGGGGGTGGCAGCATCATGTTGTGGGGGTGCTTTCCTGCAGGAGTGACTGATGCACCTCACAAAATAGATGGCATCATGAAGAAGGAAAATGATGTGGATATATTGGAGCAACATCTCAAGACATCAGTCAGAAAGTTAAAGCTTGGTCGCAAATGGGTCTTCCAAATGGACAAGGACCCCAAGCATACTTCCAAAGTTGTGGCAAAATGGCTTAAGGACAACAAAGTCAAGGTATTGGAGTGGCCATCACAAAGCACTGACCTCAATCCTATAGAAAATTTGTGGGCAGAACTGATAAGGCGTGTGTGAGCAAGGAGGCCTACAAACCTGACTCCGTTACACCAGTTCTGTCAGGAGGAATGGGCCATAATTCACCCAACTTATTGTGGGAAGCTTGTGAAAGGCTACCTGAAACATTTGACCCAAGTTAAACAATTTAAAGGCAATGCTACCAAATACTAATTGAGTGTATTTAAACTTCTTACCCACTGGGAATGTGATGAAATAAATACAATTTGAATAATTCTCTCTACTATTATTCTGACATTTCACATTCTTAATATAAAGTTGTGGTCCAAACTGACCTAAGACAGGGAACTTTTTTTATGTCAGGAATTGTGAATAACTGAGTTTAAATGTATTTTGCTAAGGTGTATGTAACCTCTGACTTCAACTGTATGTAAATAAGGTATTTCTGTTTTTTTATTTTGAATACTTTTGCAATAATTTTTAAACCTGTTTTCACTTTGTCATTTATAGGGTATTGTGTGTAGATTGAATCTTTTTTTCCCTTCAATCTATTTTAGAATAAGGTAACAAAATGCCAAAAGTCAAGGGGTCTGAATACTTTCCAAATGCACTGTAGTATCTGGATGTCACCGTGATATGCCAATTAACTAACGTAACAAAGTATTATTATTATTAATTTTTTTTTTCACCTTTATTTAACGGGTAGGTCAGTTGAGAACAAGTTCTCATTTACAACTGCGACCTGGCAAAGCAGTGTGACAAAAACAACAATACAGTTACACATGGGAAATAAACAAACGTACAGTCAATAACACTATAGAAAATCTATATACAGAGTGCAAATGTAGTGCAAAATGTAGTAAGGTTAGGAAGACAATACATAGGACATAGTGTCAAAATAAATTAGAGATTAGCATTAACACTGGAATGATGGAATGTGCAAATGATGATGTGCAAATAGAGATACTGGAGTGCAAAATGAGCGGAAGTAAAAGGTATCAAAGTGCTTCGCACGGTTTTCCTTCACCGGGCAGCTTTATCTCATGTCGCTGGCAGTAGCTAACGTGGCCAATTTATTCCATCCCACTTTTAATATTTATGAGTAGGATAGCAGCCTACACAAGAAATAATTTGCAATATTAATAGTCACCATGATACAGTCCACTGCTCAATGGGAGAGTTTGCGCTGCAAGCCGGCAACACAACACTCACGCAGTGTATCCTTCGTTCCCGCGTGCCGACTAATACCGAGCACTGCTGTCCTGCAGTAAGGAGAGGGAAGTCTTATCTTAAAGCAAAACAGTTGGTCTAATAATAAAGGATCTGGAATAGGCCAATGCAATGTCATACCTTTAGAAAATGTGATGCATTCATAAATTGTCGTCTTTCTTCATTAGCTTTGAGCTCACAGAGCTCTTTAAGGTGCAAAATAAACAATAATTTTGTCACTGAAACTTGGGAGTCCTGTGCTGTTCCTCTGTTGAATGTAGCATATGCATCTATTTAGCAAGTCAGTGGCACCGTTTCTCAGATAAGCAAGCGAGTCACACGGGTCAGTTCAAAGACCAACATAAGCCCGGCTACGTGTTGAAACTGGCGAGGAATAACATTGTGACACCATCTGCCACAGATGAATACAAATTGATGACCGTTACGGAATGTAACGTGAGTCATAAGCATGCAGGGACAGGACAGTACAGTACTTAGAATGACCCTCACTGTATTTTATGTTGTGAGGCTGCTGAAGCCTCTGAACATAGGTCTACTCTGACCTTCATGTTGTCCAGACCCTCCATATCCAGGTTGTGTCCCAAATGTCTCCCTATTCCCTATGTAGTGCATTACTTTTGACCAGGGCCCAGGGTGCGATACTTTCGAGCAGAGCCCTATGTTGGAAATGTTGTGCCATTTGGGATAAAATCCTAGCCTATCCATGTTGCGTGAAAACAAGCTGTCAGTAGGATAACTGGAGTGTATGAACAAAATGGAAGTGAACAGAAGCAAATGGCAAGGGACCTACATGAATTTGTCCAATAAACTCTTGTTTTTTTTGCAAAATGTTTTGCAACTGTTTGCTATGGTGTGCAATAATGATTACACCCATATCCATCTTCTTTTCATTTATGATCTTGCGATCAGTCGGACCTCAGTTCACGAATGCCCCCGACCTTACTTGACCTCCTTATAGGGGCTAACAGTAGGCCTAACGCTTCTTCACACTGACAGCGTCATTGCGTTTTGGTACAACAGAAGTACCTTAATTTCCAATGGAATATCCAGATGATGCTGCGTACCATTTTGCGCAATGACGCTATAGGTGTGTTCGAGGCGTAAACGTCTTCAGTTTATAACGAAGAACAAGAGGAGCGTTTTAGTGTAGTGCTATGGATCTAATCAAGCATTGTGTTGGGTAAGATTGGAGTGGAATGATTTAAAGGCCTCCCCTCGCTCTTGTTTACTCCCTGAGCTTGGTTTGCAGACATTTGGATCTCTTCAAGTCCTGCTGATGAAATGCTTTTTGTAAGAGAGAGACTTGCCATATTGCAAGTTATCATGACATGGACACACTGTTAATCCACTCTCACAAGGATGAAGAAATTGCCTGTTTTCCAGCAGCTTCTGCTAGTGTTTGCCTCCCCTTACCTCTCACCCAGTGTGGGTGACATAATATAAAGCTGTTTGATTACCTCCAGCAACCTTTTTTTTATTTTTAAGAGTTTTTTTTTTTTTTGGTCTGTTCTTGCCTTGCAAGTACTGAGAGTGCTTTGGAAATATATTATTGAGAGATGGGCCTACTGCTTACCACTTTTGCCTTTTGGACTTTCTTTAGAATTCTCTGCTTCAGTCTAAGTGACACTTGAAAATGTAGGCCTACAAAAAAGTTTACATAAAAAGACCTCAAAGGAATCCTTTTTAATGTTTTGTCCAGGGACTCCTCACTGTATTCTGTGTTCCACAGGTTGCCATTAAAATCATAGACAAGAGCCAACTAGATGCTGTGAACCTGGAAAAGATCTACAGGGAGGTACAGATCATGAAAATGTTGGACCACCCGCACATCATCAAGTTGTACCAGGTAAACTGCTCCTCTTAAAATACCAGTATTCAACATACAGGACTTTGAAATGTCCTTGTTTTTTAAAGAAAAGCACTTTTTTTGTCCATTAAAATAACTTCAAAATGATCAGAAATACAGTGTAGACATTGTTAATTTTGTAAATGACTATTGTAGCTGGAAACGGCAGATAATTAAAAAAAAAATTGAATATCTACATTGGCGTACAGAGGCCCATTATCAGCAAACATCACTCCTGTGTTCCAATGTTCTAACGTTGTGTTAGCTAATCGAAGTTTATAATTTTAAAAGGCTAATTGATCATTAGAAAACCCTTTGGCAATTATGTTAGCACAGCTGAAAACTGTTGTGCCGATTTTAAAGAAGCAATAAAACTGTCCTTCTTTAGACTAGTTGAGTATCTGGAGCATCAATATTTGTGGGTTCGATTACAGGTTCAAAATGGCCAGAAACAAATATCTTTCTTCTGAAACTCGTCATTTTAATCTTATTCTGATAAATTAAGGCTATTCCATGTGAGAAATTGCCAAGAAACGGAAGATCTCGTACAACGTTGTGTCCTACTCCCTTCACAAAACAGCACAAACTGGCTCTAACCAGAATAGAAAGTGGAAGGCCCCGGTGCATAACTGAGCAAGAGGACAAGTACATTAGTGTCTAGTTTGAGAAATAGACGTCTGACAAGTCCTCAACTGGCAGCTTCATTAAGTAGTACTCGCAAAACACCAGTCTCAAAGTCAACAGTGAAGAGGCAACTCCGAGATGCTGCCACTTTTTCCAGTAGTACACAGCATTGTACGAGATCTTCAGTTTCTTGGCAATTTTTCACATGAAATAGCCTTCATTTCTCAGAACAAGAACAGACTGACGAGTTTCAGAAGAAAGTTATTTTTTTCTGGCCATTCTGAGCCTGTAATCGAACCCACAAATGTTGATGCTCCAGATACTCAACTATTCTAAAGAAGGCCAGTTTTATTGCTTCTTTAATCAGCACAACAGTTTTCAGCTGTGCTAACATAATTGCCAAAGGGTTTTCTAACGATCAATTATTTTATTTTATTTAACCTTTATTTTACTAGGCAAGTCAGTAAAGAACGAATTCTTATTTACAATGACGGCCTAGGAACAGTGGGTTTAACTGCCTTGTTCAGCGGCTGAACTACAGATTTTTTTACCTTGTCAGCTCTGGGATTTTATCCGGCAAACTTTCGGTTACAGGCCCAACACGCTAACCACTGCTATCTGCCGCCTTTTAATATTATAAACTTCAATTAGCTAACACAACTTGCCATTGGAACACAGGAGTGATGTTTACTGATACGCCTATGTAGATATTCCATAAAAAAATTGCCGTTTCCAGCTACAATAGTCATTTACAACGTTAACAATGTCTACACTGTATTTCTGATCAATTTGATGTTATTTTAAATGGCAAAAAACGTGCTTTCTTTAATAAAAAAGGAAATTTCTAAGTGACCCCAAACTTTTGAAAGGTAGTGTACATTCCCTTTTTTATTTGATCCTCTGGGTTTTGTATAAATTTGCAACGCCTATGGTCATTCAGGACATTTTTTAATGGCTGAGCAAACATCTCCAATCTACCTGGCCTTCAGTGTCCTAGACCTTCATAGTTATCAGAACTGATGTCTGACGGAGTTAATGACTAACCAACCAACCCTCTGCTTCTTCAAGCAACGTGTCAATGTGCTTGATAAAATTTCACCCAAAATGCACTGTAAGGTTCAGCCTCTCGTGTTAATAGCGGGGGGGTGAAAGACATGTTCAGCTGCCAAGCACTACCATCAAAGGAGGTCCTACTAGTCAACCTGAAAAACCCACCCCAGACTTCACTTTATTACATAAGACTTTAGGCCACTGATTGTTGGGAATGTGAATAGCAGTTCGTTATTATTACACAACCATATGGCTCCGGTCCAGCCGTTGCTGTGTAATCATGGTGTATCAGCTCTTCCATTCAAGTGGCTTGGGTCAATTAATAATTTCCTTAAACTGAGGGCAACAGGCTCGGCATTCCCCCCCCTTCCTGTTCAGTTTGTCTTGGGGTCTTTGCTTCACAGGATGCCCCCTCAGCGGACTCAGAGGCCCATGTTTTCCACAGTCACACACGCACACACAGCTCTTGCTTCGGCCACTTCACTGTTTTCAATAAACTCCTCATCCCCACCTTTATCAATATATGGCCTATTTGTCCCCATCAAGCATTCACAACAACACAGAGAAGTTCTTGGTTTTAATGTTGTCCTTTGCATGGGGTGAAAATCCATGTAATTTCCCCATTTGTATGGTTGACAGAGTACTCTGGCAAAATTTGGATGATTAGTGCCATGTGGTCGGCATGTTATGGAAAGCACTGGGAAAAGTGACATTGATTATCCCTACGGGATTTTGCTAAAGTAATTGAGACTGAGGCATATTGGTCAGAAAGGGTGCAGAGCAACGGGTTAGTTTGCCCAGATGGGAATATACATGAAATAACCACTTTGTGGGATTTCTATGTGATTGTATCTGATTCATTAATGTATCTCTTTTCCTCTCTCAATTTAGCTCTATTCATCCCTTTGTTCTTTTTGGCTAATTCTGTACTGATAGTGCCAGCAGTGTGTCTGTGGGAGGACACCAGGGGTTGAATCCCAAATGGCACCCTATTCCCTATGTAGTGCACTACTTCTCATAGGCCCCTGGTCAAATGAAGCGCACTTTATGGGGAATAGGGTGCCATTTATTTTGGACTCAGACCCTGGTGTCCTCCCACACACACCACTGGCACTATCAGTACCGTCTCTACTGGGAATAGAGGAGCCGTTCAACCATGGAACAGAACATCTCTCATATGTGTTTAATTTTTTGTCATTCCCAAGAAATAATGTATTGTTTTTTTTTGTGAGCAACCACTATTTACTCAGCTGATCAATGCACATTTACTCTGCTGATCAGTGCACATTTGCATTAATTAATTTGTTCTTTATGATCCTTTGATCAAGACTGTTCTGCGGTTCACAGTAGACCCACGTCAGCCAGCCTGATACTGTTCCAGGAATCTATGCTCAAGGATTATTAGATGATTTTACATTTTAACAGCACCAAGGTCGTTGCTGAGGTTGGTCTTAATCTGTTTTGCTGTGTGCTTATTGCTTACTCATTGTTTCCTTCCCTCTTTCACAGGTAATGGAGACCAAGAACATGCTCTACTTGGTGACAGAGTATGCCAAAAACGGGGAGATTTTTGGTAAGTGACGCAGACGTACCAAGTGAATTTTTACCCGACTGGAAACGATGTCGAACAATTTTAGCATAAAGCTCTTTTGTAATGTGTTGTCACCTCTCTTCTCCTGTTAGTTATATTGTGTGTAGCCTACTTTCATGCTATAGCCCATACACTGAGTGTACAAAACATTAAGAACACCTGCTCTTTCCATGACATAGTCTGACCATGTGAATCCAGTTGAAAGCTATGATCCCTTATTGATGCCGCAATCAGTGTAGATGAAGGGGAGGAGACCGGTTAAAGAAGGATTTTTAAGCCTTGAGACAATTGAAACATGGATTGTCTGTGTGCCATTTGAAGGTGAATTGGCAAGACAAAATATTTAAGTGCTTTTTGAACAGTGTATGATGGTGCAGTGGATCCCAAACTGTGGGGCGCACAAGGTGCAATTTCGAAATTGGGTAGTACATCATAATTATTCCTCTTGTTGCAAGAAACTTCGCTTTAAAACTGCAAAATCTTTGCAGCCCATGACAAAATTTGCTTTAAACCTGCAAAATTGTCTCTCCAACAACATTTACATTTACATTTTAGTCATTTAGCAGACGCTCTTATCCAGAGCGACTTACAGTTAGTGCATACATGTTCATACTTTTTTCGTACTGGTCCCCCGTGGGAATCAAACCCACAACCCTGGCGTTGCAAGTGCCATGCTCTAACATCTGAGCTACACGGGACCTCCCACACGGGACCTCTTGTTCAAAACAAGAGGGGTGTGAACAGTTTGTGTCATGAAACATGCAGGGGGGGTAGGGGATGTTCCCCAATGCTGGATGCGCATTGAAAAGGTTTGGGAACCGCTGTGCTAGTGGGTGCTGGTTTGTGTCAAGAACTGCAACGCTTCTGGGTTTTTCATGCTCAACGGTTTCCCGTGTGTATCAAAGGACATCCAACCAACTTGACACAATTGTGGGAAGCACTGTAATCAACACTGGCCAGCATCCCAGTGGAACACTTTCGACACCTTGTGGAGTTCATGCCCCGACGAATTGAGACTGTACTGATGGCAAAAGGCGGGGTGCAACTCAATATTAAGTTCCTAAAGTTTGGTATAGTCTGTGTATGTTCCTGATGGGCTTATTTCGTTGTCTGTTGAAGGACAGGTAGTAGGGCAAAGGAATGCCTCCACCTGTTGAGAGACGATGAGATGATTTAATGAAGGTGAGAGCCAGTACGTTAAATCCATATAATGAGAATTGTATGATATACATTGGCTTGCGAAAGAATTCAAACCCCCTTGGCATTTTTCCTATTTTGTTACCTTACAACCTGGAATTAAAATATATTTTTTTGGGGGGGGAGGGGTTGTGTATTTTGATTTACACAACATGCCTACCACTTTGAAGATGCAAAATATTTTTTATTGTGAAACGAACAAGAAATAAGACGACAACAGAACTTGAGCGTGCATACAATTGAAGTCAGAAGTTTACATACACCTTAGCCAAAAATTGTCCATTTGGAAGACCCATTTGCGACCAAGCTTTTAACTTCCTGACTGATGTCTTGAGATGTTGCTTCAATATATCCACATAATTTTCCTTCCACATGATGCTGTCTATTTTGTGAAGTGAACCAGTCCCTCCTGCAGCAAAGCACCCCCACAACATGATGCTGCCACCCCCGTGCTTCACGGTTGGGATGGTGTTCTTAGGCTTCCAAGCCTCCCCCTTTTTCCTCCAAACATAACTATGGTCATTATGGCCAAACAGTTCTATATTTGTTTCATCAGGACATTTCTCCAAAAAGTACGATCTTTGTCCCCATGTGCAGTTGCAAACCGTAGTCTGGCTTTTTTATGGTGGTTTTGAAGCAGTGGCTTCTTCCTTGCTAAGCGTCGATATAGGACTCGTTTTACTGTGGAATTGGATACTTTTGTACCTGTTTCCTCCAGCATCTTCACAAGGGCCTTTGCTGTTCTGGGATTGATTTGCACTTTTCGCACCAAAATACATTCATCTCTAGGAGACAGAACATGTCTCCTTCCTGAGCGGTATGACGGCTGCGTGGTCCCATGGTGTTTATACGTGCGTGCTATTGTTTGTACAGATGAACAATGTACATTCAGGTATTTGGAAATTGCTCCCAAGGATGAACCAGACTTGTGGCACATCTAGCCACTGGAGGTTTTGCCAATTCTTCAAGGCAAAACTGCTCCAGCTCCTTCAAGTTGGATGGGTTCCGCTGGTGTACAGCAATCTTTAAGTCATACCACAGATTCTCAATTGGATTGAGGTCTGGGCTTTGACTAGGCCATTGCAAGACATTTTACATGTTTCCTGTTAAACCACTCAAGTGTTGCTTTAGCAGTATGCTTAGGGTCATTGTCCTGCTGGAAGGTGAACCTCTGTCCCAGTCTCAAATCTCTGTAAGATTGAAACTTGAAGTTTCCCTCGAATTTCCCTGTATTTAGCACCGTCCATCATTCCTTCAATTCTGACCAGTTTCCCAGTCCCTGCCGATGAGAAAAAAAAATACATCCCCACAGCATGATACTGCCACCACCATGATTCACTGTGGGGGTGGTGTTCTCGGGGTGATTAGAGGTGTTGGGTTTGTGCCAGACATAGTGTTTTCCTTGATGGCCAAAAAGCACAATTTTGGTCTCATCTGACGAGAGTATCTTCTTCCTTATGTTTGGGGAGTCTCTCATATCTTTCTTTAAGCAATGGCTTTTTTCTGGCCAATCTTCCATAAAGCCCAGCTCTGGAGTGTACGGCTTAGTGATCCTATGGACAGATACTCCAATCCCCGCTGTGGAGCTTTAATCTCTGATTAATGCCCTCTTTGCATGGTCCGTGAGTTTTGGTGGGCGGCCTTCTCTTGGCAGGTTTGTTGTGATGCCATATTCTTTCCATTTTTTAAATAATGGATTTAATGGTGCTCTGTGGGATGTTCAAAGTTTCGGATATATATTTTAAAACCCAACCCTGATCTGTACTTCTCCACAACTTTGTCCCTGACCTGTTTGGAGAGCTCCTTGGTCTTCATGGTGCCGCTTGCTAGGTGGTGCCCCTTGCTTAGTGGTGTTGCAGACTCTGGGGCCTTTCAGACCAGGTGTGTATATACTGAGATCATGTGACAGATCATGTGACACTTAGATTGCACACATGTGAACTCTATTTAACTAATTATGTGACTTCTGAAGCTAATTGGTTGCACCAGATCTTATTTAGGGGCTTCATAGCAAAGGGTGAATACATATGCACGTACCACTTTTAGTGTATGTACACTTCTGACCCACTGGAATTGTGATTATAGTGAATTATAAGTGAAATAATCTGTCTGTAAACAATTGTTGGAAGTTATTTTTTTCATTTCACTTCACCAATTTTGACTTTTGTGTATGTTCATTACAATAAATTTATATTACAGGTTGTAATGCAACAAAATAGGAAAAATGCTAAGGGGATGAATGCTTTTGCAAGGCACTGTATGATTGTGAGCCACGTAGATAGTGAATTTAGAGATTATTTCCTAGTCTATGTTTTGATTTAACAAGGCTGGGAGTTTGTCCTAATACCCTTGTTTACTTTGTTGTGCCACTTGGATGGCACCCACCGGGGCAGGGAGAGGGCAAGAAGGAGGCACGGGTTAATAGAGCTTGTCTGACCTATTTTCAGTTCAGTAGTCAGACAAAACAGGCTTTCCTCAATACCCGTCTGTATCTGTATTGTTGTTACAGGATTGCCTGTCTGTTCTATATACCCACCAAATAAGACAGAATCTAAACCTAAGATAATATCATTTGATGTAGGTGAAGATGTAAAATCTGAATGCTACTTTACCCCAAAGCATACGTTAGCAAAGTTATCATTTGTACAGTACTTCCCTGAGGCATGCCATTTCCCAATTGTTCTATAAAGTGATTTTGTATTGATGAGATGTTTTGAATGATGTTTGACACATCATTGTACTATAGACAGTGCAGAGCTGGGTACAGTAATCCTCCTGTTCTGTGTGCTCGAGGATGTGCCAAAGGTGAGTGGGTTGGTTAACCTTTACCTCATATATATATATATATATTTATACATACATACATACATACATACATACATACATACATACACAAATAATTGGTGGGATGCTACTACTGGACTGGAGCAGTTATTGACTCTCACATGAAAATGTGAGAGGTAGCCTAGCTGTGACGAGTGAATAAGAGAGTTGTCATGAAAGGAGGGCAAAACCAGAAGCCCTAGAAATAGGACTTATATAACATAAGAGATGTACCATTGAGCTAGGAGGTGCATGTTCTATCACTGACACGCCAGGCTCTCTGGTCTGCTCCAATGAGAACCAGCGCTGCTGCCACCAACCGCCTTGGTTATATAAGCAGCATTTTCTCGTTCTCTCATTTATTTATTTTTTGTGTAGAGGGAGGAAAGGGAGTGCTTTCTTGACACATGAAGGATTACATTTATTTCCCCGTGAACAAAGTGAAGTGAATCAGGGCCCTCAGCAAAGTTGTCTGACTTATCCATCGCCAATGCACAGAGTGCAGTTGTTTTTTGTTTTTTTGAATGTCCATGATAAAGCTGCAAACATGAGTGAAGGTGGATATTATTGCTGTAGAAGGCAGAAGTATGGTGCCTTCAGAAAGTATTCACACCTCTTTACTTTTTCCACATTTTGTTGTGTTACAAGGTGGGATTAAAATGGATTGAATTGTAATTTATTTTGCCAAGGATCTCAACAAAATTATCTATCAAAGTGGAACAAAAATTATACACTGCTCAAAAAAATAAAGGGAACACTTAAACAACACAATGTAACTCCAAGTCAAGTTGCTGTTGTGCAAATGGAATAGACAACAGGTGGAAATTATAGGCAATTAGCAAGACACCCCCAATAAAGGAGTGGTTCTGCAGGTGGTGACCACAGACCACTTCTCAGTTCCTATGCTTCCTGGCTGATGTTTTGGTCACTTTTGAATGCTGGCGGTGCTTTCACTCTAGTGGTAGCATGAGACGGAGTCTACAACCCACAAGTGGCTCAGGTAGTGCAGCTCATCCAGGATGGCACATCAATGCGAGCTGTGGCAAGAAGGTTTGCTGTGTCTGTCAGCGTAGTGTCCAGAGCATGGAGGCGCTACCAGGAGACAGGCCAGTACATCAGGAGACGTGGAGGAGGCCGTAAGAGGGCAACAACCCAGCAACAGGACCGCTACCTCCGCCTTTGTGCAAGGAGGAGCAGGAGGAGCACTGCCAGAGCCCTGCAAAATGACCTCCAGCAGGCCACAAATGTGCATGTGTCTGCTCAAACGGTCAGAAACAGACTCCATGAGGGTGGTATAAGGGCCCGACGTCCACAGGTGGGGGTTGTGCTTACAGCCCAACACCGTGCAGGATGTTTGGCATTGATTACATATGTATTCAACCCCCTGAGTCAATACATGTTAGAATAGCCTTTTGGCAGCGATTACAGCTGTGAGTCTTTCTAGGGTAAGTCTCTAAGAGCTTTGCACACCTGGATTTTACAATATGTACACTTTTTGTTACAGTTCTTCAAGCTCTGTCAAGTTGGTTGTTGATCATTGCTTGACTGCCATTTTCAAGTCTTGCCATAGATTTATGTCAACTGTAAGTAAGCAACTCAGGAACATTCAATGTCGTCTTGGTAAGCAACTCCACTGTACTGTATATTTGGGCCTAGTGTTTTGTCATGCTCAAAGGTGAATTTACCAGTAGGTGCCCTTTGCGAGGCATTGGAAAACTTCCCTGGTCTTTGTGGTTGAATCTGTGTTTGAAATTAACTGCTCTACAGAGGGACCTTACAGATATTTGTATGCGTGGGGTAAGGCATTGCAGTGCTTGAGGCGTAACTATAGATCCGGGTTCGATCCCAGGCTGTGTCGCGACCAGGAGACCCATGAGGCGACGCACAATTGGCCCAGGTTCGGGAAGGTTTGGCCGGCCGGGATGTCCTTCTTAGGGTGTGTGCTTGTGTGATTTGAGTAATGCATGTTTACAGAGGGTCGGGAGTAGGGAAATGTGGCAATGATTCTCATCAAGTGGTTGATGCCTTCTTTTGGATGGTCATCACGTGTGTGTGTGTGTGTGTGTGTGCGCACAAAGCAGCGATACTGCACTAAATAAACAAACTGTATGTTTGACACTGTGTATCCCTTTGCCTGGGTTATGCCAGGGCTAGGCTCAGACCTGACACTAGTGTTGATTCAGCCATCTTATTTTCACCACAACTGATAAAGCAGGGTGTAGCGTAGGGTCAAGTGAATGGGTCAAAGACTACTGCATTGAGACCAGGGCCACATCCCAAATTACACCCTATTCCCTTTTAGTGCACTTCTTTTGACCATGGCCCATAGGGAAGACTTCTCTTGAAATCAGCCCACTATAAGCCCGTTTTGATAGAAATAGACTGGGCTTGATAGTTCATCAGTGCAGCCCTCCAACAGTACATTGGGGAACCTAATTTCAGAGAATCCATAGATTGCTCCGCGGATCATGTCTAGGTATTAGACATTTTTGGGCCTACACTTATTGTGCTGTAAGTCCCGATTGCACAATGTAATATGGTTATATCATTATTCGCTATCAACATCATCACTGAGATTTTTAGACACCAGCAAGCAGCACAATAGCTGACGTAGGTAAACAGGATTATAATGTTTTGTTTTTTTTCCACTATAAACAGACACCTTCCACTTAACATCAATCTAAATATCCACCATGCTACATTTGTGCAACTTAACTTAGTAGCTGGCAGTCATGTAGCATCTGTTTGTGGCTTTGAAGTCACAGTTCTTTAACCAATCACCAGAAAACACTTCACCCACCTATCCGTTATCGCTGCTTAAAGTCCTTTTTACAAGCCTGCTGCTTTCGGTCCGTGTCCATTCAGCTCAGTCCCAGACTCTGTGTCAGCTACCTGTCTGGGAGGAGATCTAGTCTGTCTGTCCATGTCCATCCCATATAATTAGAATTACTAGAACGGACGTTCCTATACATGTCAATGACTTAAACATTTCCAGTAGGTCTATTTCTCCATCCATCCCAGCCCTGTGGAGTTTGCGTCTGGCAGGGTGGTTGGCCAGACTCAGTGAAAGCAGTCTTACCCACCTACCAAGATGCAGGAGTGGATCAAACCTGGAGAAATTGGGTCAACCACAAATAATGAGGAGGAGCTGCAGAACAGAACCGCCAGGCAGGGGAGAAAGCAAGGGTACATACATTTTTGGAAAGGGGGTGAAAAAATGTAGGCCATGCATATTAAGAAAACACTACCGGAGAGTAGATGGGTTTTATTGACTAGGCCTAAACACATCTGTTTAGGTAGGTATCGGGTGTTTTGTCTGAGCTGAAAAGGCTTGGCTACACTGTTGACTCACCTAGCTGACACTAGTATCATCATTTTGATGGCCGATTGACCTGGGGCATGCTAGGTAGTGTTGCATTGTGTAGCTTCTTTACTTCAGCATTAAGTTTCAGGAAAATAAGTTTGGAGCTGAGATGTTGCAGGAGAGAATGTCGTTATTTCCTTTGTTCAATGGGCAGGCTGCCCCTGGCTTGGCTGTCTGGATGCCGGCCAGCAGATAAATTTATGGACGCCGCATCCTGCTCTCGCTTGGCTCTCCAATCTCTTCAAAACCTGAGCAGCTGTTAAGAGATTACACATCTCCCCAACAGAACTGGAACACAGTGCTCTTCTAAGCTTTTTCCTCATTGTTTTTAACACCCTGTCCTGGACCTGTGATTCATCATTCATCCCCCCCGTCTCTCCCTCTCTTTCTCCCAGAATGCAACACTTCTTGACTGAGTATACCTGACTGTGCTGCCATGTTGTCAGTCTTCCTTGCCCCTTCTGACATTGAAGCAGTGCATTACTCATCCATCCACTGGTGTGACGGTAGTTGCTGTGACAAACTTGCTTTTTTGTGTCATTAGCCCTTAGCGAAAGAACTCTGGAGCACACCACTGTTGCTAGTGTGTGAAAGGAACAGTTTAGGCTAACAGTAAAACTGAAGGTCTGGTTTGCCAGGCCTGTTTTACCTTTCGTCTAGTAGTGCCTAGAAAGTCTAAATTGTATAAAGATTAATGAAAAATAAAACTCTAATACAGTGGGGAGAACAAGTATTTGATACACTGCCGATTTTGCAGGTTTTCCCACTTACAAAGCATGTAGAAGTCTGTAATTTTTATCATAGGTACTCTTCAACTGTGAGTGACGGAATCTAAAACAAAAATCCAGAAAATCACATTGTATGATTTTTAAGTAATTCATTAGCATTTTATTGCATGACATAAGTATTTGATACATCAGAAAAGCAGAACTTAATATTTGGTACAGAAACCTTTGTTTGCAATTACAGAGATCATACGTTTCCTGTAGTTCTTGACCAGGTTTGCACACACTGCAGCGGGGATTTTGGCCCACTCCTCCATACAGACCTTCTCCAGATCCTTCAGGTTTCGGGGCTGTCGCTGGGCAAAACGGACTTTCAGCTCCCTCCAAAGATTTTCCATTGGGTTCAGGTCTGGAGACTGGCTAGGCCACTCCAGGACCTTGAGATGCTTCTTACGGAGCCACTCCTTAGTTGCCCTGGCTGTGTGTTTCCGGTCGTTGTCATGCTGGAAGACCCAGCCACGACCCATCTTCAATGCTCTTACTGAGGGAAGGAGGTTGTTGGCCAAGATCTCGCGATACATGGCCCCCTCCATCCTCCCCTCAATACGGTGCAGTCGTCCTGTCCCCTTTGCAGAAAAGCATCCCCAAAGAATGATGTTTCCACCTCTATGCTTCACGGTTGGGATGGTGTTCTTGGGGTTGTACTCATCCTTCTTCTTCCTCCAAACACGGCGAGTGGAGTTTAGACCAAAAAGCTCAATTTTTGTCTCATCAGACCACATGACCTTCTCCCATTCCTCCTCTGGATCATCCAGATGGTCATTGGCAAACTTCAGACGGGCCTGGACATGCGCTGGCTTGAACAGGGGGACCTTGCGTGCGCTGCAGGATTTTAATCCATGACGTAGTGTGTTACTAATGGTTTTCTTTGAGACTGTGGTCCCAGCTCTCTTCAGGTCATTGACCAGGTCCTGCCATGTAGTTCTGGGCTGATCCCTCACCTTCCTCATGATCATTGATGCCCCACGAGGTGAGATCTTGCATGGTGCCCCAGACCAAGGGAGATTGACCGTCATCTTGAACAAGCTGCTTGCCTATTGTCCTGTAGCCCATCCCAGCCTTGTTTTATCCCTGATGTCCTTACACAGCTCTCTGGTCTTGGCCATTGTGGAGAGGTTGGAGTCTGTTTGATTGAGTGTGTGGACAGGTCTTTTATACAGGTAACTAGTTCAAACAGGTGCAGTTAATACAGGTAATGAGTGGAGAACAGGAGGGCTTCTTAAAGAAAAACTAACAGGTCTGTGAGAGCCGGAATACTTACTGGTTGGTAGGTGATCAAATACTTATGTCATGCAATAAAATGCAAATTATTTATTTAAAAATCATACAATGTGATTTTTCTGGATTTTTGTTTTAGATTCCGTCTCTCACAGTTGAAGTGTACCTATGATAAAAATGACAGACCTCTACATGCTTTGTAAGTAGGAAAACCTGCAAAATCGGCAGTGTATCAAATACTTGTTCTCCCCACTGTATACCTTGATTAGATAAGTATTCACCCCTCTGAGTCAATACATGATAGAAACATTGTGCAGTATTTGCCCATTTTATTATTTTCAAAATTCTTCAAGCTCTGTCAAGGTGTTGGGGATGGCTAGAGAGCAATTCTCAAGTTATGCCATAGATTTTCAAGCAGATTTACAATACCAGTCAAACGTTTGGACACACCTACTCACTCTATTTTTATTTTTGTAGAATAATGGTGAAGACCTCAACACTAGTAACCAAAAGAAGTGTCCAACAAATCCAAATATATTTTATATTTGAGATTCTTCAAAGTAGCCACCCTTTTCCTTGATGACAGCTTTGCACACTCTTGGCATTCTCTCAACCAGCTTCATGAGGTAGTCACCTGGAATGCATTTTAATTAACAGGTGTGCCTTGTTAAAAGTTAATTTGTGGAATTTCTTTCCTTCTTAATGCGTATAAGCCAATCAGTTATGTTGTGACAAGGTAGGGGTGGAGTACAGAAGATATCCCTATTTGGTAAAATTCCATGTCCATATTATGGCAAGAACAGCTGAAATTAGCAAAGAGAATCTGGAAAAATTCAAGAACTTTGAAAGTGTAGATTATTGACCTGCTGAAAGGTTAATTCCTCTCCCAGTGTCTGGTGTAAAGCAGACTGAATCAGATTTTCCTCTAGGATTTTGCCTGTTCTTAGCTCCGTCCCGTTTCTTTTCATTTAAAAACAACTGCCCAGTCTTTGCCGATGTCCAACATACCCATACCATGCTGCAGCCACCACCATGCTTGAAAATAAGGGAGCTGAGTATTGTTGGATTTGCGCCAAACATAAGGCTTGGCGTTTAGGCCTAAAAGTGTATTCATTGCATTTTTTGTTTCCACTATTACTTTATTGACAGGTTGCATACATAAGCGTTTTTTAATATTTTTATTCTTTTTTTTGTACAGGCTTCCTTTTTCATTCTGTCATTTATGTCATTATTGTGGAGTTACTACAATGTTAATCCATCCTCTGTTTCTCCCATCACAGCCATTGAACTCTGTAGCGGTTTTAAAATCACCAATGGCCTCATGGTCACAACCCTAAGCAGTTTCCTTCTTGTCCTGCAGCTCCGTTCAGAAGGACGACGTCATCTTTGATGTGTCTGGGTGGTTTTAATACATCGTCCACAGCATAGTTATTAGCTTGACCATGTTTAAAGAGATATTCAATGTCTGATTTGTTATTGTTACCCATCTACCAATAACTGTCCTTCTTAAATGAGTCTTTCGAAAAGCTCTCGTGTCTATGTTGTTGAATCTGTGCTTGAAATTCAATACTTGACTGAGGGACCTTACAGAAGTTGTATGTATGGGGGACAGGAGAAGGAGTAGTAATTATAAAATCATCTCAACCCCTATATTGTATTTCTCGTAATGTTTATTTCGATGCAATAAAAATAGTATCTAGCACAGTGAACAACACGTCTATTGTCCAATGTCATGGTGTCAGCTAATTCTAGACAAACTTGTATCCAGGATCCAAAGTCCAGACTTTCTCTAGCGAGGGATTGGTTAGGTACTATAAGGGCAACAGGCCGCTGTAGGCTTACTACTTAGTGTATGCGGAGAGGGTTATCACATAGCTGTGTTGTGGAGCTGCAGCAGCCGTAGCCCACCCACTCACCCAATCTCTGTATTCAGAGCACCTTGCCACATTCCCATGCCAAGTGCGTATTTTGATTAGCGACACATCACAAAGAGAAGCCTCGGTCAAGAGGGGTAACAATATGGAGTGTGGCACCTTCTAATCAGTGTCATGTTTTTCCTCATTCCCTCTGAAGTTAACCATTCATCAGAAGTACTGTACTGTCTGGCTATAATATCAGTTTTCAGGAACTCTGGTTGGTCACCTGAAACATTTTGTATCGTTGAAATGTCTTAAATGTAATTTTGCCCTTGCACTGTAGAGGGATATGAGTGCCCATTCCTCTGTCTCTCTCCCTCCATGCTATGTGAGGGTGTGAAATACAGAGCTGCATGCATGGCTGCCTGCTGGTTGTAGGTGTGAAGAGGCCGCCATGACACGAGTTCCCCAGAAACTGTTGATGAGGCTGGATGGGAAATTAGGAATTATTAATTCTCTCCCCCATTTTATATCTATTCATGGGCCTGCAGGATTAGAAGGTTATAATTGGCGGGATGAAGTCGTAACGAGTTGTATTTGATTTGGCATTTGTGGATGGTTGCAAATCAAATTGAATTTGTCACGTGCCAAATGCAACAGGTGTAGACCTTACTGTAAAATGCTTACTTACAAGCCCTTAACCAACAATGAAGATATATATTTTTCTTTTAAGTAAGAAAAATGTGCTAAATAACATCATGGCCGCCTAATCATACCCAGCTTCCAGTTGGCTCATTCATCCTCTCTCCTGTAATTATTCCCCAGTTCGTTGCTATAAATTACAATGTGTTCTCAATCAACTTAACTGGTAAAATACATTTTAAAGGAAAAATAGTAACACTAAAATAGAAACAACAAGGCTATATTCAAGGGTTACCTGTACTGAGTCAATGTGCATTTTTGTGTGTGTGTGTGTATATACAGTCTGGATTTGAACCTGTGTGTCTGTAGTGGCGCCTCTAGCACTTAGATGCAGTGTCTTAGACCACTGCGCCACTTGGGTTAGTCAAGGTCATTGAGGTTATGTGCATTCGAAAAGTTTTCAGACCTTGACTCTTTTCACATGTTAAGTTACAGCCTTATTCTAAAATGTATTAAATTGTTTTTTTCCCTCATCGATCTACATACAATACCCCATAATGACAAAGCAAAAACAGGCTTTTAGAACATTTTTGCAAATGTATTAAAAAAGTATTCAGTACTTTGTTGAAGCACCTTTGGCAGCGATAACAGCCTTGAGTCTTATTGGGTATGACGCTACAAGCTTGGCACACCTGTATTTGGGGAGTTTCTCCCATTTTATTCTCTGCAGGTCCTCTCAGGTTCTGTCAGGTTGGATGGGAAGCGTTGCTGCTTGCTTCAGGTCTCTCCAGAGATGTTCGATTGGGTTCAAGTCCGACCTCTGCTTGGCATCTCAAGAACATTCAGAGAATTGTCCCGAAGCCACTCCTGTGTTGTCTTGGCTGTTTGCTTAGGGTCGTTGTCCTGTTGGAAGGTGAACCTTCGCCCCAGTCTAAGGTCCCGCTCTAGAGCAGGTTTTCATCAAGGATCTCTTTTGTACTTTGCTCCGTTGTTCTTTCCGTCGATTCTGACTAGTCTCCCAGTCCCTGCCGCTGAAAAACATCCCGCAGCATGATGATGCCACCATGCTTCACCATGGAGATGGTTCCAGGTTTCCTCCAGACCAGAGAATCTTGTTTCTCCAAGTGACTGTCGTGCCTTTTACTGAGGAGTGGCTTCCGTATGGCGCCACTACCATAAAGGCCTGATTGGTGGAGTGCTGCAGAGATGGTTGTCTAGGAATAGTCTTGGTAGTTCCAAACTTCTTCCATTTAAGAATGATGGAGGCCACTGTGTTCTTGGGGACCTTCAACGCTGCAGACATTTTTTGGTACCCTTTATTATTATTATTATTATTATTATTATTATTATTACAATTTATAATTTCTGTTAGTAATATTCATAATTGTAATTTCGATGTATTTTCATCAGCTGCCTGGGTGGCTGGTCTCAGACGATCCCGCAGGTGAAGAAGCTGGATGTATAGGTCCTGGCCTGGCGTGGTTCCACGTGGTCTATGGTTGTGAGGCCAGTTGGACGTACTACCAAATTTTCTAAAATGATGTTGTAGGCGGCTTATGGTAGAGAAATTAACATTCAATTATCTGGCAACAGCTCTGGTGGAACATTCCTGCAGATAGCATGCCAATTTCACACACCCTCAAAACTTGAGACATCTGTGGTATTGTGTTCTGTGACAAAACAGTACATTTTAGTGGCCATCTATCAAATCAAATGTTATTGGTCATACACACGTGGTTAGCAGATGTTATTGCGGGTGTACCAAAATACACATAATACACTTAAATCTAAGTAAGGAATGGATTGAGAATATATACATAAATGTTAGGGCGGCATTGGACTAAGATACAGTGGCATAGTAAGCTTTATAGTATGCAGTATACACATAAGAGATTGGTGATGCAGTATATAAACACGATTAAGTGACTAAGATACAGAAGAATAGTATAGCGTACAGTTTAAACATGTGAGATGAGTAGTGCAAGATACAGAAGTTTGTTTCATTTCCTTAAAGTGGCCGGTGATTTCTAATCTATGTCTTTTGGCAGAAGTCTCTGTGCTAGAGATGGTTGTTTAGCAGTCGGTGGCTTAGTATAAAGTACAATACAGTATATACATATGAGATGGGTGATGCAATATGTACACACAAATTGAGTGACTAAGATACCGAACAATAGTGTGGACTGCAGTTTATACAGTCGTGGCCAAACGTTTTGAGAATGACACAAGTATTGGTCTCCAAAGTTTGCTGCCTCAGTGTTGATGGCAATTTGCATATACTCCATAATGTCATGAAGAGTGATCAGATGAATTGCAATTAATTGCCAAGTCCCTCTTTGCCATGAAAATGAACTTAATCCCCCAAAAAAACATTTTCAATGCATTTCAGCCCTGCCACAAAAGGACCAGCTGCCATCATGTCAGTGATTGTCTCGTTGACGAGGACAAGGCTGGAGATCACACTGTCATGCTGATTGATTCAGACTAACAGACTGGAAGCTTTAAAAGGAGGGTGGTGCTTGAAATCATTGTTCTTCCTCTGTCAACCATGGTTACCTGCAAGGAAACACGTGCCTTCATCATTGCGTTGCACAAAAAGGGCTTCACAGGCAAGGATATTGCTGCTGGTAAGATTGCACCTAAATCAACCATTTATCGGATCATCAAGAACTTCAAGGAGAGAGGTTCAATTGTTGTGAAGAAGGCGTCAGGGCGCCCAAGAAAGTCCAGCAAGTGCCAGGACCGTCTCCTAAAGTTGATTCAGCTGCGGGATCGGGGCACCACCAGTGCAGAGCTTGCTCAGGAATGGCAGCAGGCAGGTGTGAGTGCATCTGCACGCACAGTGAGGCGAAGACTTTTGGAGGATGACCTGGTGTCAAGAAGGGCAGCAAAGAAGCCACTTCTCTCCAGGAAAAACATCAGGGACAGACTGATATTCTGCAAAAGGTACAGAGATTGGACTGCTGAGGACTGGGGTAGATTGTTTGGGCCATCCGGAAAACACCTTTTCCGGAGAAGTCCTGTGTCAGCAGGCCAGTTCTGAGTGAGCCAGTTCTGAGCTACCATCAGTCCTGTGTCATGCCAACAGTAAAGCATCCTCAGACCATTCATGTGTGGGGTTGCTTCTCAGCCAAGGGAGTGTGCCTAAGAACACAGCCATGAATAAAGAATGGTACCAACACATCCTCCGAGAGCAACTTCTCCCAACCACCCAAGAAAAGTTTGGTTGCCTTTTCCAGCATGATGGAGCACCTTGCCATAAGGCAAAAGTGATAACTAAGGGAACAAAACATCGACATTTTGGGTCCATGGCCAGGAAACTCCCCAGGCCTTATTCCCATTGAGAACTTGTGGTCAATCCTCAAGAGGTGGGTGGACAAACAAAAACCCACAACTTCTGACAAACTCCAAGCATTGATTATGCAAGAATGGCCTGCCATCAGTCAGGATGTGGCCCAGAAGTTAATTGACAGGATGCCAGGGCGGATTGCAGAGGTCTTTTAAAAAGAAGGGTCAACACTGCAAATATTGACTCTTTGCATAAACTGAATGTCATTGTCAATGAAAGCCTTTGACACTTATGGAATACTTGTAATTATACTTCAGCGTACCATAGTAACTACTGACATAAAGATCTAAGAACACTGAAGCAGCAAACTTTGTGGAGACCAATACTTGTGTCATTCTCAAAACATTTGGCCACGACTGTATATTGTATACTTTAAAGCTTACTATTTTACTGGATCTTAGTCCAATGCCACCCTGGCATAAGTATATATTCTCAATCCTTTCTTACTTAGATTTATGTATGTTGTGAAACTGTTAGACATTATTGTTAGATAGTACTACACTGTCGGAGCTAGAAGCACAAGCATTTCGCTACACTCGCAATAACATCTGCTAACCGTTTGATTTGAAGTGTAGAAATCTCAAGGGTGATCAATGGAAACAGGATTTACCTGAGCTCAATTTAGAGTCTCATAGCAAAGGGTCTGAATTATTATTTAAATAAGTATTTAATTTTTAATAACTCAACTATCTAAAAAAATATCTAAACCTGTTCGCTTTGTCATTATGGGGTTGTGTGTGTGGGGATATATACAGTGGGGAGAACAAGTATTTGATACACTGCCAATTTTGCAGGTTTTCCCACTTACAAAGCATGTAGAAGTCTGTAATTTTTATCATAGGTACTCTTCAACTGTGAGTGACGGAATCTAAAACAAAAATCCAGAAAATCACATTGTATGATTTTTAAGTAATTCATTTGCATTCTATTGCATGACATAAGTATTTGATACATCAGAAAAGCAGAACTTAATATTTGGTACAGAAACCTTTGTTTGCAATTACAGAGATCATACGTTTCCTGTAATTCTTGACCAGGTTTGCACACACTGCAGCAGGGATTTTGGCCCACTCCTCCATACAGATCCTTTCCTCTGGATCATCCAGATGGTCATTGGCAAACTTCAGACGGGCCTGGACATGCGCTGGCTTGAGCAGGGGGACCTTGCGTGCGCTGCAGGATTTTAATCCATGACGGCGTAGTGTGTTACTAATGGTTTTCTTTGAGATTGTGGTCCCAGCTCTCTTCAGGTCATTGACCAGGTCCTGCCGTGTAGTTCTGGGCTGATCCCTCACCTTCCTCATGATCATTGATGCCCCACGAGGTGAGATCTTGCATGGTGCCCCAGACCGAGGGAGATTGACCGTCATCTTGAACTTCTTCCATTTTCTAATAATTGTGCCAACAGTTGTTGCCTTCTCACCAAGCTGCTTGCCTATTGTCCTGTAGCCCATTCCAGCCTTGTGCAGGTCTACAATTGTATCCCTCATGTCCTTACACAGCTCTCTGGTCTTGGCCATTGTGGAGAGGTTGGAGTCTGTTTGAGTGTGTGGACAGGTGTCTTTTAAGCAGGTAACGAGTTCAAACAGGTGCAGTTAATACAGGTAATGAGTGGAGAACAGGAGGGCTTCTTAAAGAAAAACTAACAGGTCTGTGAGAGACGGAATTCTTACTGGTTGGTAGGTGATCAAATTCTTATGTCATGCAATAAAATGCAAATTAATTATTTAAAAATCATACAATGTGATTTTCTGGATTTTTGTTTTAGATTCCGTCTCTCGCAGTTGAAGTGTACCTATGATAAAAATGACAGACCTCTACATGCTTTGTAAGTAGGAAAACCTGCAAAATCGTCAGTGTATGAAATACTTGTTCTCCCCACTGTATACATACATACATACATACATACATACATACATACATACATACATACATACATACATACATACATACATACATACATACATACATACATACATACATACATACATACACACACACACACACACACAGTGGGGCAAAAAAGTATTTAGTCAGCCACCAATTGTGCAAGTTCTCCAACTTAAAAAGATGAGAGAGGCCTGTAATTTTCATCATAGGTACACTTCAACTATGAGAGACAAAATGAGAAAAACAAATCCAGAAAATCACATTGTAGGATTTTTAATGAATTTATTTGCAAATTATGGTGTAAAATAAGTATTTGGTCACCTACAAACAAGCAAGATTTCTGGCTCTCACAGACCTGTAACTTCTTCTTTAAGAGACTCCTCTGTCCTCCACTCGTTACCTGTATTAATGGCACCTGTTTGAACTTGTTATCAGTATAAAAGACACCTGTCCACAACCTCAAACAGTCACACTCCAAACTCCACTATGGCCAAGACCAAAGAGCTGTCAAAGGACACCAGAAACAAAATTGTAGACCTGCACCAGGCTGGGAAGACTGAATCTGCAATAGGTATGCAGCTTGGTGTGAATAAATCAACTGTGCGAGCAATTATTAGAAAATGGAAGACAAGACCACTGATAATCTCCCTCGATCTGGGGCTCCACGCAATGATCACAAGAACGGTGAGCAAAAATCCCAGAACCACACGGGGGGACCTAGTGAATGACCTGCAGAGAGCTGGGACCAAATTAACAAAGGCTACCATCAGTAACACACTAAGCCGCCAGGGACTCAAATCCTGCAGTGCCAGACGTGTCCCCCTGCTTAAGCCAGTACATGTCCAGGCCTGTCTGAAGTTTGCTAGAGAGCATTTGGATGATCCAGAAGAGGATTGGGAGAATGTCATATGGTCAGATGAAACCAAAATATAACTTTTTGGTAAAAACTCAACTCGTCGTGTTTGGAGGAGAAAGAATGCTGAGTTGCATCCAAAGAACACCATACCTACTGTGAAGCATGGGGGTGGAAACATCATGCTTTGGGGCTGTTTTTCTGCAAAGGGACCAGGACGACTGATCCGTGTAAAGGAAAGAATGAATGGGGCCATGTATCGTGAGATTTTGAGTGAAAACCTCCTTCCATCAGCAAGGGCATTGAAGATGAAACGTGGCTGGGTCTTTCAGCATGACAATGATCCCAAACACACCGCCCGGGCAACGAAGGAGTGGCTTCGTAAAAAGCATTTCAAGGTCCTGGAGTGGCCTAGCAAGTCTCCAGATCTCAACCCCATAGAAAATCTTTGGAGGGAGTTGAAAGTCTGTGTTGCCCAGCGACAGCCCCAAAACATCACTGCTTTAGAGGAGATCTGCATGGAGGAATGGGCCAAAATACCAGCAACAGTGTGTGAAGACCTTGTGAAGACTGTCAGAAAACGTTTGACCTCTGTCATTGCCAACAAAGGGTATATAGCAAAGTATTGAGAAACTTTTGTTATTGCCCAAATACTTATTTTCCACCATAATTTGCAAATAAATTCATAAAAAATCCTACAATGTGATTTTCTGGATTTTTTTTCTTCTCATTTTGTCTCTCATAGTTGAAGTGTACCTATGATGAAAATTACAGGCCTCATCTTTTTAAGTGGGAGAACTTGCACAATTGGTGGCTGACTAAATACTTTTTTGCCCCACTGTGTGTGTGTGTGTGTGTGTGTGTGTGTGTGTGTGTGTGTATATATATATATATAATTTAATTCATTTTAGAATAAGGCTGTAACATAACAAAATGTAGATAAAGTCAAAGGGTCTGAATACTTACCGAATGCACTGTAGGTAGGGGTAAAGTGACTATGCAGATAATAAACCGAGTAGGGGCAGCGTGATTTGATTAACTGTTCAGCAGTCTTATGGCTTGGGGGTAGAAGCTATTAAGGAGCCTTTTTGGTCCCAGACTTGGCGCTCCGGTAGCACTTGGATAGGGAATTCAGTGTGTGGTATACTGCGACGTTGTGAGTTTGGACAAAGTTTTTGCTGTTGCAGAATTTTTGGAGTTCCAGTGTGTGCGAAGACTGTCAGCATGGCTGAATACTGATTAAATAAATATCAACAGAGTCAAGCCATGATTGGCCCATGATCTTTGGAGATGGATGCAGGAGTTTTTTTTGTTTTTATTACATGTAGACTATTTCAGTTGTTGTGTTTCACTCTTAAAGTCAACCAAAACAAGAGGAGCCAAGCCCAAAATTGATTACAAATGTTTGCATTTGTGTCAGGAAAAGGGTCTGGCCCAAATTTGTTTCCTGCCGTTAGTCCCTCAGAGAGGCAGCGTAGGGATCAGAACAGAAGAGCGTGATACAGCTCTTTGCACGACATTGCAGCATCCAGGGACATTGGCGTTAGGTCATCTTGGCTCTTTCTCACTCTCTCCTTCCCTCCCCTTATGTGCTCATGCACAAACAGCAGGCCAGTTCTGAGTAACCCTCCTTCTATCCCCTCCTTGGCTGATGGGGACATTTTCAATGTTTTCTGTGTATTACAGTAGGCTTAGGCTATAATGTGTTTGTCACTGCCCAGCCCTGTCAGCTCACCTCAGCCCTCCAGCTGTAAGCTGAGCGTAGCTAGCCAGACTCAGCTAGAATGTGTTAGTCGAGCGCTGTATGCGTTAGTTGGGACTGTTAGGGCTGGGTCTGTGGGTTTGGCTGGCCGCGGACCTAGCACTCCTGGGTGTGGTGACTGACCGGGGGGTTACTCTGCTTTCCTGACCTGACTACAGAGTCACAGGCCAGGCTTCTTATTGTGGCTCATCACTGTCCTGTCCTTTGTCGGCTGGCCGGGGGAGGGGTGGTTACTGTAAGAGTAGTTGAGAGAGCTTATGTGTTCCATGCCACTATGTGATTGTACTCTACAACCATGGATATGGCAAACCAAACCCAAATGGAATTGTACTAGCCTATTTTTGTTCAGGCATGAGCAGAGTGGGGATTCCATTAGTCACACAGATGGATTTGGTCTAATATGTGTAGTCCAGCAAGCCTTAGCTAGGAAGAAGACGTGGAGCACACAGGCCTACAGTACATGTTTGAGGCCTATGCATCCTAGCCACCCCTGATTTGAATGTAAGCCAGCTGAACGTATATGACTAACCCTAACCCTCTCCCCTCTCTAGACTACCTGGCCAAACATGGGCGACTGAGCGAGCTGGAAGCACGGCGCAAGTTCTGGCAGATCCTGTCAGCGGTGGAGTACTGCCACAACCGTAACATAGTCCACCGAGACCTGAAGGCTGAAAACCTGCTGCTGGATGGGCAGATGAACATCAAGATAGCAGGTAGGCAGTCGGTGCAGTGAAGCCAGAAGTTTTTGTGTTTTGTCCTGACCCCATAACCATAGTCATGAGAGACCAGAGTTCCTTTTTTTCTGGTCAGGTCACATGGTCAAGAAAAACTCCTGGATTTTCTCATCAGAGTCCTGGCAATTTTTGGGAAGTTACCAGAATTTTGCAACCCTACTCTTAGTGTTTCAGGGGGACCTAAGGATAATCTTGGAATGGTCAGTGGGATGGACTGTATGACATGTATTTTTTTGGGCCAATTGGGCGCCACCCTATGGGACTCCCAATCACGATCGGTTGGGATTCAGCCTGGAATCGAACCAGGGTGTCTGTAGTGACACCTCTAGCACTGAGATGCAGTGCCTTAGACCGCTGCGCCACTTGGGAGCCCTTGTGTGTAGAGAGTTTGATGTTCTCAAAGCCGTGAAGAACCTGTAAATCGTAAAAAATTGTTAACCAAGTATTTTAAATTGCAGTGAGAACAACTTCACAACTTGTTTTGATCAAAACATTACTTTTGGATTACATGGCCAGGAGCAATGACCTCAGTGACGGTTCAGTTTTGGTCTAATGGCCAGAGCAGGCCATTCTGCACTGTGTTGAGAGGTGATCAAAGCCCCCTAGCTAGATGAGGGAAGCAGGAGTTGAAGCTAGGCTGTACTGCACAGAGCCCCGGGCTGTTGTTGCATTATCAGTAAGATGGCATTTTGAGCAGGCTGGTGAAAATGTAATCAAGCGTCTGCTAGAGGGCTGGGCGAGAAGGAGTGCTCTGAGATGTTTGTCAAACACGGTGAGTCCTTGCGTTCCTGCTCCAGGGGTGTTAGATCTAGGCTAGTCTGGACAGTGACTGATTGAGAGAGACTTTGCGAAGGCTCCCTAAGAAGCCTGTCTTCCTGTGTTCATTAGGGCACGCAATGTAAAACGTTTCCAAACGTTTTTAAACTGAAAATGAAAATGAGTAGTCCCTCCTCGGTTTTAGTCTTTATTTTTTTTCGGTTTGTCTAATGAACACAACCCAGTTTCTCTCTGGATGTAAGAGATGATTGGTTGTTGTGTGGGGATTGTTGTTGTTATAACCAAAGACGTTATCGCCACCACAATGACTCCGATCCAATTGTTAGGAAAGGTACACTTATTTGGGGAAATGGACCAGTGAAAACAACATTAACCTAATATTACAAATGCATCAGGCAGGCACACAAGGACATTGGTACATCCTGTGCTTTGCTTGTCTTAAATGAGGAAAACGTTTATTGTAATTTTGTTCTAGTCTCTCTGGACTAATAAGAGACTCACTGCACAGAGAAACAGATTAATGTTCCCCCAGGGACATTTAACCCCTTGTTTTACCACACCGAAGGACTTTGTGTGGTTCATCCTCAAATAAGAGGATGCACTGCCACACTAGTCCCCCTTTTTTAAAAGTCTCCTTTTGTATACCCAGAACTGCCCAGGCGGTCAGTCTCTCAGAAGTTCCATATTGCTGTTGTGGTTGATGGTCAGTCAAGGAAAGGTCACTCAGGGGGTGTTGCCTTTGTTTCCACTTCAAAGAGCGTGTGTGTGTGTTCGTTCGTGTGTGTGTGTGTTCGTTCGTGTGTGTGTGTGTGTTCGTTCGTGTGTGTGTGTGTGTGTTCGTTCGTGTGTGTGTGTTCGTTCGTGTGTGTGTGTTCGTTCGTGTGTGTGTGTGTGTTCGTTCGTGTGTGTGTGTGTGTTCGTGTTCGTTCGTTCGTGTGTGTGTGTGTGTGTGTGTGTGTGTGTTCGTTCGTGTGTGAGTGTGTGTTCGTTCGTGTGTGTGTGTGTGTGTGTGTTCGTTCGTGTGTGTGTTCGTTCGTGTGTGTGTTCGCGTGTGTGCGTCCGCGTGTGTGCGTCCACGTGTGTGTGTGTGCCAGTACAGCACGTTCTGAGAAGCGGACAGATCATGCGCTTATTTACACTTGGGGCGGCCGCTGGTGTCAAATTAACTGTTTTGAAAACACTTTCCATACAATACTGTGCAAAAGTTTTAGGCAGGTGTGAAAAAATGGTTTATTGTCAAATGTCATACACCATGGCAAGACTGAGCACAGCAACAAGACCAAGGTAGTAATACTGCATCAGCAAGGTCTCTCCCAGGCAGAAATATCTAGGCAGACAGGGGTTTCCAGATGTGCTGTCCAAGCTCTTTTGAAGAAGAACAAAGAAACAGGCAATGTTGAGGACCGTAGACTCAGTTGTCGGCCAAGGAAACTTACTGCAGCAGATGAAAGACACATCATGTTTACTTCCCTTTGCAATCGGAAGATGTCCAGCAGTGCCATCAGCTCAGAATTGACAGAAAACAGTGGGACCCTGGTACACCCATCTACTGTACGGAGAAGTCTGGTCAGAAGTGGCCTTCATGGAAGTATTGCAGCCAAAAAGCCATACCTCCGACGTGGAAACAAGGCCAAGCGACTCAACTATGCACAAAAACACAGGAACTGGTGTATAGAAAAATGGCAGCAGGTGCTCTGGACTGATGAGTCAAAATATTTGGCTGTAGCAGAAGGCAGTTTGTTCGCAGAAGGGCTGGAGAGCGGTACACGAATGAGTGTCTGCAGGCAACAGTGAAGGATGGTGGAGGTTCCTTGCAAGTTTGGGGCTGCATTTTTGCCAGTGATGTTGGGGAATTGGTCAGAATCAATGGTCTCCTCAATGCTGAGTAGTACAGGCAGATACTTATCCATTGTGCAATACCATCAGGGATGCATCTGATTGGCCCCTAATGTATTCTGCAGCTTGAAAACGACCCCAAAAATACAGTGAAAGTCATTTAAGAACTATCTTCAGCGTAAAGAAGAACAAGGAGTCCTGGAAGTGATGGTATGGCCCCCACAGAGCCCTGATCTCAACATTGAGTCTGTCTGGGATTACATGAAGAGAAGCAACTGAGGCTGCCTAAATCCACAGAAGAACTGTGGTTAGTTCTCCAAGATGTTAGGGCCAGCCTACCTGCCGAGTTCCTTCAAAAACTGTGTGCAACAGTACCTAAAATAATTAATGATGTTTTGAAGGCAAAGGGTGGTCACACCAAATATTGATTTGATGTAGATTTTTCTTCTGTTCACTCACTCAGCATTTTGTTGATTGATAAATATAAACTATTAACATGTCTATTTTTTTTTTTTTTAAAGCATTCTTACTTTACAGCATTTTTTCCACACCTGCCTAAAAGTACAATCCCTGCGCTGCGTCTTGATCTATGTATGCACCCTCACGTGACAAAATGACCCACCCGAACGAGACCAAGCAGCGCAACTGAGGAGAGACGGAGAGAGAGGAAGTGCCGCGTCATGAACGACGTGCAAGACGGAGAAAAGCCCAAAAGCAACCCTAAGCACATTTTTTTTGGGGGGACTATGGGGGTGGTCTGGCTACAGTGAGGAAGAGCCAATACCACCCCCCATGTGGAGCATAGAGAATGGCCAGCGTCGATACGGATACGGAACTCCTCGGAGGGTTCGAGACTAACTCAGAGGAGGAGGAGTATGATAGTATATGGGAGCTAGGCTGGCGAAAGATGGAGTGTGAGAGCGAGAGGAGGGAGCTGGAGTTAGTGGTGCCCAAGGTGAGCATCCCCAATCCGGTTCCGGTCGTCTACTCCACCCCCATGCCGGAGCAGTCCGCTTCACCGATGTCCGGGTCCGGACCTCTGCTCTACTCCCCGCACCCGACCTCCAGTGCGTGCGCCCAGCCAGGTTCTTCCAGTGCCGGCTCCACGCACCCGACCTCCGATGCGCCTCCCCAGTCCGGTACGTCCCGTGCCGGCTCCCCGCTCCAGTGCGTGCGCCCAGCCAGGTGCTTCCTGTGCCGGCTCCACGCGCCCGACATTCGGTGCGCCTCCCCAGTTCGGTACGTCCCGTGCCGGCTCTCCGCAGCCCGGGAGCCTCCAGCGAAGGTCCGCAGCCCGGGAGCCTCCAGCGAAGGTCCGCAGCCCGGGAGCCTCCAGCGAAGGTCCGCAGCCGGGGAGCCTCCAGCGAAGGTCCGCAGCCGGGGAGCCTCCAGCGAAGTTCCGCAGCCCGGGAGCCTCCAGCGAAGTTCCGCAGCCCGGGAGCCTCCAGCGAAGGTCCGCAGCCCGGGAGCCTCCAGCGAAGGTCCGCAGCCCGGGTCGTCTGCTCCGCTCCAGTGCCTGAGTAGTCCGCTCCACCGGTGCCCATTCCGGGTCCGGCCGTCTGCTCCGCTCCAGAGCCAGAGCAGTCACCTCCACCGGTGCCCATTCCGGGTCCGGCCGTCTGCTCCGCTCCAGAGCCAGAGCAGTCACCTCCACCGGTGCCCACTCCGGGTCCGGCCGTCTGCTCCGCTCCTGAGCCTGAGCAGTCCGCTCCACCGGTGCCCACTCCGGGTCCGGCCGTCTGCTCCGCTCCTGAGCCAGAGCAGTCCGCTCCACCGGTGCCCATTCCGGGTCCAGCCGTCTCCTCCGCTCCGCTCCAGTGCCAGAGCAGCCCGCTCCACCGGTGCCCATTCCTTGTCCGGTGGTCTGCTCCACTCCATGGCCGGAGCCGTTTACCCCACCGTTGCCCAGTCCGGTTATAAAGAAGGGGCATGGGAAGAAACTGTCCACTTCGCCGGAGCCATAACCGCCACCGACGGACTAATCTTCCCTCCCTATTAACCCCCCCCCCATGTATTTGTGGTTTTTTTGTTGGCGTCCGGGAGTACGCGCCTTGGGGATGGGGGTACTGTCAGGCTCTGGCCATAGAGAAGCCTATTTGCTTCTCTATGTAGCCATGGTCAGAGTCTGACAGTTCTATTCATTCTGTTTCTGGTGGTGGTTTGTGTTGGATCCCTAATTAGTCTGCTGCAGTGCATCGTCTCTAATTAGGGATCCTACGTAGGGGGGGTGGGTCATGATATTTCTCAAGTGTGCTACGTTTTGTTTGTTAAAACACGTTTTATTTTGAACGTTACGTTTGTAGATCGTGTTTGTTTGTTTGTATAGTTCGTTCATATTATTTAATATTCAGTAAATAAATATGTCAAACTCTCGTGACACAGTGGTACACGTCTTGCCACCACCATTACACTATTGTTCATGGACCAAGCTGAAAGGCCCCTGCTACACAAAATAACGTGTTCAAGGTGCATGTGTGATATATAATCATTCACCCCCCCCAACATGCATGCCTTTGTACCTCAGACAGGGTGATACTCAACCACACACACTGTCCGCCAGCTGTATAAATTACCATAGTAAGCTGAGCTCTATGCATTTGTATCAACTTGCACAAGGACACTACATTATCCCTCATTAAAAACAAACAACCACTGTTTGCTACTAGCTAGCGTTGAGCCCCCCTGTGTGAGTAGACACGTTAGGCTAATTTGGAACAGATAGTAGTGCACTAGATAATTTCTACATCCCAAATGACACTTTATTATTATTAATGTAGTGCACTACTTTTGATCAGAGCCCTGCTCAAAGGTAGTGCACTTAATAGGGAATAGGGATCCACTTGGTACACAGAGTGATCGTTGCCTTGCTCAGCGTGGCATTGCGCAGCCCACCCTCCCCACATAGCGAGCCCCTGGGCTGTTGGGAGCATTGACGTCAGCCAGCCGCGCTGCTCAGTATTCAGCCTGCAAAGTGGGTCAGCTCCTCTGATAAGCCCTCACTCCTTCCTTACTCTGCCTTAACGTGCCTTGCCATCGCTCTCACCGTCATATAATTATCTTGGCTAGTCTGTCTACAACTCCATTTGTCTCTGGGTGATACAGATCCACTACCTTTACATCCTCTGATCTAGGCATAGGGTATAGGATTGACCGCTTCTTTAGTCTCTAGTTCCAATGCTTAAAGGCTAAATCTAGTACATATACCGTGCATTCACTTCTTTTAACATTGCACATTTTGACCCTGTTGCAAGAGTCACTCTGACCTTGTTACATTGCCAGAGCTAGACAGTTTTTCAGGTGAGGTATTGAAAAGTTTCAGATTACGATCATCCAGATTCACAGTATTACTAGAATAAAATCCAGACGTGCATGGGATTGGACGAATGTTCATTTCAGATGGTGGCTATGAAACCTTTGTTTTTGGCTAGGCTAGTCGAATGCAATGCTGCACTGCTGCTGTTAAGTGTGTGCTGTGCAGTCCGTTAGCCGAAACGATAAATAAATCTGTTGCCAGCTAAAATGACCGGGAGAAAAAATGAGCTACGATTAAAATGAGCTACTATTTTTATTTCTCAACTGTTCATTGAAGCACACCTCCCACCACTTTATAACATCGAGCTGCAGGCAGTATGCACTTTGAAAACACTTAATTGTTTGAAACCTGAATGTTTTATTTCATATCATGAGGCATGTCTTACCTTGCTTCAAAGTAGCCTATAGGAAATAATCCGACCATGGACGTGGAGGCAATTATTTTATAAAGACGTCATAGGCGGGACATGAGTTTTTCAAGTTTTGGGAAGCTTACAATTTATCCTACCATTTCTACCGTTCTACGTGCCAGTTATGATTTTCATATGCACATTTTTGTGGAACTGTTTCAATAATAACATTTTTCAAATGGCTTACTGTGAGGAACTATAGTTTTAATATCATTCGCAACGGATGTTTAAAAAACAAATTTCTAAGCAGCAGGCTAGGTACTATGACGCATGCTCACGCTCCCTAAACCGAGAACACAGACACATGCTCGTTGCTCACATGGAGCACTCCAAACAAAAGACAATAAAAAGACAGATTTCGTAAATTATGCTTATGACATAAACCAAAACGTGTTTCTCACAAGTGTAGCAGATTTTGAACTCTGTAATTACTGTAATTAATAGATTCATTAACAGAAATGTATGTAACCAAATTACAGGTATTAACGGTACATCTAATACTGGTGACATATGTAATGGGGAATTGATTAAAAAGGGCAAACAATTCACACAATGAAAGCGCAATAATTGGCGGGAGACAGCTGAGGCATTCTGGAGAGAGACTTGTCTATCTTCGCCACTTGTCTATCTTCTCCCCTTCTTGTCTCAACATTTTAAATGATACTCAAGACACATTTACTTCACACCAGTGGTGGTCAGAGCCATTTAAGATGAGGGAGGATGATCATTTTTTTTAATGAGCATGGCCTTATTTCTCTTAAAGCATATTGGATGACTGTCGTTCATATTCCATTCAGCCAGCTCAATGTAACATCGGTAGGTTTAGGCTACTACATGAAACTCAAATATTCCCTGTACCCATCATGAGGTTGCTATAAACCTAGCCTATGAATGAAAGTGTACAACGTAGGTGCACAGATCGATTTTGAGTTATCAAGGTGGCCTAGACATTGACATTCAATACCGCCTTGCACACTCTTGGCTTTGTATAGCTGATCTAGGATGTAATCATCAGTCTAACAGTTGCAAATGAGAGTTTCTATTGGACAAATTCAGATATGTTTATCCCCGTTCCGTTTGCTTCCGTCACTACAGACCCAACATAATCGGTGGAATACACCTCTGATCACACACAAACACAGTTCACTTTCATAGTAGCCACATAAAAACAGCATGAACACTTTGCTCATTGTAGATCTAATTCCTTCTCGCAACTACAGTATCTACTCTCTCTCCTCCTCTCACTTTTTCCCTTCGCTTGTGGACTTCACCACCTTCATATCATGACCGCTACACACAGCCTACATTGTTGTCACGTCATAGGCTATATACTAGAACTAACGCTTTAGTGAACCCGCTACAATCATACAGTTCAGTCAGAAAGCAGTTTAGCAGTTAGCCGCACTGCTTCTTGACACACTGCTCCCTTAACCCGGAAACCAGCCGCACCAGTGTGTCGGAGGAAACACCGTGCAACCGTGTCAGCGTGCATGCGCCCGGCCTGCCACAGGAGTCACTAGAGTGCGATGAGACAAGGACATCTCAGCCTGCCAAACCCTCCCCTAACCCGGACGACGCTGGGCCAAACGTGCGCCGCCTCATGGGTCTCCCGGCCGTAGCCGGCTGCGATACAAGCCTGGAATTGAACCCGGGTCTGAAGTGACGCCTCAAGCACTGCGATGCAGTACCTTAGACCGCTGCGCCACTCAGCAAATTAATTTGTTAACTGTTCAACTATTGTCTTTCTTTGAGTCACCTTTTGAGTTAACTACTCACCACATTGTATGCACTGCAGTGCTAGCTAGCTGTAGCTAATGCTTTCAGTACTAGATTCATTCTCTGATCCTTTGATTGGGTGGACAACGTGTCAGTTCATGCTGCAAGAGCTCCGATAGGTTGGAGGACGTCCTCCCGGATGTTGTCCTAATTAACCATGAGCCTCCTAGGTTTTATATTGAAGTCAATGTACACAGTGGAGGACAGAAGCTACCTTTAGAGTGATATTATATATTTGGTGATGTGAATAGTTTTCAGGGATGCAAACTAGTCACCTTTCTGCGAAATTTGCCGTTTTGAATCCAAAATAGGTGACCTACGTGGTTCGTGTAGATCCGATGAGAAAAGTTTGGGGAGGGGGGGATTTGGATCACTACTGTCTGTAAGCGAACGAGTGATGCAGTCAATCGTTCACATAACAACAGAATGCAACACGCGACTGAAGAGGGAAGTTAAAACCAATTTGCTAGTTACAGCATACAGCTTTATCTCTGAAAAGAGTGCACACTCTGGACAGCAGAGAGTAGAAAGGAAGTTTTCCGGTTACAGCAGCGCGTCCCCTGAACGATAACGAAGAGGTAGGTGAGAAGCCTGACCACGGAGACGGGGGTTAGAAGGTGACGAAGAGTACTTAACAAACTGTAACCGAAAAACAACTGGCATTTGGAAAGTTTGAGGTGAGGGAGAAAGTGTGGTGGAACAAGTATTATTAGCATTGTTAAGTATCTTGCTAGCTGGAAAAGAATTCTCCATTAGCTAGCCAGAGAAATGTTGAGCAACATTAGCCAACTTAACATATCAAAATAATTGAGTTTATGGTGTTAATATTAGCTGGCTAATAAAGTCAGACAGCTAAAGTTACAACATCAATTGAGCTAACTTTAGTAACCTAAGCAATTAGCTATAGTATTGTAATGAAACTGGCAGGGAGCAGGTTTCAAACCCTCAATCTTCTAGCCCAAAGTCCAGCGCGCTATCGACTGTGCCCCTAAAGCATGCTCAAGCGGGAGTTGATCAACGTGCTTATAAACCCAGGGTCGTTACAGTATTAACTGGTAACGTTAAAGGACTCTTTGCCATTCCAAGTTATCGCATTAGTTGCTTTCTGGACCCTGGCAATCTGTGTGAAATGTTAACTAGCTAACGATCTAACTACTATCTGTGAACTAATGTTTTCCTTAGACAGTATGGGGTTAATTTTTAGAATGAGAGAATAAGGTGAAAATGAGGCGTTTGTTAAACAAGTGGATTCAGGGATCAAGTTTAGCTGGAGCTGGGCCTGGCTTAAGATGGATGCCACTATAGAGATTAAAGGAACACCACACACTTTCCCTTATTCTCACTTTTTCAATACAGTGGATAAAAAGGGGTATGCCAGGTATACTCTGCCTGAAAGAGAACAATTATGCCAACAAACGGTATCATGCTCTGCTGGTACATTGTAGAACAGATGTCCACAGGCAGAAAGTGTACAATGTAATAATGTGCAGTGTATCCCAAATATATTTATTTTGTTGTGTTGAACTTTACAGTAACACGTGCCTGTTTGTTTCATTCCATTTCTACTTTTTTCCCCCAAGTGCAATATTTAGAAGTGTGTGTGTGTGTGTGGTCACAAGCATTCTATTATAAAGACTGTCATGGCTAACTGCAATTTTAGTAAGACTTGAGTATCATCTGCAATAAAGTCTAGGCAACAAATATTGGATTGCTTTCTTTACATTTTTTGCCTGTGAGTTAGGTTCACATGAACCACTTTATTTTACACAAAGAGACTGATCATGTAGATCATATTCTTTGTTGTTTAATTAGTTAAAACCTGCATTTCCCCCTAGCAGGGATTTGTTTTGCATGTTTCGGTGCCGAAAAAGTCATTCCCTTCCTCCTGAGGAGCCTACACTGCTTCAAACATATTTTTTATGCTTTTCACTGACAGCTGCAACGCCATAATCAGCTAGGCCTATTGCCACGTGCTCTGCCCAAAATGCGGGCTTCACCAAATAGGCATAGGCCTACGAGCTTGTGATTTGAAACAATCCACAGCTAATGATCCTTGATTCCTCATGCTTTCTGGTGAAGTATTTTGATTGATTTTATTTATTTATGTATAAACAGGAGTAATTTACATAATTTGGCAAATGTATTTCCATTTGTTTACGTATTGGACCCGCTATGCCATTTCTCTCATGTTTTATTGGTTTTCATGTCAACTTTCTTTTGTTGTCCAGAAACTTAAGGCACAATCTAAGTCATATTAGAAACCCATCCTAGTTGTTGCATCTTTAGATTCCCCCTCTTGCTATATTTCTAACAGAGATTTTTCATATGCAACACCTATCAAGTACGCTGTTTAGAGTGGGTTTTCCTGCGAATTGCATTTTGGCAAATGTTTGAAAATAAGGTTTTATTGACTGCTTCATTACATGAGTTAGTTATGTGTTCTGTTAAGATGCATTACCATACTCTAAATGTGATTTCTGTCATTCTGAGCACCGTGGCTGGACGCTCTCATGGGTAATAAAAAAGAAAAATGGCAGGTAAATTTAAATCTTCCCAGTCACGTTTTCTCAGCTTTTTTTCTGATTGTATAACATTTCAAATCCTATTGCGGGGAAAACACAGCTATCCTGTTGTCATTTGAAATAAATGTGTATTTGTCACATGCTTCGTAAACAACAAGCGTAGACTAACAGTGAAACGCTTACGTACCGATAATAACACATGGAATAAATACACAATGAGTAACGATAACTTGGCTATGTACACTGGGTACTAGTACCGAGTGGATATGCAGGGTTACTAGGTAATTGAGTTAGATATGTACATATACAGTGGGGAGAACAAGTATTTGATACACTGCCAATTTTGCAGGTTTTCCTACTTACAAAGCATGTAGAGGTCTGTAATTTTTAGCATAGGTACACTTCAACTGTGAGAGACGGAACCTAAAACAAAAATCCAGTAAATCACATTGTATGATTTTTAAATAATTAATTTGCATTTTATTGCATGACATAAATATTTGATCACCTACCAACCAGTAAGAATTTCGGCTCTCACAGACCTGTTAGTTTTTATTTAAGAAGCCCTCCTGTTCTCCACTCATTACCTGTATAAAAGACACCTGTCTACACACTCAATCAAACAGACTCCAACCTCTCCACAATGGCCAAGGCCAGAGAGCTGTGTAAGGACATCAGGGATAAAATGGTAGACCTGCACAAGGCTGGGATGGGCTACAGGACAATAGGCAAGCAGCTTGGTGAAAAGGCAACAACTGTTGGCGCAATTATTAGAAAATGGAAGAAGTTCAAGATGACGGTCAACCTCCCTCGGTCTGGGGCACCATGCAAGATCTCACCTCGTGGGGCATCAATGATCATGAGGAAGGTGAGGGATCAGCCCAGAACTACACGGCAGGACCTGATAAATGACCTGAAGAGAGCTGGGACCACAGTCTCAAAGAAAACCATTAGTAACACACTACGCCGTCATGGATTAAAATCCTGCAGCGCTTGCAAGGTCCCCCTGCTCAAGCCAGCGCATGTCCAGGCCCGTCTGAAGTTTGCCAATGACCATCTGGATGATCCAGAGGAGGAATGGGTGAAGGTCATGTGGTTTGATGAGACAAAAATAGAGCTTTTTGGTCTAAACTCCTCTCGCCGTGTTTGGAGGAAGAAGAAGGATGAGTACAACCCCAAGAACACCATCCCAACCATGAAGCATGGAGGTGGAAACGTCATTCTTTGGGGATGCTTTTCTGCAAAGGGGACAGGATGACTGCACCGTATTGAGGGGAGGATGGATGGGGCCATGTATCGCGAGATCTTGGCCAACAACCTCCTTCCCTCAGTAAGAGCATTGAAGATGGGTCGTGGCTGGGTCTTCCAGCATGACAACGACCCGAAACACACAGCCAGGGCAACTAAGGAGTGGCTCTGTAAGAAGCATCTCAAGGTCCTGGAGTGGCCTAGCCAGTCTCCAGACCTGAACCCAATAGAAAATCTTTGGAGGGAGCTGAAAGTCCGTATTGCCCAGAGACAGCCCCGAAACCTGAAGGATCTGGAGAAGGTCTGTATGGAGGAGTGGGCCAAAATCCCTGCTGCAGTGTGTGCAAACCTGGTCAAGAACTACAGGAAACGTATGATCTCTGTAATTGCAAACAAAGGTTTCTCTACCAAATATTAAGTTCTCCTTTTCTGATGTATCAAATACTTATGTCATGCAATAAAATGCAAATTAATTACTTAAAAATCATAATGTGATTTTCGGGATTTTTGTTTTAGATTCCGTCACTCACAGTTGAAGAGTACCTATGATAAAAATTACAGACTTCTACATGCTGTGTAAGTGGGAAAACCTGCAAAATTGGCAGTGTATCAAATACTTGTTCTCCCCACTGTAGGTAGAGATGTGACTAAGCAACATGATAGATATAGCAGCAGCGTATGTGATGAGTCAAAAGAGTTTGTGAAAAAGGGGTCAATGCACATAGTCCCGGTAGCGTTAACTATTGAACTAACTATTTAGCAGTCTCTTGGCATTGGGGTAGAAGCTGTTCAGGGTCCTGTTGGTTCCAGACTTGGTACATCGTTACCGCTAATTGTGCTGTCTTTGTTATAGAGGGCCTGATTTACTGGGCCATACGCACTACCCTCTGTAGCGCCTTGTGTTCGGATGCCAAGTAGTTGCCATATCAAGCGGTGATGCAGCCAGTCAAGATGCTCTTAATGGTGCAGCTGTAGAACTTTCTGAGGACCTTTTCAGCCTCCTGAGGGGGAGAGGCGTTGTCGTGCCTTCTTCACGACTGTGTTGGTGTGTGGACCATGATAATTCCTTAGTAATGTGGACACAGAGAAACTTGAAGCTCTTGACCATTTCCACTGCAGCCCCATCGATTTGGATGAGGGCGTGCTGGGCCCTCTTACCTGTAGTCCACAATCAGATGTTTTGTCTTGCTGAAGTTGAGGGAGAGGTTGTTATTCTGGCACCATACTGCCAGGTCACGGACCTCCTCCCTATAGGCTGTCTCATTGTCGTCGGTGATGAGGCCAACCACCATCATGTCATCAGGTTAATGATGAGTTGGAATCGTGCACGGCCACGCAGTCGTCGGTGAACAGGGAGTACCTCCCAGAGTGCAAAGAACCTTGGCCTGACCCAGGACAACACCCTGTCGTTCTCTGCAAACATTAAAGCAGTGACTCGCTCCTGCAGATTCAGGCATTCGTAGAGTACGACCCTACCTCACACAGGAAGCGGCACAGGTCCTAATCCAGGCACTTGTGCTCTCCAATCTGGACTACCGCTACTCGCTGTTGGCTGGGCTCCCCGGTTGTGCCATCAAACCCCTGCAACTTATTCAGAATGCTGCAGCCCGCCTGGTTTTCAACCTTCCCAAGATTTCCCTTGTCACCCCGTTCCTCCGCACACTCCACTGGCTTCCAGTCGAAGCTCGCATCCACTACAAGGCCATGATGCTTGCCTATGGAGCAGCAAGAGGAATTGCCCATCCCCACCTTCAGCCTATGCTCAAACCTTTCTGCCACCTCTGGTCTCTTGGCCCTCCCTCTCAGCTCCCGCTCAGCCCAGTCCAAGCTTTTCTATGTTCTGGCACCACAATGGTGTAACCAACTTCCCCCTGAAGCTAGGACCACAGAGTCCCTGCCCATCTTCTGAAAGCACCTGAAACCCTACCTAACCCTATACTCAAAGAGTATCTTAAATAATCCCCCTCCTCACTACTTAGAGGAAAAGTGTACTTATTATGCCTCTGTGGTTTTCCCACCTAGCAATCGTAAGATGAATGCACTAACTGCAAGTAGTTCTGGATAACAGCGTCTGCTAAATGACTAAAATGTAAAATGAGGTGGCCGTGTTGAGTGTCAGCGTGACAGATGTTTTGTTGCCTACCCTCACCACCGGGGGGCGGCCTGTCAGGAAGTCCAGGATCCAGTTGCAGAGGGAGGTGTTCAGTCCCAGGGTCCTGAGTTTAGTGATTAGCTTGGAGGACAGATGTGAGTGCTACGAGGCGATAGTCATTTAGCCAATTTACCTTGACGGGACTTTGGTGGTTTGCTTGAAACATGTAGGTATTACAGACGTGGTCAGGGAGAGGTTGAAAATGTAATTGAAGACCCTTTCCAGCTGGTCAGCGCATGCTCTGAGTACGCGTCCTGGTAAACTGTCTGAATTTTAACCTGTTTAAAGGTCTTACTCCGCTACAGAGAATGAGATTACACAGTCATCCGGAACAGCTGGTGCTCTCATGCATGGTTCAGTGTTTGTTGCCTCGAAGCGAGCATAGAAGGAATTTTGCTTGTCTGGTATGCTTGCATCACTGAACAACTCGTGACTGCGTTTCCCTTTGTAATCTGTGATGTTTTGCAAGCCCTGCCACATCCGACGAGTGTCAAAGCCGGCGTAGTAGGATTCTATCTTAGTCCTGTATTGACATTTTGACTGGGATGTCGCTTCAGAGGTCGTAGTGGGATTTCTTGTAAGCGTCCGTAAATGTTATTGAATGAATCCCGGAACACATTCCAGTCTGTACTAAACAGTCCTGTAGCTTAGCGTCCGTTTCATCGGACCACTTCCGTATTGAGTGAGTCACTAGTACTTCCTGTTCGAGTTAGTCAAATGTTAGTCTGGAGTCCTGCCTATGGGCTTCCTAATGAGCCCTGGTCAAAGGTAGTGCACTATAAAGGGAATAGGGTGACATTTGGAATGCAGACAGGGACACTACTGCAGGTTTATACGGGTTGATCTTGGACATTGGCCTCTCACGGGTTCGACAGCCCCTCTGGGGTGGGGGTGGGTGGGTGCAGCATTTGGCCGAAGCACAGAAGAGACTAAATCAATTTGCTGAGCTACTGAACACTGCTTTGTGCCAAACAGTCAAACGCAACCTGCCCCCATTACGTAAGGCGGCGTATTATTAATTGTTTTTGCCGCAACGCATCTTCTTCCCTCGGCTTTAGATAACTGATGATAAAGGAAGAGAGAGAAAATACAAAAAAAAAAAGGTATTTATCTGATAACATTGTCTGGTTCCACAGATAACGATCTCCCCATTCTCACACTCAAAGGCAACGACGCTGAAGTTTATTCAAATGGGAATCTTAAATATAAGGAACAGACATGCAAGGGAGTGAGACGGAGAAAGGGAGAGAGAAGGATGGGGCGGTTGAGGGGAGCGATTTGCGTAAGATTAAAAGTGAGCAGCTTCATTTGGTAAGAATTTTAATGAAAGGCATACAGAGGTTTTTTTTCTTTTCTTTCCGAGATCTGATTTAAGATCAAGTATAAGTTTTGGAGCTCTCGCTCCTCCCCGCCTCCGGGAACAATCAGAACACAGTCACTCTGAGCTCATGTCAGTCTCCTGGGGGATGACCTCATGAAGGCCCAGCTAGCCCACCAATGGCCTCAACACACAAATATGTGCAATACATATCACATTGGGTAAAAATCCTGCAGGTTATTCTACTCGGTGTCCTAAGTAACACCCTATTCTCTATATGACCAGAGGCCCTGGTCAAAAGTAGTGCACTATAGAGAATAGGGTGCCATTTGGGATACATCCCTAGAAAGCAATAGTTTTTCAAACACAGCCAGTAGACTTGACTGTTGCATAGTTATTTATTAGTATTGCTACCTACCTGTATTGTTATATTGTTGTAGAGTTCTTTCATTTGTTTTGTTTGATTTGTGGTGCATATACAGCGGGTGAAATAAGTATTGAACACGTCACCTTTTTTCTCAGTAAATATATTTCCAAAGGTGCTATTGACATGACATTTTCACCAGATGTTGGTAACAACCCAAGTAATCCATACATACAAAGAAACCAAAACAAATAAGTTCAGAAATTAAGTTATGTGAAATGACACATGGAAAAAGTATTGAACACATGAAGAAAGGGAGGTGCAAAAAGGCATGGAAAGCCAAGACAACAGCTGAAAACTATCAGTAATTAAAAAGCAATCCAGCCCCCTGTCAGTGCAAATTAATATCAGCTGGTTCAGTCCCAACTGATGGCCTACAAAAAGGTATCATTGCCAAGGTGTCACACAAGACACATCTCATAATGGGTAAAGAGAGCAAAGAGCTGTCTCAAGACCTTCGCAACCTAATTGTTGCAAAACATAATGATGGCATTGGTTATAGGCGCATTTCTAAGCTTCTGAATGTTCCAGTGAGCACTGTTGGGGTCATAATACGGGTGGAAAGACAATCATTTCACCATAAATTTGACCCGACCAGGTGCTCCTCGCAAGATTTCTGACAGATGAGTGAAAAGAATAATCAGAAGAGTTGTCCAAGAGCCAAGGACCACTTGTGGAGATCTTCAAAAAGATCTGCAATTAGCAGGTACTGTTGTCTCAAAGAAAACAGTAAGTAATGCACTCCACCGCCATGGCCTGTATGCACGCTCACCACGCAAGACTCCATTGCTGGGGGAAAAAAAGCATGTTGAAGCTCGTTTAAAGTTTGCTGCACAACATTTGGAAAAGCCAGTGAAATACTGGGAGAATATAGTGTGGTCAGATGAGGTCAAAATTGAACTGTTTGGATGTCATAATACACACCATGTTTGGAAGAGAAATGGCACTGCACATCACCCTAAAAACACCATACCAACAGTGACGTTTGGAGGTGGGAACAGCAGTGAGGCTGCTTTTCAGCAAATGGTACTGGCAAACTTCACATAATTGAAGGAAGGATGAATGGGCAAGTTTACCGAGACATTCTTGACAAAAATCAGCTGCCATCTACCAGGATGATGAAGATGAAACGAGGGTGGACATTTCAGCAAGACAATGATCCCAAACACACAGCCAAGGAAACTCTCAATTGGTTTCAAAGAAAGAAAATAAAGCTGCTAGAATGGCCCAGCCAATCACCTGACTTAAATCCCATTGAAAATCTATGGAAAGTACTGAAGATCAAGATTCATAGAAGAGGCCCACGGAACCTTCAAGATTTGAAGACTTTTTGTGTGGAAGAATGGGCCAGAATCACACCAGGGCAATGCATGCGACTAGTTTCTCCAATACAGGAGGCTTCTTGAAGCTGTCATTACCAACAAAGGCTTTTGTACAAAGTATTAAATAAATATCAGTAAGTGTGTTCAATACTTTTTCCCTGTGGCATTTCACATTATTACACATAACATAATTTCTGAACTTATTTGTTTTGGTTTCTTTGTATGTATGAAAAAAAAATTGTCAATAGCACCTCTGGAAATATATTTACTGAGAGAAATGGTGACGTGTTCAATACTTATTTCACCCGCTGTATGTGATACTTGGTAGTCTGTCCTTATGTTTTTTTTTATTTAACCTTTATTTAACTAGGCAAGTCAGTTAAGGCAGGTAGCCTAGCGGTTAGAGTGTTGGGCCAGTAAAGGTAAGGTAACTGGTTTGAATACCCTATCCGACAGTGTCCTTGAGCAAGGCACTTAACCCTAATTTGCTCCAGGGGCTGACCCTGTAGGTAAGCAGTCATTGTAAATAAGAATTTGTTCTTAACTGACTTCCCTAGTTAAATAAAGGTTAAATAAAAAATATTTTTTAAAGAACCTCTTATTTACAAGGATGGCCTACACCGGCCAAACTCGGATGACGCTAGGCCAATTGTGCCTAGCGCCTCTCCCACTCAGGAGGCTGAAAAGATCTACAGCTGCACCATTAAGAGCATCTTGACTGGCTGCATCACCGCTTGATATAAACACTATAGATAATTTGCTTACAGGGATAGTTGATTATGCTTTTTCCACAGTTCCTGAACGTTTCCTTATTTCATGTACACTAACACTTTTGTCAATTATACAGTACATATACAGTGCCTTCAGAAAGTATTCACACCCCTTTACTTTTTCCACATGTTGTTATGTTACAACCTGAATTTAAAATGTGATTTTGTGTCACTAGGTTACTTTCTAAATGTAATCCTTTTGTTACAAGTTACATGTCAAATTGTAATCAGTAACGTAACTTTTGGATTACCCAAACCCAGTAACATAATCTGATTACGTTCCGTTACTTTTAGATTACTTTCCCCTTAAGAGGCATTAGAAGAAGACATGTATGTTACCAATTAAACGACATCTATTGCAGGATAAATCAATGTTACATTTTACATAGCTGGCCATATATGGATGTTATATTTACTTTATGGGTTGGTTATGTAGGCTTTTTCTAACCCTTCACTATCTACTGCATATAATAATACGTTTAAATGATGGGTGAGAATGCAAATCAATTGAATCCATTTTGATTATCAGCTCTAACACAACTAAATAATTCAGGGCTTATGAATACTTTCTGAATGCACTGCAGCTCTCCTTCTTATTAAACAAGTTAAAGCATTTTTAGTCCATGATAAAAACATTTTTAAAAAGCAATAGGCCTATATAGTGTTCTTTGCAGGAAAAAACATTAGTTTATCTGCTGGAACAGAATCCGCGGGTGCCTAAAATTGCTGTTAAATGTAGGAAAATTATTAGCATGTACAGGTTCTGCCCCTTTAGCTTCCACCCTTGCGCACACATGCGTGCGCGCACACACACATTTGCATGTTCTTATCTGGAGATAGTGTTAAAGCCCCCCCTATGCCATAGGCTACAGGTAGTCATTCTGTCTTGACATCCTGTGAATCAGCCCCCTTCAGATCCTCTGACCCATCTGCTCTCTTTCTGTTCTCTCTGTACTCTCTGTTCTGTCTGCATCTCCCCCTGTTCTGTTGCCTTCCATCCTTCCCTCACCTCTTACCACCCATCACTCACTTAGTCAGCCAGCCAAATGTGCCCAGGCAGAACCCTCCATACAGTCTATGGGCAGAAGAACTCAACCCAGTTTATGTTTGTTTGAGTCAAGGTGAAGGTGGGTAATAATATGAAGTTAACCCAGTTTGTTTTTGAGTCAAGGTGATGGTGGGTAATACTATGAAGTCAACTCAGTTTATGTTTGTTTGAGTTAAGGTGAATTTGGGTAATAATATGAAGTCAACCCTGTCATTCTCCCCTTTTGTTAGATTTTGGCTTTGGGAACTTCTTCCAGCCCGGGAAGCCCCTGGCCACGTGGTGCGGCAGCCCCCCCTATGCCGCTCCAGAGGTGTTCGAGGGACAACAGTACGAAGGGCCCCAGCTGGACATCTGGGTTAGACAATGCTCTTGTCTATGTCCTAAATGGCATCCCTATTCCCTCAATAGTGCCCTATTGGCCTTGGTCCAAAGTAGTGCACTATACAAGGATAGGGTGCCATTTTCACACACCTGCTCTGGAATGAGTCACACCTACTGCTAACTAGTCCCTCGGTGATGCACACTGAGTGTCCAAATGGCACCTTACTCCCCACATAGTGCACTACTTTTGACCCAACCCTATCAAAAGCAGTGCATATTATAGGGAATAAGTTGCCATTTGGGATGCAGCCAATTTGGTCAGCTGAGAGAAGGTGGGATGGATTTATATATATATATATATATATATATATATATATATATATATATATATATATATATATATATATATATATATATATATATATACTGGTCTTGATTGCATCGGGGATATGATTGTGAATCATCAACCCTAGTCAGCTGATCAACTGTTTGCTTTCCCCCTAAGCCTTGCAGTGATAAGTGTATGAGAATGACATCTTGCCATAAACCAAATAGCCCTACCTACCCTCTTTCAAAGGCGACCTTAAGACATCATGTGAGATCATAAGATCTCTTTTTATAGCCCTACCTGTATTACGGCATATTGAATTCGCCATCTCATACATCTAGGTGCCTTTGTACCTGATTGATCTAGTTATGTGAGTGTAATGATTTTTCCCACAGCAGCCCCTGACCTAGTGTGTCTGTCTGTCCTTGTGTGTCTCAATGTAGAGTATGGGGGTGGTGCTGTACGTGCTGGTGTGTGGCGCCCTGCCCTTCGACGGCCCCACTCTGCCCGTGCTCCGACAGCGCGTCTTGGAGGGTCGCTTCCGCATCCCCTACTTCATGACAGAAGGTGAGACTTTTTGCACCCCAAAAAAAGCCTGAAGTGACACCACTGCTCCCATGGAAAAACATAATCTGAAGCCAAACAGCAGTCTGTGATGTTGGAATTTTATAATTTGTTATTTAACGTTTATTTAACTATGCAAGTCCGTTAAGAACACATTTTTATTTATAATGACAGTCTACCCCGTCCAAACCCACCCGTAAGCTGGGCCGATTGTGCACCGTCCTATGGGACTCCCGATCACGGCCGGTTGTGATACAGCACGGGATCTAACCCGGGTCTGTAGTGATCCCTCTGGCACTGCGATACAATACCTTAGACCGCTTGCACCTCTCAGGATCCCACTCAGGAATGGGGTTTGTTCACTGGTGATGCTAACAGAGGACATTAAAGTGTCTATCCAAGAAACAACAAAGTGGACACCCCTCCACTAGTTTTGATAAACGGCTGATGGATAGGGCTATAGAAATATAACCTCCTCGAATCAATGGCTATGTATTGTTCATTTAAAAGTCCCCAAAAATGTATACTGAATAAAAATATAAACACAACATTCAACAATTTTTACTGAGTTACAGTTCATATAAGGAAATCAGTAAATTTAAATAACTTCAGTAGGCCCTAATCTATGCTTTTCACATGACTGGGCAGGGGAGATCCAGGCCCAGCGAATCAGAATGTGTTTTTCCCCACAAAAGGTCTTAATTACAGACAAAAATACTCCTCGGTTTCATCAGTTGTCCGGGTGGCTGGTGTCAGACGATCCCGCAGGTGAAGAAGCCGGATGTGGAGGTCCTGGGCAGAAGTGCTTACACGTGATCTGCCGTTGAGGCCGGTTGGACGTACTGCCAAATTCTCTAAAACAACGTTGGAGGCGGCTTATGGTAGAGAGATTAACATTCACATCTCTGGCAACAGCTCTGGTGAACATTCTTGCAGTCGGCATGCCAATTGCTTGCTCCTTCAACTTGAGACATCTGTGGTATTGTGTTTTGTGACGAAACTGCACATTTTAGAGTGGCCTTTTATTGTCACACCTATCAGGTGGATCGATTATCTTGGCAAAGGAGAAATGCTCACCAACAGGGATTGAAAACAATTTAAGAGAAGTAAGCTTTTTGTGCGTATGGAACATTTCTGGGATCTTTTATTTCAGCTCTTGTTGCGTTTTATATTTTTGTTCAGTATATGTACCAATCCGGGATTGCCCCTTTAACTGGCTGCTTGGAGCTCTTCAGAATCCACTCTGTCTCACCACTGCACATGAGTCTAGCAGGCAGGGAAAGCATAGACCGCTTTTGAAGTGAGGCTCTACTTCCCAGCGTGGCATAAATACCTGTTCACAACACCTGTCCAAAATGGAACCCAAATACTACTAGGGCAGGGAATTGCCAGGGACCTCATGATACAATATTATCATGATACTTAGGTGACAATACGATATGTATTGCAATTCAGTGTTCCAAGCATATTGTTTACCATATAACTGCTGCAGAGGGACAAGCGAGAGCCATTCATAAAGCATCTCAGAGTAGGAGTGCTGATCTAGGATCAGTTCCCTTCTGTCCATATACTGTACCTCTTAACCATTATGATCTAAAAGGCAAAACTGACCCTAGATCTGCACTCCTACTCTGAGACGCTTTATGAATATGGGAACTGATCCTAGGAGATCCTAACAGTGTTCCATTTGGTGATGGTGGTGCTTCAAAGCTAGAGAAGTCAGCATGTCAGTTAGAGCTAACACTATACGCTAGCCTGGTGAGATTAACTCTAGTCAGAGAGAGCCAGAGTCATTGTGTTTACATAACCTGAGGAAGAGCCAATGAAGTTCCAGCAGGGCTCTGCCAGCCCCCACTCTAGGGGTGGGGGCGATGGGGGGGGGGGGTGCTGGGTTGTGGGGGCTTTGTTCAGGGTACAATTTAGTCCATGTGAGAATGTAGGAGTGTAACTTAAGCCCCCTCCCTTCCTGCCTGCAGTCCCTTGGCCCGCTCCGGTCCTGTTCCCTCCTTTCGCTTCAGATGAGAAGAACAGAGTGCCGTTTCCTCCTACATTTCCTCCCCACATGTTCTCACTCTCTGCTACACACACACACTGTACGGTACAGTACAGATGCGCACTATAACAAACAGGTAGCGTTGTAATGGTAGTACACTACTTTTGTTAAAAGAGACAGAATGTTAACAGTCGAAAGAAAGGAAGGGTTAATCGTCCGGCTCTGAATACTTCCATGATGATGTCATGATGTACTCAAGAGAAAAGAATAGGGTCAATGTGGATTGCATAGTTTCTCTCTCTCTCTTACTCACTCACTCACATATCCCCATCTCTCTCTCGCTGGAAGTGCTCATTCGGAAGCAGAGCAGTCATCATACAGTGCATTCAGAAAGTATTCAGACCCCTTCCCTCTTTCCACGTTAAAATGTATTAAATAAATCCTCATCAATCTATAGACAATACCCCATAATAACAAAGCGAAAACAGGTTTTTAGACATTTTTGCAAATGTATAAAAAATACAAAACATATTTACATAAGTATTCAGACCCTTTGCTATGAGACTCAAAATTGAGCTCAGGTGCATCCTGTTTCCATTGATCATCCTTGAGGTGTTTCTGCAACTTGATTGGAGTGCACTTTATTTGTAAATGCACACACCTGTCTATATAAGGTCCCACAGTTGACAGTGCATGTCAGAGCAAAAACCAAGGCATGAGACGAAGGAATTGTCCGTAGAGCTCGGAGACAGGATTGTGTCGAGGTACAGATCTGGGTTAGGGTACCAAAAAATGTCTACATCATTGAAGGTCCCCAAGAACACAGTGGTCTCCATCAAATGGAAGAAGTTTGGAACCACCAAGACTCTTCCTCGAGCTGGTCGCCCGGCCAAACTGAGCAAGTGGTTGAGAAGGGCCTTGGTCAGGAAGGTGACCAAGAACCTGATGGTCACTCTGACAGAGCTCCAATGTTCCTCTGTGGAGATGGGAGAACCTTCCAGAAGGACAACCATCTCTGCAGCACTCCACCAATCAGGCCTTTATGGTAGAGGGGAGAGGGGGGAGGAGGGAGAGAAGGACAGAACGATGGAGATGGAGTAAAGAAAGCAGAGAGTCAAAATGAGAGAGGGATAGTAAGAGAACGGGAGAAGGGGCTAGAGAAAAAAGAGAGGGAGAGCCTGCTGTGCATTCCTGCCTAAACTCATCTGCTTTTCGTAGCATGGGTTGTGGAGGCGCTCCTTCACTCCTTCCCTGTGGCCGGCCCTTCTTCAATAGAACCGCTTTGTTCCACCGATGTAATGTTTCAGCCGGAGCTCTCTCTTCACTCAAACGGGGGTATTCTTCCCTCTGTACTCTCGGTACATGGTACATACAGTACTACTGTCTCGGGCTGTGTGTTGTGTATGGCCTGATGTGTCGGGGCAAATGTCATAAGTGACAAGAGAACACTTTCCTCTCTGTCATCAGACGTGAGGGCTCTCTGTTATGGTTCTGAGTACCAGGGATTGTTCATTGATTATTTTCCCCTTTCTCTCGCTCTCAATCTTTATTCCTCTTCTCCTACCCCCTCTCTTCCTCCCTCTCCCAGACTGCGAGCACCTGATCCGGCGGATGCTGGTGCTGGATCCGTCCAAGCGTCTGTCGGTGGCCCAGATCAAGGAGCACAAGTGGATGGTATTGGACGTGCCGGTGCAGAGGCCAATGCTGTACCAGCAGGAGAGCGACCTGGGCGTGGGCGAGTACAGCGAGCAGGTTCTGCGGCTCATGCACAGCCTGGGCATTGACCAACACAAGACCATAGAGGTGAGAGATGACCGAGAAAGCGATGGTGCCTTGTTCCTTATATAGTGCCCTACTTTTGACCATAGGACAATATGTACTATAGCCTTTTGGTGGCCCTAAGCAAGATTTGGTTGGACCCCCCCCCCCCCCTTTTTTGGCAAAACAACAAGTTTTTGAGACCCAGACTGAGTTAATTTTTTGGCAAAGTAGTGTGCCAGTGTGAATATTGTCTGTATCTCTAATGATACCCTATTATTAGTATTGGTGTTAGTACAGGTGTGGTCCTCTGTAGCTCAGTTGGTAGAACATGGCTCTTGCAATGCCAGGATAGATTCCCGGGGCCACCTATACCTAAAACATGTATGCCCGCAAGAATGTAATTCGCTTTGGGTTACAAATTCACTCCTAGATACTCTAGGCATCACTCTGGACCCAGACAGTGAACTATTAATGTTTTTTTACTTGCAAAAGTGCCCCTATTACTTCCATTAATTGTTAGCTAGCGGTGGCTAAAGTTGGCTGAAGTTTGTAATAATAAAATTATAATTATTTGGTGGGTGCTTATATTTGTCCTATGTCACACATGTACAAGTGTGTATTATACGCATGTGTGATTTGGAAATGTGTTTTTTTACATCCCATCCTAGAGCTGGGTCACAGCTAAGGTCAGCCATTATCAACAGCGACCCTGGAGCAATTAGTGTCTTGCTGAAGCGCAAATCGACCGATTTTGTTACCTTGTAGGCTTGGGATTCTAGCTATCAACCTTTCGGTTACTGGTCCAACGCTCTAACTGCTAGGCCTGCATGTAGTGACTGTTTCAAGAAAACCTAACAATGTATTACAGTTTATCCTGTTTAGTACTTTCAGGGTGAGGAACAATCTAACATCAAGTTGTAAAATATTTAACTATCCCTTTAAAAATGCACTAGGCAGAAATATTGTATTTTCAGCTGTTTGAAGCAGGTGTACAAAACCGAAAGTCACTTTTCTATGTGAATTTGGTTGGGTCGCCCAAAAAGTTACATATTGCAGCTTTAACCTGGTGTGTCTCTTCCTGTATCCAGTCTCTCCAGAACAAGAGTTACAACCACTTTGCTGCTATCTACTACCTGCTGGTGGAGCGTCTCAAGGCCCACCGCTGCAGTTTCCCTGTGGAGCAGCGGCTTGACGTTCGCCAGCGCCGGCCAAGCACCATCGCCGAGCAGACTGTCGTCAAGGTAACTCCCGCTGTCTTCGTTGAAAGTTTTCGGCGTCACAAAGCAGATTTGTCTCTGTGGTGCATTAGTAGGGGTCTCTGTGGTCATAATGATCAAGGACATTTACATTCACACACCTGGCTGTTCAAAGAACGTATTCATTTAATTCATTAAACATATTTTCTCTTCCTTTCAATGTCCTCTATCATTTTTCCTCTTTCTCAATCTATCCATTCAACTTCCTTTTTCTCTCTCTTTGTCTCTTTATGTTACCTTTCACCCTCTTCCTCTCTTTCTTTGATTTTCCCTCTATCCAACTTGTTTTCCTCCTATCTCTCTCGCTCTCTCTGTACCCCTCCATTTATCTCCCTCACAGCCGAGTGAGTTGAGCGGTCTCCTGCCCCAGGGGGTGCGGGGTCTCCTACGCTCCCCAGCCCTGCCCCAAGCCTCTGTCGATGCCTTCAACTTCCCACTGTCGCCGCTTCTGCCCGAGCACAGCTTCATGGTCGAAGACGTGGCCACTCCTAAAGTAAGTCACGACGCCAAACAAGTCGCGCCATGTCATCGAAGTCTACGAGCTGTTTTGAACCGAAGCACCCCAGCCTGTAGACACCCACTATGTGGAGTGTTATCCAGTTTTCCAGCTGGATAACACTATTGAGTTAGTGGAATTAAGCATTTTGATATATATGCGTATTTGGGAAGTCCAAAGAAAACATAAAGGAGAGTGTCATCAAAAAAATAAAATAAAAAATACAGAGTGGCACCGCCCTGAGTGGTCGCCTGTTAAGCAGCTCCCGTTGTCGTGCATTAATTGTTGTTTTAGTTCGTTTTCTTTCGTCTATTTTCTTTAGTTTTATTTTTTATTTTGCTACAGTCGAACTATAACAGTTCAGGATTATGGATTTTATGGATTTTATCGCAGCTGAACGTCGACAGGAGTCGTCAACTGTTATTGTTTACAGCAGAGCCCAGCTCCTGGATTTAGCCCACGCAGCGCTGCTGCTCCCCAGGGAAAAGTTTGATATTCCGGACGAATTGAAAAGACGACGCCGTGGATGCAGGGCGGGATTGAAATGTAAGGCAAAGCGGAGGAGGTTCAAGTACAAGCCGGCTATACCGTCTATTATTATGGGCAATGTTAGGTGTCTACATAACAAGATGGATGAGTTGGCGGGACTTGTTCGAGGACAAAGGATTTATCGTGGAACGAGCCTAATGTGTTTTACTGAGAATTGGCTGAACGGTAACATCCCCATACAGAACGTCACTATCGACGGTTTCCAGACCATCACAGCGGACAGGGATCGCGTCTCTTCCGGTAAGAGTAAGGGTGGTGGGCTGGCTTTATTAGTTAACAACAGATGGTGTCATCCGAAACATATTACTCTTAAGGAACAGTTTTGTAGCCCGGACATTGAACTGCTAGCCGTTAGCCTGAGACCCTACTATCTACCTAGGGAATTCACGGCGGCCATTGCTGTTATTGTTTACATCCCGCCCTCTGCTGACGCAAACGCAGCGTGTGACGTCATCCACTCTGTTATCGCGAGGTTACAGACAGCGCATCCCAGTGATTTTTTTGCAATTTCGGGGGATTTTAACCATGCATCTCTCTCTTCAACGCTGCCCACGTTCAAACAGTTCGTGAAGTGCCCAACCAGGAATAATAAAACTCTGGACTTGTTATATGCTAATGTGAAGGATGCATACAACTCCACTGCACTCCCTCCCCTCGGTAGATCGGATCACAACCTTGTCCACCTCACCCCACTCTACAGGCCTATGGTCCAACAGCAGCCTGCAACCACCAGGACTATTAGGAGATGGTCCCCAGAGGCGAATGAGGCCCTACAGGACTGCTTTGAAACAACAGACTGGGATGTGCTCTGTGAGGCTCATGGGGAGGACATCGATGGACTCACTGACTGCATAACAGACTATATTAATTTTTGTGTAGGCAACACTGTACCCACCAGGAAGGTACGCTGTTTCCCAAACAATAAACCCTGGGTCACCAGCGACCTGAAGGCCCTGCTGAATGAGAAGAAGAGGGCCTTCAAGGAGAAGGACAAGGACAAATTGAAATGCGTCCAGAGGGAGCTGAAGTTGCGGATTGCTGAGGGGAAGAGAGTGTATAAGGAGAAGATGGAGGACAAGCTGAGGCAGAGCCAGGTGAGAGAGGTGTGGAAGGGTATGAGAAATATCACTGGCTTCAAAAAGTCAAACAGTGGGCAGACGGAGGGGACCCAGGACAGAGCCAATGAGCTGAACCAATTTTTTAACAGGTTTGATACTGGCACTGTCCACCTCCCCTCCAGCTCCCCAGACCACACACCCTCACGGCTATCCCACCCCCACTTTGCTCACAGCACCTCTGCTGAGACAATCAGTGACCCCCACCTCCGCCCCTGCCCCCCCTGGACTGATCCTCAACACCCCCCTTCCCCCCACCTCCCCACCTGGGCTGGCTTTCACCACCAACCAAGTGAAGAGAGAGCTGGAGAGACTACACCAGTGGAAAGCGGCGGGCCCTGATGGCATCAGCCCAAGGGTGCTGAGGGTCTGTGCTGACCAACTGTGTGGAATACTCCAGCGTCTTTTCAACCTTAGCCTGAGCCTAGAAAGGGTCCCTGTGCTGTGGAAAACATCCTGCCTCGTCCCAGTGCCCAAGAAGGCACACCCCACTGTCCTGAATGACTTCAGACCTGTAGCGCTAACATCCCACATCATGAAGACCCTGGAAAGGTTAGTCCTCGCTCACCTCAGACCCCTGGTGTGTTCATCAATGGACCCCCTGCAGTTTGCATACCAGCGCAACATCGGGGTGGATGTTGCAATCATCTACCTTCTGCAGAGGGCCTACTCTCACCTGGACAATGCAGGTTGCACTGTGAGGGTCATGTTTTTTGACTTCTCCAGTGCCTTCAATACCATTCAGCCCCTGCTACTGGGTGAGAAGATGAGGAGGATGAAAGTGGAAGCACCCTTAGTCTCCTGGGTCACAGACTACCTGACCGGTAGGCCACAATTTGTGCGACTACAGAGCTGTGTGTCAGAACGGGCAGTTAGCAACACAGGGGCCCCCCAGGGTACGGTCCTGTCCCCCTTCCTGTTCACCCTCTACACCTCAGACTTCAGATATAACTCTGAAACATGCCACCTACAGAAGTTCTCGGATGACTCTGCTATTGTAGGGTGCATCAGGGGTGGGCAGGAGGTGGAGTACAGGAGCACAATCAGTGACTTTGTGTTGTGGTGTGAGCAGAACCACCTTCAGCTCAACATCAGCAAAACTAAGGAGATGGTGGTGGACTTCAGGAGAACCAAGGCACAACTGACTGCAGTCCCTATAAAGGGGATGGATGTGGAAATGGTTGAGTCATACAAGTTCCTGGGTGTCCATATGGACAACAGACTGGAATGGGCTGGTAACACCGGGGCCCTGTACCAAAAGGGCCAGAGCCGACTCTACTTTCTGAGGAGGCTCAGGTCCTTCAACGTGTGCAGTAAACTACTGCATACCTTCTACCAGTCTGTGGTGGCCAGTGCCATCTTTTTTGCAGTGGTGTGCTGGGGAGCAAACATCAAAGTCGGTGATGCTTCTCGGGTAAATAAGCTGATCAGGAAGGCTAGCTCTGTCCTGGGGATGAGCCTTGACACTCTAGAGGTGGCGGCGGAGAGATGGATCCTGGCCAAACTGCTGGCCATCATGGACAACGTCACCCACCCTCTGCACGCTATGGTTATGACGCAGAGGAGCACTTTCAGTCACAGACTGATCCCACCACGGTGTGCCAGAGAGCGCTACAGGAGGTCCTTCCTGCCGGCGGCTATGAGACTGTATAATGCCTCACCGGGGTGCCGTGCCGTCGGCAACATAGATCTGGAACTGTTGGGGTGCTAGGACCTAGTTTAACAATTATGCATCCATCCGTGAGTAACTCTGGTCCGTCAGCACTCATCCACTCAGGACCTATTTATTCATACAGGTCTGTATATACATACTCATGTACAGTTGTTATATTATATCACATGCAATATTGTAAGTAATTATTGGACGTAGGCATTCACTCAGGAGTGCATATTAGTATCCTGCCAGTTGCACCTTTTCTCATTGCTTTTAGTATATCGAATGTGCAATAAGTGCAGTTGTCTGTAATTAAACCCTGCGCACTAAGGACTGTATTTTAAGGGAATTACTATTATTACCCCAAATGATATCATACACACATTTAGCTATTAAAGTATCTCTTCCTGTCATTTACCTGTACAGTTTGTGTAAACATGCAAGTATTCACTTATCTGTAAATATAACTGTATACCTAACTGTACAGCTATTTTAACCATGCAAAATTTTCACTTACCTGTTCATTTACCCAGTCTGTCTATTAAGTAAACTATTATTACCCTCACTCATATCATACGCATTTTTAGCTACTGAAGTATTTCTCTGCCATCGACCTGTATAGTATAGTTAACCATCCAACATCCACCAACGTATAGTGTACATATTCAGCCAACCACCCATACTATGCAATGTCCTTTTTATAGCTTTTTTTTGCACTCCAGATATCTTGTATTTCTATACTTTTTCATACTGCCGCTCTATGTATCATGTACCGTGTATCTGTCTTTTGTGTACTTTCGTTGTGGCATTTTGCACCTGCCCTGTGTTTTTGTTGTAGCTGCTTGACAATGAAATTTCCCCCCCGGGGGATCAATAAAGTACCTATCTATCTATCTATCTATCTAAATGGATTGGCATTTTAGACACGCTTAAATGCTATATCCATACTAATTCTGATATACAAATTATAAACATTATGTTTACACTGAAACACACGCATGGTCAGTGTCATGTGGGAACAGATCTGGGTCGTGCTCATTAGGGGACATCGTAGCGGAAAAAATTGCAACGCAAACAAATATCGATGTTCCTATTGGACAAACTCAGGGAGTACCTCCCCTGTTTGAAAACGTTTCTAAACGTTTTCTCCCAACTGAACAACACCCCGTGGAGCACTGATTGCAACAGAACAGGGGTTGACACTTACAGAGGACTGATCCTCCCCCCCAGGCCACCCCAACCCCGACTGGCCACTGCTGTTGAGTTATCCAAGAGAGGACTCTTGTCTTGTCTGTTTTGTTTGTTTTAGCCCACTTATCGTGCCTTATCCTTTCTCCCTCCCTCCCTCCCCAGGGGGCTCTTTGTTCAAGGCTGTCCCCAACTCCCCATAACCAGTCTGCGAGAGAAGGGAGCGTTGCCAGTTTGGCACTCAATACAAAATCAGCGGAGGAGTGACACAGTCCAGCCCAAGTCCACTCTTACCCCTTGTAATACCTTGTGTGGGAGCTTCTAGCTAGTTCCGACTGAGAATGCATCCTAAATGGCACCCTACTCCCTATTTAGTAGTGCACTGCTTTTGTCCTGGGCCCTGGTCAAAAGGGGTGCACTATAAAGGGAATATGGTACCATTATAGTGCACTGCCTTTGAGGCTCTGGTCAAAAGTAGTGCACTATATAGGGAATAGGGTGCCATTGGAGATGCAGCCTGAGTGTTGGATGGTGGTGTTTACCTCACAGTTATGTTATGAAAGCGCTCTGACTCACATTTCACATAAGCTGGGAACATGACCGCGTGTCTGTGTTAACCTCGTTAAAATCCCCTGTCCTATTCTGACCCCTCCTGACCGGCACCTGCTGCTAATGCTACTTGGCTGGCCCCCTTTCTCTCTTCTGTGTCCCAAATGGCACTCTATTCCCTATATAGTGCACTACTTTTGTGCACCCTGCCCTAGCCACAGCCTGGTTGTCATAGGGGTAATGGAGGGATGTGCCTTGCCCTGTGAGCAGCTCCCCAGAGCCCTTAAAGCTGAGGCACTGGGCTGGCTGGTTCTAGCATTAACCGCACGGCAGGCAAGGCACAGCTGCCCCTCGTTAGCTTACGTAAGCCACTCCACTTAGCCCTGTCTGTCACTGGCTGGGGCCACACATCTGACGTGACAGTTGCCAATTCTCTACAGCTCAGGCATAGTCGAGACCTCTTTCCCCCCTCACACAAACAAACACACACACACACACTAGGACCACATGCACACTTAGCATTGGCCCATGTGACATCCGTTGTACTCTTTCCCCTGCAGGTCTGGACTCAGACTCTCTCCCTCTCTGATAAGTGTCTGTCTTTATCTGTGCCAGACATTGACCTTTTCTTCCAGCCTGGCCAGGCTTTAGCGTTCGACTTCACTCCTGATGTCAGCACTCTGCATTGAGCAACCTACCAATCCCCTGCTTGCTGCTGTGTTTTGAACAACTGCCTTACACACAGACCCTATACTAGTTTTATTTTGACCACTTCATTATTTATCACTTTTTTTCTTTTTTCTTTTTTTACTGACATAATATACTTTAAAAAATAGATATTAACCCTCATAAAAAAATGCTGTGTAACCAGCAGACTTGCTCGAGATTAAATCAAAGCAACGCTTAAGTTTTATCTTGGCGAGTGAACACGGCGGACCGCTCAAGAACAAAGAACTAGCATGATCTCAGCAGGATGCTGCCTGTTGAGGCAGTTCCCTCTACCCTCCCTCACTCCTGATGAGCCCCTGCTAGCTCTAGGCACTGTAGGTACTAGGAATGAGTCCCAAATGGCACTCTGTTACCTATTTAGTGCTCTACCTTTGGTCAAACTAGTGTACTAAATAGGGTGTAGTGTGCCCTTTTGGATGCGCACTAGGGCAGTGTGCAGTAATAGCCTGGTGTGGCCTGGGTTCGAGCAGCCAGCCCCTCTCCCTCCCCAGTGTGTTGAGTAACAAGCAGCATTCCTGGCCCAGCACGCTTCAGGAAACTGGGATCAGGAATTGTACAAAGCAGCTCTGACTGGAGGAGCCCAGGGTTCTGGTTTCCCCGGCAACTCATTCAGATGATCTGTGTCAGCAAGGGGTGTGTGTGTGAGAGAGAGACAGACAGACAGTGTGCATGCGAGTGCGAGAGAGATTTGTGTCGGAGGGAGACATTTGTGTGTGAGAGACTGAGCAAGAGACATTGTGTGTGTGTGTTTGATGAGCGAGCCTGATTGTGTCTCGGTGTGCCTATGTCTGTGGGAGAGTCTCTAGCTGTGCTTTCGGCCAAAGTACACTTCCTGTGCATGCATTCCAGACTTCCACCCCTCTTCCCCTCTCACAGTGTCTGAGCAACGGGGGAAAAGGGAGGGTGGGAGAGAAATGGCAGACACATTTTGTTTATCCATCCAGTCCCCACACCTTGCAGTAGATTGTATGTTTCCGTAGGTCCAAAGCTGTCCACTCAAATAAGTAAAGTGCACCCTCTGGATGTGTACGTTAGGGGGAAGCTGCCTGGTCATGAATTAACAGAGAAAGGAGCCATGTCCTGATGAATGGTTTCACCCTCTTAGGCCGTGTGTGTGTGTGACAGAGGAGGAGGTCCCATTCACGTCCATAGAGTCCCCGTAGAGATTTAGGAATGGACCTAAATGGGGAGAGTGAAGTGTAAGTGAGACCCTCTCGCATGATGAGTAACCTTGCCTGGGTGCTGGAAACTCACGTTAGCTCCCTAAAGATAATGCCCTGAGAGTCTGGGTTGGAAACCCAGTTCCATCCCCAACTCTATAGAGAGTATGGATTAAAAGCTCTTTTGCTAACACCTGGCACTTGAGCATTGATGTGGAAAGGCAAATAATGATTAATATGCACTGTCCCTGTGAAATACATTTCATAAACACATTTCATAAATGTATTAAGCTAAATGAATTGCTCCAGCAAGCATCTCACCGTGCCACTCCCTGTCTTTGCCTTTTAGGTGAATGGCTGCATGCTGGACCCCCTGCCCCCCACAGTGCTGCGCAAGTCCAGCGTGTCGTCACCCAGTAACATGATGGAGACGTCCATCGACGAGGGCATAGAGACAGAGGAGCCTGACGCCGAAGACGACCCCTCCCACTTCTTCTCCGCCTTCCAGACGGCCCGCTTCGGCCAGCGCCGACACACCCTTTCCGAGGTCACTAACGAGCTGGGCACTGTCATCAACCAAGGTCAGAACTGAACCACGGTTCTGGGACATTGGAGAATCATATACGCCATTGGCTAGATAGGGAACATAGGGCTGTGTTCATACAATTAATTGTTGATCTGCTAAGTCAGCAAGTATTGCGTTTGTGAATGGTGAAAATGTTCGCTTCCAGTGGAAATTTTTATTTTAAAGGCACCACATTTATTGATGGGTGGATGGACTGGGTTTATTTATGATATCTAGCTAAGGCCAGAGGGGTAATACTAAAAAGCAGGATCAACAAGTTAACTTTGATTAATTACAATAGATTTTCTGGTTAATTTAAGAAAGCTAAACTTAGTGTGTTTTTGTTGTGGAGGCAATTAGACCATGTCCATTGATGCTTATCTTCTTTAAAATATTATATTTATTGATCATGCTTTGTAGTATTACCCCTCTGGAATCTTTCCTAACCAGCGACCTTACCTGGAAAACGGGCTGTGACAATTATGGAATTTTGAGTAACGATTAATTGTCATGCAAATAGCCACGTTTATATTCATAATAGTATTTATTTTTTTGCTTGTGATGAATCTTTGAAAATGTACAACACAGCTTTAGTGATACCCTTGTCTCAATAACTATTGGTTTTGAAAGCTTTGAACTTTTGGAAATTAAGCGTCTCTTCCCGACCATGCCGTTCTGCTCGTAAAAAATGTAAACTGCTATTGGGTAAACTATATCTACTTGAATATAAAGTTGAATCCCCTCTTATCATGACATGAATGTATAAAAACAACAAAATATATATATATTTTTTTGTTCACGGTTATTGTCCATAGTGTCGGTTACACATTTATATGATAATTGTGCCAGCCCTACCCGGAAAAACCTGTGACCCTAATTAGAGCAATATCCAATCCACTAGTAGTACTGTCAATGAACCCTTGCTTTCCTGTATTGCTGTGAACCAACAGGTAAACTGTTCACCATGGGCCACAACCCGTCCCTGGGCAGCGTGGACTCTGACATGGGCTACGACATGGGCTCCTTGCACAGTGACCTGGGTCTGCTGGAGGACGCCCCCTCTCTCAGCGAAGTAGTCCTGGCCAACACCCACAGCTCGGGGTCCCACGTGACCCAGGGCCCCTTCATGAGCCAGCGGCCCCCCAACCCCACCATGCAAGCCCTGAGCTCCCAGAGGAGGGAAGCTCACAACCGCTCACCCATCAGCTTCAGGGAGGGCCGCCGCGCCTCCGACACCTCCCTCACACAAGGTAAGATCCGCTGGTTGCCTCTTTCTCTCTTCTCTCTCTCGCTCTATCTAGCTCTCTGATGATTCATTTTGTGAATCAGACTGTGCTTTGAAAGTTTGGCCCACATAGCTCTGTTTTAATGTTTCATCCCATAGCAGAAGCACCCTGTGAAGTAACTCAATTAATAGAAAGCTTAAAATGTATATACAGGAGGTGTGTGTGTGTGTGTGTGTGTGTGTGTGTGTGTGTGTGTGTGTGTGTGTGTGTGTGTGTGGTTTTTTTTTTTTTTCCCCCAGCTACCTCTTCAGTCTGCACACACACACCCAGCAGGAGCTTAGTCACCAGAGCTCCAGTACTTTCTAAGGGCTGTTTGAAACGTCAGTAAATCAGCATGCCGCTGCAGGGGGAGTTGTGGAGGAGCGTCTCAAATCTTTATATAGCCTTATCATTAGGATGAGTCAGGTCCCATGGTTCACGCCATCAGGAACAGTCACCCATCCTTTTAGGAGCCGGAGATGGGTTTTATTACAACCACCAATACACACACACACACACACACACACACACACACACACACACACAGACACACTGACGTGCATACTCTCCCTGCAGGCGGTGGAAGAAGTAGGCTAGAAGTGATAGCTATGTAATTTCAGTCGGATAGATACAAGGAAACTGGATTATAACGATTAGTTTGGATGCTAACTATGTTGTTAGGTCTGGTTGCGTTCCAGCAGCATTGCTGAAACACTAACTCCCAACTCTATTTTGTCAGGTCTGGTTGCGTTCCGGCAGCATCTCCAGAACCTGGCACGGACCAAAGGCATCCTGGAGCTGAACAAACAGATGTACGAGCAGATGGGCTCCGGGGAGGACCCATCCTCCGTGAGGACCATTGGGCCCCATGCAAACCTGCAGAACCTGCTGGACCCCATGCTGCAGGTCAGTACTGCAGGTCCACAGTGTTGGTAGAGGATGGGACAGACAGACAGCGAGATAGTTAGTGACAAGTGATTATTTAGCCAGCCAGCAGGTGAATCACAGAAAAGGCTGTTTTATATAATGCCCGTCTGGACGAAGAGGTAGCCAATTGTCTCCTTGTTGACCGTCAGTCAGCCCCGTGTGCTGCACAGAGTGAGAGAGTGACAGAGAATCATTGTTGTGAGAAAACAATCAGTAAAGTTGAAAATGCGCTGGAAACCCATTTAACTAGTATTTCTTTTTATTCGGTACATGGGAATTTACCTCTATTTTTATGTGCACTAGGTCATCACGTACAGCGTTTTATTTGCAACAAGTCAAATCTCTTCAAAACTTAGAAAGAAGGGGAATCTAAAGATTCAACAACTAGAATGTCTTACTAATATGACTAGGATTCAACAACTAGAATGTCTTACTAATATGACTAGGATTCAACAACTAGAATGTCTTACTAATATGACTAGGATTCAACAACTAGAATGTCTTACTAATATGACTAGGATTCAACAACTAGAATGTCTTACTAATATGACTAGGATTGTGCCTAGTCATATTACAAAGTTTATATGAAAACCGATACAAAAGGAGAGAAATGCTGGTTTCAATGGTAGTCTTTATAAAATAATTTTCTCCATGTTTCTATGGTCAGATCTTGCCTAGGCTACTATTATGAAGTAAAATATTCAGGCTTCAAACTATTTAAGTATGTTTTCAAAATGCGAACTGCCTCCAGCTCACATTGCAAAGTGGTGGGTAATACACTGATAGCATGCCTACCGTTACCTATGCACTTGAATGGTGAATGGAAGGTGTGCTTCAATTACCAGTTGAGAAATAAAAATAGTAGCTATTTTTAATCGTGGTGTTCAACACGCATGCAATTGCATTTAGAATTGTTGCGAAATGACTGGACTTATAAAAGCACGTTTGACTCCAGCAGCAACAAGCTGAGGAGCTACAGCAGCTCTAGCACTGTCTAGACAAGTGAGATTTAGCTCAAAATAGGCTCTGTATGCTACGCTCATGTGTTGAATAAGATGCATGACAACTAACGACAATACACATGCACCAATTTAATTCCACAAAATTAACCTACAGGCCGATAAGCATGACAGTCAAATGTATATCCATCAACTGATATTTCCATCAATTAATAAAAAACATTATTTTTCAATGGGATTGTTTTTTAATCCCGGTCAATTTGGTCGCTGACAATTTGATCTGCATTTCTTATTTTTGGGGCCAAAAGCCGGCAAACGGAATCCCTGCTCCGTGTTTGTGTGTGCGTAGGCTGTCTGTAACCCTGTAAGATTGTAAGTGTAACCTCTGAACTCTTCTGTGTGTTTTCAGGGGGAGGCATCTAAGCACGAGGATAACTTAGCTTTATACCATGGTGGCGCCCAACCTCTACTGTCCCGAAGGCAGAGCCTGGAGACACAATATCTCGCACACAGACTACAGGTACTAAAACACCACTCAATCTGTCTTATATGTATAGAAATATTTATTAAAGGAGTAATCAATTACAATAAAACAATGACAAAAAATATGTTGTATGCATTACTGTAAGATTTTATCTCTGTTTCATTGTCACTTTATATCTATCAATGTTTATGGATGGCACATTTGAGACTAGTCTATATCATTGCAACCAAAGATATAGTTATTGAATCCCTCCTATTCCCCTCGCTTTCCCTTACAGAAAGCTAGTGTTATGGCTAATGTGAGTCCTGCTAGCTGCCAGCTCTTCTGTAAGGAGAATCCTCGGAGCCTAGAGCAACAGCTGCAGGAGCATAGGTACATTATTACACTATTCACACGATATCGCCTTCTTATTTTTCCTGGTTGTCGCTATGAACTATATTGCTATCTCTTCAGGTTGCACCAGAAAAGGATGTACCTCCAGAAGCAGACCCACCTCCAAGGCTACTTCAACCAGATGCAGATAGTGGAGGGTTCCTATCCAGGGGACCCAGGGGCCCCTCCACAGCAGCAGGGGGCAATGGCTGGGGCCCACCAGCAGCAGGGCAGCTCCCAGGCCTCCCCTCCCTACACCCAGGCCCTCAGCCCCCTCATGGAGCCCAGTGCCAACCAGGTCTACGACCCCTACCTGGCCCAGCACTACCCCCACCCTCAATCCCACCTCAGCCCAGTGCTCGTGCCCCCCGGCATGGCCGGCCAGCTGCAGAACCAGTACCCCAAGGCCCTGGGCTACAGCTACCAGCTGTGTGACCAGCAAGGCCAGTTCCACTCCCTCCAAGAGACACTTTATCCAGAGCAATACGAGTTCCCCCTGGACCCCGGGCAGCCGCACCCGCCTGGCCCAGGAGAGGCCCCTGTTGCTGGGTACGAGGGGCTGGCGCTCACCGCCGAGCTCCAGGACTCCTTTCTGGACAGCGAGATGATGGAGACTGTAGACTCGCAGCACGGCTTCGTACTGGTGAACTGAAGCTGGTAGAACTGTGGGGAGAAAGCAGTATTACCGACAGTTGAAAACCTACACAGCATTATGTCGTAGATGTCATGGAGTGGAGTTGGGGGTCAAGGTACAGGGGAAAGGGGGAAGTGTTTTTTTTTTTTTTTTTTTTGTATCAATGAATACTATTTTTTTGTTGTGGTGAACCAACCTCAGAACCTTTCTACCAAAATCCTCCCCATCTCCCTTCTTCCCACTTCTCTGTTCCCATCAGCCCTATGCCAGGACGGCTGCCTGGGTGATGGGTGCGTGCCAGCATGGCTGGCTGGCTGGGTATGTGTGGATGGATGGATGGATGGATGGATGTTGCCATGATGGGGGTATCACGTGTGAAGTGATATCGCTCCACAGGAACACAACTGCCTCAAAGGTGATTGCAGCCGCAGCGGCCTCGTCGAGAAGAAGAGCTGGATGATGCAAGAAGACTTGGCACAGTTTGGTCGTTTTTGGAAGACGTGCACAACGGAACTTGGCTTACCGAAAGCACAAACCAAACGACAAAGATGCTATTTTGTATTGAAATAGGACAAGAACTCTCAAAAATACGTTGTTTTGACGTAGTAAAAAAATAATAAAAAAAATAACAAGAGACAAAGTAATTAATTAATTAATGCGCGCTTGATAAGTGCAGTGTTAGTCAATATTTTATTGTGGCAATATTGAAGCAACATATCCATCTGGGACTGGGGAGCCACAAGGCTTCTTCCTCACCAGAAAGTCGTACTTTAATGTGTGACGTTTTTCGGGACAATTCCAGTATGATGACTCACAGCCAACATATCCACTGTGACAGCTCATCACCGCGTAGACCATGATGATGTGATCAGGTGATAATCCCCCCCACCAATCCCATCGCAGTGTATAAAAAACAAATACAATACAATATTTAATGAAGAGAAACATGACTTGTGTTCATGTTCCTTGTAAATCGGGTAGATATTTCCAACAAACTACACAAATCAATTTGTGAGGTCCTTTGCTTCACTAAGTTAAATCCAATCAAATCAGTTTGCTCCGCTAGTGTTGAGTTAGGTGAGAGTTTTATCTCCAGATTGTGCCCTTATACCTCCTGTGGTATGCAGCTGATGTGAGCCTAACGGTGTTGATATATGTGGTGAAATAGCCCTAAATATCTACTGGGTTTCTGAAGGAATGTGTTTCTCTAACCTAAAGGTTGCTGTAAACAAAACAAAACAGAAGGAAGAAAAAGACATGTAAGAACGTTAGTCACCAGACACTGGATTAATTTCGTCAAGTTTCACCGTGGCTCTCTTACAACAAGCTTAGAATGAACACTTATTTTTTTAATCTACTTGAAGCGTACAGATCTCTGACAAAAACATAAAACTCTACTTTTCATTAAATAGGATGAAAACCGAAGTGGTCGAGGTCAGAGGCAAAGTCTGCATCTCAAGGCACCCTATTTCCTATATAGTTCAAAAGTAGTGCACTACAGTGCATTCTGAAATTATTCAGACCCCTTGACTTTTCCAAATTTTTGTTATGTTACAGCCTTATTCTAAAATGGATTCAATGTTGTTTTTTGCCTCATCAATCTACACACAATACCCCATAATGACAAAGCAAAAACAGGTTTTTAGAAATTGTTGCAAATGTAAAAAAAATAATAATAATTATCACATTTACACAACTATTCAGGCCCTTTACTCAGTACTTTGTGGAAGCACCTCTGGCAGCGATTACAGCCTTGAGTCTTCTTGGGTATGACGCTACAAGCTTGGCACATCTGTATTTGGGGAGTTTCTCCCATTGTTCTCTGCAGATCCTCTCAAGCTCTGTCAGGTTGTATTGGGAGCGTCGCTGCCTAGCTATTTTCAGGTCTCTCCAGTGATGTTCGATAGGGTTCAAGTCCAGGCTGGGCCACTCGATGACATTGAGACTTGTCCCGAAGGTACTCCTGTGTTGTCTTTACTGTGTGCTTAGGGTCAATGTCTTGTTAGACGGTGAACCTTCGCCCCAGTCTGAGGTCCTGAGTGCTCTGGAACAGGTTTTCATCAAGGATCTCTCTGTACTTTTCTCCATTTATCTTTCTGTCGATCCTGACTAGTCCCTGCCGCTGAAAAACATGCCCACAGCATGATGTTGCCACCACCATGCTTCACCGTAGGGATGGTGCCAGGTTTCCTCCAGACGTGTTACTTTGCATTCAGGCCAAAGAGTTCAATCTTGGTTTCATCAGACCAGAGAATCTTGTTACTCATGGTCTGAGAGTCCTTTAGATGCCTTTTGGCAAACTCCAAGCGGGCTGTCATGTGCCTTTTACTGAGGAGTGGCTTCCTTCTGGCCACTCTACCATAAAGGCCTGATTGATGGAGTGCTGCAGATATGGTTGACATTCTGGAATGTTCTCCCATCTCCACAGAGGAACTCTGGAGCTATGTCAGTGACATTCAGGTTCTTGGTCACCTCCCTGACCAAGGTCTTTCTCCTCCGATTTCCTCAGTTTGGCTAGGCAGCCAGCTCTAGGAAGAGTCTTGGTGGTTCCAAACTTCTTCCATTTAAGAATGATGGAGGCCACTGTGTTCTTGGGGACCTTCAATGCTGCAGAAACGTTGTAGTACCCTTCACCAGATCTGTGCCTCGACACAATTCTTTCTCTGAGTTCTACGGGCAATTCCTTCGACCTCATGGCTTTGTTTTTGCTCTGACATGCACTGTCAACTGTGGGACTTTATATATACAGGTGTGTGTGCCTTTCCAAATAATTTCCAATCAATTGAATTTATCACAGGTGGACTCCAATCATGTTGTAGAAACATCTCAAGGATGATCAATGGAAACAGGATTCACCTGAGCTCAATTTCAAGTGTCATAGCAAATGGTCTGAATACTTATGTAAATAAGGTATGTTTTTTTATTCAAAAAATCCTAAAAACATGTTTTCACTTTGTCATTATGGGGTATTGTGTGTAGATTGATGAGGATTTTATTTTTTATTTGATCCATTTTAGAATAAGGCTGTAATGTAACAAAATGTGGAAAATGTAAATACTTTCCAAATGCACTGTATATAGGTAATAGGGTGGCATTTGGGACGCAGCCATAGACTAGACTACAGGATTGTCTGTGGAAGTTGAATTACTGGAGCACTTTTACAAGGAGGTAAAAAGGAAATGTAGCTAGAGCGAGTGATGGTGGTAGTCAGAATGGTGTTTAGCCTAGTCTGCTGCTTCCCCGGGAGACTAAAACAAAAGCGAGGGACCCATTCGCTGTCTTTTATCCTAATAAATGGACACAAAACATTTTGGTTCTTTCAAAGAAAGACCAGAGAGAATAACACTTGGTTGTTCATTGTGCTTTGTACAAATCTTGAGCGCTCTCAAGATGCGACAAATATTGTGTTGAACGTAAATAGTGTTCAGTGTGCCTTTTTTACTTTTTTCGTTTTGAATTAAGATTAGAATATTTGAGCTTTTATTTCTGGTTTTTATTCCGTTCTGTTTTAGTTTTGGGGTATCCTTCCGGAAATAAGTAGACCCAGGTTTTACAAAGGTACAAAACCAAAGTCCCCTCAGAAGTTTCCCTGTACAACCCCACCATGTGGAGTTAGGAGCTTCTTGGTTTTAGCTTCTTGACAGTGCTTTTTTGGTCAATCAGTATATGCCATTTAACAAGTATTATAGCAATATTTCTAAGTAATAGTTGAAGATATAATGAAGATTAGTAGTGGATGTGTTTCAGTATCATAATTGCACCTCCTGCTGACAAACACCTGTTAGAAAATCACATTTTATATTTACCTTCATTGATGTTGACCACAGATAAGCTAACTTGCTGTTGAGATTAAAAAGGTTTATCGAACAACTTGTGTGTGAGTATTTATTGATCTACTTTTTTTCAAATAATGTTATGCGAGTAATCAATGGCATAATTGGACCAGAGTTAATGGTCTAAACTTTTATGGAGTGAAATGTCTGCCCTCACAAGCACAACACATTGTCAACACTAGATAGAGTAAATCAGGGCCTGTATTTATAAAGCTGCTGATCTAGGATCAGGTCCCCCTCTCCATATTATATTCACATGATCTAAAAGGCCAAACTGATCCTGGATCATCACTCTTACTCAGACGCTTTATGCATATGGCCCAGGAATGGGTGTGAATAGATAGAGCTTCTTAGACTGAGTGAAATTACATCAGGATGCCCATCCTTCTTGATTCTCTTGTCTGGAATTACATCAGGATGCCCTATTTCCTTCTTGGTTCTCTTGTCTGGAATTACATCAGGATGCCCTACATCCTTCTTGGTTCTCTTGTCTGGAATTACATCAGGATGCCCTAAATCCTTCTTGGTTCTCTTGTCTGGAATTACATCAGGATCCCCTACATCCTTCTTGGTTCTCTTATCTGGAATTACATCAGGATCCCCTACAGGAGTTCTACTTATAACTAGACCAGTTCCCGATCCCATCGGTGACTGTCTAAGTTGCTAACTGGATTGTTGTCAACACAAACACCGCCCACAAACAAGTATCATTGCTTCGGTTATTATTTGATAAATTAAAGCATTGCTCCCATTTCTCGGCAGATGCCCTTGCTATACGTTATCTGGGTATGGATCAGCAAATTATGCTCCCTGGCAGCTGAACTGAGTGAACCCAGAGATGCCATGTCCTCCCATTAGTTCACTCAACTCTACTGTAGCCTATACATACCAGAGCAGTAGAGTGAGCCAGCCGGTTCTGAGGACCTCCCTATAAGTGGATGATGAGATCCCTTGGCCTTCAACCTAGCGGTCTCTTTGTCCCTAGTACAGATTGATTTAATGTCCCAGTCAATGCGCGGCAGGTAGCCTACTGGGTAGAGCGTTGGGCCAGTAACCGAAAGGTTGCTGGATCAAATCCCTGAGTGTCCTTGAGCAAGATACTTAACCCTAATTTGCTCCAGGGGCCTGTAGGTAGGCCGTCATTGTAAATAAGAATTTGTTCTTAACTGGCTTGCCTAGTTAAATAAAATAAAAATAAAACAAATGCTTAATCCTTGTCCATAAAACTTGAGCAGGAATACAGTTATTCCAGTCAGGCCTGTAATCCCATTCAGACTAGTTAAAGGTAACTACCAAAATAAAGGAAAAACAAGCCATGCAATCTCCATAGACAAACATTGGCAGTAGAATGGCCTTACTGAAAAGCTCAGTGACTTTCAATGTGGCACCGTCATAGGAAGCCACCTTTCCAACAAGTCACTTTGTCAAATGTATGCCCTGCTAGAGCTGCCCCGGTCAACTGTTAAGTGCTGTTACTGTGAAGTGGAAACGTCTAGGAGCAAAAACGGCTCAGCCGCGAAGTGGTAGACCACACAGAACGGGAACGCTGAAGTACGTAGCGATTTAAAGATTGTCCTCGTAACACTCACTACCGAGTTCCAAACTGCCTCTGGAAGCAACGTCAGCACAATAACTGTTCATCGGGAGCTTCATGAATTGGGTTTCCATGGACGAGCATCCGCACAAAAGCCTAAACTCAGCATGTGCAATGCCAAGCGTTGGCTGGAGTGGTGTAAAGCTTGTGGCCATGGGACTCTGGAGCAGTGAAAACACATTCTCTGGAGTGATGAATCACGCAACATCAGTGCCCGACCTCACTACCGCTCCTGTGGCTGAATGGAAACAATTCCCAGCAGCAATATTCCAACATCTAGTGGATAGCCTTCCCTGAAGAGTGGAGGCTGTTATAGCAACAAAGGGGGGGACAAACTCCATATTAATGCCCATGATTTTGGAATGAGATGTTCGACAAGCAGGGGTCCACATACTTTTGGTCATGTAGTGTACTTCGTATGCCTCATTTACTTGTGTTTCCATTATTTTGGCAGATACCTGTAGTTAAGATGCACATTAATCCTGTGCCACCTGTAGGATCACACAGAATGACCTAAGGTGTTCAAGGAATATGAGATCAATCAGGTATTCTTGGACACAATCCATGTGCATGCTAAATGAGCACATCTAATTGGCTATTTGGGCCTAAGCCAATGCTATTCTATGAAAGCACTCTCGAAACTCCATTAATATACCTATTTTACCTTCTGCAAATAGATTACATTTGAAACAGACCCCTCCATTCACTGATGTAAGTGTAAACTACACTATAAGCTGTCACGATTATAAACACTCAACAGATAAAAGTGGGTCCCCTAAAAGATACTCAGAATGTCCATCACGATGTTCATGTTTTTTTAGAAAAACCATCAGCAAGATTAGAATCGGTGACCTTCTGGTCCCTATATCAGTGCGTAGTCTAATGCGCTAGCAGGTGGAGGAAACCACAGTTATATAAAGCTGTTCAGTTGGTCAGTCACTTAGAATGTCAATAGAAATGTGATTTGTTAAGTCTGTTGTTAGGTTGGAAAGCGAAAGCCGCATTAGCATTTAAACTGGCGCAAGCCGCGTTTAATGCTCTCCATCTACCTCCAACCTTTTTCTTTTTTTTGACTCACCTGTAAACTCTATCCATTGAACAGTCACTAAGGTCCGCCTACTGAGCTTTCATAAGCAATCAATATTATCACAATCACTTATTTTAATCGTCTATACCGGTCTAAAATGTGGGTACAATCATAACGGCGACAAGATGACACATGTTAGCACCAGGTATAAACAGGGCTTTTCAATATTATGTCTTGCGAATCAGAATTCTACCCTCTATTCACGCTGGTAAAACTGAAATCAATGGTTTCCCTGACGACAGGTGAATGACAACCGCATATTTCTGCTCTCCACCTGAGGTCAGAGTACTCATCAGTTTTACCCTCTGGGGTCAGTTGATGCTACACTGAGCGAATGGAACTAGTCCTGGGTCATATTCATTAGGCACCAAACAAAAGAAAACAGACGGGGAAAGACTACCTGGACATTTTAGTTTTCCGTTGCAAAACATACAATTTTCTGATGCATGCCATAATGAACACAACCCTGATGGAGGATGGATATGGCTGACAATGAAAAAGAGGCAAGCCTCCACATGAGAAGGTCATTGATCAGAAAACACCTGTCTAGCCTGACACAGATCCATTTAGCCTGACCTACTACTGGTATGTCTGCCATAGTGACAAACGTGACCATGCAAGGTTGTTATTTCTAGGTCATGTTCAGGCCGGGATTAGGGTCTCTAACTTTCTGGTGGCCAGATAAAGTAGAACAACACCTTAAGACAGAAGGAGACCTACACTGACTGCTGCAGTTATGCAAGATTCTTCTTACATGGAAGAGGTCTGTCTTCTTTACATGGAATGAGAGCATATGCTTGGCCATGACTTATGTACATTATAAGAATAAACACTTTAGAAGCGTCATGCCTATTGGAAAGGGTGCCCTTCATTCGATACAGTTGTAGGATTCAATATATTACACAGTAAATATTGTATGGTTTATTTAAAACATAATTAACTGTAAGATATTTAATTTGTCCATCAGTGCCCCCACAGAAACCGAGGCAAGGCACTTCTGCTTGTGATGACTGAGCGTGTGGTATAGACAGACAAACCTACTCAAAATAGTGTGTGAGAGAGAGGGCAGGGTGACTTTAGGAAAAATGAGAAAAAAAAGCTTGTTTCCCTGGCTCTTCTACATTTGTCTTTTGTCACTGTGAGAGAATCCAACCGGAGGGCATCCTTCCCCCACTGAGCTGAAGTACCTTTTCTGAATCCTGTCATTAATTACTTTATCTAGTTTCAGAGGAGCCAGCTGCATTGTTTAAATTTTCTAAAACTTTGCAGCAGTTCGGACTGTTTGACAGCTTCAAATAATAGTATCCAAGAGATAATAGAATCCATAACTCCTCAATTCAGTAGCGCTGGGCTTCCTAAATGAATTATGGCTAATAATATTAAATCAAAACAAACATACTTTTAAAAAGGTCCTGTTTAACTGCTATTTAGGCTACAGGCACTGTAAACCGTGACATAAGTTTATGTTTGGTAATCCAATGCAGAGGATTATTGCATCAACCTCAAAATTGAACAACATCCAGCTGTGACCTCTTCGCTCCAGGCTCCCTATCATGCCATTAAACCACCAACACTCTCTGTGTACTAGTACAGTACTGTTATGCTACCATGTGACGTAAAGACTAACCTTTGCATAACGTGTAGGCCTATAACAGCGATGAGCTATAAACGGGGGTGTTCCGTGGCTTGGGTTGGTTATGTATGCTGATGGAGATTTTGAGAGATTAAAAAGCGTTCCCATTCTAATGATGACCTCTCATGCGATGGCTCTGTTTAGTGTTTAAATGCCTGAGTGCTCTTTTTATAACATAAATTGTGTTTGTGATGTGCTGGCAAGGTCTTGCCTTGTGTAACCCTTCAGTGTGAAAACCAAGAGAAAGTGGTAAATAAAAAACACAATCGCCCTCTGCTAACTGTTGCATATGAAGGCCAACTTGAAATGTGATTTACTCACTATGCTGCTGCAAGTCAAAAGCACTAGAAAATAGCATTTGTACAACTCCTATATCCACTCCTTTCATCCAGGTCATGCTGTTGTACAAATGTGAAAATCTGCAATTGATTGAATTCCAGAATCATTATCATATCATAACCTTTTCTCATTTGACATCATCTTAGTGAAGTTGTAATCAATCAAAATAAACCCCCTTTCGATTCTTATTGGGCAAGTTCCGGTACATCCCTACCCATTTGTTCAGTTTGCTTCCGTTTTGGTTCTTAATGAATACGCACCTGGGGCCAGTTCAGGATTAGCAACAGCAAAGAACATTCAGATTGAGATGTATGACCCACCCAGAACAAATGTGATTCTGTCATCATGTAGAATAGGAAACATGTAACTTTTTAATTTATTATATTTCTATCTGCAGCGTTCTGGGGCAAGTCTAAAAGTCTAGCACTTTCAAAGAATAACTGCTATTAAGCATGCTTTTTGCAAAAACTCATTGTAAATCCAATGAGTTTTCCACATTGATGCAACCACTTTTTGCCCAGTGGGTAGGGCCTACATCACAGGTTTCCCCCTTACCTCTCTGACCAGCAGCAGAGACAGGGTTGACACGAGATGTAAGTAACGTTAGGCTTTAGTTCCTCCTCTCTGCATGATTCCCTGTTGCCAAAACAACCTGCTGGTTATTTATATTTCATCTCCAGAGCAGCTGCCATTCCATAATGCTGAAACACTTGCAGGAACATCTGAAAACAGTTGACCCCAATGGGTCTCCATGGAGAGACTGGAGGTAGCTGGGCTGATCACTGAGAGAGCTGTGCAAACACACTTTGAAGCACTGACACATGTGGATAGATAGGCCACCAGGTCTGCGCATGGATAGACCTCTGTGGAGAGAAGGGAAGGGAAGCAACTGGCAACATTTATTTACGTCATGATATATTCTAATTAATTCCAAGACAATAACACACATATTGTTATATTATACCATATTGGTAAAACTTCCTAACCACATGTTACATATGGATTTGCATTAGTATACACATCAGAAGTCCCAATGCAATGTGCATTCAATTTCCTTTGATCATCCATTTTTGGAGTTCTTACATAAAACCGGTCAAAATTCAGAAGAATGCCAACGTCATGTCGGACATGTTGTAATATGGAGGACCCGCAAGCCAGCCTCTTCCCTATAATGTAAACTCCAACAGAAATAACAAAAAATGTATAACTTCAAATGATTGAATTCAATTGTTTGCACTCATGACTACTGGTTTCATTTAAAATTTCAGCCAACTTACACGCAAATACTTTATGTATGTATTGTTTCAAATCAGCTTGCAAGGTTGCTAGCCAACTAGCCTGCTAACGTTAGTCTTACTAGCCTGCTAACATTAGCCCTTCCAGCCTGCTAATGTCACATTAGCACTGAATGAGTCAGCCAATTGCCATCAACACCTAGCCTACAGCTACAGTGCCTTCAGAAAGTATTAGTACCCCTTGACTTATTCAAAATGTTGTTGTGTTACAGTCTGAATTGGAAATGTATTACATACAGTCATATGAAAAAGTTTGGGCACCCCTCTGAGGCTGCATAATAATTTACTCTGTCGTCACAGAAAATTATCACAGTGGCATGCCATTCATTTTCTAATAAAAGCTGAGTACTGGGGTATTGTCCAGACAAATATTTTTAGTGTAGCAATATTAAGTTGACTCTCAAATGACCTGAAAACAAAGATTGTTCAACATTATGGTTTAGGGGAAGGCTGCAAAAAGCTATCGCAGAGATGTAAGCTGTCAGTGTCCACTGTGAGGAACATAGTGAGGAAATGGAAGACCACAAGCACAGTTCTTGTTAAGGCCAGAAGTGGCAGGCCAAGTAAAATATGGTGAGAACGGTCAAAAACAGCCCACAGACCACCTCCAAAGACCTACAACATCATCTTGCTGCAGATGGTGTCACTGCATCGTTCAACAATTCAGCGCACTTTGCACAAGGAGAAGCTGTACGGGAGAGTGATGCGGAAGATGCCTTTTCTGCACACACGCCACAAACAGAGTCGCTTGAGGTATGCAAACGCACATTTGGACAAGCCAGCTTCATTTTGGAATAAGGTGCTGAGGACTGATGAAACAAAGATTGAGTTATTTGGTCATAACAAGGGGCGTTATGCATGGCGGCAAAAGAACACAGCGTTCCAAGAAAAACACTTGCTACCCACTGTAAAATTTGCTGGGGGTTCCATCATGCTGTGTGGCCAGTGCCGGTACTGGGAATCTTGTTAAAGTTGAGGGTCGCATGGATTCCACTCAATATCAACAGATTCTTGGGAATAATGTTGAAGAATCAGTCACAAAGTTGAAGTTATGCCGGGGCTGGATATTTCAACAAGACAACGACCCAAAACACTGCTCAAAATCTACCCAGGCATTTATGCAGAGGAACAAGTACAATGTTCTGGAATGGCCATCCCAGTCCCCAGACCTGAATATCATCGAGAATCTGTGGGATGATTTGAAGCGGGCTGTCCATGCTCGGAAACCATCAAACCTAGCTGAACTGGAGATGTTTTGTAAGGAGGAATGGTCCAAAATACCTTCATCCAGAATCCAGACACTCATTAGAGGCTATAGGAAGCGTCTAGAGGCTGTTATTTTAGCAAAAGGAGGCTCTACTAAATATTGACGTGATTTTTCTGTTGGGTGCCCAAATTTATGCACCTGTCTAATTTCGTTTTGATGCATATTGCACATTTTCTGTTAATCCAATAAACCTTATTTCACTACTGAAATATTACTGTGTCCATCAGTTATTTGATAGATCAAAATGAAATTGCTGATCCAAACACCCAATTATTTATAATTGGAAATCATGGAAATTGTCAGGGGTGCCCAAACTTTTTCATACGACTGTAAAAACAAATGTATTCTCACAAATCTACACACAATACCCCATAATGACAAAGTGAAAACATGTTTTTTTTTGCAACTTTATTGAAAATGAAATACAGAAATTATTCACACCCCTTAGCTATGACACTCCAAATTGAGCTCAGGTGCATCCAATTTCCTTTGATCATCCATCCTTGAGGTGTCAACTTGATTGGCGTCCACCTGTGGCCATTTCAATTGTTTGGACATGATTTAGAAAGACAAACTGTCCATATATCTCAGAGATTGTGATGAGATGGGAGAACCTGCCAGAAGGACAATAGTCTTACAGCACTTCACCAATCTGGGCTTTATGGGAGAGTGGCCAGACAGAAGCCACTCCTGAGAAAAAGGTACATGACAGCAGGCCTGAAAGAAAGACTCTGAGAACATAAGGCAAAATATTCTGTGGTCTGATGAGACAAAAATGTAACTCTTTGGTCTGAATGCAAAATCCTATGTCTGAAAACCAGGAACAGCTCATCACCTGTCTAACACCATCCCTACCGTGAAGCATGGTGGTGGCAGCATCATGCTATGGCAGTGCTTTTCAGCAGCAGGGACTGATATTTGGTATTTTATTAAGATCCCCATTAGATGTTGCAAAAGCAGCAGCTACTCTTCCTGGGGTCCACATGAAACATGACATAATACAGAACATTAATAGACAAGAACAGCTCAAAGACAGAACTACATCACATTTTAAAGGCACACGTAGCCTACATATCAGTACAAACTACTAGGTCAAATCCCTTTACCCCTACCTACACTACCGTTCAAAAGTGTGGGGTCACTTTTCTTTAAAAAACAAGGACATTTTGATTTTTTTGTATATTAAAAAGAACATCAAATTGATCAGAAATACAGTATAGACATTGTTATTGTTGTAAATGACTATTGTAGCTGGAAATGGCAGATTTTTTTAATGGAATATCTACATAGGCATACAGAGCATGGCAGAACATGGCAAGTTGTGCTAGCTAATCCAGGTTTATAATTTTAAAAGGCTAATTGATCATTAGAAAACCCTTTGGCAATTATGTTAGCACAGCTGAAAACTGTTGTGCTGATTAAAGAAGCAATAAAGCTGGCCTTCTTAAGACTAGTTGAGTATCTGGAGCATCAACATTTGTGGGTTCGATTACAGGCTCAAAATGGCCAGAAACAAAGAACTTTCTTCTGAAACTCGTCAGTCTATTCTTGTTCTGAGAAATGAAGGCTATTCCATGTGAGAAATTGCCAAGAAACTGAAGTTCTCGTACAACGCTGTGTACTACTCCCTTCACAGAACAGTGCAAACTGTCTCTAACCAGAATAGAAAGAGGAGTGGGAGGCCTCGTTGAACAACTGAGCAAGAGGAAAAGTACATTAGAGTGTCTAGTTTGAGAAACAGACGCCTCACAAGTCCTCAACTGGCAGCTTCATTAAATAGTACCACAAAACACCAGTCTCACTGTCAACAGTGAAGAGGTGACTCCGAGATGCTGGCCTTCTAGGCAGAGTTGCAAAGAAAAAGACATATCTCAGACTGGCCAATAAAAACAAAAGATTAAGATGGGAAAAAGAACACAGACCCTGGACAAAGGAAGATTGGAAAAAAGTGCCAGCATCCCAGAGTTGCCTCTTCATTGTTGACGTTGAGACTGGTGTTAAGCATTTCACCTGTTGTATTCGGCGCATGTGACAAATAAAATTAGATTTTATTTGTTATAGGGCTGCGGCGTTGTGCCGTGAAGTGTTGCTTTATCTGTTTTTTTGAACCAGGTTTGCTGTTCATTTGAGCAATATGAGATGGAACGGAATTCCATGCAATAATGGCTCTATATAATACTGTACGCTTTCTTGAATTTCTTGAAATTGAATTGAATTTGTGGACGGTGAAAAGACCTCTGGTGGAGTGTGTGTGTGTGTGTCAGAGCTGTGTGTAAGTTGCCTAGTCAAATAATTTGGGATTTTCAATACAATAATGTTTCTTATGAAATAAATATAAGTGATGCAGTCTCCTCAACTCTTAGCCAAGAGAGACTGGCATGCATAGTATTTACAGTGGGGAGAACAGGTATTTGATACACTGCCGATTTTGCAGGTTTTCCCACTTACAAAGCATGTAGAAGTCTGTAATTTTTATCATAGGTACTCTTCAACTGTGAGAGACGTAATCTAAAACAAAAATCCAGAAAATCACATTGTATGATTTTTAAGTAATTAATTTGCATTTTATTGCATGACATAAGTATTTGATACATCAGAAAAGCAGAACTTAATATTTGGTACAGAAACCTTTGTTTGCAATTACAGAGATGATACGTTTCCTGTAGTTCTTGACCAGGTTTTCACACACTGCAGCAGGGATTTTGGCCCACTCCTCCATACAGACCTTCTCCAGATCCTTCAGGTTTCGGGGCTGTCGCTGGGCAATACGGACTTTCAGCTCCCTCCAAAGATTTTCTATTGGGTTCAGGTCTGGAGACTGGCTAGGCCATTCCAGGACCTTGAGATGCTTCTTACGGAGCCACTCCTTAGTTTCCCTGGCTGTGTGTTTCGGGTCGTTGTCATGCTGGAAGACCCAGCCACGACCCATCTTCAATGCTCTTCCTGAGGGAAGGAGGTTGTTGGCCAAGATCTCACGATACATGGCCCCATCCATCCTCCCCTCAATACGGTGCAGTCGTCCTGTCCCCTTTGCAGAAAAGCATCCCCAAAGAATGATGTTTCCACCTCCATGCTTCATGGTTGGGATGGTGTTCTTGGGGTTAGACCAAAAAGCTCTATTTCTGTCTCATCAGACCACATGACCTTCTCCCATTCCTCCTCTGGATCATCCAGATGGTCATTGGCAAACTTCCGACGGGCCTGGACATGCGCTGGCTTGAGCAGGGGGACCTTGCGTGCGCTGCAGGATTTTAATCCATGACGGCGTAGTGTGTTACTAATGGTTTTCTTTGAGACTGTGGTCCCAGCTCTCTTCAGGTCATTGACCAGGTCCTGCCGTGTAGTTCTGGGCTGATCCCTCACCTTCCTCATGATCATTGATGCCCCACGAGGTGAGATCTTGCATGGTGCCCCAGACCGAGGGCGATTGACCGTCATCTTGAACTTCTTCCATTTTCTAATAATTGCGCCAACAGTTGTTGCCTTCTCTCCAAGCTGCTTGCTTTTTGTCCTGTAGCCCATCCCAGCCTTGTGCAGGTCTACAATTTTATCCCTGATGTCCTTACACAGCTCTCTGGTCTTGGCCATTGTGGAGAGGTTGGAGTCTGTTTGATTGAGTGTGTGGACAGGTGTCTTTTATACAGGTAACGAGTTCAAACAGTTGCAGTTAATACAGGTAATGAGTGGAGAACAGGAGGGCTTCTTAAAGAAAAACTAACAGGTCTATGAGAGCCGGAATTCTTACTGGTTGGTAGGTGATCAAATATTTATGTCATGCAATAAAATGCAAATTAATTATTTAAAAATCATACAATGTGATTTTCTGGATTTTTGTTAGATTCCGTCTCTCACAGTTGAAGTGTACCTATGATAAAAATTACAGACCTCTACATGCTTTGTAAGTAGGAAACCTGCAAAATCGGCAATGTATCAAATACTTGTTCTCCCCACTGTATATCAGTTCTCAGATTACAATGACGAGCAAGACTTGCTTTTTGGAGTGGGAGATTTTGTGGCGGCAGGTAGCCGATTGGTTAGAGCATTGGGCCCGTAACCGAAAGGTTGCTGGATCGAATCTCCGAGGTACAAGGTACAAATCTTTTGTTCTGCCCCTGTTGTTCTGCCACCCACTGTTCCTAGGCTGTCATTGTAAATAAGAATTTGTTAGGTTAAATAAAAAGGATAGAGGGAACAATGAAGGGAGCCAAATAAGGCAAATCCTTGATGAGAACCTGCTTCAGAGTGCAAACGACCTTAGACTGGGGCGAAGACTTACATTCCAACAGGACAATGACGCCAAGCAACGCTGGACTTGAATCCCGTGGGAAGACTTGAAGATTGCTGTTCACCGCCACTCTGCATCTAACTTAACAGAGCTTGACATTTCAAGCTTAACAGAGCTTGAAATGTGCAAGGAAGATCTCTGCTGTCTCCTGAAGTTCACAATCAGCTATTTCATTTTGTTGACGTTGAGGGAGAGGTTATTTTCCTGGCACCACTCCACTAGAGCCCTCACCTCCTCCCTGTAGGCTGTCTCGTTGTTGTTTGTAATCAGGCCTACCACTGTTGCATCATCAGCAAACTTGATGATTGAGTTGGAGACGTGCATGGCCACGCAGTAATGTGTGAAGATGGAGTACAGGAGGGGCCTGAGCACGCACCCTTGTGGGGCCCCCGTGATGAGAATCAGCGTGGCGGAGGTGTTGTACTTTCACCACCTGGGGAACTTTTGGATATTAGATTGGCAATCACTTACCAGCTTTTCAACCAGAAATGAGATTTCTCTGAATTGGATCCTTTGTTTGAACTCCCCGAGGCAGCTCCATTAACACCGGGGGCTGCTCCAAGATGCTGCCACCGGAGAAGAGGAATAAAGAGTGTGCACCTAGTCACACTCAGGAGGCATGCATACCATCCACAGCTTTTACTCGCTAACATTCAGTCTCTGGACAACAAAGTATACAAGCTCAGGGCGAAGATCTCCTTCCAGAGATACATCATACTCTGTTTCACGGAATCATGTCTCTTTGTGGATATACTGTCCCCGTCCAAATGCCGACCACATTACCTCCTGAGATAACTTTCTTTGGCTGGCAAGGAACTACACTGGACTGTGTAAACTGGAAACAGCGTATCCTGAGGCCGCATTTATTGTAGCTTGACTTTTAATAAAGGAAATCTGAGGAAAACGCTACCAAAGTTCTATCAACACATCTCTTGTGCTACTCGCTCATGAAAGCACTCTTGACCATTGCTACTTACTCCCTCATCTGGGACAGCTACAAGGCCCTCTCCCACCCTCCCTTCGGCAAATCAGATCACGCATCCATTTTGCGCCTCCTCTACGATAGGCAGAAACTTAAACAGGAAGCACCCATGGTTCAATGTTGTTCTGACCAATCGGAATCTATGCTTCAAGATTGTTCTGATCACGTGGACTGCGAAATGTTCTGGGTTGCGTCCGAGAATATTCTCAACGTATACACTTACTCAGTGACTGAGTTCATCAGGAAGGGCATAGACGATGTTGTTCCCACTGTGACGATTAGAACTTATTCCAAACCAAAAACCGTGGATAGATGGTAGCATTCACGCAAAACTGAAACGCGAACCCCCACATTTAACCACGGCAAGGTGACTCAGAATATGGATGTGTATTAACAGACCAGCTATGCCCTCCATAAGAGGCAAAATGACAGTACAGGGACAAAGTGGAGTTGCAATTCAATGGCTCAGACATGAGACGCATGTGGCAGGGACTCCAGACAATCACAGATTATAAAGGGAAAGCCAGCCACGTCGCGGACATCGATGCCTCTCTCCTGGACAAGCTAAATACCTTCTTCGCCTGCTTCGAGGAAAACACAGAGCCACCGACGCGGGCAACCGCCGCACACGAGGAGCTCTCGTACTCCATGGCTGATGTAAGACATTTAAGTGTGTTAAAGCTTGCAAGGCTGCCGGCGCAGACGACATCCCAAGTTGCGTCGTAAGAGCATGTACAGACCAGCAGGTTGGATTGTTTATGGACATATTCAATCTCTTCCTATCCCAGTCTGTTGTCCCCACCTCCTTAAAGATGTCCACCATTGTTCCTGTACACATGAAAGTGAACTTAACTGAACTAACTGACTATCGCTGCATAGTACTCACTTCTGTCATCATGAAGTGCTAGTTAAGAATCATATCACCTTCACCTTACCTGACACCCTAGACAATTGCCTACTGCCTCAATAGATACACGAATGACGCAATGGGCATGGCACTGCATACTGCCCTATCCCATCTGGACAAGAGGAACACCTATGTAAGAATACTGTTCATCGAGTACAGCTCAGCCTTCAACACCATAGTGCCCTCCAAGTTCATGACACATTAGATAACACAGCCACAAAGTCTGTGAAGCTCATGAGGTGTGGCTAACGGTAGCCAGCTTGAGCTAGCTACCGAGCTAGCATACGAACTCAGTAGCACAAAGTAGATCCTCTATATGACATTGAGAAATTGTGCATTGTGTGTAGTTCCAAAGATATCCCCCCCCAAAAAAGAACATAATGTTTGTAGTTATAGGTAAGCAGATTGTGAAGTCTTTGACCATACTTTGTTGTTACTTTAGTGAGTGAAAGCTCATGCTTCCTACCTTTAATGGGACTCCATGCAGCCAATGGCAATGCCCACTTTAGGTATAATGCCAGGAGCCGCTTGTGGATTTGACCAGCCAGGATACCTGTGATTACAAGTCAGTATTCAACGTCGATCCATGTCTGAGAACGTCGAGAGATGAATTGGTAACTGGCCACTAGGGGCAACGGTGAGCGCTGTTACCTTCAAGTAGGTTTGGTTTTTCCTAGGGCCTTGTGGATGTAGAAGGGCATAAGCATCTTCCTCTGATTCCAAAGTTTGCAAGTTCAAATTCAGTGCTAGAAAGTTATTTTTGTTTTAAGCCTATCCCAAACCTTAAACCTTACCTTAACCCTTCGGAGTTAATGCCTAAATTTAACCTTAAACATTTTGAAATGTTATGTTTGGAACAACTCTGAAATTTGACATTTGAGAAACATGGATGACCTGAGACTGTGAGAGCTGGTAGAAGTTGACAGCTCAACACAGTTCCCCTTATGGACAACACCACAACAACCTCTAAAATGATCTGACTGAATTGAGACCTAAGGGGTCGATTCAGATTTAGGAAATGTACGCCTTTCCTACGTACTTCACAATAGTTGGTATTCAGACTTACCTTATGCAGTTGCGTAATGGCCTTTGTAGCGGTGTTCCCTTGCGCAAGCTGAATATGTTTAATTCAACTAGGGGCCAATTCCGACCAGAGTTAAGAGTGTGTAAATGGAACATAATTCCCTTTTTATGCACTTTTTTCACTATGTGTATTCTGACCTTGAATTTAAGAATGAGAATAGCATGCTATTCACCCGCTATTCGTTTGGGTGGAGATCTAAGAATTAAGGGTGTGTCGGAGGTGTGTCCCTCATAATTCCACCCCCTTTACATACGATGGTAAAGCGAACCTGCCGGTTTCAAGTGGAAAAAGCATCTTTCTTTTTTCTGACAGAAATAACAGCATTCTCCTCGCACTGTAATTTATAAATTGATAAGAGCATATGAAAGGAAACTGAAAAACATATAAACATGATGTATTGTGGCCGCTTTTCCACAAAGAGGTTGGCTATAAATACTGTACAGTTATTCAGAATTTGAATTGTGTGCCCTCATAATTTGAGTGGATGAAATTTGGAGACCCAAGCTATAGGCTTCTGTATGGCTGAACCAGTCGAGTTGATGTATACGCTTTAGAATGTTTTAATTACAGTACTAGTCAAGTTTGGACACACCTACTCATTCAAGAGTTTTTCTTTATTTTTACTATTTTCTACATAGTAGAAAAATAGTGAAGACATCAAAACTATGAAATAACACATATGGAATCATGTACAGTCGTGGTCAAAAGTTTTGAGAATGACAAGTATTGGTCTCCAAGAAGTTTGCTGCCTCAGTGTTGATGATGGTAATTTGCATATACTCCAGAATGTCATGAAGAGTGATTAGATGAATTGCAATTAATTGCAAAGTTCCTCTTTGCCATGAAAATGAACTTAATCCCCCCAAAACATTTCCACTGCATTTCAGCCCTGCCACAAAAAGACCAGCTGCCATCATTTTAGAGATTGTCTCGTTAACAGAGGTGAGAGTGTTGACGAGGACAAGGCTGGAGATCACTCTGTCATGCTGATTGTGTCAGAATAACAGACTGGAAGCTTTAAAAGGAGGGTGGTGCTTGAAATCATTGTTCTTCCTCTGTCAACCCATGGTTACCTGCAAGGAAACACGTGCCGTCATCATTGCTTTGCACAAAAAGGGCTTCACAGGCAAGGATATTGCTGCTGGTAAGATTGCACCTAAAACAACCATTTATCGGATCATCAAGAACTTCAAGGAGAGAGGTTCAATTGTTGTGAAGAAGGCATCTGGGCGCCCAAGAAAGTCCAGCAAGCGCCAGGACCGTCTCCTAAAGTTGATTCAGCTGCGGGATCAGGGCACCAACAGTGCAGAGCTTGCTCAGGAATGGCAGCAGGCAAGTGAGTGCATCTGCACGCACAGTGAGGCAAAGACTTTTGGAGGATGGCCTGGTGTCAAGAAGGGCAGCAAAGAAGCCACTTCTCTCCAGGAAAAACATCAAGGACAGACTGATATACTGCAAAAGGTACAGGGATTGGACTGCTGAGGACTGGGGTAGACTCATTTTCACTGATGAATTCCCTTTCCAATTATTTGGCCCATCCGGAAAACACCTTGTCCGGAGAAGACAAGGTGAGCGCTACCATCAGTCCTGTGTCATGCCAACAGTAAAGCATCCTCAGACCATTCATGTGTGGGGTTGCTTCTCAGCCAAGGGAGTGGGCACACTCACAATTTTGCCTAAGAACACAGCCATGAATAAAGAATGGTACCAACACATCCTCCGAGAGCAACTTCTCCCAACCATCCAAGAACAGTTTGGTGACAACCAATGCCTTTTCCAGCATGATAGAGCACCTTACCATAAGGCAAAAGTGATAACTAAGTGGCTCGGGGAACAAAACATTGACATTTTGGGTCCATGGCCAGGAAACTCCCCAGACCTTAATCCCATTGAGAACTTGTGGTCGATCCTCGAGAGGCGGGTGACAAACAAAAACCCACAACTTCTGACAAACTCCAAGCATTGATTATGCAAGAATGGCCTTCCATCAGTCAGGATGTGGCCCAGAAGTTAATTGACAGCATGCCAGGGCGGATTGCAGAGGTCTTGAAAAAAAGGGTCAACACTGCAAATATTGACTCTTTGCATAAACTGAATGTCATTGTCAATGAAAGCCTTTGACCCTTATGGAATACTTGTAATTATACTTCAGTGTACCATAGTAACTACTGACATAAAGATCTAAGAACACTGAAGCAGAAAACTTTGTGGAGACCAATAGTCATTCTCAAAACCTTTGGCCACGACCGTAGTAACAAAGAAAAAGTTAAACAAATTCTTCAAATAGGTTTTGCCTTGACAGCTTTGCACACTCTTGGCAATCTCTCAGCCAGCTTAATGAGGTAGTCACCTGGAATGCATTTCAATTAACAGGTGTGCCTTGTTAAAAGTTTGTGGAATTTCTTTCCTTCTTAATGAGTTCGAGCTAATCAGTTGTGACAAGGTAGGGGGGTATACAGAAGATGAGGACCACCACAGGAAAGGAAGACCCCAAGTTACCTCTTCTGCAGAGAGTAAGTTCATTAGAGTTAACTGCACCTCAGATTGCAGCACAAATAAATGCTTCAAAGAGTTCAAGTAACAGACATCTCAACTGTTCAGAGACTGTGAATCAGGCCATCATGGTTGAATTGCTGCAAAGAAACCACTACTAAAGGACACCAATAAGTAGAGACTTGCTTGGGCCAAGAAACACGAGCAATGGACAGACCGGTGGAAGTCCAAATGTTTGATTTTTGGTTCCAACCGTTGTGTCTTTGAGACGCAGAGTAGGTGAACAGATGTTCTCTGCATATGTGGTTCCCACCATGAAGCATGGAGGAAGAGGTATGATGGTGCTTTGCTGGTGACAATGATTTATTTAGAATTCAAGGCATACTTAACCAGCATTTGACAGGATACAAATTGTAAAAAAAATACAGGTGAAACGTCCAGGCATATAATTAAAACATTTCAGAAATCAACGCGATTGGTTTGGCGCTATACTTTACATTTACCCATGGCTACAGAAGTCTATAGCTTGGGTCTCAAAATTGTATTGCAAGTTAAGGCCAGCATTTCAAACTTCACTGTGGGAAAGGTTAATCTCCAGTGATCCTAAGGTAAAATAGATCTAAATCAATTGTCATTTATATTTACAATCCCCTTATCCAAACAGCTTACTCATTTAGCTAGCTCTTATAAATTAGTGTGGAGAATGGTGTAATATCTAGAGACAGGTTGCTTACCCTTAGTTTTATTGTGCGCAAAAGGTGGTGGAATTATGAGGGAATTAAGTCTAGGTCAGAATACAGCAGATCCACACCTTCATTCTCTAGTCTCATGCTTAAATTCAAAGCCAGAACACGCTTAGAGAGAAGTGCATTACATTTTATTTTTTTTAAACACACATTTATATCTGCTTAACTCGGGTTGGAATTAGGAGCTTTGGCGTGCCAGGCTAAACTTCTGTTTTGTTCCTGTGGCTACCACATAAGAGTCTGAAGCAAACTGGTGCACCACAGAGCAGTCTAATCTGGCTCATTATGGTGCTGCTGTAGGTCATTTCACAGACTACCTTTTAAGGCAGCAAAATCTGCAAACTTCAAGGGTGTGTAGACTACTAAACAGCTACATCACTAAATGCAAAAGTCTATATGGTAAGGTTTCTAGACTAAAACAAAATCAGTAAACAACTCGACTCAACCAAACCTTTGTTACTTTATTCAGTTGAAGATAAATTAGAACATCACAATTGAGAGACTTCAATAAAAACCAAAGTAGGCTCTTCATGAAATGGGAAAATCTGTGTTTATTTATTTAAGAGACTGATGAGAAATGGGTCTGAGACAATTTGAGGGAAAGACAAGTTTCTTTTGACTAATTGACCAAACCATTCACACTCCCACCCCATAAAACAGTATGCAGCCATCCATACAGAGCCCTGCTATTCTTAGTGCTCCCGTCCTTTTAGCTGTAGTGGTCAGCCTTGTTCAACTGACTGACAACCCGCGAAGAGAAAACATCATTTAGACAATCAAGTTAACCCTTGCAACAAAAAAAAAGGAAAAAAAAGTAATTGGCACAAAGATTAAGAGCAATACAGCGAGAGATTGTAGACAATTACTCCCCCGCATCAAACAAACGAAGGACTTAGAAAAATAAATAAAGCCAGTGATGAACTGAATACATAAACTAATCTATAATGACAATTTTAAAAAGATGGGACCATAAAGTGTTGCCCTATTACTTAAAGGGATACTTCAGGATTTTTGGCAATGAGGTCCTTTATACTGGACATGGTATCCCCAAGTTCATCCAACTCTGGGGAAGTAAATAAAGGTCCTTATTGCCAAAAACACAAAGTATCCCTTTAAGTCTAGAGAGAACATTGGGTGTGGATTACTAATTTCTCAGACAAATTAAACCGTAATTCATTGTACACACCACACCTGCACAGGACAGAGAGAGGATGGGGTGCTGCACAACAGCTTTTCTGAATACATGAGAAAAGTCCCCGGAGAGAGGGAGCGCCACATGTAAACAAATCTGCGTGTGCCTTGCAGTTCTTCACAAGCAAATAAAAAACAGCCTTCCTCACCATCTGCTGCAGCAATAGCACGTGTCTAGCACTTGGACAAGCAACCAAGAGATGGCTTGCATGTTCTATGCGCTTTGTACAGAGGAATGTGTCAGCGAAAGGGGCCGTGCTAATAGTAACATTACAGTCAATGGCTATGTATGTAGGTGAGGAATGTGTGGGTCAAACCAGCAATGCTACTTATGCACAGTGGTCAGCATACTGTGCTTAAATGCATGTTTCACACTTGGAGAAGCAAAAGATTTACAGCGAGGGGAAATTAGAAGCCTGCGCTTTTCCCGGACATTTTATTATTATCATCTTCAGAGTAAAAAAAAGAAAAATAGGGTTTACTATGCGCCATTAATTCTCCATACGTCACCAGTTGCTCTTGAACATCAATAAATATATTGTGAAGTGTTTGCAATGTCGTTCCATCTTGGGTTATTGTTTCCTCTGGATAGCCAAGCTTGGGTTGGTTTATGCCAGGGCCAGAACTACGGGGAAAAACACAAGGAATTGAAAGAAAGACCAGATGGACTATCGTTCACATTGGGCAACGCATTCAGTAGGGCTCAACATTGTGGAATGCTCAGATAGAAATAGCCTATATTATGTATAACAAACATGCTTCTTTGACATGTAGCACAAGGACGAACGGCAGCTCTATTCACATTTCTATCTGCTATGTTCCACAACATGTGCCTAACTGAACGTGGCCCTGGTGAGGAGACTTCATACAAGAAAAATGGACAGCGTACTATACTTACCACGTATAGCTTCCTGAGCAAAGTACTTAACATCCATATCTGTGTCTGTGGCTAGTTTCTCCAGGACTGGTTTGACCTCGGTTTGCAGGGCACTGAGAAAAACAAAACATTTCAGACAAAGCAAACATTTTCCAAACACTCCCATGCCATAATGGATTAGCTGAGTGCTAGAAATTAAGCTAAATTTGGGCTCCCAAGTGGCGCAGTGGTCTAAGACACTGCATCTCAGTGCTAGAGGAGTCACTACAGACAACCTGGTTAAATAAAATCAAATAGCTTGGACATGGAGATCTGGGTCGCGTTCAGTAAATGCAAAACATACTGTGACGGAATAGCAAACGAGCATCCTTACTGGATAAGTTCAAGCAAGAGCCTCAGTTTAAAAATATTTTCCCCCGTTTGTGCTTACTGAACACAACCCTGATGTAGACTGTGTTCAATTCAATGAAGATTGTTGTTCAGCTAGGCCTGAATGATATGAACGAGGGCTTTGTGGTGGTTGAGGAGGACCTACTTGCTGTCCAGGACGGGGCCGATCTTCTGGAGGGACTTGGCCACATTGAAGCGCACATTGGCCACCTGGTCGTTGGACATCTTGAGGACCACGGGTAGCATATTCTTAGTGGTGATGTCCTGGCCACAGGCCTCAGACAGTGCCTGGTGTGGATGACAGAAATAAAACAACCCATAAACAAATGATTGTTAGACAAATGCCTAAAATATCAGGATGTAAAATAAGTTGATGATGAATAACTGACTGGGCCAGAAACCTTCCTGATAAAAAAACAAAAACGGATATACTATACTACAAATCACGTTTGAAGAGTAAGCAAGGTAACTTTGGTCAACTGAGTTCAACTCAGGATAACCGGTCATACGAAAGTGGCTCACCTTTAAGCCAGGTACATTTCTATGGCAAAGAATCCTTCATAACTAACCTGCTCCAGGGCAGGCCGCTAACTCCACTTACCCTGAATGAAATGACTGAGCTGCAAAGTGAGGACCACTGAAATCAGATTCCCTCCCTCTCGCAAAGATTCCATCATCCACTTCATTTGAAGACAGATTCAAAATGTTATGAATCAAATGTCTTAAAAATAGTTATATTAAAATACCCATCACATTACACATTTAGTAATGACAGCATGCATTTGAAAGTTCAAAGCTGTTAGTGCATTGATAAGCACATCAAACAGGGCATTAACAATACGTAATAAAATACCCGCTTTTAATATCTTATTTTACACCATAGCCTGCTGAATTTGCAAGAACTTCTTTCATGTTGATTTCTGCAAAAGTTTAAATGCGGCATTGACTCGCCCACGGTTTGATGGTTCAGCATCAACTCAATGAATAGTTTGGTGTTAAACTACCCATGTGCAACATGCACGCTAAGTTACAAGCTTCATTTACTTGGCGGCAGCTACATGATCAATATCCACCTTCGTAATATGGCTAGCTTTATAAAAACCTGAGTAGGTCTAGCTTCTATCATAGTATATGCCTACGGTCTCTGAGGGTTTGTGTGTGGTGTCAGGTCAGGAGGACTCACATTGATGCAGAAGAGAGTGGTCATCCTGTGCAGGTAGTTGGGGTCATTGGCCATGCCCAGCACCTTGGGCACGATAGTGTTCTGGGCCCACTCAGCTCCAAACTTCTCCACCAGCTTCATTAGGTTACAGGTGGCTGCCTCGCGGATTGCGTATACTGTCGACAACAAACACGCTTAGGCCTTGACCAGTAGAACTAGATAGAAATTAGGCCTAGTGGTCAGGGCTTTCCTTTACAAAACTAGGTGGACCTATTGACTAGCATTTGTCAATTGAACCAAAAATGTAATGTGTACAAAACTCAATTACACAGAGATCAAAGTTTAATATAAACATACCCAAACGCTACAAGAGTGTAGGCAGTTAGTACACTACTCAGGAATGGGGCCATTCAAGTTTGGCAGCCATCTTTGGATTATTGTTAGCTTGCCTTGTAACAAATATAAAATATTTTTAAAAAACAAAACAAATAAAAATCAATCGTGCCCAGAATACAGTGACATGTCATCTTGGTACACAAGCCTGATAGTCAATAATAGCCGTTAGACAGAGAGCGTGGGACAACCCTATCTGGCCCTTTGGCTCCTAATACAGCCATAAAAGAGGCTGCTAAATTGGGGTTAGAAAAACCATGCAAATAGCCTGTGTAGCTATGGCTGTGGGGCCACAATGGGATATTAAAACCTGTGTGACACTGGCCGAAATCTGTCTTGCAAACTTCTTACTAAAACTACATACTGTGTACAAATCATACTGAACTGTCATTGTTGCTAATTGGGGAATCATAGGTGCTTGTTTCAGAAATTGTGTACACATTGTTAATGTTGTAAATTACTATTGTAGCTGGAAATGGCAGATTTTTAATGTAATATCTACATAGGCGTACAGAGGCCCATTATCAGCAACCATCACTCCTCTGTTCCAATGGCAAGTTGTGTTAGCTAATAAAGGTTTCTTTTTAAAAGGAGACTTTATCATTAGAAAACACTTTTGGAATTATATTAGCACAGCTGAAAACTGTTGTACTGATTAAACAATAAAACGGGCCTTCTTTACACTAGTTGAGTATCTGGAGCATCAGCATTTGAGTTTGATTACAGGCTCAGAATGGCCAGAAAAAAAAAGAACTTTCTGAAACTCGTCAGTCTACTCTTTTTCTGAGAAATGAAGGCTATTCCATGCCAGAAATTTCCAAGAAACTGAAGATCTCGTACAACACTGTGTACTACTCTCTTCACAGAACAGCGCAAACTGTCTCTAACCAGAATAGAAAGAGGGGGAGGCCCCGGTGCACAACTGAGCAAAAAGAACAAGTACATTAGAGTATCGAGTTTGAGAAAGACGCCTCACAAGTCCTCAACTTGCAGCTTCATTAAACAGTACCCGCAAAACACCAGTCTCAATGTCAACAGTGAAGCGGCAACTCCGGGATGCTGGCCTTCTAGGCAGAGTTGCAAAGAAAAAGCCACATCTCAGACTGGCAAATAAAAATAAAATATTACGATGGGCAAAAGAAGAGGAAGATTTAAAAAAAAAAAAAAAAAAAAGTGTTATGGACAGACTAAACTAAGTTTGAGGTGTTTGGGTCACAATGAACAGTCGTGAGACGCAGACCAAATGAAAAGATGCTGGAGGAGAGCTTGACGCCATCTGTCAATCATGGAGGAGGCAATGTGATGGTCTGGGGGTGCGTTGGTGGTGGTAAAGTGGGAGATTTGTACAGGGTAAAAGGGATCTTGAAGAAGGAAGGCTATCACTCCATTTTGCAACGCCCATACCCTGTGGACAGCGCTTGATTGGAGCCAACAGGACAATGACCCAAAGCACAGCTCCAAACTATGCAACAACTATTTAGGGAAGAAGCAGTTAGCTGGTATTCTGTCTATAATGGAGTGGCCAGCACAGTCACTGGATCTCAACCCTATTGGGCTGTTGTGGGGGCAGCTTGACCGCATGGTACGTAAGATACGCACATCATGCCAATCCAACTTGTGGGAGGTGCTTCAGGAAGCATGGGGTGAAACCTCTTCAGATTACCTCAACAAATTGACAACTAGAATGCCAAAGGTATGCAAGGCTGTAATTGCTGCAAATTGAGTCTGACGAAAAAGTTTGAGGACAATAATTTCAATTAAAAATTTTCATAACCTTGTCCACGTCTTACATTTCCTATTCATTTTGCAACTAATTTCATGTACGTTTTCATGGAAAACAAGGACATTTCTAAGTGACCCCAAACTTATGAACAGTAGTGTATATACATGATAGATTTTTTGTATAGGTAATATACCACATCTGTATCTGAGTCACTCAACACACATTAATTTAGACTGTAAATTTCTCTGCCCAATGGCAAAACATGTAGAATTGCAGGAAGTTTGCTTTAAAACAAATTGTCTGTTGTCAAGAAAGCATCACATTTCTTGTAAACCGCAAGAAAAAGTGCCTATTTTCAGAGTGGGGTTGTCACAAAAGCAACATTTTACTAACAATGTGATAACAGGCCACATATCACAGTACAAATCAGTATCGTGACAACATTGAATTTAACTTCACAATAGGAAAGGCTACTGCAGAAAATAGCTGATTTGCTCATATCCAAATGCCTACATGTTATGGTGTATTGCAGTATGGTTAGCATCCTAAATGCCACCCGATTCCCTATTTAGTGCACTACTATTAGAGCCCTATGGCTATTGGTGAAAAGTAGTGCATAATATAGGGGATAGGGTGCCATTTGGGGTGCAGCCTGTATTACAGTAGGTTTCCCATTCTAGCCAGCTCAGCGAGGGACGGAGAACAATTGAGAAAATGTCCCTTGCCTCTCCAAGTCACTGGGTTCTTATCAGACCTTTGTCATTGGCACAGCCGTGAGGCTGAGAGAGCTGCAGCCTGACACGTCTCCATCTCTCCCGCCAAACCACAAAGGATGCGGGGGAGGAGGGAAGCTGGAGTTAGGGAATAACTGCTAGCTTAGAGAGCAGCATGGGACATGGTCCATCTGGGAAGTGACCCACCTCTGTCCAATGTTAGTGTCCTTCTACTCCTACTGACTCATCTCATTGACACAGAGGACAAATGCATTGAACAGAGTTGTGTGTACTGGTGGGGGGGGGCGCGTCTTACCGTGGTCAATAAGCCATGCCATGCAGAGGGTGTTCAGCTTCTCATCAAAGAACTCCACTCCCTGGAACAGAGCAATTATGAGAGAATACATTTCTAAACAATTTGCACTTGATAACCAAACATTACAGTGCAAGCAACACTTAATAGGGTTCAAATTCGATTCCTCCAAAAAATTGGGGGTGTGCCGCTTTCTACTCAGAAAACCCAAATAAAGCTAGCTGAATGACTTATTCATTGGATAGCCCTTATTTACGAAGTCATGGTTGATATTGGTGACCAGCACTTGCCCACCATAAATTGTGGCACATACGCATGGCAGAAGGCAGATGTAGGCCACAGACCGGTGTGATTAGGGGGAAGGGAGAGACTGAGGTCTCCTGGGGTGGGCCTGGAGGGGGCTCTGAGCAAAAGTAGTGCACTATGTAGGGAATAGGGTGCAAGGGCTCTAGTCACAAGTAGAGCACTATGTAGGGAATAGGGTGCCGTTTGGGACGCAACCGATGACTCACAAGTTGTCCGGCCAACAGGGGCATATACTCGATGATGGCCAGGCGGACCCTCCACTTGGCGTCCTCGGCCAGCTCCACGATAGCGGGCAGCAGCGACTGGGAGAGCTGGCGGATGCCGATCACCTCGTTGACACAGTCCAGGTTGGAGATGATGTTAAGCCGCACCTCAGGGCACTGCAGGGAAAAAAATTATAATTAGGAAGATGGAAGGAGAACAAGAGAAAGATCTCTTGTACAAGTTGTGGGGATAATTACATTAGGGAACATTTCATTTGTCAGTCTTCCTTTAAGAATGAAAGGAATTTTATTTCAATAAAAAAAAAAAAAAAAGTGGAAAAAAATCATTGCAACAGAAATCTGAGCAATTGCGTATGCATCCCCATCTGCTTTTAATGATGCTACAATCTCGTCATAACATTAACAAGAAAGACCTTCCAACAGTCCCAGACCATTGATTGTTAGCCTCCAAATGTGCAGACAGACTTCACATCAAGCTTTTCATGAACCAAATAGGAGACAGATAGCAGCCAGTTGAGACCAAATATTTGGAGAAGAAATAGTGAAGAATACAGCTATTTTATTTTTTATATCAGTGAGTAATTTGGGGCGTTTTGCATCTCGGTGGTCCATTTGACTACAATCCATTATGACACAAACCTTGTCAACTCAGCTTTGGCGGCGAGGCAAACTAGAACATCTTTTAATAGGAACGCTGTCGTAGACAACAGCCAATCGTGTCCCAGTGTATTTGTGCACGGCAAATTGCGTCACCTACCCAAACCTTTCCACTCCGGTGTTAATAAACCCCCAGAGATATGAAAATGGGTCAGCTAATGCCAACGTCTTACTTAATTTGGATTTTGGCTGCGATACAGGTTACATTTAGGAAGGATATGTCAGAATGAAACCACATCACTGAAAACCACATCAAATAACCTAGCAGCACTAAAATAAATATCACCAAGGAAAATATTAAATCCCTTTAAGGGTCATCCCTAGGTTTATAGCCCGGTAGGGAGCCAGCCAGGTACATCTGATCCTAAACCAGGTCAATAGCATTAGAGGATATTAAGAGGGTGATCAGTGCTTAATGAATAGGCTCTGAAGTGACTGGTGTTTACCTCGTCCTTGAGCTGGGCCAGGAACAGAGGCAGCAGGTGCTCCACTGTGTTGTCTTTGCCCAGGATGGTGGACAGGCCCATGATGACAGAGGCCAGGGCAGACTTCACGTGCTGGCTGGTGTCAGACACCAGTTCCTGTCAGGGGAGAAAGAGAGCCAGACATTGCAGTTGACAGGGACAGTGGTATTGTCACATAGGGGGTAGTTTCAAACCGGCGACAATATTATTGCTACATTGATATTTCACTCAGGAGAAAAAAAAAGTGGCATACGTTTTTGGCATCGAAAACAAGTTAGAGAACCACTATTGCACTGTTCCTTAAGAAGCGTTGAAGGCCACGTGTCAACATGCCGGCCAAAGAAATCGGGTGCCGTTGTGGACAGGTTTAGCAGAAACTGAAATTAATCATCTGTTCACGCAAGCTGACCCGGCACTGAATTGTCCTGTGTGGCTCAGTTGGTAAAGCATGGCGCTTGCAACACCAGGGTTATGTATGAGGGGGGGCTGGGATGTTCAAAACAAACAGCATAATTTAAACTCTGGAACCAACCTGTGAGTTCTAACACAGCGACAGCGAATAGGAATGGTGTGGTAGACATTTAGAATACACCAGTGCCACCTGCTGTCCAAGGGCTATACTGAGCTCAAGTCCTCATCTAGCCATAGACCCCAACCTACAAAGCATAATATCCTCATGGCTCACAGACAGAAAGTAGTCAAAAACAACAGGTTCCTCAGTTTAACAGCTCAGTACAGACGCTCAGTACAGACACTCATGCTAAAAAAATGTATTTGTGGGTGTAAAAATATCCACTGCTTCTGCACAACTGTATTATCTTGTGTTATTGTCAAGACTTGCGAACACAACTGTTCACTTAAATCACAACAGGTTTTTTTTTTCTTCCCTTCGTGAGTCATGGGTGCTCAGAATTACTTCCATTGAGTGAGAAATTGACAGGTCAAAGAAACCAGCGTAAGTAACTTAGCAGAATAAAAAGGGATAAAAGTGAATTAAAAAAAAAATACCTTGACACAGGGCAGAATGTGAGTCATGATGATGGTCTCTCGGCTGTCTTCTGGAAGGTTCTCGCAAAACTCTTGAGGACAGAAATGTGGATTGTAAATAACGTTGTCTATTAGATGGTAAAAGTTTCATATTCAAACAATTTTTTATTTCAAAGGCTTTATGACTGGCGGATAGCATCCAGACACTCACCCTTGACCTTTTTAGCGGCAGCGGATCGGACCTCAGCCTCACAGTCCTTGAGCAGATTCTGGAAGGCTGGGACCAGGTCGTTCTTGGTGATCTCTGGGCCCACTGCTTTCTGGAGCTGTGGAATCAGTGACATGGTATTTAACATTCACCACTAAACCGGTGTGGTAGCCTCCATGACCAACACAGTCAACTGACGGGATTCAAGTTGGGAACAAATAAGCTACAAATTCAATGGTAGTAAGGGGGAAAGTGCACCAAACTATTTGCCATTGCCAGGCTATAAATTGTGTGGTTTCCTGCCAACTGTTAAATTGGTTTAGGGAACTTCTACCACGAACTACAGTTATGGCCATTAACATCCAGCAGAGATCTCCATCTACGGCTCTGACACTATCCCACCTTCAAACCTTGGTCAGATTTGCTGATCAACACAAACTAAGTGGGATTTTGGGTTGGGAACACATGCTACCAGAGTTCATGGTGGCGAGGGGGAAAGTAGAAGTTTCATTAAGTGTGGTTCACAAAAATAAAATTTGCTAAGCTTTAATTTGTGGGAGGTTGCCTGAACACTTACATTGATTGACTGACTGAACTTCTACAACATATTATGGAACAGTGGCAATATGACCCTTTTTATACTAAATGACAAGAGGTCAGATGGGTTAGTGTATCCAGACTATCACAACCAGCCGTGATTGGGAGTCCCATAGGACGGTGCACAATTGGCCCAGCATCGTCTGAGTTTGGCCGGTCTAGGTCGCTATTGTAAATAAGAATTTGTTCTTAAATAACTTGCCCAGTTAAATAAAAGGTAAGTGTGTACGTAAGTCCACCCCAATTACTTCCATTCCAGGTACAGTAAGGCATCACATATTTTAGAGGCATTCTGGCTACACGCAGCACCATGTTCACAGGCTCACCTCAGAGAACTTGTCGGCCACCATGTAACGGACCCTCCAGGACTTATCCTCTGCGGCCTGGCGCAGGGTGGGCATCACCAGGGTCTCCAGGTCCTCCTGCGGCAGCAGCGTTGCGATGCTCACACAGGCTTCCACGGCCAGCAGGCGCACAGAGTCCTACAGGTGGGGGAGGGACCATGGGATTATTACTCATTCTGTGCCAATTTAATAAAATACTGTAGCAACAACATAGAAATGCACGATCCCCATGGGCTGGATGTCATGGTGTAACTGCGGAGGCGTTGGGTTAACAATAGCTAGACCCGGTTTTGAGTCCCAGTTGGGGCTGCCTACAGAATTCGCAGAAATATGATTGTTCTATGCACAGTCATTATTCGTCCATCCAAACGCAAACAATTTGTGTGGCCATGTTTTTTTTCTTCCATTGGCAACAAGCCAGTCGATTTTGCAATTAGCTGGAAGAATTCCAGGCACTTCCCACCGGAATGTTACAGGACGCCCCGTGTGAATGTATACAGTACATGTGCGTACCTGCTCATCGGAGGCCAGTGCGGTGAAGAGGGAGATGATGTCACTCTTTACATAGTCCAGCTCCAGAACCTTGGCAAATTCCCCAAGCTTGGAGGCTGCAGCGCGGCGCACCATGGGAGTGTCATCTGAGCACAGAGTGCGGAAATGCCTGTAGAGAGAAATCTATTTTATTTGCTCTACAGGGATTATTGGGAGACAATATCAATTCCATTGGAATTTTTGCTAATAAGCTAAGCTATATCTCTCCTGATATAGCTACTCACTGGCGAATTTCAGCCTTGACGGTGCTGGACACGCGGGGGTAGCAAACGCTGAACAGGCCACAGGCGGAGGTGCGGGAGGTGAACCAGTCACCACTGGCCAGCCTCTTCACCAGGGGCTCAAAGTGCACCTCTAGGTCCACAGGAGAGTGCTCCTGGGAGATCTTACGTAGAGACTCCACCGCCTTGTCTCGCACCACTGTTTCCTCCACGGTAGCCAGGCTCTCCAGCGGCGGCTGTGGAGAAAGATACAGGGACATAAGTGTGTGTGTGTGTAGCATAACTGACTGGATATGTAAGAAAATATACATCTATACAATTGTGTTGTAAGGTCCATGTTGAATATCTGTACTCATCTTATATGCTCAATGGCAGATTTTGTTTGTAACAGATACGTACCAGTAGACCGTGAACATATTCAGGGCCTCCCACCAGCATGGTGAAGTTGCCCAGCTGCTCAGCCAAGGCAAGAAGCACCTCATCCTCATCATAGATGGTGTCTACAAGAGGTCAGTTGTGAATCATAATTAAAAAGGTGGAGGGAGGGGTGACTCATCAGGATAGCTGTAACTTGGGTCTTAAGGTGAGGACATAATGTATTCGGAAAGTATTCAGACCCCTTCCCTTTTTACACATTGTTACATTACAGCCTTATTCTAAAATTGATTAAATTCTGTTTTATTCAATCTACACACAATACCCCATAATGACAAAGCAAAAAGAATGTTTTAAATTCTTGCAAATCTATAAAAAAAAATTGCATTTACATAAGAATTCAGGCCCTTTATCACTACTTTGTTGAAGCACCTTTGGCGGCGAATACAGCCTCAGGTCTCATTAGGTATGACGCAACAAGATGGCACACCTAGATTTGGAGAGTTTCTCCCATTCCTCTCTGCAGATCCTCTAAAGCTCTGTCAGGTTGGATGGGGAGTGTAGCTACACAGCCATTTTCAGGTCTCTCCAGAGATGTTTGATCGGGTTCAAGTCTGGGCTCTGGCTGGGCCACTCTTGCGTGGTCTTGGCCGTTATCATTAAGGATCTATGTACTTTGCTCAGTTCATCTTTCCCTAGATCCTGACTAAACTCCCAGTCCCTGCCACTGAAAGACCTTCCCACATACTGATGCTGCCGCCGCCACGTTTCACCGTAGAGATGGTGCCATGCTTCCTACAGACGTGACGCTTGGCATTCAAATCATGTCCAATCAATTGAATTTTCCACAGGTGGACTCCAAATCAAGTTGTAGAAACATCTCAAGGATGATCAATGGAAACAGTATGCACCGGAGCTAAATTTTCTACTTAAATTTTCAAGTTTACATACTTAGGTAAAGAAGGTATTTTTATTGCATTTTATCTATTTGCAAAAAATTCCCAAAACCCGTTTTTGCTTTTTATTTAATCAATTTTAGGCTATAACATAAAATGTGGAAAAAGTCAAGGGGTATGGATACTTCTCAAATGCACTGTACCTGTGAGGAAGGGGAGGAGTTCAGTGCGTGTCCTCTCCACTCCCAGGGCCAGTGCGATGGTAGACAGCTTCTTGATGCTGTTCAGTCGCAGCTTGGAAAGTAAACAATACCAGGTGATATTACTACATGAAACTTACGAGAGATCACCATTATCCATAAAAACCAATCTCAGCGAGGCCAACTAGAAAGACTTTCAGAAATAAAATATGTATTCCAATTTGGTGCCTTCCTATGAACATGATAAAAACGTATTACCTAACATGTCAGTAGTTACCTACCTAACTAGTTTGTTACAACATGAAAATAATGATAATCTCACAACCATTTCCAGGTTGGAGTTGGATGACTGGCGGGTACAAGGAAGCAAGCTACACCCCAGGTAAAAAAAGTTACTAATTCAAGGGTTTTTCTTTATTTGCACTATTTTTTACATTGTAAAATAAAAGTGAAGATATCAAAACTATGACATAACACACATTGAACCATGCAGTAAACAAAACAAATATAATATTTTATATTTGAGATTCTTCAAAGTAGCCACCCTTTGCATTGATGAGTAATATTGCAAACTTTTGACCTGGGGAGTATGTAGTTAGCATCTATAGACATTTGAGATTACAGTAACGTTGTGTACATTCTGATATTTCACTAACAATACAAGTAACGTTTGCTAGGTTCATCTGCAAATTAACATGCGATTTTTGAGCTAGATAGATTACGTTTATTAGCTAGTTACCTGCTAACTATATAGTGATACAGCAGTAGCCCAGCAAACTAGCTAGTTAACCAAGTGACCTAGCAACTAGTTGACGTTAGCCAACGCCAGTTACTTTTACACCGACAAATAACAACTTAGTTATACATGGCGGTAACTAAACACGACATGCAGCTATTATGTTTGATATTTATCACACCAAGTAACACACTAGCTAAATTAATAAACCAGACTGGGTGCGCCAGGCTGAAACTTCATGACTAGGCCAAGCGGCCTCGGGATGTTAGCTAGCGATCGTTTTTGAAGTCAGACATGTTTAAGTAAAACAAATACCACCAATACAATATCCCATATGAATGTCTTATGAGCAGAGCATTGGTGATTACCTGCACATCCTCATTACGAAGCTCGTCAATGAGCACTGCGATGGGGTAGAGAGAATCGTCTCCATCAGCGCCTGCCATTTTGGATTTGTATTGCAGTAAACGAAAAGCGATTCACTAGAAGCCTCCTTTCTCTACGGCGTTTTATGGTTGTCACTAGTTAACACAGTCACAAAGTCTTAAACCCCGCCTATTTCTACAATTTCTCTTCTTAAAATCATATTCTAACCCTAACTCTAAACTTAACCACACTGCTAACCTTATGGCTAACCCTAAACTTCAATTAAGAGCAAATATATATTTTTTTGTTTTCATGAATTTTTACGATATAAACTATTTTAAATGTGTGGCTGTGGTAACTAGTGGAAACCGAATGCGCGAGAGTATGATCCGGTAGTTGATGTTCTCGCTGGATTTGCAAATTCACCAAAAAGGCCCAAGAGCCTGTGTAGGGATCTTAGAAGACATTTGAATAACTTTTTTATTATTAGTAGTAGTATTAGTAGTAGTAGTAGTAGTAGTAGTAGTAGTAGTAGTAGTAGTAGTAGTGATATATAGATAGATAGATAGATAGATAGATAGATAGATAGATAGATAGATAGATAGATAGATAGATAGATAGATAGATAGATAGATAGATAGATAGATAGATAGATAGATAGATAGATAGATTAGGTTAACAAAACATTGAATGGCTTATTCACTTCTGCCCTCTCATTGGCTAGAATGGTGCCAACTGCTCTTGCCTCCTTCTGACTGCCTTCCATTTTAGAAGACGTTTATTTTCATTGATAGAGCAGCCACTTGAGTATCTCGTCACTACAATGGATAAACCGTAGTCTGTAAATATATTTAGTTATTACCGGAAATAAGTCACCTCTGGTTCGTTCGGCCATCCCTATGGGGAAATAATATGGTTTAGGAATAAACGCCAAAGGTTAGCACACGCTTTGTTGTATGAGATAATAGCAGTCAGTTAACACAACCTTTATGAATTATGAATCTTTATTGTGATTTGATTTTGTTACTTAAATTCTCAAAAAGTGAGGTTAGCTGATTATCTCATAGAACAAAACATTTAAGAACGCCTAAGACTGTTTACCACAGACCTTATTTTCAGCGTTTATTCCAAAACCCTACAAAAACGCCATTCATGTTTCTCATAGGCTTTGTCTAACGAACCATGGCAGTTAGTGCCTAAAAATAAGTATCCAAAAAGACTAGGGTTAAAGTTTCAGTTTTCACCCCACCCAGTAGGTGGCGGCAACACACCCTGAAAGGATGTAGTCCTCCGTAAAACCTCACAGAAGAAGAGTTCACCAAAATGGCAGCGCAGCAACAACCCGGTAGGCCGATTCCCCAAGCTGGAATACAGCAAGCTGCTACACTTCAACAACAACAACAACAACAGCAGTTGAGTCAATAGCAATATTTCGACCCTGTTCAAAATGCTTATTCCACAATTAAAAAAGAGCCTCCAGGTACTCCACCTTTTGTGTACATTAGCTGGTAACAATGGAAGGTCAGTCAGTCTGGTCTCTTCACTGCCACACATCTGTGTCATTCAACCAGTGGTTCATTTGGGAGGTGGGGGTACTTAGTTCAGGGGTGTGCTGGGGGCACTCCGCCATGGATGTAGCCAGCTGACTAGTTCAAGAGAACGCAAGCCTTACCCAGCCTTCGAGTTCTCAATCCATCCGGCATAAAACCAGTGGTGAGTTTAGCATGTAAATCTTGTTGGGGCAAACAAAAACTATTTTTTAGATGCATGCCAGCAAAGCCACTACACCCCACTAAACAATACATCAATTGCACTATAACGGTGACAAACGGTGCCCACAAATTGATAGGGCCTACATAAAACTGTACCAACAGCAGATGCGGTTGTCCCACTGCCTATCCTAAGTTGAATGCACCAATTTGTAAGCAGCTGCTATATTACAAAAATGTAAATGTGCTGCCTTTAAAAAAGAAAAAAACATATCTCATATGGCTGACTTGCTTAAATAAATGTGGTTTCTACTGACAATTGAGATGTACAAACTGTGGCATAAATGGGCGACAAGCGGATAAGAGGCAATCCGTAATTTCGACATAGACTTAGTATTACTTTTTTAGCTACATTATACATATCTCTCTGGCATCCTACCTAATTTATGAAGCAGTGTAACAGTTTTGCTTCAGTCCCTCTCCTAGCCCCTACCTGGGCTCGAGCCAGGGACCCTCTGCACACATTGACAACAGTCACCCTCAAAGCATCGTTAACCATCGCTCCACAAAAGCCGTGGCTCTTGCAGAGCAATGTAAATAACTACTTCAAGGTTTCAGAGCGAGATTGAAACGCTACCAGCGTGCACCGCTAACTAGCTTGCCGTTTCACACCGGTTACAGCAGGATAAGACATTTTGTAACTCACATTGTTGTGATGTGCTGGAACGGCGCAGCGGGCCTTCGTGGTCAAATTTCGTCATTAAAAAAAAAATGCAGGATTTACAATTCCGAGTTGAATGACAGTTCAAAACATATTTTCCCAGTTTGAGCTGTTTATTCCTGACTTCCCAGTTGAGATGCTTGCAGTTAGCTACTGTCACCGATTCCTTACAAACCACTTATTGTTAAATTTGCGATCTCCAAATTGTTGTATAATGTTTATGTCCAATGGCCGATGAGCACCGATACGTTTTGTCTATATTTTCTCTTCATTATTTGTCTTCATATGACAAGGATTAGCCAATATACTTGATTCATGATGATGACTGCTAGCTAAGATTGTGAAAGTAAGATGTTGACATGATCAGTCCAATCAAAGCTACAGTACATACAGTTGAAGTCGGAAGTTTACATACACTTACGCTTACACATTAAAACTCATTTTTCAACCACTCCACAGATTTCATGTTAACAAACTATAGTTTTGGCAAGTCCGTTAGGACATCTAATTTGTGCATGACACAAGTAATTCATCCAACGATTGTTTACAGACAGATTATTTCACTATATCACATATCCAGTGGGTCAGAAGTTTGCATACACTAAGTTGACTGTGCCTTTAAACAGCTTTGAAAATTCCAGAAAATTATGTCATGGCTTTAGAAGCTTCTGATAGGCTAATTGACATAATTTGAGTCAATTGAAGATGTACCTGTGGATGTATTTCAAGGCCTACCTTCAAACTCAGTGCCTCTTTGCTCGACATCATGGGAAAATCTAAAGAAATCAGCCAAGACCTCTGAAAAAAAATTGTAGACCTCCACAAGTCTGGTTCATCATTGGGAGTAATTTCCAAACGCCTGAAGGTACCACGTTCATCTGTACAAACAATAGTACGCAAGTATAAACACCATGGGACCACGCAGCCGTCATACCGCTCAGGAAGGAGACGTGTTCTGTCTCCTAGAGATGATTGTACTTTGGTCAACTTAGTGTATCTTAGTGAAATAATCTGTCTGTAAACAATTGTTGGAAGAATTACTTGTGTCATGCATGAAACATGAAATCTGTGGAGTGGTTGAAAAATGAGATTTAATGACTTCAACCTAAGTGTATGTAAACTTCCGACTTCAACTGTATATGGACATTTTGTTGAATTAACCTCATAGGTGATTCCATAATATATTTTCACACTTTATATAAATGCGAGACAAAAACACAAGTTCAACTAAATCAGGAGCACATGATGGGGCACGTGACTAGAGAGTGCGCTGGTTTCATAACAGCTGTGTGCGACCTCTCAGACATCTGAGTCACTGACAAATCTGTTACAAAAATACCCTGCTAGATGTATCTGCCACAGCAGCGCTCCCATATAGTATCACACACTCACAACAGTGATAAACACTTGCTTGATGGAACTTTCAAAATAAACACAGTTTAAAGAATAGACTACGCTACCATTTGCTTTTGAGATTAAATATTTATTTTCAAATTGTGGATCTTATGAGATCAATATATAAGAATCCCATTATAAGAATATTTCAGAATGAACCGGACACTTCCGAACCATAAATTCTGTGTTTTATGGTATAAATTAATAGCATGGTGAAAAACAAGAGAAACCCAAATCAACAATATAAAAAGGGTATTATAATTTTTTTACAAAGATTACAGCAGGTAAAATACATTAATAAAACAATGGCCACTACACAAAAATAGCACACAATTTTGACGTCTAACTGCATAAATATATACGTGTGTTTCCTTTTGATGTAATCTATACAATGAACATGACATTTCCAAAGGCAGAAGGATATTATTTTGGAGATAACATTGACGTTGATCTGATGCCCAATGATATACCTATATACTGTTTTATCTAATTGTGACAAATTATGTCTGCTCTCAATCGCTAGTAGCTTATGTGTCCCTGTCTTAATGCTACTTCCACAGGAGTCCTGAGCTTTCTGGAAGAAACTTGTGTGGATCTACTCTGAGAGAATAAGTGCCTGACTTGACAAGTGTTCTTTACTTTACTTGGTAGTGTGAAAATGAAAGGGTAAAAAGCACATCAACAACTGGGTCATTGTCTGATTTTTCTGTGAGACAATATACCTGGAAACCAAGCTTGTCTTGGAGACAGGTAAAAGCATCAAAGAGTTGTTGCCTACTGCTTCATCATGCCTGAGCCTTTGACTTTGAGATCGTCAATGTGTATTTTCCTTCCTTCAGGTTTTGGGTTTTCTTTGTCCCTGAGGGGGAAAACAACAAAGCAGACATAAATAATTTATCCATCAACCCAAATTTCAATAAACCGTTGATCAAACGTAGTATAATACTTGACATTTCAATCGTAACCTAAATTCTCAGTGATTTAGAATGCAGAAATGGTTTGTTTTGGTTTACGGCCACTCTTCCTCGAGCGGACCTGTCCTACGCGTCATTATATGACCTATGACATATGATGACTGACCTCCGTCCCTGGTCGGGGCCGGTGGCGGCGGTGAGCGCTGCCCGGTGCACCACCCTAGGCTTTGGGGCCTCCAGACGGGACATGGGGGCAAATGGTTGGAATTTAGACACCTCTTGCTGCCACTCTTCATCAAAGGACTGCGCCTCGGCTATGAGGGGAAAGGGCAGAGGTCAGAGGCTAGGGGTCAGGAACAGTTTAGGTATCACTCTGTGCGATTCTGTGATGGGCCTGGCGAGGGGTAGTTCCTTGGAATCTGAATACCTTTTTCTGAAAATAGGAACATAACTGAAAGTCTCACACTACAAACCCCAAACAGAGCTGGGAGAAGAGGAGAGTCCTCTGATTAGAATTGACTACGTCTTTGTTTATGACTATTCATTGAACACTGACGATAGCCTACATGCCTTTAAAAGAATAATCAAAGCATCATAAAAAACCCTTTTAATAAATTGTTGGTAACACTTTACTTAAAGTATAATGTGTTATTGTTACAAGCACGTATGCTTCATTGTAATGTTTTATTATAAGGCTTGTAATATCTCTTTATGTAGGATTTTTTTTTCATCAGACTCATGTAAGGATCATTATGAGATGATAAGACATAAGGCGGTGATACATTCTTACAACATGTCTTACATTGCATTATAACCACATCATAATGCATATTACCTGCAGGATCAAAGTAAAGTGTTACCCTTTGTTTTTTGTTTTGGGGGGGGGGGGGGGGGGATACTGACCCCCTTACACTACAACTGACTTACATTCATCTAGATTGTGGAAGTCCTGGTTGAGCTCCCGTTCCCCTGTCTTCTTGTTGTGTCTTTTCTCCACCACGTGTCCTCGGTCCTGGATGTGGTGTCCAATGGACATCTTCTCCAGACCGCTCTCTGAGTCCTTCAGAGACTGCCGAGTCTCCTTAATCTAGACACAGGGGGACGAGTTACCAAAAAGGCGACGGCCAATAAAGACAGAAATCCAGCGTCATGAAACTATTGCTGTGTCAGAAATATAGTTTGGCCAAATGTTATTTTAGTGTAAATGAAGAGAAAAAAAAAAAAAAAAAAAAGCCTAACTGTATTTGAAGAGTTTATTTCCCAAAGACTATATCCACCAATTTTTCTCATTTGTTTTTTCATCAGATATTATTGCTTATGGGTACCTTCATGTGTGTGTAAAATATTATACAGATCTTTAATTCATAGATTTTAGATGTATGAAAACAAATCTCACAAAATGATACACACCGATTGTGAACACCTGCTCTTTCCTTGACAGACTGACCAGGATAAAGCTATGATCCCTTTTTGATGTCACTTGTTAAATCCACTTCAAATCAGTGTAGATGAAGGGGAGGAGACAGGTTTAATAATTTTTAAGCCTTGAGAAAATTGAGACATGCAAAAGTTTGGGCACCCCTGACAATTTCCATGATTTCCATTTATAAATAATTGGGTGTTTGGATCAGCAATTTCATTTTGATCTATCAAATAACTGATGGACACAGTAATATTTCAGTAGTGAAATGAGGTTTATTGGATTAACAGAAAATGTGCAATATGCATCAAAACAAAATTAGACAGGTGCATAAATTTGGGCACCCCAACAGAAGAATCACATCAATATTTAGTAGAGCCTCCTTTTGCTAAAATAACAGCCTCTAGACGATTCCTATAGCCTCTAATGAGTGTCTGGATTCTGGATGAAGGTATTTTGGACCATTCCTCCTTACAAAACATCTCCAGTTCAGTTAGGTTTGATGGTTGCCGAGCATGGACAGCCCGCTTCAAATAATCCCACAGATTCTCAATGATATTCAGGTCTGGGGACTGGGATGGCCATTCCAGAACATTGTACTTGTTCCTCTGCATAAATGCCCGGGTAGATTTTGAGCAGTGTTTTGGGTCGTTGTCTTGTTGAAATATCCAGCCCCGGCGTAACTTCAACTTTGTGACTGATTCTTCAACATTATTCCCAAGAATCTGCTGATATTGAGTGGAATCCATGCGACCCTCAACTTTAACAAGATTCCCAGTACCGGCACTGGCCCCACAGCCCCACAGCATGATGGAACCCCCACCAAATGTTACTGTGGGTAGCAAGTGTTTTTCTTGGAACGCTGTGTTCTTTTGCCGCCATGCATAACGCCCCTTGTTATGACCAAATAACTCAATCTTTGTTTCATCAGTCCACAGCACCTTATTCCAAAATGAAGCTGGCTTGTCCAAATGTGCGTTTGTGGCGTGTGTGCAGAAAAGGCTTCTTCCGCATCACTCTCCCGTACAGCTTCTCCTTGTGCAAAGTGCGCTGAATTGTTGAACGATGCACAGTGACACCATCTGCAGCAAGATGATGTTGTAGGTCTTTGGAGGTGGTCTGTGGGCTGTTTTTGACCGTTCTCACCATCCTACGCCTTTGCCTCTCCGATATTTTACTTGGCCTGCCACTTCTGGCCTTAACAAGAACTGTGCCTGTGGTCTTCCATTTCCTCACTATGTTCCTCACAGTGGACACTGACAGCTTACATCTCTCTCTTTTTGTAGCCTTCCCCTAAACCATAATGTTGAACAATCTTTGTTTTCAGGTCATTTGAGAGTTGTTTTAAGGCCCCCATGTTGCCACTCTTCAGAGGAGAGTCAAAGAGAACAACAACTTGCAATTGGACACCTTAAATACCTTTTCTCATGATTGGATGCACTTGTCTATGAAGTTCAAGGCTTAATGAGCTCACCAAACCAATTGTGTGTTCCAATTAATCAGTGCTAAGTAGTTACAGGTATTCAAATCAACAGAATGACAAGGGTGCCCAGTTGTCAAGTTGGCTGGATGTCCTTTGGGTGGTGGACCATTCTTGATACACACGGGAAACTGTTGAGTGTGAAAAACCCAGCAGCGTTGCAGTTCTTGACCCATTCAAACCTGTACGCCTGGCACCTACTACCATACGCTGTTCAAAGGCACTTAAATATTTTGTCTTGCACATACATACAGTCGTATGCAAAAGTTTGGGCACCCCTCTGAGGCTGCATAATAATTTACTCTGTCGTCACAGAAAATGATCAGTGGCATGCCATTCATTTTCTAATAAAAGCTGAGTACTGGGGTATTGTCCAGACAAAGATTTTTAGTGTAGCAATATTAAGTTGTATGAAATTAAATCAGATGTGATTTAATTTCATACAACTTAATATTGCTACACTAAAAATCTTAGGTTACGATTGGACATCCAGCCAACTTGACAACTGTGGGAAGCAACATGGGCCAGCATCCCTGTGGAACGTTTACGACATCTTGTAGAGCCCATGCCCCGACGAAAGAGCATCTGCTAAATAACGAAAATGTCAAATGTTTTACATACAGATACATACTCATATTACTGTACACAATGTATAATTTGTACAGTTCTTTATAAACCCAAAAAGTATTTGTTACATTTGACTGTGTAAAACCTAGCAGTACTACGTATTTCTCTGAGAGAAAAATAAAGCATTTTGCTAAAAACAAAAAATTATTTGTCTCTGAAATGAAACCATCAAGTGATAGACTTTAAACAAATACTGTACATGTTTGTCATTGAACAACCCCATGCCATGATTAGATAGTTTTATTTAAACAATAAAAGCTAATTTACCAACATTTCTGAAAATGGATAGATAGTGTTTTGGAATTAAACTCTTCATGTACTCTCGATATGGCTCCGACCTCTTCCTTAGTGTTCAGTTTAGTATTAGCTTGGAGAGCCCTCCCCCAGCCCCTCAGCAGTATCTCTGGCCATACTTGAGTGTACGTACCCCGCCAGGGGCGCGCCGTGTCTGGGAGGAGGCCTGGAACACCTTGGGGGGTTTGTCTCCAACCTTGGAGTAGGTCATCACTGAGGAAGAGCTGAATGAGTGGGCATTGGTGTTGGCGTTCGAGTCTGTGGACAAGTTCTCCTGGAAAACAACACACACACACAGATTGACGGGAGTATAAAGCCATGTAGGACACGCATGATAAAACAATGATGAACAAAGTATGTCATAGAAATATAATAAATTAATACTATTCCCCTTCTAGTAATTCTATTTGTGTGGGATATGAGAAGAGACACAACGTGACTCACAAAGTTTCTGTGCATGTCGTCCATCCTGTTCCTCACGCCAAACATCATGCTGTCTAGCATACTGAATGGGTTCCTCGACGCCATGTCCTGCAGAGAGAACAACAACAATGGGCCGTTCAAAACTAACTTTATTGTCCATACCACCATTACAACAGACATCCATATATCATACTATATAAAACCTCCATCCACGCTGTACCATCATAGGGGCAAAACTTCCACTTAGGTCGAATTTTCACTTATTTTCCCATTGAAATCAATGCATGACCGGGTGAAAGCTTGACTTAAGCTAAAGTAAGGATTCACCCCATAAATCTATTTAGAAATGTAGGTTAACTTCACTCGTCACTGTATTGGGCATCTTTCATCAATCCATCCTTCAGAGATACTCTAAACTCTATATTATCTTTGTTTACTTTCCATTGACATGTTGTCACTTCAGTGGATGGATATGTTTTATTAACGTGCATTCGTTGGGCATATGCAACCTTTGTGATGTGGAAAAAAACATCACAGTCGCAAAAATCACACTGATAAGTTAACGTAGCTTTAGGCTGCGTCCCTTAGGGCAGCCTATCGCCTTTATAGTGCAGAACTTTTACCAGGGCCAATATGGCTTTAAATCAACATCCTATGCATGCCAGTGGCTAAATAGAGATTTTTGACTGTTTTACAAGACTCGACCCAACCACATGATCCTAGTCTCTCTTGTAGTGGAGTGTAAGTTACAGTTACTCACCACAGAGCCCCCATGGGTACCAGCCAGCCAGCCAGCCAGCAGAGTTGATCTGGCCCACTGTTGGTGCCAGCTGGCTGGGGTAATATTTGACCCCACACCTTCGACGGGAGGGGTCAACCAGCTCGTAAAACAACCAGGCCGTGTGTGTATGGCCACACGCACACTGATAATGGTAGATACAATCGCAAGCACACATACACACATGTAGCCCAGTAAGCCTACACATACACTTGGTATGGGGTAAACACATGTATAGTCTCACATCTTACCAATTTGGCATGGCACATGTGCAATGTGAATGTGGGTTTTGCTCAGATTCAAAATATAACATATATTATGAATTATAAATTATTATACATTCAGCTAGTTTCAAACTTGCTGTGTGTGTCTATAAAGACATAGAGTAAGTGAGGGGGGCTAGTACATGCCAATGGTCAGTTTAGGGATGAAACAAGGAATCGTGCTGCATTATAGCATTTGAGCAGTCTGCCGTACTAACCGTGCTATCAACACTGCCGAAAGGCGAAAGCGACTGGCTCATCCCCTGAAAAGCAGTACAATACAGAATGAACATAGCACGCAGAGCAGCAGCAACACGCGCACACACGCGCACACGCACAAATAAGCCTGAGAAAGCACAAAGCACCACTGAGGCAGGCAGGCTCATAAACACAAAATTGTGTCCGTCTTTACACATTCAGTTTGTTCCCAGTATGTAGTCTATAGTCTATTTAGCTTTGTTTTCTTGTTATAGTACAACGTGAATCTGAACCTGAGCCCTTCCCACATTTCCATGGGGCCTAGAACCTGCTGAATGTGCAAATTGGGAGAAAGACTATTTCAGTCCTAGCCGCTGCTCCCCTGACTCTCTACTCCAGGGTGTTTATAACCCCTGGAGGCCTGGGCAGGCATCCCAAACACCCCAACCCAAGCCAGCAGCACCGTATGTGGACACAGACACCAGAGAGAGGGTGAGAGGTTGGGCTGGTGGCTGGAGCTCAGCCTGGAGGGTGTTGAGAGAGGTCTGCTCTCCATGTAATTGGGACCCGTTGCCATGGATTACAGGGGGTTTAACACTGAAAACAGATCCTCGCTCTGAGAAAACCCTGCATGGACCCAACGGGCGGGCGGACGGGCGGGGGGAGGAGAGTCTGGGTCTATCTCGGCTCTTTTCCAAAGGTCAGGGTGATGTAAAACGCTCCTCGCTGTCCCTGATAGGCCTGTACGTAGCACGACGGGCCAATTATATCTCTGAATGGCATCTATGAACTAATAAATGCCTGTTACACTCCCGTGGCGGGCATATTTTTAGACGGCCACAGAGGTTGATTGTGCAAAATGTAAAGCATGGACTTTAACACATTATTTTGGGGGCGGCTGTGCTACTGCTCGATTATTTGAGTTCATGGTCCCTTTTCCCCCTCCCAGCCTGTCATGGCATCACTTCTTACACTATTCCCCCCTCTCTCTTTTTAAAAGGGGAGCTATGAGTCACACTGAGGCCAGGGCAAAGGGCTTTTATTTCAGCTCTCAGGGATGGGAGGGATAGGCGAGCTGTGAAGGCATGGGTTCTAGGAACTGTTAGAGACCACTGGGGAGGCTAAAGATGCAACCAGCAGATGAATGGTACAGAGAGTAGGCCTAACTTTCTGCCCATTTCCTTTTATAATAAAAACACATGATAAACAGTTTTTATTATGACAGGTATATAAAAAGCTGAGATTTGATCTGGGCTTTAATTAAAGCAGTGAAATAAAATGAACCGAAATAAAATGATTTGATCTTTACTTTAATGAGCGATTAAATAAAGTGAACTGAAATGAAACGAACTCCTCTGAATCCAAGGTATTAAGTAAGCAAGTAGTTAAGTGTGATGGAAGGGAAGGAAATGTGATATTCACAAAACAGCCAAACAACCTTTGAGAGGGAAGACGGAACATATTCACAGGCCGGGGGGATCGAAGGCTCAGCAAAGCAGCCAAAGAAACAGCAGCTTTACTTCAACGATGCCATGAATGTGTGTGTGGTCATGTGTATGTCTGTGTGTGTGCGTACGTGCGTCCTTGCGTGTGCTGATATGTGTGTGTGTGTGTGCGCTCCTGTGTGTACGTATCTGATACAGGGGGCGGATTCACTAAAGCATGCGTGATACCCGAGATCGGTAGGGGAGCAATAATATCTTTCATAGCTGCTAACCCTTCTGCAGTGGGAGCCAGAGCACATTTGCCAAGCAGATGGAAGCACAAATGGTACAGCACAAAACATTACAAAATATATATTATAAAGGAAATATTAAATATACTGTATATATTATAAATGTTTTTTTACTGCAACCACCAACCACAGGGCTCAAAAGCCATCTTTTAATGAGTGTAGAGACCCTGATGCTGCCTAATGCCGCTCTGCTAATCATCAGATGGTGGGAGGAGAGGAAGTAGGGGGCCCGCGTGGGTAACTGGGGGTCCTGCCTTGATTAGGTAACAGATAAATAAAAATACAATAAAATAACGGGCCAAGAGTAAAAAAACATAACAAAAATTATGATTCTAATTGTCATTATAATCACACAGTCTCCTCTGAACAGTTGATGTTGAGATGTGTCTGTTACTTGAACTCTGTGAAGCATTTATTTGGGCTGCAATCTGAGGCTGGTAACTTTAATGAACTTATCCTCTGCAGCAGAGGTATTTCTAGGTCTTCCATTCCTGTGGCGGTCCTCATGAAGCTGGTTGAGAGAATGCCAAGAGTGTGCAAAGCTGTCATCAAGGCAAAGGGTGGCTACTTTGAAGAATCTCCAATATAAAATATATTTGATTTGTTTAACACTTTTTGGGTTACTACATTATTCCATATGTGTTATGTCATAGTTTTGATGTCTTCACTTTTATTCTACAATGTTATTCCAAACTTTTGGCCCCCAGTGTAAGTATTCAGACCCGTTACTCAGTACTTTGTTGAAGCACCTTTGGCAGCGATTACAGCCTCAAGTCTTCTTGGGTATGACCCTACAAGCTTGGCACACCTGTATTTGGGGAGCTCCTCCCATTGTTCTCTGCAGATCCTCTCAAGCTCTGTCAGGTTGGATGTGGAGCGTCGCTGCACAGCTATTTTCAGGTCTCTCCAGAGATGTTCGATCGGGTTCAAGTCCTGGCTCTGGCTGGGCCACTCAAGGACATTCAGAGACTAGTCCCGAAGCCACTCCTGCGTTATCATGGCTGGGTCGTTGTCCTGTTGGAAGGTGGACCTCTGCCCCAGTCTGAGGTCCTGAGTGCTCTGAAGCATGTTTTCATCAAGGATCTCTCTGTACATCGTTCATCTTTCCCTCGATCCTGACTAGTCTCCCAGTCCCTGCCGCTGAAAAATATGCCTACAGCATGATGTTGCCACCACCATGCTTCACCGTAGGGATGGTGCCAAGTTTCCAGACGTGATGCTTGGCATTCAGGCCAAATAGTTTAATCTTAGTTTCATCAGACCAGAGAATCTTGTTTCTCATGGTCTGAGAGTCCTTTAGGTGCCTTTTGGCAAACTCCAATCGGGCTGTCACGTGCCTTTTACTGAGGAGTGGCTTCCGTCTGGCCCCTCTACCATAAAGGCCTGATTGGTGGAGAGCTGCAGAGATGGTTGTCCTTCTGGAAGGTTCCCCGTGTCCACAGCGGGACTCTGGAGCTCTGTCAGAGTGACCATCGGGTTCTTGGTCACCTCCCTGAACAAGGGGTCTGAATACTTTCCGATTGCACTGTAAACTTTGTATCCCTCGTTTACTCAAGTGTTTCCTTTATTTTGGCAGTTACAGGTATGCCTACAGTTAGGAAGACCGCAGTTTGGGCAGCATGCCCGCCAAATATACAGCTTGTTGCGTTGTGGCCATAGAAGGGTTTTGTAACCTCCTACCCTTGCAATTTGACTGTTAAACTCATGGGTACACTAGCAATGGATGCCAGTCCTGACTTGAATGGGAACTGCCATCTATGAATTATATTTCTATGGTTGGTTGCGGCTGTTGCTTTGACTTTTGCAGATTTTAAAATACAATCGCGGGAAAAAACGTACAGTAGCAAATGCCTACTGCTGAAAAGAGAAGACTAACCCGTCTGTAGAACCAATAGAAACAATTTTTTATTTTAAAAAAACAAAGCCCTGGGGCCTATTATTTCTTAATCCGGCCCTGCATCCACCAGTAGCTTTTCAAAGATCCCTACAACAGCCCACTGCTACATAACTAGCCACCACTGTGCACAGTGCACCACACACAGGCTCTTACTAACAACAGCTTTGACTGTGAGCTAGCTACAGTCGCGCTCTTTAAAGCTCTCTAAAACAGTGTCTGCCTCCCAAATGGCACCCTATTCCCAATGTAGTGCTCTACTAATGACCTATGAAGTGCACTACTTTAGGGAATAGGGAGAGAGAGGAGAGGACTATTAAAAAGGAACAGGGTGGCGAGCAGCGAGAGAGAACTGAGGCCGGTGTCCGTTGAAAGTAATTACCATGGATAAATATACTGGGCACACGGGGAGGGCCGCAGGATTAGTGAAAGGACACAGGTACTAAGTTTAGTACCTTAGGGCTTCTAGAGCAGGGCAGCTGCCTGGTCATCATAAGACCTTTATACTGGGAGAGAGAAGGTGTCTTCAGGGGGAAATGGGAGCAAAGGCCCATTAGACAGATCTGGGTCATGTTCATTAGGCACCAAAAGGAGGAAAACGGACTGAAAAAGGGAAAGACAACTTGGACTTGTCCAATAAGAAACATTCATTTTCGGAATCTGTTGAAAAACGTTTTAAAACATTTTCATGTCCTAATGAATATGACCATTAGACTAGTGACCAATCCTCAAAAAGGGCTTTCGTTTTTGAGCAGTGGCGGTCGGTGCCGTATAAGGTTGCAAAGGGAGGGTATATTACTGGAAAGTTTACCAATAAACTACCAGAATTTTGGTATCTTTCAAGCATTTTGAGTAATATATCACAAGACATCTAGTGGCCTTTTTGGGTACTTCAGATTTTTACAAGTGTCTAATTATCCCTGGCCCTCTCTCTGGTCTTATCACATGTAAAATACACACAATCATTAAATAAGATGATTTTCAAATAAAACATTTAATGACAAAGCTGTAAACATTATTCTTAATATAAACCATCAACATAGTTAATATTATTGGTGTTAATGAGGGTTTCAGCATGAAATATTATTTGTATTTGTTTTACACCGTTTGCATTTGTATGCATTTGTTGGCAATGTTTTTGCATCAAATTGGTGGCGGCAGTTGTGAAAAAAAGTCAATATTGGAAGATAATTTAAAATAATGCCATTGTCGATCAGATGCTTTTTTCATTAATTTGGCTATTTTCTCTTGAACCATATAATCTATCTACTAGAAACTCATGGACATTATGGACACAGATATAAAAAAAGGAATACTATATATGAACACATTTTATTCAAGTATAAATTACCAAAGTTGCAATAGATTGCCATAGATTACTGAAGATTCCGGTAACTTTGGTAAACTACGGGTAGCTTTGCAGTGAGGACGATTTATTTTTATGAGCATGGCCTTATTTATGTTACAGCATAATGGATGACTGTCATTCATATTCCATTCACCCAGCTCAATGTAACATCGATAGGTTTAGGCTAGTATCCTACTACATGATACTGACATTTTCCCTATACCCATCATGAGGTTGCTACAACCTAGCCTAAAAATGTACGTTTATACCGTAGGTGCACAGGTTTGAGAGACAAATTTGAGTAATCAAGGTGACAGACAGTGACACATTCAATACCGCCTTGCCCACTCGTCTGCATCTAACTGATCTGGGGTGTGTAATCATTACTCCAAACAGTTGCACCCTCTATAACCACTGTGATTATTATTTAACCCAGCTGGTCATCTATGAATGTTTGAACATCTTGAAGAGCGATCTGGCCTTAATGACCATATACTCTTATAATCTTCACCCGGCACTACCAGAAGAGGACTGGCCACCCCTCAGAGCCTTGTTTCTCTCAAGGTTTCTTCCTAGATTCCAGCCTTTCTAGGGAGTTTTTCCTAGCCACCATGTGATTCTACATCTGCATTGCCTGCTCTCTCAAGTTTTAGGCTTGGTTTCTGTATAAGCACTTTGTGACAAATGCTGATGTAAAAAGAGCTTTATAAAATACATTTGATTGATTGATTGATTGATTGATTGATTGATTGATTGATTTGCAACTAAAACAATAGTTTCTATTGGACAAATGTAAGTAGGTCCCTCCCTGTTTCGTTCCATTTGCTTCCGTTTAAGAAATGTTTTGCAACAGAATCAGCGCAATGAAAACACCTCTGATCACCCGCACACACAGTTCACTTTCATAGCAGCCATACACAGCATCATCAATTTGCTCGTACTATAGTTTTTTCTTGCAACTACACGCTCTCCTCCCCTGACCTTTTCCCTTCACTTGTAGACTCCAGTGCACAACACATCAGCTGTCTGTGATAAGGCGGAAAAAACTCTCCAAGCCAAACCTTCATACCATAACCGCTACACAGCCTACATTGTTGTCACCATATTAATGCTATAGTCAACAAACTAGAACTAACGCGTTAGTAAACCCACAATCCAATACATGTGTACAACCAGGCAGTACAGTGTACAGCAAGCAGTTTAGCAGTTACACCAGCGGGCCCCGTTGGCAATACATCAATAAAAGCGAAAGCTTACCTTGACTTGGAAGAGTTGCAGTGTTGAAAAGCCTTAGCCAGCTAGTTAACATACATAGAATTCCTCTCTGTTTCTGTTTGAGTCAGGTTGTTGAGTATGCTTAATTAGCTGCATTAGCTAATTAAGTGAAAGGTAAACTAAGCTGAAAAAGTACAATGAAATCTCTCTCTCTCTGCTACTTCTCCTTCATGTTTTAAGTTAATATGTTCAAAACTGTTCAACTATTTTTCTCACACTTTATGCACTGCATTGCTAGGTAGCTGTAGCTTATGCTTTCATTACTAGATTTGTTCTCTGATCCTTTTGATTGGATGGACAACATGTCAATTCATACTGCAAGGGCTCTGATAGGTTGGAGGATGTCCTCTGGAAGTCATAATAATTACTAAGTCTATAGAAGGGGGTGAGATTCATGAGCCTCCTAGGTTTTGTATTGAAGTCAATGTACGCAGAGGAGGATGAAAAATAGCTGTCCTCCGTCTACTCCATGGTGCTATCCTAGAGGGTGCTGTTGAGGTCAATGTAGACCTTCATTACAAAATAGTATGCTTTAATCAGTTATTTGGTGACGGGAATATAGTTACTACAGTTGTATCTAAAAAAAAAAAAAAAAGTTTAATGTTTCTGTTTTTTCCTGAAATTCACTGAGTAGGATGGTCCTCCCTGTCCTCCTCTGAGGAGCCTCCAATGTACCCCTACCTGATGTAAAACAAAACACAACCATGTTTTTTCACATTTCTTATGTCTCCCATTTATAAAATGGTTGTGTAAAAATATTTTACTGCTAATGTAGTTAAATGTATAGATATTGTGACACACCCCCTAAACTAAAACATTTCAAAATATGCCTGGCTGGAGGAGGGATGGGCCACATAAGCTTATGTAAGATTTTGAACACAAGTAGTCAGTTGTCTGCACTACATACACAAGCAAACAGCATTAGTATATCTTAATGCATCTTGGAAATATAGACCTGTAACTACAGAGATACAATAGAAGGAAATATCAACTACATTGCCTTCAGAAAGTATTCACAAACTTTTTTTTCCACATTTTGTTGTGTTACAGCTTGAGAGGTTTTCCAATGTCTCACAAAGGGCACCTATTGGTAGAGGGGTAAAAATGTAAAAAGCAGACATTGAATATCCCTTTGAGCATGGTGAAATTATTAATTACACTATGGATGGCGTATCAAGACACCCAGGCACTACAAAAGATACAGGCATCATTCCTAACACTGTTATTTTACTGCTGCTCCTGAATTATTTGTTAGTTTTCTATTTTTCTTCTTTCAAATGTTTTACATAACACTTATTTTTCTTAAAACGGCATTGTTGGTTAAGGGCTTGTAAGTAAGCATTTCACTGTAAGGTCTACACCTGTTGTATTCGGCACATGTGACAAATAACATTTGATTTGATTTGATCATGTTATGAGTATGCTTGTAATCGTTAAGGACTGGGGAGTTTTTCAGGATAAAAAATTTACGGAATACAGCTATGCACAGGCAAAATCTTAAGAGGGAAACCTGGTTGTTTGCCTTCCAACAGACACTGGGAGATGAATTCACCTTTCAGCAGGACAATAACCTAAAACATAAGGCCAAATCTGCACTGGAATTGCTTACCAAGAAGACAGTGAATGTTCCTTAGTGGCCGAGTTACAGTTTTGACTTAAATCTGCTTGAAAATCTATGGCATGACTTGAAAATAGTAGCTTGAAGAATTTTGAAAATAATAATGGTAAAATATTGTACAATCCATGTGTGCAAAGCTCTTAAAGGCTCAAAGCTGTAATCGCTGCCAAAGGTGATTCTAACATGTATTGACTTAGGGGTGCATTTAATACATTTTGAATTCGGGCTGTAATACAACAAAATGTGGAATAAGTAAAGGGGTATGAATACTTTCTGAAGGCACTGTATGAATATTTATGATTTTACTTTTTGCTAGCTGATTAATAGACAGATTTGCTCTCATTTAGTGCTGCATGGTCCTGCCTGACAGAAATACATACAGTTACATGTTTTTTTATGTTGTGGCTATTGTAATCTCATCGGCTCTAAGGAAAACAATTGGGCTCAGACACTGAAAACTCTTAATTGTTTTCAGTCAAAGGTTCCTCTGTGGATTTTATTTGTTCAGTCCCTACTCTTGCAATTACGTTAGCTACAATACAAACTGACACTCATTGACAAGAAATTCCATCAACTTAGTGGGCCTTCACATGACATAGGAATGGTAGCTCTCCAATGTCAATGCCATCCTGAATCTCTCAGTCTGCTCTGGAGTTGCCATACATGTTGACATGGTGACATTATGGGGTATGGGGAGGATGTAACCACATACGATGACAAGCTCATAAGGCAGGTGTTCACCACATTGAACTAACACAACCGGACACTCATTGACAAGAAATGTCATCAACTTACTGGGCCTTCACATAATGATAGGATTTGCACCTCTTCAATGTCAATGCCATCCTGAATCTCCCAGAACTGTCCTTGATAGGCCCATTCCACCATCAGTCCTCCCCTCTGGCAGTTACTACAGACAGAGACACCAAGGAATTGGACTGCCACATGTCAGTAGGCTGTTCAATAGCCAAAATGTCACATGGAAAGTGCTGGCGTGCATTGCCATCATATGTACCTATTTTGCTTCTAACGATGGCTGGCCAGCCCATGTGATACCGGAACTGGACTTGCATGCAAAGAATAAGCTTTCATGTTGGGGTGCTGTGAAACTGCAGTAATCCCAACATCCCTTTAAAGACATATGCCATTTATGGCAATCATCACCGGTTCTGTCACCCTCCTCATCTCCTGCCGGGCCTACCCGAGACTGTAATCACAGCCAACTACCCAGTTAATATCAGCCAAATGATCATCCTACCCGACTTCCAAAAGAATATTAAGGAATTTGTAGGATGTCACCTGCAGTACTTTTTACACATTAAAAACTAAATTCTATGGGTAGGTCTGTTTGTGACAGCCCTTTCACAGACTCTCCTTTACAACCCGACAACTAACCATTTCACTACTGAAGTACTCCCAGAATCATTCAGGCTGAGATAACATTCCAATTAGCCAATGGATCTCGTTGGCATCAGGGTTGGGCTCAATTCGAATTGAAGTCAGTCAATTCAGTAAGTGATTTGAATAAACCAAATCTAAAATGTTAAAACTTTTGACATTAATAGCTTTTCCTTCTCAGTTTATTGAGAATTCATTTAAAATAGATGCCCATTGAACTGGAATTTCAGTTTACTTTCTTGAATTGACTGCCTTCAGTTCAAATTGAGCCCAACCATGGTTGGCATGCAAGCTGCATCTCCTGAGTGTCTGCACCCAAATGTTTCCAACTGATCACCACACAGCACCAATATCCCGCCAGTCATACAGGAAGGATAGCTTGCCTAGAATGACCAGTTACTACCTGTGCAAGGCCCCAGAACTACAACCACCACTGGCTACTTTGTCTCCTCACCCTGTTAGGATACACTCATGTTCTGGTCACCTCAAAGACTTTGAATCAACCTTGCATACTTAGTTTCAGTGGGGAAAGAGGGAAAAGGTTAGCACTGTACATATACGCTACTAGAGTGGCTAACTGTTGTATTACAGGTTGCTTTCCTGTAACTTGGTTATGCTACTATGTGCTTGTGTCAAAGGTTTGTTATTATATTTTGCAGTATTGCCCATTGTTAATATGCTGTAAGTGTGTGAATGAGATTTAAACATGAACACACATTGAAAAGCTATTCGGCTCAGGTATTCAAACGACAGCGGGATGGCAGTGCCACTCATAGTCCTAGATATGCCATGATGAAACCCTTTTAAATAACACATTCAATCCAAAATTAACAAATTTATATGCAGGCGAAGGTGTTTGAATGTAATCATGTTAACCATATTGGATTCAGAATAAAATCTAATCTAATTGCGATGTCGGGAGCCCACTTACTTTCATTAAAGCAGATTACACAAGCCAGAACATCAAAAAACATGTGTAACTGTATGTACTTTTGTCAGGCAGGATGATACAGCACTGAATGAGAGCACATTTGACATGGAAAGTTATAATTTAATCAGCTAGCAAAAAGTAAAGCTTACATTCATCATAAATATTTATAGTTGACATTTCCAGGTTTATATTTCCAAGATGCATTATGATTTTTAAAATTGTATTTAACCTTTATTTAACTAGGCAAGTCAGTTAAGAACAAATACTTATTTACAATGACGGCCTACACCGGCCAAACTCGGACGACGCTGGGCCAATTGTGCGCCACCCTATGGGACTCCCAATCACGGTCGGTTGTGATACAGTCTGAATTCGAACCTGGTTGTCTGTAGTGACGCCTCTAGCACTGGACGCCTCTAGCACTGAGATGCAGTGTCTTAGACCACTGCGCCACTTGGGAGCCCTAATGATATCCTAATGCTGTTTGTTTGTGTATGTATGTAGGGCAGACAACTGACTACTTGTATTTCAAATTTTTGCAATATCAGAGCTTGCAATATTGGGTTACATGAGTTTATGCGGCCCATCCCCTCTACAGCCAGGCATTATTCTGTACTTTTTGAATTTAGGGTGTGTGCCAAACTACATCTATTAATGTCAATGGATGCTTTGAACGAAAACGTTATGTACAAGGATCTCAAGTCAGGATTCAGGCCTATGTGAAAACAGAACTATATTGTGATCAACTCATAACCAACGCTGTCGTGAGAAATGTGTACAATGTGTCTTTTCTGATTTGCTGCATGTAACCATGGGCCAAACAGCTATGAAAACAAACATGTCTGTTGTGACTTGTCTTTTCAACAGCTCGGGGCAGTAGGGTCCTCAAGAGAGCCATTGGTGTGTTTGAGTGAGAAAGCAGTGTGTCAGTGGAACAATGCTCTAAATATATCCTCCTCAGGCCCAACATAGCTGGCCAGAGAGGCGAGGGGGTTGCCCTTCTACAACCCACCACACTCTCCAGTGCCCCAGCAGAGCAGCAGCAGAGGTTCAATAAGCGGTACAGAATTGCTGGCTTGACCCGGCAGCAGGGGGGATCCAGTTACACGTCCATGGCCATTTTCCATCACGACCCTAAACCTAAGCCCTTTTCCTTTTTTTTTCTCTTTCGGCTGGTCAGCGTTCTTGTTTGAATGCTGGGCGCTTGAATACCGATGGAGGGGGGCGAGTTTTGGTACAGGTTTTTGGGTTCCTTCACTCACTGACACAGATGAAGAGGACAGTATATAGGTCAGTACCAGGAACTGACCAACCCCTGGGCCAGGGATATGACTTTACACCTTCACCAAGATAGTATGAGAGAATGGGGAGAATCTACAATGTACTGGGGGGTATGGTTGCCAGTTTCTGTTTCTCAAGTCAAGAGAACATGGCCTGGTCCCAGATGTGTTTGTGCAGACAAATGTTTGGCATGATAAAGAGTTTGGCATGATAAAGTGCTTTAGCCAATATCGATACTCACAGGCTACTCGTCCTATGCACATTGAGCATAGGAAATGCGCTTTACAAATGAAATATTATTATTATTATTATTATTGTTATTATTGTTATTATTATGTGTGGGACCTAACCTGGGTCACCATAACAACACATTGGCCCTAGTCACCCTACCCCAGTCAGTGTGCCACAGTCAGAGCATCAGTCCTCACCCTGTGGTCCTCCCGTAGCGCCACGCTAGTGTTGGGTTGGCCCCCGGCTACGTGGCCCCTGTCTCGCCCGCCAGTCAGACTGGGTATGAAGTCCCGACCAAAGGGCTCCGAGAAACTCCGCATCATCTGTTGTACACGGGTGTTGTGTGCCTGGAATGGATCTCTGTTGAGGAGGAGGAGGAGGAGGAGGAGGATGAGGAGGAGGAGGAGGAGGAGGAGGAGGAGGAGGAGGAGGAGGAGGAGGAGGAGGAGGAAATGGAATTAGCCTCAAGGTTCCCAGAGAGGATGGTTCTGTAATTCTTTGCAAAACTGATGACTGTGAGGCTGATGAGTGAAAAAACCAAATGGTCCTACCTTGACGAGCTGTAGATCGGAAAAAAGGAAAGTGGATGGAGATAAAGGAAGGAAAGAAGGGTACTTAACACCAGGCATTCACCATTTCATAATTTACTGTCTGTCATACTATTAATATGAGTAGGTCTAGTTATATTAGTTATCAATTAGTGGAACACATCCCCAAACACTTCAATGAAGGATGCAGTGTAGCTCCTCCTTATTTCTTAGGTCAAATCAGTGAGCGGCATTTTTATTTATGTGTGAAAATAGTAAAAATAGTCATAGCTAGATGTGGGGTGGATGGGGGGAGTTCGGGGGACAACCGGAGGGTTTTGGGTTTTCGCAGCGGCTTCACTTCGGTGTAGAATGTATGTTTAAAACATTTTAATAATAATAATAGTTAAAATAATGAAAAATTGCCATAGCAAGAACATGCAACCGGGCATTGCGAGGGGCAGGCTGGTTTGTGGACTGAAGATGGTACGATGGGGGTTGTACTGTAACATTTATCTGATTTTATTGCAGGCCTAAGATATGACAATGTCAGGCTCTGGCCATAGAGAAGCAATAGGCTTCTCTATGTAGCTATGGTCAGAGTCTGACAGTGTCGTTCTTTTCTGTTTCTTTGTGGGTTTTGGGTGGATCTCTAATTAGAGGCAGCTGCTACCCGTTGTCTCTAATTAGGGATCCAATATATGTTGAGTCTGTCCCTCACGCGGGTGTGGGTCGTTATCGTTATATCGTTATATGTAATTCGCAGTCACGGGTGAAGTAAGTGTGTTTCTTTTCGTCCGTTCATTTGGTGTGTGTTGTGAACGTGACGTTAGTCTGTTCGTTAAGTCTTTTTGTTTTTCGTTAGTTCGTCATTTGGATTTGTTTTTACATAGTATAGCAGTGTTGTTATTCTATACATAGTAAAAATAAAATCATGTCGAACAACTATCCCTGCGCTGCGTCTTGGTCTCTCCAAACCCCATTTCGTGACAGAACGACCCACCCGTATGAGACCAAGCAGCGTAACTGGGGAGAGAGGGAGAGAGAGAGTTTCCCGCGTCGGTATACGGACACGGAACTCCTCGGAGGGTTCGAGTCGGACTCGTCAGAGGAGGACGACGACGAGGACGTGCTTCAGTTCCTTTACCCGTGGGGGCTCCTGGAGGAACCAACTCCACTTCGTATGCCCACAGATCTAGATCGGGAGCTCTATGAGTACCCGGAGGAGGAGCAGACGAGGTGGTGGAGAGCCTGGAATGCTCTTCCTTTGGAGACTCAGATGGATCCGCTGGTCGTCCTGGCGTTGGAGGACTTCAAGCGCCAGATGAATCTCGTGGCTAGGCGTGTGATTGGACCGGAACCTCCAGCGATGGTGAGCGACCCTGCACCTCCAGCGAAGGTCAGCAGCCCTGCACCTCCAGCGAAGGTCAGCAGCCCTGCACCTCCAGCGAAGGTCAGCAGCCCTGCACCTCCAGCGAAGGTCAGCAGCCCTGCACCTCCAACGAAGGTCAACAGCCCTGCACCTCCAGCGAAGGTCAGCGCCCCTGAACCTCCAGCGAAGGTCAGCGCCCCTGAACCTCCAGCGACGGTCAGCGCCCCTGAACCTCCAGCGACGGTCAGCGCCCCTGAACCTCCAGCGACGGTCAGCGCCCCTGAACCTCCAGCGACGGTCAGCGCCCCTGAACCTCCAGCGACGGTCAGCGCCCCTGAACCTCCAGCGACGGTCAGCGCCCCTGAACCTCCTGCGAAGGTCAGCGCCCCTGAACCTCCTGCGAAGGTCAGCGCCCCTAAACCTCCTGCGAAGGTCAGCGCCCCTAAACCTCCTGCGAAGGTCAGCGCCCCTAAACCTCCTGCGAAGGTCAGCGCCCCTAAACCTCCTGCGAAGGTCAGCGCCTCTAAACCTCCTGCGAAGGTCAGCGCCTCTAAACCTCCTGCGAAGGTCAGCGCCTCTAAACCTCCTGCGAAGGTCAGCGCCTCTAAACCTCCTGCGAAGGTCAGCGCCTCTAAACCTCCTGCGAAGGTCAGCGCCTCTAAACCTCCTGCGAAGGTCAGCGCCTCTAAACCTCCTGCGAAGGCCAGCAACCCTGAGCCTCCTGCGAAGGCCAGCAACCCTGAGCCTCCTGCGAAGGCCAGCAACCCTGAGCCTCCTGCGAAGGCCAGCAACCCTGAGCCTCCTGCGAAGGCCAGCAACCCTGAGCCTCCTGCGAAGGCCAGCAACCCTGAGCCTCCAGCGAAGGCCAGCAACCCTGAGCCTCCAGCGAAGGCCAGCAACCCTGAGCCTCCAGCGAAGGCCAGCAACCCTGAGCCTCCAGCGAAGGCCAGCAACCCTGAGCCTCCAGCGAAGGCCAGCAACCCTGAGCCTCCAGCGAAGGCCAGCCACCCTGAGCCTCCAGCGAGGGTCAGCCACCCTGAGCCTCCAGCGAGGGTCAGCCACCCTGAGCCTCCAGCGAGGGTCAGCCACCCTGAGCCTCCAGCGAGGGTCAGCCACCCTGAGCCTCCAGCGAGGGTCAGCCACCCTGAGCCTCCAGCGAGGGTCAGCGCCTCTAAACCTCCTGCGAGGGTCAGCGCCTCTAAACCTCCTGCGAAGGTCAGCGCCTCTAAACCTCCGGCGAAGGTCAGCGCCTCTAAACCTCCGGCGAAGGTCAGCGCCTCTAAACCTCCGGCGAAGGTCAGCGCCTCTAAACCTCCTGCGAAGGTCAGCGCCCCTAAACCTCCTGCGAAGGTCAGCGTCCCTACACCTCCAGCGAGGGTCAGCGTCCCGGAGCCTCCAGCCATTCCGGGCTCAGCCGTCTGCTCCGCCTCCGAGCCAGAGCAGTCCGCCCCACCGGTGCCCATTCCGGGTCCAGCCGTCTGCTCCGCCTCAGTGCCAGAGCAGTCCGCTCCACCAGTACCCAGTCCGGGTCCAGCCGTCTGCTCCGCCTCAGTGCCAGAGCAGTCCGCTCCACCGGTGCCCATTCCGGGTTCAGCCGTCTGCTCCGCCTCAGTGCCAGAGCAGTCCGCTCCACCGGTGCCCATTCCGAGACCAGCCGCCTGCTCCGCCCCAGTGCCAGAGCAGTCCGCTCCACCGGTACCCAGTCCGGGTCCAGCCGCCTGCTCCGCCTCAGTGCCAGAGCAGTCCGCTCCACCGGTACCCAGACCGGGTCCAGCCGTCTGCTCCGCCTCGGTGCCAGAGCAGTCCGCTCCACCGGTGCCCATTCCGGGTTCAGCCGTCTGCTCCGCCTCAGTGCCAGAGCAGTCCGCTCCACCGGTACCCAATCCGGGTCCAGCCGCCTGCTCCGCCTCAGTGCCAGAGCAGTCCGCTCCACCGGTGCCCAGTCCGGGCCCGGTTGTTTGCCCAGCTCCATGGCCGGAGCCGTTTGTCCCACCGGTGCCCAGTCCGGGCCCGGTTGTTTTCCCCGCTCCATGGCGGAGCCGTTTACCCCACCGGGGCCCAGTCCGGGCCCGGTTGTTTTCCCCGCTCCATGGCCGGAGCCGTTTGCCCCACCGGTGCCCAGTCCGGGCCCGGTTGTTTTCCCCGCTCCATGGCAGGAGCCGTTTACCCCACCGGGGCCCAGTCCGGGCCCGGTTGTTTTCCCCGCTCCATGGCCGGAGCCGTTTGCCCCACCGGTGCCCAGTCCGGGCCCGGTTGTTTTCCCCGCTCCATGGCCGGAGACGTGTACCCCACCGGTGCCCAGTCCGGGCCTGGTTGTTTTCCCCGCTCCATGGCCGGAGCCGTTTTCCCCACCGGTGCCCAGTCCGGGCCCGGTTGTTTTCCCCGCTCCATGGCCGGAGCCGTTTGCCCCACCGGTGCCCAGTCCGGGCCCGGTTGTTTTCCCCGCTCCATGGCCGGAGCCGTTTACCCCACCGGTGCCCAGTCCGGGCCCGGCTGTTGTCCCCGCTCCATGGCCGGAGCCTTTTTGCCCCAGTGACAAGGAAGGGGCACGGGACAAAACTGTCCACATCGCCGGAGCCGGAGCCACCCCCGATGGACTAGTTTTCCCTCCCATTTACCCCCCCCGGTTTTTGTGTGTGTTTTTTTGTTTAGGCGTCCGGGAGTCCGCGCCTTGGGGGGGGGGTACTGTCAGGCTCTGGCCATAGAGAAGCAATAGGCTTCTCTATGTAGCTATGGTCAGAGTCTGACAGTGTCGTTCTTTTCTGTTTCTTTGTGGGTTTTGGGTGGATCTCTAATTAGAGGCAGCTGCTACCCGTTGTCTCTAATTAGGGATCCAATATATGTCGAGTCTGTCCCTCACGCGGGTGTGGGTCGTTATCGTTATATCGTTATATGTAATTCGCAGTCACGGGTGAATAAGTGTGTTTCTTTTCGTCCGTTCATTTGGTGTGTGTTGTGAACGTGACGTTAGTCTGTTCGTTAAGTCTTTTTGTTTTTCGTTAGTTCGTCATTTGGATTTGTTTTTACATAGTATAGCAGTGTTGTTATTCTATACATAGTAAAAATAAAATCATGTCGAACAACTATCCCTGCGCTGCGTCTTGGTCTCTCCAAACCCCATTTCGTGACAGACAAGGAGCTAGCCCAGGTGATTAATAGATATTTAATTCTCTCACTTATCCTGGGGAATGGCTCACAACATCTATTCACCATTGAAAAACATGAAGCAATGTTTTGCTGACACCAGTAACACTATGCCTTGAAAAGTAAGTACCATGCTATTACTGTAGCTTACATGTCAACCAGTAGCTATTGACACACATCCAACATCGATTTCGGTGTGACTTAGTTGTAATTTAAATTATTTAGAATATGAGGTGACAAGTGTACAATGACTCTATATATACATGGGGCATAAGTCTCAAGGTGCAGGGCAGAGTACAGGCAGGTAGCCATGCAGCAAGTGACAGCTGTTCAACAGTCTGATGGCCTGGAGTGTATAATATAAGGGAATAGGCTTGGCTGATAACAAAGCATTGCAATTGAGCACACAATTTCCCCATTATAATATCTGCAACCTATTGATTGTAAATGCATCTCTTAAAATATAACATTATTGATAATAGCCTACATACTGTCATTGTAGTCACGGGGTATGGAGCATACAGTCGTTATTGTCTATTATCTGAGACAATGTATCTTGTTCAAAGTGGTGTTGACTTTTGACTGGTATTTAAAATAAACATTATTTTTCAAGAAAAATCTTCAGACGAATGAATGAGTCTACTTACGAGAAGAAAGGGTCCTCGTCAAATTCCCTGAGAAGACTGTTAAACATTTCCACGGGTGTTGGAGGGGAAATTTGAAGTATTAAATATCTATTTTCTGTTTCGTGCTATGAAGCGGCTCCTACGACCCAGGGTATGACTGTGACAGGCCCCCGCGCACGGTGTCAATGAAGTTACTATCGAAACTTGCTACATTCTAGAACGTTGGGCTGAAGAACCAACAGCCACATGACCCCGGACGAGACTCCGATTGGCTGGCTATTCTAAACTAGAGCAGGATCCTTCAGAAGAACGTTATGTTGTCAGTAGCTGTCGTGACAACGGAGCTCGCTCTATAAAAAAATATTCGAAGTTTTGCCTTAGCTATTTTACCAGCGTGTGCCACAAGACCATAACATTCTTAAGTTTCGTTTTCTTGAAAAGCTGTGTGAGCTATTATATGATACAATATCAGTACTTGTTGCATTGACAACTTGTGTAAATCCTATCATTATCAGATTTTAGCCAGAGTATGTTTGTTTGAATGGAATGTTGCCATATTCGCCGTTATTGAAACATGTATGGAATAATCTACCTAATACTGGCTGGCTTGCTAGTGCAGATATATTTTCCAAATTCATTATTCTACACAATCTTATCGAGTTAATAAAGGTACATACAAACATGGTCTCTTCTTGAGTAAGGCAGCTCCAAAATGCAGGTGTTTCAGGCTAGCTCAGTGCTTTCTGTAGTGGTGGGGTGGGCCAGCAGAAAATAGGAGCATTGTGCAGTGATTGGCTCAGTGTTCTGTCACTCATGGGGACCTTGCACAATCGCCTATTTTAAATTCTTAGTAAGGGTGGACATCCAACATTTCAGCCCTTTGGGTCCAGCCATAGAGTTATAATACAAGTACTCTTACCACAGAAATGATTGGACTGATCATGTCAAAATCTTACTTTCACAATCTTAGCTAACAGTCATCATCATGAATCAAGTTTACTGGCAAATACTTTTTAATCCTTGTCATATGAAGAGAAATAATGAAGAGAAAATATAGATAAAACGTATCAGTGCTCATCGGCCATTGGACATAAACAGTCACAACAGTTTTGAGATTGCAAATTCAACAATGAGTGGTTTGTAAGGAATCGGTGACAGTGGCTAACTGCAAGCATTGCAACTGGGAAGTCAGGTATAAAAAGCTCAAACTGGGAAAAAAACGTTTTTAACGGTCATTCAACTTGAAAAGGTAAATCGAGCATCTTTCTCTTTGATTACACAATTTGCCTACGAAGGACCGTCGCAACACTTTCCTGTACTGGGGGTATGGTTGCCAGTTTCTGTTTCTCAAGTCAAGAGAACATGGCCTGGTCCCAGATGTGTTTGTGCATCACAACAACATGAGTCAAAAAATGTCTTATGTTCTTGTAACCGGTGTGAAACAGCTAGATAGTTAGCGGTGCGCGCTAGTAGTGTTTCAATCTGTGATGTCACTCAAGAGCCAAGGCTTTTGTGGAGCGATGGTTAACGTTACTTTGAGGGTGACTGTTGTCAATGTGTGCAGAGGGTCCCTGGCTCGAGCCCAGGTATGGGCTAGGAGAGGAACGGAAGCAACACTGTTACACTGCTTCATAAATTAGGTAGGATGCCAGAGAGATATGTATACTGTAGCTAAGAAAGTAATACTAAGTGTATGTTGTGTAGTAAGCTGTTAGTAGCCCATGTGCCTCACCTTAATAATTTGGTATATTTTCACCAACGCTGTATTGTAAACATAGTTTGTGGCCGGTGTGTGATTGTTTTTGTACTGCTTTGACAGTGGCTTGCGCGTGCAAATTCAGCACACATAATATTCAATAATAGAATTGTGTTATTTGACGTGTCAAATTAAAAGCTTATTTAACGAGTCAAATAGTGTTATTTGACGTGTATATGTTTTGACACGCAAAGACCCAAATGGCGTTCAATGTGTCTCACCCTAATAATTTGGTCTATTATCACCTCTTAATTTCACCTACTGTTCTAACTTGGTGGTGCACATGTAGCCTGTTTTAGAGAAATGTAATAATCAAATATTGTAAGAGCTTTTATTGTCTGCTTATATGCCCCCTTTATTTATCCTACAGTTCTGACTTGGGAGGGAGTACACTGTAAGAACGGTCCATGTTCTGAATTCTGACGCTGTACATTAATGTCTTAATCGAAATTACGGATTGCCTCTTATCCGCTTGTCGTTCCCTTATGCCATTGTTTGTACATCTCAATTGTCAGTAGAAACCACATTTGTTTAAGTAAGTCAGCCATATCAGCTATGTTTTTTTTTAAGCTGTTTCGCTGCCAGACAAGGCTCCGCTGATAACCAGGGGGAAATACTTAAGATTTTTAAAGGGCTTTATAAATACATTTGATTGATTGATTGATTGATTGATTGACGTGTAGCAGTGGTAAGGTGTTGGGACTGCTGTTGGGACTCTGCTGTTGGGACAGCTTTATGTACACCCTAACAGTCTGTGGGAACCATTTGTCACCGTTTTAGTGGCCTGCATCCCACTTTTTTTTTATTTGCCCCACCAAGATTTACATGCTAATATCACCTCTGGTTGCATCCCATTAATGAGAGGAAAGAAATGCAAAACTGGTGCCAGTAGTCAACAGAGGGATCACCGTTCCAACACTCCAGACAGAAGTCCAGCCACAAAATGCTAGTGGTGGTGTCACGTTCGGGTGTGTAGAGAGACCAAGGCGCAGCGTAGCGATAGTTCGAGGTAAACAACCGGTCCTAAAAATGGCACCGGTGGGGAAAAAAACTCAGGCCATGGAGCGGGGCAAATAACCGGGCCAGAACTGGGCACCGGTGTGGCAGGCGACTCCGGCCTGTGGACCACCATGGGAGGCTCCGGGCTGTCGACCATCACGGGAGGCTCCGGGCTGTCGACCATCACGGGAGGCTCCGGGCTGTCGACCATCACGGGAGGCTCCGGGCTGTCGACCATCACGGGAGGCTCCGGGCTGTCGACCTTCACGGGAGGCTCTGGGCTGTCGACCATCACGGGAGGCTCCGGACTGTCGACCATCAAAGGAGGCTCCGGGCTGGGGAGGCGCACTGGCGGTCTGGTGCGTGGAGCCGGCACTGGAGGTACCTGGCTGGGCGCACGCACTGGAGGTCGGGTGCAGGGAGCCGGCACGGGACGTACCGGACTGGAGAGGCGCACTGGAGGCCTGGTGCGTGGAGCCGGCACTGGAGGAACCTGGCTGGGCACACGCACTGGAGGTCGAGTGCGGGGAGTCGGGACGGGACGTACCGGACTAGAGACGCGCACTTGAAGCCTGGTGCGTGGAGTCGGCACTGGTGGCACCGGACTAATAACACGCACCTCAGGGCTAGTGCGGGGAGCAGGCACAGGACGTACCTGACTGGAGACGCGCACTTGAAGCCTGGTGCGTGGAGTCGGCACTGGTGGCACCGGACTAATGACACACACCTCAGGGCTAGTACGGGGAGCAGGCACAGGACGTACCGGACTGGGGACGCGCACTGGAAGCCTGGTGCGTGGAGTCGGCACTGGTGGCACCGGACTAATGACACGCACCTCAGGGCGAGTGCGGGGAGCAGGCACAGGACGTACCGGACTGGAGAGACGCAATGGAAGCCTGGTGCGTGGAGTCGGCACTGGACTAATGACACGCACCTCAGGGCGAGTGCGGGGAGCAGGCACAGGACGTACCGGACTGGAGAGACGCAATGGAAGCCTGGTGCGTGGAGTCGGCACTGGACTAATAACACGCACTTTAGGGCGAGTGCGGGGAGCCGGTACTGAGCTTACCGGACTGGAGAGACGCACTGGAAGCCTGGTGCATGGAGTCGGCACTGGACTAATAACACGCACTTTAGGGCGAGTGCGGGGAGCCGGTATTGAGCTTACCGGACTGGAGAGGCGCACTGGAGTGTAGCAGAAGGCCGGACCCCGACTGGGCACCGGTGGAGCAGACTGCTTTGACACTGGAGTGTAGCAGACGGCCTGACCCAGACTGGGCACCGGTGGAGCGGACTGCTCTGACACTGGAGTGTAGCAGATGGCCGGACCCAGACTGGGCACCGGTGGAACGGACTGCTCTGTCACTGGAGTGTAGCAGATGGCCGGACCCGGACTGGGCACCGATGGAACGGACTGCTCTGGCACTGGAGTTCTAACACGTGAAACCGGCATAGGTTGCACCGGACTGGTGACGCGCATTTCAGCGCGCATACAGGAAGCCGGCATGGAACATACTGGAGTGGGGATGCACACTGGAGACTCGGCGCGGGATGTAGGCATTAAACGACCCGGACTGGGGATGCACACTGTGGGCACCTTTAGCTCCAGCTCCTTCCGCTCGTTCTCACACTCCTCCCAATTTCGCCTACACTGCTCCATAATGCCATTATATACCCCCTTCAGGTATTCCTCTTCCTCCACCGTATTCCACATGGAGAGTGGTACTGGCGCGTCCTCCTCGTAGCCAGACCATCCCCATAGCCCCCCCCACCCCGAAATTTTCTTGGGGTTGCCTACGGGCTCCGTTACCTCCGTTTCCTCGATTACGCCATTTTCCTCTCTTCTTCTCCTTTGCTCCCTCATAACGCTGCTTGGTCGGGTGGTGGTTCATTCTGTCACGTTCGGGTGTGTAGAGAGACCAAGGCGCAGCATAGCGATAGTTCGACATCGTTTATTAAATGAATAAACTATACTGATGCGAACCATAAAAAATAACAAATGCAATATAATAATAGAAACACACGTAGCACGAACACGGGACAACATACAACAATGAACCACGCCAAGGGAGTGGAACACAGACATATAAGTAGGATCCCTAATTAGAGGTAATGCATAGCAGCTGCCTCTAATTAGGGATCCCACACACAACACCACACAGATGTAGAAATAATAGATCTGCCAGACTCTGACCATAGAAATATAGAGAAGCAAAGCCAGAGCCTGACAGGTGGGCATGATAAAAAACACAGTGTTTGTGAGAGTCTCATCTTTCAATAGAGGGGTCATAATTGTCTATCTCCTTTCCTTTTTTTTATGTAGCTTTACCCGCTCTAGCTCTATCTATCATGCATTTACGAACGCACCCTACAATGAAATGTATTACGTCAGAATGCCAATATTAGAATGTTCCCAATACTGTAGATCCAATCGGTATTAGATAGAATGTCACGACTAATGATTTGTATAAACCCTTACAGACACCTTAATGCATACTTTAAAATGATATTATGTGAGCTAAACATTAAAACAATAAAAAGCTATTTAAAAAAAGTATTTTTAGAGAGTACTAATGTTACTATCCCCACTACAACAAAAACATACTTAAATAAATGTAATTTTGTCCTTGAAACATTTAATTGAAATATTGTAGAATTCCATTAATTCCTATGGAGGACTGCTTCTACTATAGGGAGTGCCAACATGGCCGAATGGAGGCCCAAAGCAAAGATGTTCTACTACCCAAAGCCTCTCAATGGCCGATACACCCTCTACACCTCAAACTTCAGATATAACTCTGAAACATGCCACCTAAAGAAGTTCTCGGATGACTCCGCAATTGTAGGGTGCATCAGGGGTGGGAAGGAGGAGGAGTACAGGAGCACAATCAGTGACTTTGTGTTGTGGTGTGAGCAAAAGAACCACCTTCAGCTCAACATCAGCAAAACAAAGGAGATGGTGGTGGACTTCAGGAGAACCAAGGCACAACTGACTGCAGTCCCTATACAGGGGATGGATGTGGAAATGGTTGGGTCATACAAGTTCCTGGGAGTCCATATGGACAACAGGCTGGAATGGGCTGGTAACACCGGGGCCCTGTACAAAAAGGGCCAGAGCCGACTCTACTTTCTGAGGAGGCTCAGGTCCTTCAAAGTGTGCAGTAAACTACTGCATACCTTCTACCAGTCTGTGGTCATCTTTTTTTGCAGTGGTGTGCTGAGGAGCCAACATAAAAGCCGGTGATGCTAATCGGTTAAATAAGCTGATCAGGAAGGCTAGCTTTGTCCTGGGAATGAGCCTTGACACTCTAGAGGAGGTGACGGTGTGCCAGAGAGCGCTACAGGAGGTCCTTCCTGCCGGCGGCTATTAGACTATTTAATGCCTCACCGGGGTGCCGTGCCGTCGGCAACACAGACCTGGAACTGTTGGTGTGTTAGGACCTAGTTTAACAATTATGCATCCATCCGTGAGTAACTCTGGTCCGTAATCACTCATTCACTCAGGACTTATTTATTCATTCAGGTCTGTATATACATAATCATGTACAGTTGTTATATCATATCACGTGCAATATTACAAGTAATTCTTGGACTTAACTTACGTAGTCATTCACTCAGGAATGCATATTAGTGTCCTGTCAGTTGTATATTTTTTCATTGCTTTTAGTATATCGAATGTGCTATACGTGCAGTTATCTGTAATTAAACACTGCGCACTAAGGACTGTATATTAAGGGAATTACTATTATTACCCCAATTATATCATACACACATTTAGCTATTTAAGTATCTCTTCCTGTCATTTACCTGTACAGTTTACAGTGGGGAGAACAAGTATTTGATACACTGCCGATTTTGCAGGTTTTCCTACTTACAAAGCATGTAGAGGTCTGTAATTTTTATCATAGGTACACTTCAACTGTGAGAGACGGAATCAAAAATCCAGAAAATCACATTGTATGATTTTTAAATAATTAATAAGTATTTGATCACCTACCAACCAGTAAGAATTCCGGCTCTCACAGACCTGTTAGTTTTTCTTTAAGAAGCCCTCCTGTTCTCCACTCATTACCTGTATTAACTGCACCTGTTTGAACTTGTTACCTGTATAAAAGACACCTGTCCACACACTCAATCAAACAGACTCCAACCTCTCCACAATTGCCAAGACCAGAGAGCTGTGTAAGGACATCAGGGATAAAATTGTAGACCTGCACAAGGCTGGGATGGGCTACAGGACAATAGGCAAGCAGCTTGGTGAGAAGGCAACAACTGTTGGCGCAATTATTAAAAAATGGAAGAAGTTCAAGATGACGGTCAATCTCCCTCGGTCTAGGGCACCATGCAAGATCTCACCTTGTGGGGCATCAATGATCATGAGGAAGGTGAGGGATCAGCCCAGAACTACGCGGCAGGACCTGGTCAATGACCTGAAGAGAGCTGGGACCACAGTCTCAAAGAAAACCATTAGTAACACACTACGCCGTCATGGATTAAAATCCTGCAGCGCACGCAAGGTCCCCCTTCTCAAGCCAGCGCATGTCCAGGCCCGTCTGAAGTGTGCCAATGACCATCTGGATGATCCAGAGGAAGAATGGGAGAAGGTCATGTGGTCTGATGAGACAAAAATAGAGCTTTTTGGTCTAAACTCCACTCGCCGTGTTTGGAAGAAAAAGAAGGATTAGTATAACCCCAAGAACACCATCCCAACCGTGAAGCATGGAGGTGGAAACATAATTCTTTGGGGATGCTTTTCTGCAAAGGGGACAGGGCGACTGCACCGTATTGAGGGGAGGATGGATGGGGCCATGTATCGCGAGATCTTGGCCAACAACCTCCTTCCCTCAGTAAGAGCATTGAAGATGGGTCGTGGCTGGGTCTTCCAGCATGACAACGACCCGAAACACACAGCCAAGGCAACTAAGGAGTGGCTCCGTAAGAAGCATCTCAAGGTCCTGGAGTGGCCTAGCCAGTCTCCAGACCTGAACCCAATAGAAAATCTTTGGAGGGAGCTGAAAGTCCGTATTGCCCAGCGACAGCCCCGAAACCTGAAGGATCTGGAGAAGGTCTGTATGGAGGAGTGGGCCAAAATCCCTGCTGCAGTATGTGAAAACCTGGTCAAGAACTACAGGAAACGTATGATCTCTGTAATTGCAAACAAAGGTTTCTGTACCAAATATTAAGTTCTGCTTTTCTGATGTATCAAATACTTATGTCATGCAATAAAATGCAAATTAATTACTTAAAAATCATACAATGTGATTTTCTGGATTTTTGTTTTAGATTCCGTCACACACAGTTGAAGAGTACCTACGATAAAGATTACAGACTTCTACATGCTTTGTAAGTGGGAAAACCTGCAAAATCGGCAGTGTATCAAATACTTGTTCTCCCCACTGTATGTAACCATGCAAGTATTCACTTACCTGTAAATATAACTGTATATTTACCTGTACAGCTAATTTAACCATGCAAAATATTCACTTACCTGTTCATTTAACCAGTCTGTCTATTAAGTAAACTATTATTACCCTCACTCATATCATATGCATTTTTAGCTATTGAAGTATTTCTCTGCCATCAACCTGTATAGTATAGTTAACCATCCAACATCCACCAGTGTACATATTCAGCCAACCACCCATACTATGCATTGTCTTTTTATAGCTTTTTTGCAATCCAGCATCTTGTATTTCTATACTTTTCATACTGCCGCTCTATGTATCATGTATCGTGTATCTGTCTTTTGTGTATTTTCGTTCTGGTATTTTGCACCTGCCCTATGTTTTGTTGTAGCTGCTTGACAAAGATATGTCCCCCTCAGGGATCAATAAAGTACCTATCTATCTATCTATCTATCTATCTATCTATCTATCTATCTATCTATCTATCTATCTATCTATCTATCTATCTATCTATCTATCTATCTATCTATCTATCTATCTATCTATCTATCTATCTATCTATCTATCTATCTATCTATCTATCTATCTATCTATCTATCTATCTATCTATCTATCTATCTATCTATCTATCTATCTATCTATCTATCTATCTATCTAACATAGCATCAGCAATCCGGGGTTTGGTTATCTAGGTTACCCCATTGGCTCAGAGTAAAAACGTAACCTTTTTAAAAAGCTATTTTCTTGTGGTCTGCTTGTTTTAGTCAATTCTAAAACTATAACATATAAACAAATAAAAAAGTAAGCGTAATATGGTATCGACACTGGGAGGCTGCTCTCTGATCCCATGTACTGTATAATCTCCTGTTGTTGAGCTGGCACTTAACCCCCCTACAAAGTAGAATATCTGTTAAGCAATAAAAAACGTGGTCCACCCTCAGTCTAGAGAGTTACTGGGTGTGCAGAGACCGTTTATCAAGGTCCGGTTGAGCAGCTCATTTCTAAAATGTGTTTTGTTAGAGAGGGCCAGGAATAAAAACCATTACCTCTCCTGGAGGATGGTTGACCACCCTTGATGTAAAACATTGCAACATTCCTTATTATTACGTGAATACAGACTAGGACTATGTACGTATAATACTATTGTATACATAAATAGTCCGAGTTGATATTCACGTAATAAAAAGTAATTCACGTAATTCCCTCGACCACACCACAAATTGGGGTAAACATTTTTTTTCCTCCATTGACCCGAGTGTAAACGAGCCAACTTCGTTGTCGATGTTTTGTTATACAGAAATAACAAAACATACTGATAAGCTGCTATGTACATCTAACCAGGTAACAAATCCCGGAAATGTCATCTTGTTTTCAAGCCACAGTAATACACTATGGACAAAATCTTCATCAGCCCCCAATGACGACACATTGAGTAGAATGCTCATTTGGGCATCAGTCTTAAAACGAACTTTAGCCTACATTTTGGCTAGTGTTTATATGTGTATTTCACACTATGTTGAGGCAAACATCGGAGTAGAATGCTTGTATGGATGTCAACCCCACCACGTTTATGGTATCTTTACCAATCAACTGCGTAACAGTTCAAAATGACTGACTACCACCACCGATGTATGTATGCTAGCTATGCTAACCTTCTTATATGAACGGGAGCTAGCATTTAGCTGCCAGTTCTAATAAACCTGAAAAATGATAACTTCTACATGTGTATGCAGCAAAAACAGCCAAATATATCCATATCGGAATTAAATAACCACATTGTGGGCCTGGTACAATACATAAATTATGACAGAATTGACTAACATCCACTTTTTTCGATCATATTTGTTGAATGTACGCCAATCTGGTCGCTCGCTAGAACATCTGCATTCTATTCCCTCCTTGACCGCGTCTATCCAAGTTCGAAAGTTTATCTATCAGTCTAATTTGCATAAACATTGTGATTGGACGATAGATGTGAGGGTTATCGAATCAGGATCAAATCCTCTGATCTTCTCGAGCTCATTGATCCATCCAAGATGGCGTAACAGTGCAGACGTGTAAATAGTTTGTAATAGTTTGTAATTTGTCTGTCTTTCCATATATTTTTTATTGTTCCCGATTTACCTCTCCTGCAACCCGCCTCACCCAACGTGAAACGGATCTAATATATTTACTTTTCATTATTTAACTGAACCGCAGTCAGAAGCTAGCCTGCTAGTTAGCGTGCTAATGAGCTACTAGCCATCGCTAACCACTGCTAGCGGTCCTCACCACTGCTCTGCCTGCATCAGCCGCTTTTAGTTCGGACATTATCGGCCAGTCTGCACAGCACGCTACCAACCCAGCTCATATTGGACTGCGTTCCCTTCCACTTCACTGGATTTCCACTGAAATCACAGGACCATCACACTGGATCATCGCAGCTAGCTAGCTGCAATCGAGTGACTGCTGTTTTGGCTAAACTCCATTGTCCATATGCTACCATGAGCCAGCCTCTAGCTAGGCCCATCTCCCGGACAGCCGACGTGTACTAGCTACACTCCCGGGCTACAGTACCTTGTCAACCTGCCTGGACCTTCTACTGTCGACACAGAGCCCCGCCGAGCCACCACGACTGGTCTGCCGACGTAATTGTCCGACGTGGTCTTAACAGGCTTTTCCTCTGCGACGTCGCTGAAGTTTCATCCGCTAGCCCCGGTCTGCTAGCCCCGGCCTGCTAGCACTCTGAACGCTGTGCCTCCCGCTCGCCTAGTGCAGCGCCCATTAACTGCTCCCTAGCTCACCTCTTTGCTGCTCATCGGATCCTATGATTACTCAGCTTCGCAGCTGATGCCTGCAGGACTGTTCGGATATATGGTATTTCATTCTGTTTAACTGCCAGGCCCCAGGTCCTGTGTGTAGCACATCACATTTCTCTACCTGACCCTCTTTGTCCATTCATCGCCATTACCCGTCGTTGTCTTAGCCCTCTTTATTAACTGTGTTTGTTTTTATGCCCCTTTTAGCTGTGTTTGTTTTTATGCCCCTTTCTTATTTCAATATGCCTTGTCTGTTGCTGTTTAGATAGGTACTAGATAGATAGATAGATAGATAGGTACTTTATTGCTCCCCCGGGGGGGAAATTTCATTGTCAAGCAGCTACAACAAAAACACAGGGCAGGTGCAAAATGCCACAACGAAAGTACACAAAAGACAGATACACGGTACATGATACATAGAGCGGCAGTATGAAAGAGTATAGAAATACAAGATATCTGGAGTGCAAAAAAAAAAAAAAGCTATAAAAAGACATTGCAAAGTATGAGTGGTTGGCTGAATATGTACACTATACATTGGTGGATGTTGGATGGTTAACTATACTATACAGGTCGATGGCAGAGAAATACTTCAGTAGCTAAAAATGCATATGATATGAGCGAGGGTAATAATAGTTTACTTAATAGACAGACTGGGTAAATTAACAGGTAAGTGAAAATTTTGCATGGTTAAATTAGCTGTACAGTTAGGTATACAGTTATATTTACAGATAAGTGAATACTTGCATGTTTACACAAACTGTACAGGTAAATGACAGGAAGAGATACTTTAATAGCTAAATGTGTGTATGATATCATTTGGGGTAATAATAGTAATTCCCTTAAAATACAGTCCTTAGTGTGCAGCAATGAGAAAAGGTGCAAATGGCAGGACACTAATATGCATTCCTGAGTGAATGCCTACGTCCAATAATTACTTACAATATTGCATGTGATATAATATAACAACTGTACATGAGTATGTATATACAGACCTGTATGAATAAATAGGTCCTGAGTGGATGAGTGCTGACGGACCAGAGTTACTCACGGATGGATGCATAATTGTTAAACTAGGTCCTAGCACCCCAACAGTTCCAGATCTATGTTGCCGACGGCACGGCACCCCGGTGAGGCATTATATAGTCTCATAGCCGCCGGCAGGAAGGACCTCCTGTAGCGCTCTCTGGCACACCGTGGTGGGATCAGTCTGTGACTGAAAGTGCTCCTCTGCGTCATAACCATAGCGTGCAGAGGGTGGGTGACGTTGTCCATGATGGCCAGCAGTTTGGCCAGGATCCGTCTCTCCGCCACCTCCTCTAGCGTGTCAAGGCTCATCCCCAGGACAGAGCTAGCCTTCCTGATCAGCTTATTTACCCGAGAAGCATCACCGGCTTTGATGTTTGCTCCCCAGCACACCACTGCAAAAAAGATGGCACTGGCCACCACAGACTGGTAGAAGGTATGCAGTAGTTTACTGCACACGTTGAAGGACCTGAGCCTCCTCAGAAAGTAGAGTCGGCTCTGGCCCTTTTTGTACAGGGCCCCGGTGTTACCAGCCCATTCCAGTCTGTTGTCCATATGGACACCCAGGAACTTGTATGACTCAACCATTTCCACATCCATCCCCTTTATAGGGACTGCAGTCAGTTGTGCCTTGGTTCTCCTGAAGTCCACCACCATCTCCTTAGTTTTGCTGATGTTGAGCTGAAGGTGGTTCTGCTCACACCACAACACAAAGTCACTGATTGTGCTCCTGTACTCCTCCTCCTGCCCACCCCTGATGCACCCTACAATAGCAGAGTCATCCGAGACCTTCTGTAGGTGGCATGTCTCAGAGTTATATCTGAAGTCTGAGGTGTAGAGGGTGAACAGGAAGGGGGACAGGACCGTACCCTGGGGGGCCCCTGTGTTGCTAACTGCCCGTTCTGACACACAGCTCTGTAGTCGCACAAATTGTGGCCTACCGGTCAGGTAGTCCGTGACCCAGGAGACTAAGGGTGCTTCCACTTTCATCCTCCTCATCTTCTCACCCAGTAGCAGTGGCTGAATGGTATTGAAGGCACTGGAGAAGTCAAAAAACATGACCCTCACAGTGCAACCTGCGTTGTCCAGGTGAGAGTAGGCCCTCTGCAGAAGGTAGATGATTGCATCATCCACCCCGATGTTGCGCTGGTATGCAAACTGCAGGGGGTCCATTGATGAACACACCAGGGGTCTGAGGTGAGCGAGGACTAACCTTTCCAGGGTCTTCATGATGTGGGATGTTAGCGCTACCGGTCTGAAGTCATTCAGGACAGTGGGGTGTCCCTTCTTGGGCACTGGGACGAGGCAGGATGTTTTCCACAGCACAGGGACCCTTTCTAGGCTCAGGCTAAGGTTGAAAAGACGCTGGAGTATTCCACACAGTTGGTCAGCACAGACCCTCAGCACCCTTGGGCTGATGCCATCAGGGCCCGCCGCTTTCCACTGGTGTAGTCTCTCCAGCTCTCTCTTCACTTGGTTGGTGGTGAAAGACAGCCCAGGTGGGGAGGTGGGGGGAAGGGGGGTGTTGAGGATCAGTCCAGGGGGGGCAGGGGCGGAGGTGGGGTCACTGATTGTCTCAGCAGAGGTGCTGTGAGCAAAGTGGGGGTGGGATAGCCGTGAGGGTGTGTGGTCTGGGGAGCTGGAGGGGAGGTGGACAGGGCCAGTATCGAACCTGTTAAAAAATTGGTTCAGCTCATTGGCTCTGTCCTGGGTCCCCTCCGTCTGCCCACTGTTTGACTTTTTGAAGCCAGTGATATTTCTCATACCCTTCCACACCTCTCTCACCTGGCTCTGCCTCAGCTTGTCCTCCATCTTCTCCTTATACACTCTCTTCCCCTCAGCAATCCGCAACTTCAGCTCCCTCTGGACGCATTTCAATTTGTCCTTGTCCTTCTCCTTGAAGGCCCTCTTCTTCTCATTCAGCAGGGCCTTCAGGTCGCTGGTGACCCAGGGTTTATTGTTTGGGAAACAGCGTACCTTCCTGGTGGGTACAGTGTTGTCTACACAAAAATTAATATAGTCTGTTATGCAGTCAGTTAGGTTAGCTATTATTGTTTTTTTTTCACTGTAGAGCCCCCAGTCCTGCTCAACATGCCTCTGATAGCTCCTTTGTCTCACCCCCCACACATGCGGAGACCTCACCTGGCTTAACTGGTGTCTCCAGAGATGCAACCTCTCTCTTCATTACCCAACGCCTAGGTTTACCTCCACTGAACTCACATCCTACTATACCCTTGTCTATACATTATGCCCTCAATCTATTCCACCACGCCCAGAAATCTGCTCCTTTTATTCTATGTACCCAACGAACTAGACGTCCAGTTCTTAAAGCCCTTAGCCGAACACTGATTCTACTCCTCCTCTGTTCCTCTGGTGATGTAGAGGTAAACCCAGGTCCTGTAGCTCCCAGCATTACACCTATTCCCCAGGCACTCTCATTTGTTGACTTCTGTAACCGTAAGAGCCTTGGTTTCTTGCATGTTAATATCAGAAGCCTCCTCCCTAAGTTTGATTTATTCACTGCTTTAGCACATTCCGCCAACCCGGATGTCCTAGCTGTGTCTGAATCCTGGCTCAGGAAGGCCACCGAAAATTCTGAAATTTCCATCCCCAACTACAATATTTCCCGTCAAGATAGAACTGCCAAAGGAGGTGGAGTTGCAATCTATTGCAGAGATAACCTGCAGAGTTCTGTCATACTGTCCAGGTCTGTGCCCAAACAGTTTGAGCTTCTACTCTTAAAAATCCACCTTTCCAGAAATAAGTCTCTCACTGTTGCTGCCTGTTACAGACCCCCCTCAGCCCCCAGCTGTGCCCTGGACACCATATGTGAATTGATTGCCCCCCATCTATCTTCAGAGTTTGTACTGTTAGGTGATTTAAACTGGGATATGCTTAACGCCCCGGCTGTTCTTCAATCTAAGATAGATGCCCTCAATCTCACACAAATGATCAAGGAACCCACCAGGTACAACCCTAAATCCGTAAACATGGGTACTATCATAGATATCATTATGACCAACTTGCCCTCCAAATACACCTCCTCTGTTTTCAACCAGGATCTCAGCAATCACTGCCTAATTTCCTGCGTTCGTAATGGGTCCGCGGTCAAACGACCACCCCTTATCACTGTCAAACGCTCCCTAAAACACTTCTGTGAGCAGGCCTTTCTAATCGATCTGGCCCGGGTATCCTGGAAGGATATTGACCTCATCCCGTCAGTAGATGATGCCTGGTTGTTCTTTAAAAGTGCTTTCCTCACCATCCTAAATAAGCATGCCCCATTCAAAAAACGTAGAACTAAAAATAGATATAGCCCTTGGTTCACCCCAGACTTGACTGCCCTTGACCAACACAAAAACATCCTGTGGCGCACTGCATTAGCATCGAATAGCCCCCGCGATATGCAATTTTTCAGGGAAACCAGGAACAAATATACACAGTCAGTTAGAAAAGCAAAGGCCAGCTTTTTCAAACAGAAATTTGCATCCTGTAGTACTAATTCCAAAAAGTTCTGGGACACTGTAAAGTCTATGGAGAATAAGAGCATCTCCTCCCAGTTGCCCACTGCATTGAGGCTAGGAAACGATAAATTCACAATAATCGAAAATTTCAACAAGTATTTTGCTACGGCTGGCCATGCTTTCCACCTGGCTACCTCTACCCCGGCCAACAGCTCTGTACCCACCGCAGCAACCTGCCCAAACCCCCCCCTCGCTTCTCCTTCACCCAAATCCAGACAGCTGATGTTCTGAAAGAGCTGCTAAATCTGGACCCCTACAAATCTGCTGGGCTAGACAATCTGGACCCTTTCTTCCTAAAATTATCAGCCAAAATTGTTGCAACCCCTATTACCAGCCTGTTCAACCTCTCTTTTGTATCGTCTGAGATCCCTAGAGATTGGAAAGCTGCCGCGGTCACACCCCTCTTCAAAGGGGGAGACACTCTAGACCCAAACTGTTACAGACCTATATCCATCCTGCCCTGCCTTTCTAAAGTCTTCGAAAGCCAAGTTAATAAACAGATCACTGACTTCTTCGAATCCCACCGGACCTTCTCTGCTATGCAATCTGGTCATGGGTGCACCTCAGCTACGCTCAAGGTACTTAACGATATCATAACCGCCATCGATAGAAGACAGTACTGTGCAGCCGTCTTCATCGACCTGGCCAAGGTTTTCGACTCTGTCAATCACCGCATTCTTATTGGCAGACTCAACAGCCTTGGTTTCTCAAGTGACTGCCTCGCCTGGTTCTCCAACTACTTCTCAGACAGAGTTCAGTGCGTAAAATCAGAGGGCCTGCTGTCCGGTCCCCTGGCAGTCTCTATGGGGGTGCCACAGGGTTCAATTCTTGGGCAACCCTATTCTCTATATCGCTCTATTCGCTCTCGCTGCTGGTGACTCTCTGATCCATCTCTATGCAGACGACACCATTCTGTATACATCTGGCCCCTCTTTGGACACTGTGTTAACTAACCTTCAAACAAGCTTCAATGCCATACAACACTCCTTCCGTGGCCTCCAACTGCTCTTAAATGCTAGTAAGACTAAATGCATGCTCTTCAATAGAACGTTGCCCGCACCCGCCCACCGGACAATCATCACTACCCTCGACGGGTCTGACTTAGAATATGTGGACAACTACAAATACCTAGGCGTCTGGTTAGACTCACATTAACCATCTCCAATCCAAAATGAAATCTAGAATCGGCTTCCTATTTCGCAACAAAGCCTCCTTCACTCATGCTGCCAAACATGCCCTTGTAAAACTTACCATCCTACCGATCCTTGACTTCGGCGATGTCATTTACAAAATAGCCTCCAACACTCTACTCAGCAAATTGGATGTAGTGTATCACAGTGCCATCCGTTTTGTTACCAAAGCCCCATATACTACCCACCACTGCGACCTGTATTCTCTCGTCGGCTGGCCCTCACTACATATTCGTCGCCAAACCCACTGGCTCCAGGTCATCTATAAGTCTTTATTAGGTAAATCCCCGCCTTATCTCAGCTCGCTGGTCACCATAGCAACACCTACCCGTAGCATGCGCTCCAGCAGGTATATCTTACTGGCCACCCCCAAAGCCAACACCTCCTTTGGCCGCCATTCCTTCCAGTTCTCTGCTGCCAATGACTGGAACGAATTGCAAAAATCCTTGAAGCTAGAGGTTCCTATCTCCCTCACTAACTTTAAGCATCAGCTGTCAAAGCTGCTTATCGATCACTGCACCTGTATATAGCCCTTCTGTAAATAGCCCATCCTACTACCTCATCCCCATATTTATTTTTTTAACTTCCGCTCAATTTTGGACTCCAGTATCTCTATTTGCACATCATCATTTGCACATTCCATCATTCCAGTGATTATGCTAATCTGTAATTTATTTCGCCACTACGGCCTATTTATTGTCTTCCTAACCTTACTGCATTTTGCACTACATTTGCACTATGTATATAGATTTTCTATTGTGTTATTGACTGTACGTTTGTTTATTTCCCATGTGTAACTCTATGTTGTTTTTTGTCACACTGCCTTGCTTTGTCTTGGCCAGGTCGCAGTTGCAAATGAGAACTTGTTCTCAACTGACTTACCTGGTTAAATAAAGGTGAAATAAATACAAATTAAAAAAAATTAATTGATGATAGAACGTTCACAACGGTGGAGCGTTGCAAATGTAAGGCAAAACGTAAGTAAAAAGGCCAAACAAACTTGTATAGAACTTTTCATTACAGAAAATAATCTTAAAGCCCATAAAAAGCTAACAAGCAACACATTTACATTTAAATGATGAGGATGAAGATTTAATGTCTCTAGTTTATCTGGTATCTCGAGCCCCTCTCCTGGGGGCAATTTTGAAACAAACATTAAAAGTAAACAAAAAATCCCTACATTAAACCCTGTGCTTCTAATGATAAATAAGCCATGTACTCAAGTGTTTGTCAGAAGGCCTACTGTAGCTCTCATCACACATAAATCTGAATCCTCCTGCTTGTAGTTGACAAAAGTGCCCCTTTGTCTAAATGTTTAGTAGCAGCTGACTGTAAGGACAGCCGGCTTTCTGGGAGTGGGTTTTGCTACCCGACACTCTGGCATGTGGCTGACTGATGTAAGGAGGACCATCTGCTGAGAGTTACAAACAGACCCTTGAAGCCCACCATCAACATACAACACACACACACACACACACACACACACACACACACACACACACACACACACACACACACACACACACACACACACACACACACACACACACACACACACACACACACACACACACACACACACACACAACGGGGGCACACACTGAAACAGAAAATAGACACAGACAGGTATGCAGATGTATAAAATCATATGTGCTCGTGCATGCATGGCAGAGAATGACAAAGAACACACCCACTTGTAATCATGATGCACACAATAACACAAATACAAGGCCACAAATAATAATCCATTCAGAAAAAATGAAAATAGGCAAATAAATAAAATTCACTCTTAAAATGACAAGGTATGTTCACGCTCACAGTGACGTTTCACTAGTACACGGGCAGCCTGGGAGTACTAGAGCTAACCAAGATCCTCCATCTCTTTCCCAGTCCTGTTATAAGTCTACCATCTGCCCCAGCCCACAAATAGAGCGGCAGTCTGGACCTGGCCAGCCCTCAGCCACCCCACTGCCCAGACAGGAACACAGAACGCTGGGCTCTATTTGTGTCCTGTGATTCTCCTGACTCTCACAGGGGGATAGGTCAGCATCATAAGTCATCAGAGCTCTGTTAAGATAAAGGAGAATAGATCTGAGGAAGCTGGACAGCCATCTGATTGTCATAAAACATCTACTAAAGTTTGCTGACGACACAACAGTGGTAGGCCTGATTACCAACAACGACGAGAACGCCTACAGGGAGGAGATGAGGGCCCTGGCGGAGTGGTGCCAGGAAAACAACTTTTCCTTCAATGTCAACACTATGAAGGAGCTGATTGTGGACTTCAGGAGAAAGCAAAAAGTGCATGCCCCCATTCACATCTACAGAAAGGTTGGGTGAAAAGCTTCAAGTTCCTCGGCGTGCACATCACTGACAACATGAAATGGTCCACCCACACAGACAGTGTGTTGAAGAAGGCGCAACAGTGCCACTTCAACCTCAGGAGCCCTCACAAACCTCTACAGATGCACCATTGAGAGCATCCTGTCGGACTGTATCACCACCTAGTACTGCAATTGCACCGTCAGCAACCGCAGGGCTCTCCAGAGGGTGGTACATCGCATCAGCGGGGTCACGGCCTGTTTCAACCTGCTACCATCTGAAAGTCGGAGACAGTACAGGTGCATCAAAGCTGGGACCAAGAGACTGAAAAACAGCTTCTATCTCCAGGCCATCCGATTATTGAATAGTCACCCCTAGCTGGCCTCCGCCTGGTACCCAGCCCTGAACTTAGTCGCTGTTACAAGCCGGCTACCACCAGGTACTCTACCCTGCACCTTGGACATGATTTGGAAAGACACACATCTGTCTATATAAGGTCCCACAGTTGACAGCGCATGTCAGAGCAAAAACCAAGCCATGAGGTTGAATAAATTGTCTGTAGAGCTCCGAGACAGGATTGTGTTTAGGCACAGGTCTGGAGAAGGGTACCAAAACAACTGCAGCATTGAAGGTCCCCAAGAACACAGTGGCCTCCATAATTCTTAAATGGAAGTTTGGAACCACCAGGACTCTTCCTAGAGCTGGCCGCCCAGGCCAAACTGAGTAATCGGTGGAGAAGGGCCTTGGTCAGGGAGGTGACCAAGAACCCGATGGTCACTCTGAATGAGCTCCAGAGTTCCTCTGTGGAGAAGGAAGAACCTTCCAGAAGGACAACCATCTCTGCAGCACTCCACAGCCATGACAATGCAGGAGTGGCTTCTGGACAAGTCTCTGAATGTCCTTGAGTGGCCCAGCCAGAGCCCAGACTTGAACCTGATTGAACATCTCTGTAGAGACCTGAAAATAGCTGTGCAGCCAACCTGACAGAGCTTGAGAGGATCTGCCGAGAAGAATGGGAGTGCTCCCTAAATACAGGTGTGCGAAGCTTGTAGCGTGATACACAAAAAGACTCAAGGCTGTAATCACTGCAAAAGGTGCTTCAACAAAGTACTGAGTAAAGGGTCTGAATACTTATGTATTTTATTTTCTATACATTTATCAAAAAAAAATAAAAAAAACAGTTTTTGTTTTGTCATTATGGGTTATTGTGTGTAGATTGATGATATTTTATACATTTTAGAATAAGGCTGTAACCTAACAAAATTTGGAAAAAGTCAAGGGTTCTGAATACTTTCCGAAAGCACTGTATATACATAAAAACATCCACTATTTGTACACACTGAAGGAAATCACACAAACGGATATGGGCCTTTTTTCCAAGTTTATTACAAAAAGAGCAACAAAATCATGTGAAAATGCAAATGCTTCTCCAAGACACTACTTACAACCATTACATCTTTCCACCCAGATACAGTGCCTTCAGAAACTATTCATACCCCTTGACTTATTCCACATTTTGTTGTGTTACAGCCTGAATTCAAAATGGATTTAACAGATTTTTTCTCTCTCACCCATCTACACACAATACCCCATAATTACAAAGTGAAAACATGCTTTAATGTTTTAAATTTATTGAAAATTAAATACATAAATATCTAATTTACATAAGTATTCACACCCCTGATTCAATACATGTTAGAAACACATTTGGCAGCGATTACAGCTGTGAGTCTTTCTGGGTAAGTCTCTTAAGACCTTTGCGCACCTAGATTTTACAATATTTGCCCATCATTCTTTTCAAAAGCAGATTTAAGTCAAAACTGTAACTCGGCCATTCAGGAACAATCACTGTCTTTTTGGTAAACAACTCCATTGCAGATTTGGCCTTGTGTTTTAGGTTATTGTCCCGCTGAAAGGTGAATTCATCTCCCAGTGTCTAGTGGAAATCAGACTGAACCAGGTTTTCCTATAGGATTTTGCCTGTACTTAGCTCCAGTCCGTTTCTTTTTTATCCTGGAGAACTTCCCCAGTCCTTAACAAATACAAGCATACCCATACCATGATGCAGCCAGCACTATGCTTGAAAATATGGAGTGTGGTACGCAGTAATGTGTTGTATTGGATTTGCACAAAACAGAACACTTTGTATTCAGGACATTTTTTGCAGTATTACTTTAGTGCCTTGTTGCAAACAGGATGCACATTTTGGAATATGTTTTATTCTGTACAGACTTCTTTTCACTCTGTCAATTAGGTTAGTATTGTGTAGTACCTACAATGTTGTTGATCCATCCTCAGTTTTCTCCTATCACAGCCATTAAACTCTGTAACTGTTTTAAAGTCACCATAGTGAAATCCCTGAGCGGTTTCTTTCCTCTCCAGCAACTGAGGTAGGAAGGATACCTGTATCTTTGTAGTGACTGATTGATACACCATCCAAAGTGTAATTAATAACTTCACTGTGCTCAAAGGGATATTCAATGTCTGCTTTTTCTTTTCTTTACCCATCTACCAACAGGTGCACTTCTTTGCGAGTCATTGGAAAACTTCCGTTGCCTTTGTGGTTGAATCTGTGTTTGAAATTCCCTGCTCGAATGAGGGACCTTATAGGTAATTGCATGTGTGGGGTGCAGAGATTAGGTAATCATTCAAAAAGAATGTTAAAAACTATTATTGCACACAGACTGAGTCCATGCAACTCATTATGTGAGTTGTTAAGCTAATTTTTACTCCTATTTATGCCATAACAAAGGGGATGAATACATTTTGAAAAACATCATTCCACTTTGGTATTATGTGTAGGCCAGTGACAACAAAATCTCAATTTAATCCATTTTAAATTGAGGCTGTAACACAACAAAATATGGAAAACAGTCTTCACAGGGGAGAACATTTATTCAAACACAATTGATGAAGGTTTGAAATATCCAACAGACAGTGCACATTTTCTATGTATCATTTCAATAACTAATTTTTGATTAAAAAAATTACTAAATACGAATCTTCTTAAAGACATAAGTTTGAGGGAAGTCCAGTGAATGAGAGGTTCAATAAAAATGTATAAAGGTTTATGTTTAGAAACAGGGAGTTGTTCCTGACCGTGTGACCTGACAAGGATAAACTAACTAGAGCCAGGTCACGTGGTCAGGAAAAACTCCTGGCCCTACTCATGGTAAGGACAGGTGGATTTAGTCCAGGACCAAAGTTTCCTCAGTTCAGACGATTCTATTGGTCCGGGGAGCTGCTAGTCCAATCAGGGCACAGGACTTCCCATGAGCCTCTCCTGGCGGAGGGACATCCGCCAGGAGAGGCCTTCTCCTTGTCCTGGAACAACTAGAGGATAAAACAGAAAGGAGCAAAGCCAACTGGTTAGACATATGTGGGTAGATAACAGAACACACAAACAACCAGACATAAAAGTTATGGGGATGAGTGACAGGGTCTGGAGAAAGGTGTGTGTGCATGTGGATGTCTGAGGGGAGCTGTGTGGTTTAGAAAGTGAGAGATGAGTGGGTGCAACACTGAGACAATCTATACTACATTAGAGGAAGACTTTTGGTCAGGAGAGCAAGGTGTATATGTGTGTGTGTGTGTGTGTGTGTGTGTGTGTGTGTGTGTGTCTGTGTCTGTGTGTGTGTGTGCGTGCATGTGTCCGTGCATGCATGTGTTTGTGTGTATGTGCATGCCTGCGTACGTGTGTGTGTGTGTGTGTGCACGGCCTACTGAGTCAGATCTGGGATTAGGAGGGGAGCATTGGCTTCTGCAATGATCCTGACTGAGCTCACACTGGTGTGGTGCTCCGTCATACAGTGACACCTCTCCACGGCGCTCAGTGTGCTTTTTCACACAGCACCTTTACCTGGCGCTGCCCTGTGGTCGCCTGTTAAGCAGCTCCCGTTGTCCGTGCATAAACTGTTGTTCTATTTCGTTTTAGTTCGTTTTTTCGTGTCTTTTCTTTAGTTTTTTTTGCTACAGTTGAACAATAATAGTTCAGGATTATGGATTTTCTCGCAGCTGAACGTCCACAGGAGTCGTCAATTATTATTATTTACAACAGAGCCCAGCTCCTGGATTTAGCACACGCAGCCCTGCTGCACCCCACAGGGATAGCGTCTCTTCCGGTAAGAGCAAGGGTGGTGGGCTGGCTTTATTAGTTAACAACAGATGATGTAATCCGAACCATATTACTCTTAAGGAAGAGTTTTGTAGCCCGGACATTGAGCTGTTAGCCGTTAGCCTGAGACCCTACTATTTGCCGAGGGAATTCACGGCGGCCATTGCTGTTATTGTTTACATCCCGCCCTCCGCGGACGCAAACACAGCATGTTATGTCATCCACTCTGTTATCGCGAGGTTACAGACAGCGCATCCCAGTGCTTTCTTTGCCATTTCGGGGGATTTTAACCATGCATCTCTCTCTTCAATACTGCCCACGTTCAAACAGTTTGTGAAGTGCCCAACCAGGAATAATAAAACTCTGGACTTGTTATATGCTAATGTGAAGGACGCATACAACTCCAACGCACTCCCTCCCCTCGGTAGATCGGATCACAACCTTGTCCACCTCACTCCACTCTACAGGTCTTTGGTCCAACAGCAGCCTGCGATGGACCAAAGTCCATCGATGGACTTAATGACTGCATAACGGACTATATTAATTTTTGTGTAGACAACACTGTACCCACCAGGAAGGTACGCTGTTTTCCAAATAATAAACCCTGGGTCATCAGCGACCTGAAGGCCCTGCTGAATGAGAAGAAGAGGGCCTTCAAGGAGAGAGACAAGGACAAATTGAAATGCGTCCAGAGGGAGCTGAAGTTGCGGATTTCTGAGGGGAAGAGAGGGTATAAGGAGAAGATGGAGGACAAGCTGAGGCAGAGCCAGGTGAGAGAGGTTTGGAAGGTTATGAGAAATATCACTGGCTTCAAACAGTGGGCAGACGGAGGGGACCCAGGACAGAGCCAATGAGCTGAACCAATTTTTTAACAGGTTTGATACTGGCACTGTCCACCTCCCCTCCAGCTCCCCAGGCTCACAACACCTCTGCTGAGACAATCAGTGACCCCACCTCCACACCTGCTCCCCCTGGACTGATCCTCAACACCCCCCTTCCACCCACCTCCCCAACGGGGCTGGCTTTCACCACCAACCAAGTGAAGAGAGAGCTGGAGAGACTACATCAGTGGAAAGCGGCGGGCCCTGATGGCATCAGCCCAAGGGTGCTTAGGGTCTGTGCTGACCAACTGTGTGGAATACTCCAGCGTCACTTCAACCTTAGCCTGAGCCTAGAAAGGGTCCCTGTGCTGTGGAAAACATCCTGCCTCGTCCCAGTGCCCAAGAAGGGACACCCCACTGTCCTGAATGACTTCAGACCTGTAGCGCTAACATCCCACATCATAAAGACCCTGGAAAGGTTAGTCCTCGATCACCTCAGACCCCTGGTGTGTACATCACTGGACCCCCTGCAGTTTGCATACCAGCGCAACATTGGGGTGTGTGATGCAATCATCTACCTTCTGCAGAGGGCCTACTCTCACCTGGACAACGCAGGTTGCACTGTGAGGGTAATGTTTTTTGACTTTTCCAGTGCCTTCAATACCATTCAGCCCCTGCTACTGGGTGAGAAGATGAAGAGGATGAAAGTGGAAGCACTCTTAGTTCTCGGATGACTCCACAATTGTAGGGTGCATCAGGGGTGGGCAGGAAGAGGTGTACAGGAGCACAATCAGTGACTTTGTGTTGTGGTGTGAGCAGAACCACCTTCAGCTCAACATCAGCAAAACAAAGGAGATGGTGGTGGACTTCAGGAGAACCAAGGCACAACTGACTGCAGTCCCTATACAGGGGATGGATGTGGAAATGGTTGGGTCAAACAAGTTCCTGGGAGTCCATATGGACAATAGGCTGGAATGGGCTGGTAACACCGGGGCCCTGTACAAAAAGGGCCAGAGCCGACTCTACTTTCTGAGGAGGCTCAGGTCCTTCAACGTGTGCAGTAAACTACTGCATACCTTCTACCAGTCTGTGGTGGCCAGTGCCATCTTTTTTGCAGTGGTGTGCTGGGGAGCCAACATAAAAGCCGGTGATGCTTCTCGGGTAAAAAAGCTGATCAGGAAGGCTAGCTCTGTCCTGGGGATGAGCCTTGACACTCTAGAGGAGGTGGCGGAGAGACGGATCCTGGCCAAACTGCTGGCCATCATGGACAACGTCACCCACCTTCTGCATGCCATGGTTATGACGCAGAGGAGCACCTTCAGTCACAGACTGATCCCACCACGGTGTGCCAGAGAGCGCTACAGGAGGTCCTTCCTTCCTGCCGGCCGCTATTAGGCTATATAATGCCTCACTGGGGTGCCATGCCGTAGACAACATAGATCTGGAACTGTTGGGGTTCTAGGAACTAGTTGAACAATTATGCATCCATCTGTGAGTAACTCTGGTCCGTAATCACTCATTCACTCAGGACCTATTTATTCATTCAGGTCTGTATATACTGCGGGTGAAATAAGTATTGAACACGTCACCATTTTTCTCAGTAAATATATTTCCAAAGGTGCTATTGACATGAAGGTTTCACCAGATGTTGGTAACAACCCAAGTAATCCATACATACAAAGACAAATAAGTTCAGAAAGTAAGTTATGTGTAATAATGTGAAATGACACAGGGAAAAAGTATTGAACACATGAAGAAAGGGAGGTTCAAAAAGGCATTGAAAGCCAAGACAACAGCTGAAAACTATCAGTAATTAAAAAGCAATCCAGCCCCCTGTCAGTGCAAATTAATATCAGCTGGTTCAGTCCCAACTGATGGCCTACAAAACGTTCTCATTGCCAAGGTGTCACACAAGACACATCTCATGATGGGTAAAAGCAAAGAGCTGTCTCAAGACATTCACAACCTAATTGTTGCAAAACATAATGATGGCATTGGTTATAGGCACATTTCTAAGCTTCTGAATGTTCCATTGAGCACTGTTGGGGCCATAATATGGAAGTGGAAAGACAATCATTTCACCATAAATTTGCCTCGACCAGGTGCTCCTCGCAAGATTTCTGACAGAGGAGTGAAAAGAATAATCAGAAGAGTTGTCCAAGAGCCAAGGACCACTTCTGGAGAGCTTCAAAAAGACCTGCAATTAGCAGGTACTGTTGTCTCAAAGAAAACATTAAGTAATGCACTCCCCCGCCATGGCCTGTATGCACGCTCACCACACAAGACTCCATTGCTGAAAAAAAAGCATGTTGAAGCTCGTTTAAAGTTTGCTGCACAACATTTGGAAAAGCCAGTGAAATACTGGGAGAATATAGTGTGGTCAGATGAGAGCAAAATTGAACTGTTTGGATGTCATAATACACACCATGTTTGGAAGAGAAATGGCACTGCACATCACCCTAAAAACACCATACCAACAGTGAAGTTTGGAGGTGGGAACATCATGGTGTGGGGCTGCTTTTCAGCAAATGGTACTGGCAAACTTCACATAATTGAAGGAAGGATGAATGGGCAAATTTACGAGGAGCACCTGGTCGAGGTAAATTTATGGTGAAATGATTGTCTTTCCACTTCCGTATTATGGCCCCAACAGTGCTCACTGGAACATTCAGACGCTTAGAAATGTGCCTTTAACCATGGATTACTTGTATGGATTACTTGGGTTGTTACCAACATCTGGTGAAAATTTCATGTCAATAGCACCTTTGGAAATTTATTTACTGAGAAAAATGGTGACGTATTTCCGCATTTTGCACCTGCCCTATGTTTTGTTGTAGCTGCTTGACAAAGAAATTTCCCCCTCGGGGATCAATAAAGTATCTATCTATCTATCTATCTATCTATCTATCTATCTATCTATCTATCTATCTATCTATCTATCTATCTATCTATCTATCTATCTATCTATCTATCTATCTATCTATCTATCTATCTATCTATCTATCTATCTATCTATCTATCTATCTATCTATCTATCTATCTATCTACAGTGGGGAGAACAGGTATTTGATACACTGCCGATTTTGCAGGTTTTCCTACTTACAAAGCATGTAGAGGTCTGTAATTTTTATCATAGGTACACTCACAACTGTGAGAAACGGAATCTAAAACAAAAATCCAGAAAATCACATTGTATGATTTTTAAATAATTAATTTGCATTTTATTGCAATAAAATAAGTATTTGATCACCTACCAACCAGTAAGAATTCTGGCTCTCACAGACCTGTTAGTTTTTCTTTAAGAAGCCCTCCTGTTCTCCACTCATTACCTGTATTAACTGCACCTGTTTGAACTCGTTACCTGTATAAAAGACACCTGTCCACACACTCAATCAAACAGACTCCAACCTCTCCACAATGGCCAAGACCAGAGAGCTGTGTAAGGACATCAGGGATAAAATTGTAGACCTGCACAAGGCTGGGATGGGCTACAGGACAATAGGCAAGCAGCTTGGTGAGAAGGCAACAAATGTTGGCGCAATTATTAGAAAATGGAAGAAGTTCAAGATGACGGTCAATCTCCCTCAATCTGGGGCACCATGCAAGATCTCACCTCGTGGGGCATCAATGATCATGAGGAAGGTGAGGGATGAGCCCAGAACTACACGGCAGGACCTGGTCAATGACCTGAAGAGAGCTGGGACCACAGTCTCAAAGAAAACCATTAGTAACACACTACGCCGTCATGGATTAAAATCCTGCAGCGCACGCAAGGTCCCCCTGCTCAAGCCAGCGCATGTCCAGGCCCGTCTGAAGTTTGCCAATGACCATCTGGATGATCCAGAGGAGGAATGGGAGAAGGTCATGTGGTCTGATGAGACAAAAATAGGGCTTTTTGGTCTAAACTCCACTCGCCGTGTTTGGAGGAAGATGAAGGATGAGTACAACCCCAAGAACACCATCCCAACCGTGAAGCATGGAGGTGGAAACATCATTCTTTGGGGATGCTTTTCTGCAAAGGGGACAGGACGACTGCACCGTATTGAGGGGAGGATGGATAGGGCCATGTATCGTGAGATCTTGGCCAACAACCTCCTTCCCTCAGTAAGAGCATTGAAGATGGGTCGTGGCTGGGTCTTCCAGCATGACAACGACCCGAAACACACAGCCAGGGCAACTAAGGAGTGGCTCCGTAAGAAGCATCTCACGGTCCTGGAGTGGCCTAGCCAGTCTCCAGACCTGAACCCAATAGAAAATCTTTGGAGGGAGCTGAAAGTCTCTATTGCCCAGCGACAGCCCCGAAACCTGAAGGATCTGGATGGAGGAGTGGGCCAAAATCCCTGCTGCAGTGTGTGCAAACCTGGTCAAGAACTACAGGAAATGTATGATCTCTGTAATTGCAAACAAAGGTTTCTGTACCAAATATTAAGTTCTGCTTTTCTGATGTATCAAATACTTATGTCATGCAATAAAATGCAAATTAATTACTTAAAAATCATACAATGTGATTTTCTGGATTTTTGTTTTAGATTCCGTCACTCACAGTTGAAGAGTACCTATGATAAAAATGACAGACTTCTACATGCTTTGTAAGTGGGAAAACCTGCAAAATCGGCAGTGTATCAAATACTTGTTCTCCCCACTGTATCTATCTATCTATCTATCTATCTATCTATCTATCTATCTATCTATCTATCTATCTATCTATCTATCTATCTATCTATCTATCTATCTATCTATCTATCTATCTATCTATCTATCTATCTATCTATCTATCTATCTATCTATCTATCTATCTATCTATCTATCTATCTATCTATCTATCTAGGATGTGTCAAAGCTAGCCCCCCTTTTGCAACCCTACTAAGAGGCCTAAATTCTCTGCCTTGATAAGAAAACTTGTCAAGGGAACCATATGATTACAACCCGGTCACACAATTCGCTTCAGTTAAGGCGAATTTAAGTGCAGATTTTTATTTTATTTTCTACTATTTGGAGGTTAAAGACACCCTAAAGATCCACTATAGCCTTTCACAGAGCACGGGCCGCCTGACAAAGAAAACCCATTTGAAAGACAGATAATTTCCATCTCTTCATATCCAGTGTCTCGGTGTGTATATAATGACGTTTGATTTATCCAACGTGAGTCTGACAGCTTAGGAGAGCTAAATATGCAGTGTCTGGTGTGTAATGGCCTTGTGAATCACTCATATCTCGCCTTAAACACAATGACACACACACGGCCTAACCCACAATATGGTGTGTACACCGTTCGCTGTGTGTTATCTAGGGTCCCTCCCCCCACCCCCATGGCCGAGGTTCTGGGGAGTTGCAGCAGTAACGAGTTTGAGATGACAGTATCTACAGTAGGGGTAATGGGGAATCATTATTCCTGATTGGCTCTCCTCGCCTGGGGCATATTGCTGCCATAGATCAGGCTGTGGTGGGTTGATCTGCATGTGTCAGGGCTAACTCACTTTCCCCTGCGGGGAGATGAATGACTCCATACAGCTCTTCCAAGGAAGGGGGGGGATTCAAGTTAGGCTTCCTTTCCTATCATTCTAAGGCCCGACCCTCTGTGGATGGGCATTTATGATTGTCGTGGGGTGGGGTAGGTGTGTGTGTGTGTGTGTGTGTGTGTGTGTGTGTGTGTGTGTGTGTGTGTGTGTGTGTGTGTGTGTGTGTGTGTGTGTGTGTGTGTGTGCGTGTGTGTGAGAAAGAGTCTGAGGGGACATGTGTGGGTGATAAGAGGACCCAACACCCAATACTTCAGTAACCTTTCAAAATTCCTCTGTGTGTGTGTGATTTGTGTGTCCCAATCAGAAAATAGTGCATGTGTGTGTTAGGGGAAAACTTACACTGGGGTGTGCTAGCGTGTCACTGTCGTTGTAGTGGATTGTGGTAGGTAAAGAGCTGATGTCTGTAAGGAGCAGAGGTGGGTCATCTGGTTCCTGCTCGACTTTCACTGACTGTCTAAAAACACACACAGAATGCCAATTGATATAACATTGCACAAGGGCTGCAACATTCCCAGGTTTTCCAGATATCCTGGTTAGGGGATTCTAGACTTCCTGCTTATTCCCTCCTAATTCCAGAAATCTTCCAGTCGGCATTTCTGGAAAACCTAGGAATTTTGGGAAAGTAAACAGAATTTTGGAACTCTACATCACACCAAGTCGGACTACACATATCAACCACATGGGATGGTAGTGTAATGTCCTATTTATTCATCCCATCAAGTTGTCTGACAAGAACAACAAATGTGCTGCTTGCATAAACGAGCTAGAACACTAGCGCAGAGGAATGACAAAAGATGCAGTTTGGCGTTTGGCCAGAAGATGGCAGTGTGAGTATAGGTTTGAAGTACTGACTGGGTCTTCTGAGCTGTGTGTGTGTGTGTGCGTGTGTGTGCGTGTGTGTGTGTGTGTGTGTGTGTGTGTTTTTTTGTTTAACACATACACTTCCTGCAGCCGGGAGGGATACCGTTTTTACCCATTTTTTATCTGTACTGTTTTGTCTTTCACTTCTTTTCTTTGTTGCAAATAAGTAAAACCTAAAACCAAGGAGGGTGTATGTGTGCGCGTGTGGAGCCTGATGGAAAATTATCCAGGTGTCTTCTCCCACCCAAGTGGGGATGGAAGGGGGTTAGGACTTGGCATCTAGGGGGTCAGACCCCTCGCTCTACACCCTGTATCCTTATTATTTCATTAGGGCCTCTATTTGAATTTGCCAGGTGTAAATCGGTGGCTAATGGAGTGCAAACTGGAGAGGGCTGCACGTGTTTGGCCCCTGGGAGCCTCAGGTTAGGGACTGTGCTTCTGAGCTGAGGACCCTTAACTACAAGAAGTACCTCAATTGCATTTAAACTTCGGTGATTTAGCAGACGCTCTTATCCAGAGTGCCTTACAATCAGTGGATTCAACTAAGGTACAGTTGAAGTCGGACGTTTACCTGCACATAGGTTGAAGTCATTAAAACTCCTTTTTCAACAGCTCCACAGATTTCATGTTAACAAACTATAGTTTTAGCAAGTTGGTTAAGACATCTACTTTGTGCATGACACAAGTAATTCTTCCAACAATTGTTTGCAGACAGATTATTTCACTTATAATTGTCAGGCTCTGGCCATAGAGAAGCAATAGGCATCTCTATGTAGCTTGGGCAGAGTCTGACAGTGTCGTTCTTTTCTGTTTCTTTGTGGGGTTTGGGTGGATCTCGAATTAGAGGCAGCTGCTAACCATTGTCTCTAATTAGGGATCCAATATATGTCGAGTCTGTCCCTCACGCGGGTGTGGGTTGTTATCGTACATATCGATGTATGTCGCAGTCACGGTGAGAAGTAAGTGTGCCTTTTTTTTACGTCCGTTCATTTCGTGTGTTTTGGTGAACGTGACGTTAGTTATTCGTGTGTTTGTGTCCTGTAGTTCGCCATTTGTTCGTTTACATATAGAAAATAATAAACATCAATGTCGAACTACTATCCCTGCGCTGCGCCTTGGTCATTCCCACACCCACAGCGTGACAGAACAACCCACCACTGCGAGACCAAGCAGCGTAACTGGGGAGAGAGGGAGAGAGAGGAGGTGCCGCCGCCGCGTTATGCGCGACGCGCTAGACGAGGCAACGCCCGCAAACAACCCCAAGGTAATCTTGGGGGGGGGGCTATGGGGCTGGTCAGGTGTGGAAGAGGAGGCACCCGTCCCACTTTCCAGATGGCATTCCCCAGAAACGGAGTACGTGGGGGAATACCGACAGAGGGAGGAGTATGAAAGGATAATGGAGCTATGTTGGCTTAATATGGTGGAGTGTGAGAGCGAGAGGAGGGAGCTGGCTCTAAAGGTGCCCAAGAGGAGCATCCCCAGTCCAGGTCCGGTCGTCTACTCCACCTCCATGCCAGAGCAGTCCGCTCCACCGGTACCCAGTCCGGGTCCAGTAATCTACTCCTCCTCCCTACCAGAGCAATCTGCTCCTCCGGTGCCCAGTCTGGGTCCGATCGTCTACTCCACCTCCATGCCAGAGCAATCCGCTTCTCCGATGTCCAGTCCGGGTCCGGACCTCTGCTCTACTCCCAGCACCCGAGCTCCAGTGCGTGTGCCTAGCCAGGTGCTTCCTGTGCCTGCTCCATGCACACGACCTCCAGTGCGCCTCCCCAGTCCGGTACGACCCGTGCCGGCTCCCCGCACCAAACCTCCAGCGAAGGTCAGCGCCCCTAAACCTCCAGCGAAGGTCAGCGCCCCTAAACCTCCAGCGAAGGTCAGCGCCTCTAAACCTCCTGCGAAGGTCAGCGCCTCTAAACCTCCTGCGAAGGTCAGCGCCTCTAAACCTCCTGCGAAGGTCAGCGCCTCTAAACCTCCTGCGGAGGTCAGCGCCTCTAAACCTCCTGCGAAGGTCAGCGCCTCTCAACCTCCTGCGAGGGTCAGCGCCTCTCAACCTCCTGCGAAGGTCAGCGCCTCTCAACCTCCTGCGAAGGTCAGCGCCTCTCAACCTCCTGCGAAGGTCAGCGCCTCTCAACCTCCTGCGAAGGTCAGCGCCTCTCAACCTCCTGCGAAGGTCAGCGCCTCTCAACCCCCTGCGAAGGTCAGCGCCTCTCAACCTCCTGCGAAGGTCAGCGCCTCTCAACCTCCTGCGAAGGTCAGCGCCTCTCAACCTCCTGCGAAGGTCAGCGCCTCTCAACCTCCTGCGAAGGTCAGCGCCTCTCAACCTCCTGCGAAGGTCAGCGCCTCTCAACCTCCTGCGAGGGTCAGCGCCTCTCAACCTCCAGCGAGGGTCAGCGCCTCTCAACCTCCAGCGAGGGTCAGCGCCTCTCAACCTCCAGCGAAGGTCAGCGCCTCTCAACCTCCAGCGAAGGTCAGCGCCTCTCAACCTCCAGCGAAGGTCAGCGCCTCTCAACCTCCTGCGAGGGTCAGCGCCTCTCAACCTCCTGCGAAGGTCAGCGCCTCTCAACCTCCAGCGAAGGTCAGCGCCTCTCAACCTCCAGCGAAGGTCAGTTCACCGGTGCCCAATCCGGGTCCAGCCGCCTGCTCCGCCTCAGTGCCAGAGCAGTCCGCTCCACCGGTACCCATTCCGGGACCAGCCGTCTGCTCCGCCCCAGGGCCAGAGCAGTCCGCTCCACCGGTACCCAATCCGGGTCCAGCCGCCTGCTCCGCCTCAGTGCCAGAGCAGTCCGCTTCACCGGTGCCCAATCCGGGTCCAGCCGCCTGCTCCGCCTCAGTGCCAGAGCAGTCCGCTCCACCGGTGCCCAATCCGGGTCCAGCCGCCTGCTCCGCCTCAGTGCCAGAGCAGTCCGCTCCACCGGTACCCAGTCCGGGTCCAGCCGCCTGCTCCGCCTCAGTGCCAGAGCAGTCCGCTCCACCGGTACCCAGTCCGGGTCCAGCCGCCTGCTCCGCCTCAGTGCCAGAGCAGTCCGCTCCACCGGTACCCTGTCCGGGTCCAGCCGTCTGCTCCGCCTCAGTGCCAGAGCAGTCCGCTCCACCGGTACCCAGTCCGGGTCCAGCCGCCTGCTCCGCCTCGGTGCCGGAGCAGTCCGCTCCACCGGTGCCCAGTCCGGGCCCGGCTGTTTTCCCCGCTCCATGGCCGGAGCAGTTTACCCCACTGGTGCCCAGTCCGGGCCCGGTTTATTTCCCAGCACCATGGCCGGAGCCGTTTGTCCCACCGGTGCCCAGTCCGGGCCCTGTTGTTTTCCCCGCTCCATGGCCGGAGCCGTTTGCCCCACCGGGGCCCAGTCCGGGCCCGGTTGTTTTCCCCGCTCCATGGCCGGAGCCGTTTGCCCCACCGGGGCCCAGTCCGGGCCCGGTTGTTTTCCCCGCTCCATGGCCGGAGCCGTTTGCCCCACCGGGGCCCAGTCCGGGCCCGGTTGTTTTCCCCGCTCCATGGCCGGAGCCGTTTGCCCCACCGGTGCCCAGTCCGGGCCCGGTTGTTTTCCCAGCTCCATGGCCGGAGCAGTTCGTCCCACCGGTGCCCAGTCCGGGTCCGGCGGTCTTCCCTGCTCCATGGCCAGAGCAGTTTGTCCCACCGGGGCCCAGTCCGGGCCCGGTTGTTTTCCCCGCTCCATGGCCGGAGCCGGTTACCCCACCGGTGCCCAGTCCGGGCCCGGTTGTTTTCCCCGCTCCATGGCCGGAGCCTTTTGCCCCACCGGTCCACAGCCCGGGACCGGTGATAAGGAAGGGGCACGGGACAAAACTGTCCACAGCGCCGGAGCCGGAGCCGCCCCCGATGGACTAGTGTTCCCGCCCATTTACCCCCCCGTGTTTTGTGTGTGGTTTTTTAGGCGTCCGGGAGTCCGCGCCTTGGGGGGGGGGTACTGTCAGGCTCTGGCCATAGAGAAGCAATAGGCATCTCTATGTAGCTTGGGCAGAGTCTGACAGTGTCGTTCTTTTCTGTTTCTTTGTGGGGTTTGGGTGGATCTCGAATTAGAGGCAGCTGCTAACCATTGTCTCTAATTAGGGATCCAATATATGTCGAGTCTGTCCCTCACGCGGGTGTGGGTTGTTATCGTACATATCGATGTATGTCGCAGTCACGGTGAGAAGTAAGTGTGCCTTTTTTTTACGTCCGTTCATTTCGTGTGTTTTGGTGAACGTGACGTTAGTTATTCGTGTGTTTGTGTCCTGTAGTTCGCCATTTGTTCGTTTACATATAGAAAATAATAAACATCAATGTCGAACTACTATCCCTGCGCTGCGCCTTGGTCATTCCCACACCCACAGCGTGACAATAATTCACTATATCACATTTCCAGTGGGTCAGAAGTTTACATACACTACGTTGACTGTGCCTTTAAACAGCTTGAAAAATTCCAGAAAATGATGTCATGGCTTTGGAAGCTTCTGATAGGCTAATTGACATCATTTGAGTCAATTGGAGGTATATCTGTGGATATATTTCAAGGCCTACCTTCAAACGCAGTGCCTCTTTGCTCGACATCATGGAAAAATCTAAAGAAATCAGCCAAGACCTCAGAAAAAAAATTGTAGACCTCCACAAGTCTGGTTCATCCTTGGGAACAATTTCCAAACGCCTGAAGGTACCACGTTCATCTGTACAAACAATAGTACGCAAGTATAAACACCATGGGACCACGCAGCCGTCATACCGCTCAGGAAGGAGACGGGTTCTGTCTCCTAGAGATGAATGTACTTTGGTGCGAAAAGTGCAAATCAATCCCACAACAACAGAAAAGGACCTTGTGAAGATGCTGGAGTAACAGGTACAGAAGTATCTATATCGACATAACCTGAAAGGCCCCTCAGCAAGGAAGAAGCCACTGCTCCAAAACAGCCATAAAAAAGCCAGACTACGGTTTGCAACTGCACATTGGGACAAAGATCTTACTTTTTGGAGAAATGTCCTCTGGTCTGATGAAACAAAAATAGAACTGTTTGGTCATAATGACCATCGTTATGGTTGGAGGAAAAAGTGGGCGGCTTGCAGGCCGAAGAACACCATCCCAACCGTGAAGCACGGGGGTGGCAGCATCATGTTTTGGGGTTGCTTTGCTGCAGGAGGGACTGGTACACTTCACAAAATAGGTGGCATCAGGAGGAAGGAAAATTATGTGGATATACTAAAGCAACATTTCAAGACATCAGTCAGGAAGTTAAAGCTTGGTCACAAATGGGTCTTCCAAATGGACAATGACCCCAAGCATACTTCCAAAGGACAACAAAGTCAAGGTATTGGAGTGGCCATCACAAAGCCCTGACCTCAATCCTATAGAAAATCTGTGGGCAGAACTGAAAAAGCGTGTGCGAGCAAGGAGGCCTACAAACCTGACTCAGTTACACCAGTTCTGTCAGGAGGAATTGGCCAAAATTCACCCAACTTATTGTGGGAAGCTTGTGGAAGGCTACCCGAAAGGCAATGCTAGCAAATACTAATTGAGTGTATGTAAACTTCTGACCCACTGGGAATGTGATGAAAGAAATAAAAGCTGAAATAAATAATTCTCTTTACTATTATTCTGACATTTCACATTCTTAAAATAAAGTGGTGATCCTAACTGACCTAAAACAGGGAATGTTTACTAGGATTAAATGTCAGGAATTGTGAACAACTGAGTTTAAATGTATTTGGCTAAGGTGTATATATACTTCCGACTCCAACTGTAGGTAAGATAGATAGATAGATAGATAGATAGGTACTTTATTGATCCCCCGGGGGGGAAATTTCAAGACAACCATACGCTATTACGTCCCTTTCTCTGTCCTTTTCTCATACCATTTACACAGGCCAGGTAGAGCCGTGATGAGAGAGAGAGAGAGAGCAACAGCACACACAGAGTGATAGATACAGGTCCCAGTGCCTGGTGCAATCTATCAACCTGCTCCACTTGGACTGTCACCTTTTGTCCTAACCCTCCCAGGATCGGCAATGATTGCCAACAAATCTAATATCCTCCACGTTTTCCCAGGCAGGAGCATTTCAATAATGACTTCTGTGCTTCTGCCGCTGTGTCTGTGGAGACACAGAGGACGAAGGACAGAGGCCCACCACAGTGGCTTTTGTGACGGCTGTTGTGGCGGCCAAGCAGATCAAAAAACAGTCCCGGCCGGCCCCCTTTCTCGTCCCGAACAAACGGATGGAGCAAACAGCATTGAATGGGAATGGTTTAATTTGGGTCAGGGAGCCACCCTTGCGACAGATGGAATAAAAACTGAAGGGGGGAGAAGGAAATCAAATAAAAAGAGAGAAAGAAGTGAACAGAGGAGAGAGAGAAAGCGCACCTTGACACCGTCTCGGGATGATTTGAAAGCCTGTGGAACAAAGGATTCGCTCTCAATGGCCTCAATGTCCTTTATCCTTCGCACTTGCTCCGCCAGCGACGTCCCCTCTGGAAACAGAAACACAGAAAGAGAGAGAGAAAGAGAGAAGGAGAGATGGTGATCGAGAGAGAGAGAGAGGGTGAGAGAGAGATGTAGAAAGACAAAGTGAGAAAGAGGTTAGCAGCGTTAGGGGGAGAGGTCATACTGGGATTTGTTAGCCGCCCTCAAGTCACGTTGACACAGCAGGGACATCAGGGGAAGTGAACCAATTACATTTAGGATGCTTGACTCTGTCCAGGTTCTCTGGTAGTAATGCTCTTTGGCACCTGCTAAGAAATATCTGATGTGACCAAATCGCTGTATTCTCTTAAAGGAGAGATTAGTTAGGGGGTCCTGACAGGGGGTCAGGGCTGGGGCCTACCTCCATGAGAGAGACACAGGGCAGGACACTGAAGACAAACAAACAAAACAAACAACAGAGAAGGTTGATCAGTCCCAAATGGCACCCTATTGCCTATTTGTTCAAATGTCGACGTATAGTTCGCGCTGACACGGATGCACCCTGAGCCTGCAGGACAGCTTGAATTTGTTTGAAACTTGTTTGGGGCTGCTTATCCACCATCCGGACTATCCTGCGTTGCAACCTTTCACTTTTGGCCATGACTGTATTTAGGAAAACATCAGACTAAATAGAATATATATTCGAATGTTTGTAAACATTATCAATGTAAAGAAAATGCACTCCATAGCCTCAAAATATGCTTAAAACTACAATTGTGATATAATGAATGGTCAGTCATTGCCTCAAAAGTTCTGTCTATGAATTTAAGAGTGGTTTCATTTCTCCAGGCCCATCCCTCAGCTTTTTACCAAAACAGAAGCGGGGTGATGGCTTTGTTATTGTTTCAACTGTTGATTGCCCCTTTAAGCAAATATCAGTAAGCACAGTATTCTCTTACATGAAACTATTTAAGTGTAAAAAATCTAAATAAATCTACATTTTACGCATCAAATTAAAAAGATGTAGGAGGATGGCACATTTTTTATTTATGAACGTGTGTCTGGAAAAGTAGGAACTGTAAGAGTCTGAACAATCCTTTTCTTCTTTCGTCTGTCAATCTCGATCTGTCAATATTCATCTCTCGCTTACCTTTCCATTTATCCTCCCCTGCACATTTCCATCTATCTAGTTGTCAATCTGAAAGACACTCCTCTCTCGGAGTTCGATGTAGAAGAGAGAGGCGCACAGAGTGAGACCTCCAATGAGTCTGCATATGCTTCAATGACAGAAGCTGCGACTACAGTACCTTGTAGGGAAATTAAAGAGTTTCAATGAACAGGTGTGGGTTGTAATGGCTCACAGTGAATAACACAGATGAGTAAAATCAAGTGCGCACAGGCACACATGAATAAAGACACACAAGAACACATTCACATACACGGACAAATACATACACTCACATACACAAACAAATACACTCACACACACCGAAGACACCAGTTTGAGCTAATGACAGGAATGAAATGAACCCATTAACTGCCACAAAGAAGCTGTCACAACAGATCTTTCTGGGCCGTGTGTTTAATGAATAGATTTATATTTGTTCTGGTTTTCATTTGGTTAGTGTGAGCGGCACAGCAACACCCATTCACACACACACACACACACACACACACACACACACACACACACTTCCCATTATTTACCTCAGTCCACACTGCAGGCATACACACACACAGTGAGGTAAAAGTAACAAAATAGGAGGAGGACATAATGTTGTTGAAACAAACTTTGTTTTTATTTATATTTACTGGGAGAATTGGACAACTGACTGACAACTGGAACTAAGCCTTCCATCCATAAGTCTGTCTTGTTGAGTGAGAAGAGGAGCAAGAAAGATAGATGTGGCGTCTCCAAAAATAGTTATTACTTTGAATTTGCAGCTAGATGGAGAACTGGAGCGCCGGCCCAATATCCTCCTGAAGACTGTGGCCTGTCTTTCACATGACAGCCACAGCATCAGGAGTATTGTGTGTGTATGTGAATGTGTGTGTGTGTGTGTTTGAAGTTTGAAGGAGAGACAAATCCGTCAACTGGTCAACAATGAATCCCGTTTTTCAATCAGTGATCGATGAATCCACCCTCCGCCCTCTGAGGTACGAGTCTTAATAAAGGACACACACACACACACACACACACACACACACACACACACACACACACACACACACACACACACACACACACACACACCTCAGCCCCCTCCCACCCTATCTGCCCAGATATATCAATGACAGTCTGTCGAGCTGGTGGGAGAGTGGACGGACGAGGCCCACGGAATCCATTAAAGCCTCATACTTTTTGACAAACGCATTATTGGTAGATAAAATGACTTCCATATGCGGTTTGTCAGATGTCAGTGGGGAAAGATATGTATTTCATAGGAAAATAAAAAATAATGGACTTTGAGAGAGAGGGCCGAACAACAGACAAGACGAAAATCAATACCCGCGCTGGCCGAGCAGCCGCGAGTGGAGAGCAGGGAGGTCAAAGTTGATATTTAATATTGACACATTATCCGGCTAATTAATTTAGAGGCGCGACTCGGTTGTCACCGCATTACTGGCAGAGCTCGTCTGTCGGAGATGAGAGAAAGACGGAGAGAAGAGAGAGAGCGAGGGGGACATAAAGAGGAAAAGACTAGAAAGATAACGCCTTCAATGTACAGCACGTTCACGACAGTTTCATATTTTCATTAAACTGCAGTATGATTCTCCAAACAGTGGAGTAGGCCTTTAAATGGTCTTCCTACCATTATGAGTGACCTGGTGGGGCGTCAAACCAGAATGATCAATACACTGGACGATATTGAGAGCCCTTACATTTTTCATCCTTGTATTCATCAGTTATAATGAGCCAAACAATGGTTAGTGATTGATCTGCCTCTTAGGCTGTGTGTGTGTGTTTGTGCGTGAGTGTGCGTGCCGACATGTGCATGTGTTTGTGTTAAGTGTGTGGGATGGGCAGAAAACACTTGCAAACTCATTACCAAAATTAGTCCAACAGCGTCCTGATGAGCAACTAGGAATCAATAGCGTATTGTGCCCTCTAAATAGCTGTTTGTCTACTTCATTGATTAAGAAGGTGGAGAGAGGAGAGAAAATCAAAAACACCAATGAAAGAAAGCAGATTTCCTGAGCCACCCGGGACAGAAAGTGATTGTGTGTGCGTGAGAGTCAGAGAGAGAGAGCGATGGCGTTTCTGCTGCAGTGAAAGAACCCAAACAGAGGATAGCGCTGTTTGACCACAGATTTCTACAGTGCCAGACCGTTTGTCAATCAGTAACTGCGAGAACGGAATATATTTACATTTACGTCATTTAGCAGACGCTCTTATCCAGAGCGACTTACATACATTGTCATACTTTTTTCATACTAGTCCCCGTGGGAATCGAACCAACAACCCTGGCGTTGCAAGCGCCATACGACGGTGCTCATTGTGCCGATAAATTACGACGGTGCTCATTGTGCCTAGCAAATAAATAAGGGAAACTAACTGTACGTTGTGTCAAGGTAGGTCACAAATTAAAGTTACATTCAAAGGTGCTTCGGAGTTAGATTTGCGGAAAGCCAAGCAAAAAGCACCCTAATGGTGATATTAAAATAAGAAATGGGAGCGGGGAAAAGGGCACATTTGACTGCTGTTGAGCTGGCTACAGTTGGGATGGCAGGCGCTACCGCAGGGCATGATCCTACATCGTCCCGTTGCTCCATAGCACGACCCCTGTTGTTTCATAAAATAACACTGCATTAACACAACGCAGCGTAAGAAAATTAAAGACATTGCATGTACAGTACATACACATATGGCAAAAGACAGGCAGACAGAAACACACACACTCCCTCATCAGTGTCCCGGCGCCCCCTCTCCCTCTTAGCACTGCAGTAATATATGTAATTCAATGCTCAATTTAGTGGCTCGCCTCGCATTTGATTTTTTTTTGCTCGCTAATTGATAGAAATTAAGCCATTAATCAAGCCACTAGCCATCATTCATGACAGGGAAGATTAATACAAACTTTCATAATAACCACCTTCCCCATTTTAGGGCTCATTATCATAAATTTTTAATGCAATTATGCTATTCTTTTACGCTGAGCTCATAAATTACCCGCTTTTTTGTTGCCGGCTGGCCTTGTAAAATCCAAAGTAATGCTTTGTAGTCTGATCTTTAAGGCAATTACTGGCTTCTTCAGTCTTTCATCTCCCTGCATTTCCAATAACCCTCGCCTCCCTGACACTACTGGCCAACACGCACACGCAGATGCACACAGTCACGCGCATGCACGCACACACACACACACACACACACACACACACAGACATACACAGTTGTACAGTTTCACACACGTTTACTCATCTCTTGTTTTCAATCTCTTCCTTGCCAGTATGTCAAGGTACGCCAAGGTAACTGAGCAACCGGAGCAGCTATGTTCCTATTGGTGGATTCGCTGTGGGTCTTGGCCTACCTGTGGGTTGCTATTGTTGTTTGCGTAACCTAGTGCTAAGCTAAGTACACAGAACACACGGTTCACTTGGCATCAAACGGCTAGTTTCATTCAGCGCTAGGGGGCATTGAGATAGTTATACACTGAAATACTGTAGCACTTCCTTACGCATCAAAGTGCTTCTGCTTGAGGCCTAAACGTGTTGTTTAATACACGACTGGGTCTGGGAATAGGTTCAAACCATGAACAATGATTTTATCAGTCCGAAAAAATCAAGTTATCGCTAACCCAAAAATCCACATTCTAACCAAATGTCCGATTATTTAAATAAAGCAACAGAGCAAAACCAGGCCAACTGTACAATTTGTTTTTGCATGAGGATACATATCAATTCAATATAATCTTAAAATCCATGAACCAGCATTCACACTAAAATACAAATCTTCTAACTATCTGGCCCTGTCTGTTTGGGAATGTTCCCCAAAGTGAACCCCCTGTGATTTAGCCTAGCTCTTCACCAGTGTAAACCAAAGCCATTGTGTGTGTGTGTTAGTGATGTGTGTGTGTACACGTGAGTGCTAACTGCAGGTATTTATCTTGGTGTGCACATGAGTGTGTGTCTCTCTACAAGTCACAGATCACTCAGCAAATCTTAAAACACACATCCTCAGCCAGCCCAGAGAAAAAGCATAAACAGAAACAAAGGCTGAGTTATTAAAAAGGTGTCTGGCCCCGTGGTCAGGTAATAGTTTTGGACTGCATTGATTATGGCGCGCTGACAGCTTCCGTTGCTAGCCCTGAAAATGCATCAAGTGCATAATGAGGAGCTATTAGGCTCATCGATTTGCTGATTTCAATTGATAGCTACCAGGCCAAAGCGGCACGTCAATATTTGCATAACTAATACCCTGCTGCCTGTCTGCTGCTCCTGGCCTTGACAAATGAGATCTCAATGAGGGGAGGAGAGGGAGTTGGATAGAGAAATAGAGAGAGAGCGAGTGTGAGAGGAAGGAAAAAAGACAGTGGTAGCAAGAGAAATGGGAGAGAAACCGAAAGAGTAACACAGACCAGACCAAGATCAGATGGATAAATAACATTAGATAAAAAGCGGTGCAAGTTGACTATCCCATCAATATATGAACCACATAGAGATGGGTTGACTATCATTGCATTCCAAGAACCATCATTTGAAGAAAAGGGGTATGTGTGCAAGCTGCCCCATAATAGAGTGATACAACGCATTTTGTCCTCTAGAGGGATCAACGGTATACTGGAGAACCCAACTCAGGGAGGAGAACTAATATGTCAGATATTGTGTTGTGTTGAGCTGTGATATGTACTATGTTGAGCTGTACTGTGATCTGATTAGTTTTGTTGTGTTGTTATATGCTCTTATGTGATGTGTAATGTTTTGCTGTGCTGTGTTGTCTGACACGTTGTCTTATATTGTGCTGAGCTGTGCTGTGTTACGTTGAACTGTAGTGCTGTGATGTGACAGAGCATGCTGCTGTGGGGTGCTGTTGTGTGATGTGTTACATTCTGCTGTTCTGTGATGTGTTATGTTGAAGTGTTGTGATGTACAGTGCTGCTGTGCTATGCATGCTAACACATCATTCTGGCCCCTGTGGCTGGGGGTTTTGGGGGGTCACACCAGGGGGACACAGTGGCAGCCTGGGCCAGATGTCCGAGGGAGGGAGGGGGCTGCCCAGTACCACAGCAGGTGGCCGAGCTGCTCTAATGATGCTGCCACAGCCGCATCGCAGTGTCCCCACGGGACCACACACACACACACACACACACACACACACACACACACACACACACAGCTCCTTTTTAACAACACATCCCCTCCTCCTCAAAACACACGCGTCCCATAAATACGTAGGCGACGCGTGCCGAGCCCCCATGATCCTAACATCCTTATCACTGTGTAAATTGCCCTGGGTCGACCCTCTCCTTGATCACTGTCATTTTCAGTGTGACCCCTGAAGTCACTTGTCACAACACTAATGTCCCACCTACACCCATCATGACCACCGACCTCTGTGTAAATCTGTGAGTGCCACTAGTGACTCAGGGGATCCCCTCTATACTAAATCCAATTCTCACTGTGATAACCTAAAGTATCACAATACTTCAAACTAAACAGCAACAAGAAAGACTGACAGCCCTCTCCTCAACCGTAGAGCCCTGAGTTTTACCTGAAGCACAAATGTGTTTAAATTACATTGATATTAATACAATCACGTCTTTTTCAATGCTTTTGTGTAGCCTACATTTTCAGTAGGGTTTAAGATGGATGGATGGATGGATGGATGGATGGATAGATGGACGGATGGTTGAAGGTTAGAAGGATAGATAGACGGACAGATGGATGAAGGTTCGGGCCCAGAGTTTTTCTTGAGTACGTGACCCCATATTGATAGCCAGCATCCTAGTCAGAGCAGCTGAGGACAGACACCTTGTGCGTCCTGGCCTCGCTGACATCTCCTAGAGAGATAAGCATCATCTCCATTCTTCACTCAATAAAGGGACCAATAATGAATGAATTACCCTAACATAGAGCCTAATGACAGGCGGACACCGCCGCCACGCGCCCAGCCCCTCCTATCTCCTCCACCATCTCAATTTCTAATTTCTCTCTTCCCCCCATCATCCCCCTCTCTCCTCAATCAACCCCTATAATCAGTGGGGTGACACTCCACACCTGTCTGCAGTCTGTTACGGCTATAGACCTTGGGATCAGATAGATAGAGAATGATGCCATGTTGCACACACACACACACACACACACACACCCCCACACACACACACAATAATGAATATAAAGGGTGTCTCCATTCCAGTCAATGATGGCATGATGGGTGTACTGGCAGCCATTTTGAGCGTAAACATGCCAGGAAGTAAAAGCAGGAAGTGTGCCCTTCTATCTGTGCTGTGATTTGTTGAGTCAACTCAACTGACATTACAAAAAAAAAACATTCCATTGCATGAGCCACATCAGTTAGCATTATTTTAATGAACATTCTACATTACCATGACAATCCAGCATCAGAACATTCCTAAATATACCATGGAAATTATTGCATTACAATACCAGGCAGCCATGCGAGTGTACCCATGAGTTTAACAGTCAATTGCCATGGTCAGAGCTTCCAAGCCCGTTCTATTCATTCTTATTTCTATGTTTTTTTGGGTGTATGAATGGAGTGGAGGACATTTGATAATGCAACACCTATTATATTTTTTCTATGTGAATTCCCCATTAGCTGTGACTTTAGCGAAAGCTGCTCTTTCTGGGATCCACACAAAACACAACCATCATACATACACATAGACAGAAACAGCACATGGAGACAGACAGCAATACCTATATTTATCTGGTTAATAAAGAAGTCTATATTTATCTGGCTAATAAAGAAGTCAAGAAGTCACATTTTCACGACACATTCAAAAAGCACTGCTAGATTCACAAGACTGCATTACAGTGCTCCCAGGCTGTGTCCCAAATAGCACCATGCCCTATATTGCACTTATTTTGACAAGAGCGCTATGGGTAGTGCACTAAATAAAATAGGCTGCTTTTAAGACGCAGACCTAATACTTAAGCCATAAGCCTTCCATTTACCCTGAAAGGGAGTGGGGTTTTGGGGGCTTGGATCTGTCCACTTACCATGCCCAGTGCACTGTCAAGCTGTCTGGGTGTAAGATGGGTGGATAAGGAGGGTGGGATAGGAGGGTGAGGGATGCAGACTGCACATACAGCACTGTGGGTTAACTAAAGACAGGTGTGTGTGTGTGTCCGTGTGTGTGTGACTCCCTGTCTGTCTGTGTGTGTGTGTGTGTGTGTAGGGTGAGAGGTTGTCAGCAGACAGCCAGTGTCTGTGCTGTATCACGGCGTGCCACTAAAATGTGAAGCTTTCACAGCCTGAACCGTGACGTCTTCAAGACCCTCTCTGTGTGTATATGAGTGTGTTTTATGTGTATTATGTGGGTGTGCAATACTAAAATGTTATGCTTATTGTAATGTTCAAATATGATTATCTTGCTTTCTGGGTGATTCAAATGCATGTTTAAACCGCAGTCCAGCTTTAATCGAAAAATTGAGTAATACCCTTTACGAGAAATAAGAGACATTTTACCAGTATATTTAATCGATAAAGTGATTTGAACAGTGTGTGGGTATGTGTGTAAGTGTGCACTGCTTGCGTGAGAGTGAGATTGAGGGGGGGGGGGGGGGGGGGTGCTCTCCACTTTCTCGTCCTGGTCTGGTCAGCATGTCTTTTAAGAACAGGTCCGTAATTAAAGAAACACCGGGCAACTAATTACTTAATTGGAGCACGGTCTTTAAAACGAAAATGATCAAGAATCTAGGAAAACGGAAAGGAGATTTACAAACACAAGCACACGCATACACATATAAACACACTGGTGACCTACAGCCTTGTTGACATCGAACCCCGCCCCGCCTCTTATCTGCACATAATTTATTACTCCTTTCTCTATTTGCACCCGTTTTCCTCCCTCTCTCTCCAAACCTGAGGCTCTGGCTGGTTCTACGTAGCCCGATTTAGGATCTCCTTAGGACCGTCTCAACTAGCGAAAGGTCATGGCCATGGTGAGGGGTATGTGGGGGGGGGTCTGGTAATTAAGTATGTGCCCCTTCTCCCCCGACCCGTCTTGGTCCAATAAACTTAAAGACGCTTAATACATTACCTTACCGGCATCACCCTGCACTTTACCTTATTGAAGGAGGACTTACGACAGAAACACAGAAAAAACACAGTGACCTCATAACCCATTCAAGCAACTGGACTTTAGGAATGATGAGTGCCTATTTCAGTGGTATGAGGTCACCGTGCTTTTTCTGTGACCCCTCTCTCTCACTCTCACAAATGACCACTTGGTAAGTGGGACGATTCAATTGTCATTTGAAGCGTTTCTTTTTCCATTTGCGTCATTTAGCAGACGCTCCTATCCACAGCGACTGACAGTAAGTTAGTGCATACATGTTCATACTTTTTTCCATGTCCCACTAGACCAAACCATTACCTAAGCAACCTAAGCGTATTGTGAACCTAAGCGTATTGTGAAAATAGATGATACTCAACTAACTAGTGTGCGGATGTGTGTAATTGTGTGCGTGCGCGTCGTTTGTAAATCAGTTTCTGATTTTCCTGGGATTCTTGATTACATAATTTCATTCAGATTATAAAAAAACAACGAAAATCTAAAATATTAAACTACATTAAACTAACAATATATTCAGTATTTAAAGTGAAACAACCCCTGGATGGAATGACAACCATATATTGCGGTTCCCTTCTCTCTGCTTTTGTCACGCTCGGGTGTGTAGAGAGACCAAGGCGCAGCGCAGCGATAGTTCGACATCATTTATTAAAGTATTAACTATACTTGACGTGAACTATACAAAATAACAAAGATACATATACAAAACACACGTACTTTCGATACGAGACAAATTACAATGAACCACGCCTAAGGAACACATAAGTAGGATCCCTAATTAGAGACAATGCATAGCAGCTGCCTCTAATTAGGGATCCTACACACAACACCACACAGACATAGAACACATAGAACTGCCAGACTCTGACCATAGAATTATAGAGAAGCAATAGGCTTCTCTATGGCCAGAGCCTGACAGTACCCCCCCTCAAAGGCGCGGACTCCCGGCCGCAAGAAACTAAACACAAGTACATGAGGGGAGGGTTAGGGAGGGGAAAAACAAAACAATAATCGCAGGTGGCGGTTCCACAGATATCTTCCACCCTGGTTCTACTCTGGTGATTGGACCCGGACTGGGCACCGGTGTGGTGCACGGCTACAGCCATGGAGCGGGACAGACAACTGTGCCTGGACTGGGCACCGGTGTGGCAGGCGACTCCGGCCATGGAGCGTGGCGGAAAACTGGTCCTGAAATGGACATCAGTGGGGCAAAAGACTCAGGCCATGGAGCGGGGCAAATAACCGGGCCAAGACTGGGCACCGGTGTGGCAGGCGAGCCGGCACAGATGGCACCGGACTGGTGACACGCACTTCAGGGCGAGTGCGGGGAGCCAGTACTGGGCTTACCGGACTGAAGAGGCGCACAGGAAGCCTGGTGCGTGGAGCCGGCACAAATGGCACCGGACTGGTGACACGCACTTCAGGGCGAGTGCGGGGAGCCGGTACTGGGCTTACCGGACTGAAGAGGCGCACAGGAGGCCTGGTGCGTGGAGCCGGCACAGATGGCACTGGACTGGTGACACGCACTTCAGGGCGAGTGCGGGGAGCCGGCACTGGGCGTACTGGACTGGAGAGACGCCCAGGAGGCCTGGTGCGTGGAGCCGGCACCGGTGGTGCGGACTGCTCTGGCACTGGAGTGTAGCAGACGGCCGGACCCGGACTAGGCACCGGTGGAGCGGACTGCTCTGGCACTGGAGTGTAGCAGACGGCCGGACCCGGACTAGGCACCGGTGGAGCGGACTGCTCTGGCACTGGAGTGGAGCAGACGGCCGGACCCGGACTGGGCACCGGTGGAGCGGACTGCTCTGGCACTGGAGTGGAGCAGACGGCCGGACCCGGACTGGGCACCTTTGGAGCGGACTGCTCTGGTACTGGAGCGGAGCGGAGCTGACGGCCGGACCCGGACTGGGCACCTTTGGAGCGGACTGCTCTGGCACCGGACCAGGACTGATCCATTCCGACATTTCCTTTTCAACCTCCTCTCCTCCAGAACTTCTCCAAAATATTTCTCCAAATATTCCTCTTGCTCCTTGCTCTGCGCCCCCCATTTGTACGTTGGCTTCTCCATGTTCCACAAGGGGAGTGGTACTGGCGCGTCTTCCTCGCGGCCAGACCACCCCCATAGCCTCCCCCCGAAATTTTCGTGGGGTTGCCTACGGGCTCCATTACTTCCTGCTCCTCGATTACGATTACGACGCTGTCCTCTCTTTTCCTCCTTCTCTCGCAAATAGCGCTGCTTGGTCGGGTGGTGGTTCATTCTGTCACGCTTGGGTGTGTAGAGAGACCAAGGCGCAGCGCAGCGATAGTTCGACATCATTTATTAAAGTATTAACTATACTTGACGTGAACTATACAAAATAACAAAGATACATATACAAACGCAAAACACACTTACTTTCGATACGGGACAAATGACAATGAACCACGCCTAAGGAGTGGAACAAACACATATAAGTAGAATCCCTAATTAGAGACAATGCATAGCAGCTGCCTCTAATTAGGGATCCTACACACAACACCACACAGACATAGAACACATAGAACTGCCAGACTCTGACCATAGAATTATAGAGAAGCAATAGACTTCTCTATGGCCAGAGCCTGACAGCTTTCGAGGAGAAAAGTGACAGAAAAGTGACAGAACACATTATATGAGCCCAGTCACTCATCCACACCCTCCCTCGCCAGGTCTGGGGGTGGCCCTGGCTCTGCGAGGCACTGGCTGTGAACCTTCCCCTCTACATGTCACCCAGCGTCACCCTATCCCAGCCTTAGTGGTCTGCTCTACCACCCCCAGTCCCCCACAGCCCCTTCAGTCTTGTCTGGGACCACCAGTTACATCTTGATGAGGTGCGAATGAGCCCAACGCCCACACACACAGGCATGCACACACACCCCACACACTGTCCCGGGAAACCCCTTTCCCCAATCACACACACACACTTTTATACAGGGTAGCAAAACACGGCTTGCCTCCAGGCTCGTTTATGAACTCTGTCTGACGATAAAAATTTTAGAGGGCCACATGGCTGGCTGCCACCCAGGGTGATTTCCCCCAGCAGTGCAGTGTGTGCATGTGTGTGAGAGAGACTGGCCATCCTGCCCCTGCATACTACTCAGTGTATGTGTGACCCTGTCCAGACACAGACAGGTCCTACCACTCTGTCCTCCAGGGTCCATACATCAGCACACACAATACACACTTACAGGGCCTTCAGAAAGTATTCACACCCCTTGAAGTTTTACACATTTTGTTGTGTTACAGCCTGAATTTAAAATTGATTAAATTGAGATTGTGTGTCACTGGCCTACACACAATGTCCCATAAGTAGAATTCTGTTTTTTAGAAATGTTTACAAATGAATTAAAAATGAAAAGATTGAATGTCTTCAGTCAATAAGTATTCAACCCCTCTGTTATGGCAAGCCTATATAAGTTCAGGAGTAAAAATGTGCTTAATAAGTCACATAATAACTTGCATGGACTCACTCTGTGAGCAATAATAGTGATAAACATGATTTTTGAATGACTACCTTATCTCTGTACCCCACACATGCAATTATCTTTAAGGTCCCTCAGTCGAGCAATGAATTTCAAACACAGATTCAACCACAAGGACCAGGGAGGTTTTCCAATGCCTCACAAAGAAGGATATCTATTGGTAGATGGGTTAATATTTTTAAAAAGTAGACATTGAATATCCCTTTGAGCATGGTGAAGTTATTAATTACACTTTGGATGGTGTATCAATACACCCAGTCACTACAAAGATACAGGTATCCTTTTTAACTCAGTTGCCGGAGACGAAGGAAACCGCTCCGGGATTTCACCATGAGGCTAATCGTGACTTTAAAACAGTTAGAACTTAATGTATGTGATTGGAGAAAACTGAGGATGGATCAACAACATTGTAGTTACTCCACAATACTAACATAAATGACAGAGTGAAAAGGAGGCCTGTTGTCACGATTGTGTGTGTGGAGAGACCAAGACGCAGCGCAGGGATAGTAGTTCGACATTCCTTCTTTAATTTACTATGTGTTCAATTATAGGAGAACGAACTATACAACACAAACAAACATAATCCACAAACGTAACGTCAAAATGAAACACAATAAATTAATAAACGTAACCTCCAAATGAAACACGATATTATAAACGTAACGTGGCAACTCACTTGTGACTGGAGGAATAACGACCCACACAAAGGTGTAGGACATACAGACACATATAGGATCCCTAATTAGAGACAATGCGGTGCAGCTGCCTCTAATTATAGGCAAAACCCACACAGAAACAGAAAGGAATAGAAACTGTCAGACTCTGACCATGGCTACATAGAGAAGCAAATAGGCTTCTCTATGGCCAGAGCCTAACACCTGTACAGAATAAAATATTCCAAAACATGCATCCTGTTTGCAATAAGGCACTAAAGTAAAACTGAAAAGAATGTGGCAAAGATAATAACTTTATGTCCTGAATACAAAGAGTTATGTTTGGGGCAAATCCAACACAACACATCACTGAGTAACACTCTCCATACTCACCGGCCACTTCATTAGGTTCAACTGCTCATTAATGCAAATATCTAAATCAGCCAATCACGTGGCAGCAACTCAATGCATTTAGGCATGTAGTCATGGACAAGACGATCTGCTGAAGTTCAAACCAAGCATCAGAATGGGGAAGAAAGGTGATTTAAGTGACTTTGAATGTGGCATGGTTGTTGGTGCCAGACAGGCTGGTTTGAGTATTTCAGAAAGTGCTGATCTACTGGGATTTTCCCACACAACCATCTCTAGGGTTTACAGGGAATGGTCCGAAAATGAGAAAATATCCAGTGAGCGGCAGTTCTCTGGGCAAAAATGCCTTGTTGATGGCAGAGGTCAGAGGAGAATGGCCAGACTGGTTGATAGAAAGGCAACAGTAACTCAAATAACCACTCGTTACAACCAAGGTATGCAGAAGAGCATCTCTGAACGCACAACACGTTGAACCTTGAAGCAGATGGCCTACAGCAGCAGAAGACCACACCGGGTGCCACTCCGATCAGCTAAGAACAGAAAACTGAGGCTACAATTTGCACTGAGGCTACAATTTGCACGGGCCCACCAACGTTGCCTGGTCTGATGAGTCCCGATTTCTGCTGCAACATTAAGATGGTAGGGTCAGAATTTGGCGTAAACAACATGAAAGTATGGATCCATCCTGCCTTGTATCAACGGTTCAGGCTGGTGGTGGTGGTGTAGGAGATATTTTCTTGGCACACTTTGGGCCCAATTGAGCATTGTTTAAACGCCACAGCCTACCTGAGTATTGTTGCTGACCATGTCCATCCCTTTATGACCATCTTCTAATGGCTACTTCCAGCAGGATAACACGCCGTGTCACAAAGCTCACATCATCTCAAACTGGTTTCTTGAACATGAAAATCAGTTCACTGTACTCAAATGGCCTCCACAGTCACCAGATCTCAATCCAATAGAGCACCTTTGGGATGTGGTGGAACGGGAGATTAGCATCATGGATGTGCTGTCGACAAATCTGCAGCAACTGCGTGATGCTATAATGTCAATATAGGACCAAAATCTCTGAGGAATGTTTCTAGCACCTTGTTGAATCTATGCCACGAAGAATTAAGGCAGTTCTGAAGGCAAAAGGGGTCCAACCCGGTACCTAATGAAGTGGCCGGTGAGTGTATTTTTCAAGCATGGTGGTGGCTGCATCATTTTATGTTTATTTATTATTTTGTTAACGTTATGGGTATGGGTATGCTTGTCATCGGCAAGGACTAGAGAGTTTTTTTTAGGATAAAAAGAAACGGAATAGAGCTAAGCCCAGGCAAAATCCTAAAGGAAAACCTGGTTTAGTCTGCTTTCAAACAGACACTGGGAGACAAATTCACAATTTTAGCAGGACAATAACCTAAAACACAAGGCCAAATATATACTGGAGTTGCTTACCAAGACGACATTGAATGTTCCTGAGTGGCCTAGTTACGGCATGAAAATCTATGGCAAGAATTGAAAATGGCTGTCTAGCAATGATCAATAACTAACTGGATAGAGCTTGAAGAATTTTTTTAAAGAATAATGTGCAAATGTTGTACAATCCATGTGTGTGAAGCGCTTAGAGATTTACCCAGAAAGACTGACAAAGGTGATTCTAACATGTATTGACTCAGGGGTGTGAATACTTATGTAAATTAGATATTTCTGCATTTCATTTTCAATAAATTTGCAAAAACATGTTTTCCCTTTGTCATGGGGTATTGTGTGTAGATGTGTTAGAGAAAAAAAAAATATTTCATCCATTTTGAATTCAGGCTGTAACAATAAAATGAGAGTGGACGTCAAGGGGTATGAATACTGTCTGAAGGCACTTTACAGTCAGATGAGACCACATTATGATTACAATAAAGGGCATTCTTAGGTTTAATTATTTATTATATTTCTTATATTATTTCTTATGTTTGTACCTTTATTTTTCAAGAAGTCCTGTTGAGGTCAGAAGACCTTAATTACAAGGGAGACATAGCCAATTTTTTCAAATTCTTATGAAATATAATGGAAGTGTAAACTTTTACTGGGCAGCAATTAAATATGGAATACCAATGATAATCTGATTATTATTATATTAATTATATAAATCAGAGTTATTTAATTGAGATGATTTCACTTTCAATGTCTGAATAATAGCAACAAAGCGGATTACATTTCTAAAACAGTGACAGAAATGCGGTATCAACATCAATGTTCTTCTGTGATTCTAGTGACATTTAAAGGTACATCACTCCACAGACAGCGGGGTAATTGATAAGGGTGCCCGTAAAACGATTAGTGATCAAAACGGGTGAAAGGGTGCTGTCAATCATCCATCCACTTGACCTGTGGTGTGCACAGCTGAGGCATGCGCGCAACACCTGCATAATGTGGGCTAATAGGGTACTACTACAGGTATTGCTGGGCTGCTTCCTTTTTTTTGCTTCACAGGGCAAGTTAAACATTTCGGTTGATACCCCTCTATGCACTGACGTTTGGTTTGGTCACGTCCCCGTGTGTCCCTTAGTGTGAGAGCCGAGCAGTGGAATCACATTATCCGACAACAACAGGGGTCGACCTGGGGTTATTAGAGTTTGCCATGCGGATCCATTTCTCCCCTGAACTTCAGAGGGAGGGATGGAGGGGGTAGAGAGGGGCCTCACTTAATCACCACCATGGCTTTTCAAAGAGGGAAAAAAATCTACGGTGATGAAAAATCAATAAAGCATTAATTGCTTGGCTTATCACTGCGCGCGGGAACAAATTGGGAGGAGAAGGCTGGCGTCCGAGTACATTTGGCTAGCAGCGCGGGAGTTTTGGGGTTCACTGGGCCAGCTGAGGGAAAAGGTCTCGCGTGATAATTAAATCTTCTCACACTGATTTTCTGCCAAATGTATTTCCCCAGGGTCCATAACTCTGATTCACTGCTTACAAGCCAGGCATAACTAATCATTTCAATGCGGGGTTGACCAACAGCAAACCTGAATGGGGAGGGGGAAGAAAAGAAAGGACGTTGAATCGACTTGTGGACACCAATTCGACTCCAAATCAAACATAATTTAGGAGAAAAAATATCCGTGGAATAAGTAGGCTAATAATCCTACATGGAAGACGATATTGTAAAGTAATTTGTTTCTGTAAAGCCATCATTTACATATACTGTAGCCTATAAATGCGTAATTTATTCCTCTCTCCAAATAAGGCAGTATTTATTCACCTTTTTAATCCAATAAACAAACAAAACCCATAAAACCGGGTGAACTGTCAGTGCAATATTCCTCAACCTGTTCAAGACATTATAGTATTGACCATAATAACACGACAAATAAGGTGATCCATCGCAAAGCACAGCCGCTAAACGACAAATGATGAGTCCACCCCCGGATCGATAGCAGGTCAATACAAAGCTGGTTTTCTTACATCAAAATCACTGTGAATGATCTTCTGTCAGAGAACAAAATAGAAATACAGGAAGCTTTCTCAGAGCATCCAGAAGATACCCTCGATACGATGGGAAGAAGAGCCTCATGAAAATAAAGCCACAATAGATAGTCTACAGTCGCAAAATGGCATTAGGCCTAATGACAAGTGCATGACAATTCGTTGACGTTATTCACCGTGTCTCATCATCAGCGCATCTCCCACATTAGACTTCATGCAGGGAGATAATCGACACAGGAATACCGATGTTTACCAGGTGCTGAATATCTCCGCTTGTCCTTCAAGTGCTGCGGCAGGATCCTCCTGCCTGCCCAGTAATTAAAAACATTTAAAGCAGCACGAGCCCCAGTGCTCCCCGGGTGTGATAGGGGGGTCAGACGCCTGTAGATTCTAATTTGCGCTCTATTTGTATTCATGACAGGGCGCGTGCTAAATATTTAACAGCAGTCCGGCAGGAGTTTGTATTGTTAGGCTTTCGAGGTCAAATAATTTGATTTGCAGGGAGATTACATTAAAGCGTCCAACGTCCGTCCAATCTGCCTCTCACTTTCCTCTCATTTCCTGTTTTTTTTATTAACACCAAAGATACAAATTGAGGCACATGAAGATTAGGAGTTTGTTATCCGCAGCCTAATTATTATTTTTAATTAGAATACGGAGCCCATCATTTATTATAAGGCGTGATAGCATGTGGCCAGTATGCACGACCACTTTTACGTGCGGTGTATTAAAAAGGCTAGGTTAGCGAAAACATCGGGGTATTACACATTATTAAATGGTGCATAATCACACCGACGGACTTCGCCAACAAAATATGAATTCAAACATGGCAAATTAACGCAGATAGATAGACCTACTACCAGAGACACTGACAAGGCTAACCCCTAACCAGCACTCTAATTAAAGCTAGGTGTAGAACACTAAATGTACGGCAGTTTCTCCATGTGGGTACTACGTTCTCCTACTCTCTAGAAGGGGAGAAATAATACATCTCTGTTGGTTTGGACATTTTCTCTCCCAGTCCCTCCCTTGCTACTTCACTTTTTTTCTGTTCTACAGCCAGGTCCAGACATTTGCCTCTTAAGCATGGGGATGGTGATTGACAACAGAGCTAGTTATGTGGTGATGATGTGTTAATGGCCGCAGCAGGGTCTGGGAGAGGGGGAGCAACCCCTCTGAATATTTAATCTCCAGAACACTGACACACACAGAGAGGTACACACCCCATCCCGTGAACCATCCTACACACCACATAATTAAACAAACAGTTATTTTGTTTTAATGCCAAAAGAGCAAGCCCCTAGTATATACTCATCCTAATGACATGGGTTAAAAAGCAACTGAACGTCTCATTAAAATATATGATCTTCCAATCTGCCAGCGGTTTGGGATGATAGGGACAGAGGGAGGTGCATATGACTTAAATACACAAATACCTTACCACCATATCATTAGCATGTGCGATATAAACCACAGGAGAACAACACTACCCTTTACAACATCCTGTAGTCATACACAAGATTCAGATGAACCAACAATGATGATGACAGCCTTTTGAGTGTATTGGTTTTTTAAGAGGCATGACTGTGTGTGGGAATGGTTGAGGTTATTAAGCATTTGACACTAATTTCCATACTGACTGCATGATGGTATAGACTCTGTCACCTGCTCCTCTGAACAACTGCATAAGTGAAAAAGGGAATTAACAGTCTTAATGAGCCAGGGTTTTGATCTCTCTCTGCCACACACAAGCATGCACACACACGCACGCTACACCTGGACCTTTTCACATTTTTACCAAGGAGGGCTAGTGGTATCAGGCTGTATCACATCCGGCCGTGTTTGGGAGTTCCATAGGGCGGCGCACAAGTGGCCCAACGTCGTCCAGGTTTGGCCGGGGTAGGCCGTCATTGTAAATAAAAATTTGACTTGCCTAGTTAAATAAAGGTTAAAAAGAAAAGTGGTGGGGAACCACTGTGGAAAGATCTGATCTCTCGCTCTCATTTTGAAACATACATTCACTTTTTTGAGTGTGTGAGCACTGGGTTGAGGACCACAGACATTACATCTGAGCAGAGAGCATAGAGGAACCTTCTACAGCTAGGGCCACTGACAGTCAGTCTTGCCTTTACACCACATTGGCCTGAACCCTGGTGTTAGTGTGTAGCATCAGCTAAAAACCAAAAGTCAGGGCAGCAATACATACAGCAGACATACACTACATGGCCAAAAGTATGTGGATACGCCTTTAAATGAGTGGATTAATGGATTTCAGCCACACACGTTGCTGACAAGTGTATAAAATCGAGCACACCGCCATGCAATCTCCATAGACAAACATTGGCAGTTGAATGGACCGTACTGAAAAGCTCAGTGACTTTCAACGTGCCACTGTCATAGGATGTTTGACACATCAGTTTGTCAAATTTCAGCCCTGCTTGAGCTGCCCCGGTTAACTGTAAGTTTATTTAATTTTTTAATTTAACCTTTATTTAACTAGGCAAGTCAGTTAAGAACAAATTCTTATTTGTGCGACGCCCTATGGGACTCCCAATCACAGCCGGATGTGATACAGCCTGGATTTGAACCAGGGACTGTAGTGATGACAGATGACTGAGATGCAGTGCCTTAGACCGCTGCGCCACTCGGGAGCACTCGTGCACAATGCCCCCGTGCACAAAGCAAGTTCTATACAGAAATGGTTTGTCGAGATCAGTGTGGAAGAACTTGACTGGCATGCACAGAGCCCTGACCTCAACCCCATTGAACACCTTTGGAATGAATTGGAACGCCGACTGCGAGCCAAGCCTAATCGCCCAACATCAGTGCACAACCTCACTAATGCTTTTGTGGCTGAATGGAAGTCACCGCAGCAATATTCCAACATCTAGTGGAAAGCCTTTCCAGAAGAGTGGAGGCTGTTATAGCAGCAAAGGGGGGACAAACTCCATATTAATGCCCATAATTTTGGAATGAGATGTTTGACATACTTTTGGCCATGTAGTGTACATACAGTGGGGAGAACAAGTATTTGATACACTGCCGATTTTGCAGGTTTTCCCACTTACAAAGCATGTAGAAGTCTGTAATTTTTATCATAGGTACTCTTCAACTGTGAGTGACGGAATCTAAAACAAAAATCCAGAAAATCACATTGTTTGATTTTTAAGTAATTAATTTGCATTTTATTGCATGACATAAGTATTTGATACATCAGAAAAGCAGAACTTAATATTTGGTACAGAAACCTTTGTTTGCAATTACAGAGATCATACGTTTCCTGTAGTTCTTGACCAGGTTTGCACACACTGCAGCAGGGATTTTGGCCCACTCCTACATACAGACCTTCTCCAGATCCTTCAGGTTTCGGGGCTGTCGCTGGGCAATACGGACTTTCAGCTCCCTCCAAAGATTTTCTATTGGGTTCAGGTCTGGAGACTGGCTAGGGCACTCCAGGACCTTGAGATGCTTCTTACGGAGCCACTCCTTAGTTGCCCTGGCTGTGTGTTTCGGGTCGTTGTCATGCTGGAAGACCCAGCCACGACCCATCTTCAATGCTCTTACTGAGGGAAGGAGATTGTTGGCCAAGATCTCGCGATACATGGCCCCATCCATCCTCCCCTCAGTACGGTGCAGTCGTCCGGTCCCCTTTGCAGAAAAGCATCCCCAAAGAATGATGTTTCCACCTCCATGCTTCACGGTTGGGATGGTGTTCTTGGGGTTGTACTCATCCTTCTTCTTCCTCCAAACACGGCGAGTGGAGTTTAGAGCAAAAAGCTCTATTTTTGTCTCATCAGACCACATGACCTTCTCCCATTCCTCCTCTGGATCATCCAGATGGTCATTGGCAAACTTCAGACGGGCCTGGACATGCGCTGGCTTGAGCAGGGGGACCTTGCGTGCGCTGCAGGATTTTAATCCATGACGGCGTAGTGTGTTACTAATGGTTTTCTTTGAGACTGTGGTCCCAGCTCTCTTCAGGTCATTGACCAGGTCCTGCCGTGTAGTTCTGGGCTGATCCCTCACCTTCCTCATGATCATTAATGCCGCACGAGGTGAGATCTTACATGGTGCCCCAGACCGAGGGAGATTGACCGTTATCTTGAACTTCTTCCATTTTCTAATAATTGCGCCAACAGTTGTTGCCTTCTCACCAAGCTGCTTGCCTATTGGCCTGTAGCCCATACCAGCCTTGTGCAGGTCTACAATTTTATCCCTGATGTCCTTACACAGCTCTCTGGTCTTGGCCATTGTGGAGAGGTTGGAGTCTGTTTGATTGAGTGTGTGGACAGGTGTCTTTTATACAGGTAACAAGTTCAAACAGGTGCAGTTAATACAGGTAATGAGTGGAGAACAGGAGGGCTTCTTAAAGAAAAACTAACAGGTCTGTGAGAGCCGGAATTCTTACTGGTTGGTAGGTGATCAAATACTTATGTTATGCAATAAAATGCAAATGAATTATTTAAAAATCATACAATGTGATTTTCTGGATTTTTGTTTTAGATTCCGTCTCTCACAGTTGAAGTGTACCTATGATAAAAATTACAGACCTCTACATGCTTTGTAAGTAGGAAAACCTGCAAAATCGGCAGTGTATCAAATACTTGTTCTCCTCACTGTAGCTAGTGGTTGTCTCTTCAAAGATAAATTTTCCAACTCTAGTTTTTGCCCTTAGACAAGAGAGACAAAAAAGTAACAGCCCTTAAAAGTTGAGAATACTAAATTATGACCATGGGGCCAAGTATTGATCTGGATGCACTCTTGATAAAACCCACTTTGCTCACGGGCAGCCAGTGTGTACCGTGATATAAAAATAGTGTGCATATCACAGCATCCACATGAATCGAGAACGGTTTCGATTAGCAGCACTACCGTTGGTTTTGTAATTCTATTTGTGAAGTGGAGTGTAGGTGGCTGTTCTCGTCATCTCGTTTGGTTTCATTTTATTCTTCTTAGCGGTACAAGCAGTAACTTTCTTGTCGGGGCTGATCTGTAGGAGCCCCTGCGGGAGTGCATGGGAGACCCCGGTGTCACAACTCCTCTGTTTAGTGGCCCATTGAGAAGCGTGGCTGGGTGCCGGGCGCCAGTAGGCGGGGCCCACTAAGTGACGCCAGCTCTCGGTCTTCGAGGTCAGAGCCAAAGCAGCTGTCGGGTTGGCGGGGGTGCTTTGATGAGCCATTTTGCACCCGACTATTTCGGTCCGCTCTCCCAAAGAGGACCAGGAATAAAAAACAAAGCCTCACAGCGCTATGTGGGCACAGTGCATTACTTAATAAAACAGGAACAGTTTGAGAAAGGAATGAAGTGGCTTTGAGCATTGGGGGGGGGTCAATTGATTCCAAGAAAGGCGAGACTACAGCGTGAACCCTGCTTAAGAAACCTACTTGACTGGGAGCTCGGCAACGTAGCCTGGAGCCACGCATTTACTCAACCCTATGCCAATGTCTCCACTGAGAGAAAGAGAGAGAGAGGGAAGGGGGAGCAAGAGGGAGGAGAGGGACAGAGCAGCAAGAGAAATGTAAAATAGAATGAGAGAATGACAGACCAAAAAAATGAGGGCGAAACACAGAGAGAGAAGGAGAGGGATTTAATTTATGTCCTCGCTGCCAACAGAGGAAAGACCAGAGTAGGTTTGCAGGGCTAATTAATTTCTGATGGCCGGGCTTTCATTTGGCTAAAAGGTCACCAAACTTTAAAGGTCATGCACAGTTTCCCACTCTGTGTGTGTGTGTGTGTGTGTGTGTTACTAATACCAAACCCCTTGAATTACTTTCCAGAATGGATGTGGTGCAACACATAGCCAAGTAAAGACACTAGAAAACATGTAATGTACCACAATTCGACAATAATGACACTGAACATCTTCAGCAATCTGGACGTTTTCAGTATGTGTGTGTGGTGTAAAGCCATGAAATGCCTGAAAAACATGGTAGAGGTAGGTATGTGCGAAATCGAATGAAGTCAAATCTAGCTATGTACGCACAAGCACACACGTACACACACTTACACGGATGGAAGCACAAACACGCACATACACGACGCCATCACCACCTTCCCCCTGACGACCCTGACATTTTCTCATTCATTTCAGGCCAACACCAGGACAGGACGGACTTACTTTCATTATCCCATCTGAAGCCTTTTTTTCTAACGCTAGCACCTTTTGATGCTCCATAGCAAATTTCTCCTGACTTTACCTGAAAATGTCTGTCAAAATGCTGTCCGCTTCCCAAATGGCACCCTATTCCCTATGTCAGGGGTTCTCAAACGTTTTGGGGCCAGGGACCTATTCTGTGATAGCAAATTCATCAGGGACCCCCTCATAATCAGAACACAAGTCTCGGGCCCTGGGAAGGAACATTTTAAAGGCCTGCATCAGAGAGAAAATGTTGCAGTTTCAAAGCTAATTTCCTGTAATTCTATACATTTTGTTATGAGGCAGATCAATATCTGTTGTTGCAGCTTTAAAGATAATGCCCTGCAATTCTACACATTTTTCCACGAGTCAGAGAAAACTTTGCAGTAAAGCTTCAATTAATAATAATTTTGGAATGCAATAAGTAATGAGTTGAAAAATATATAATTGGTAGAGTACTGTTGATACCAATATTCCTGTGAGCCTCCAAGGCCAATGTAGCCCAGGGTTAAGAACATACATTGAAGATTAATAATATTACATTGTATTGTATTATACACCCTAAACTTATTCCACGGATCACTTGGCCAATTATTATAATTTCTTTAATCTGTTGTTGTTAGTAATATTCATAATAATTGTAATTTCTATGTATTTTTATTACAGACAGAAATACTTCACAGTTTCATCAGCTGTCTGGGTGGCTGGTCTCAGACGATCCCGCAGGTGAAGAAGCTGGATGGCTGGATGTATTGGTCCTGGGCTGGTGTGGTTCAACGTGGTCTATGGTTGTGAGGCCAGTTGGACGTACTACCAAATTTTCTAAAATGACGTTGCAGGCAGCTTAGAGAAATGAACATTCAATTATCTGGCAAAAGCTCTGGTGGAACATTCCTGCAGATAGCATGCCAATTTCACACACCCTCAAAACTTGAGACATCTGTGGTATTGTGTTCTGTGACAAAACAGCACATTTTAGTGGCCATCTATCAAATCAAATCAAATGTTATTGGTCATACACACGTGGTTAGCAGATGTTATTGCGGGTGTACCAAAATACACATAATACACTTAAATCTAAGTAAGGAATGGATTGAGAATATATACATAAATGTTAGGGCGGCATTGGACTAAGATACAGTGGCATAGTAAGCTTTATAGTATGCAGTATACACATAAGAGATTGGTGATGCAGTATATAAACACGATTAAGTGACTAAGATACAGAAGAATAGTATAGCGTACAGTTTAAACATATGAGATGAGTAGTGCAAGATACAGAAGTTTGTTTCATTTCCTTAAAGTGGCCGGTGATTTCTAATCTAAGTCTCTGATGTGCTAGAGATGGTTGTTTAGCAGTCGGTGGCTTAGTATAGAGTACAATACAGTATATACATATGAGATGGGTGATGCAATATGTACACACAAATTGAGTGACTAAGATACCGAAGAATAGTGTGGACTGCAGTTTATACAGTCGTGGCCAAACGTTTTGAGAATGACACAAGTATTGGTCTCCACAAAGTTTGCTGCCTCAGTGTTGATGATGGCAATTTGCATACACTCCAGAATGTCATGAAGAGTGATCAGATGAATTGCAATTAATTGCCAAGTCCCTCTTTGCCATGAAAATGAACTTAATCCCCCAAAAACATTTCCACTGCATTTCAGCCCTGCCACAAAAGGACCAGCTGCCATCATGTCAGTGATTGTCTCATTAACACAGGTGAGAGTGTTGACGAGGACAAGGCTGGAGATCACTCTGTCATGCTGATTGAGTCAGAATAACAGACTGGAAGCTTTAAAAGGAGGGTGGTGCTTGAAATCATTGTTTTTCCTCTGTCAACCATGGTTACCTGCAAGGAAACACGTGCCGTCATTTTTGTTTTGCACAAAAAGGGCTTCACAGGCAAGGATATTGCTGCTGGTAAGATTGCACCTAAATCAACCTTTTATCGGATCATCAAGAACTTCAAGGAGAGAGGTTCAATTGTTGTGAAGAAGGCGTCAGGGCGCCCAAGAAAGTCCAGCAAGCGCTAGGACCGTCTCCTAAAGTTGATTCAGCTGCGGGATCGGGGCACCACCAGTGCAGAGCTTGCTCAGGAATGGCAGCAGGCAGGTGTAAGTGCATCTGCACGCACAGTGAGGCGAAGACCTTTGGAGGATGGCCTGGTGTCAAGAAGGGCAGCAAAGAAGCCACTTCTCTCCAGGAAAAACATCACGGACAGACTGATATTCTGCAAAAGGTACTGGGATTGGACTGCTGAGGACTGGGGTAGAGTCATTTTCTCTGATGAATCCCCTTTCAGATTGTTTGGGCTACCATCAGTCCTGTGTCATGCCGACAGTAAAGCATCCTGAGACCATTCATGTGTGGGGTTGCTTCTCAGCCAAGGGATCGGGCTCACTCACAATTTTGCCTAAGAACACAGCCACAAATAAAGAATGGTACCAACACATCCTCCGAGAGCAACTTCTCCCAACCATCCAAGAACAATTTGGTGACGACCAATGCCTTTTCCAGCATGATGGGGCAACTTGCCATAAGGCAAAAGTGATAATTAAGTGGCTCGGGGAACAAAACATCTACATTTTGGTCCATGGCCAGGAAACTCCCCAGACCTTAATCCCATTGAGAACTTGTGGTTGATCCTCAAGAGGCGGGTGGACAAACAAAAATCCACAACTTCTGACAAACTCCAAGCATTGATTATGCAAGAATGGCCTGCCATCAGTCAGGATGTGGCCCAGAAGTTAATTGACAGCATGCCAGGGCGGATTGCAGAGGTCTTGAAAAAGAAGGGTCAACACTGCAAATATTGACTCTTTGCATAAAGTGAATGTCATTGTCAATGAAAGCCTTTGACACTTATGGAATACTTGTAATTATACTTCAGTGCACCATAATAACTACTGACTTAAAGATCTAAGAACACTGAAGCAGCAAACTTTGTGGAGACCAATACTTGTGTCATTCTCAAAACTTTTGGCCACGACTGTACATAGAGATGAGTGATGCAGATACGGATACATTATTAAAGTGGCTAGTGTTCTATTCCTTAAAGTGGCCTGTGATTTCTAATCAGTGTCTATCGGCAGCCGCCTCTGGTGTATAGTGATGGCTGTTTAACAGTCTGATGGCCTTGAGATAGAAGCTGTCTCTCAGTCCCAGCTTTGATGCACCTGTACTGACCTCTGGATGATAGCGGGGTGAACAGGCAGTGGCTCGGGTGGTTGATGTCTTTGATGATCTTTTTGGCCTTCCTGTGACAACGGGTGCTGTAGGTGTCCAGGAGGGTGGGAAGTTTGCCCCCACTTATGGTTTGGGCAGTCCGCACCACCCTCTGGAGTGCTTTGCGGTTATGGGCGGTGCAGTTGCTGTACCAGGCGGTGTAGAAGTTAGTGAGGGTTTTGGGTGATAAGCCGAGGTTGAAGAGGCGCTGTTACAGGTCTGTGAGAGACGGAATTCTTACTGGTTGGTAGGTGATCAAATACTTATGTCATGCAATAAAATGCAAATTAATTATTTAAAAATCATACAATGTGATTTTCTGGATTTTTGTTTTAGATTCCGTCTCTCACAGTTGAAGTTTACCTATGATAAAAATTACAGACCTCTACATGCTTTGTAAGTAGGAAAACCAGCAAAATCGGCAGTGTATCAAATACTTGTTCTCCCCAGTCTATGGGACGATATACGGAGCGTTGGTGTCATCCTTTTTATTTTAAATGAGATGTTCTCACGAAGCATTCAAAAATAAACAAGGAGAGTGAAAACAAAACAGACTACAAACAAAACACGGTGACTTACTTGCTGACTAAATCCTGAAGACAAGCATGAACAAACAATGATCCACACACAGGTGGATTGGTGAGGAGCCTAAATACAATCCCCAATCAGAGACAACCCTGTACAGCTGTCTCTGATTGAGGATCATTTCTCCCCTAGTTAGGGTGTGAGGGCTGGATTGTGGCTCTTCTACTCCCCCTGGTGGGGAGTCATGCGGCCTAACCACAACCCAGCCCTTACAGTACCCCCCCTCCAAGGTGCGGGCTCCCGACCGCACAAAAGAAAATTCACAAAACCAGGGGGGAAATGGCGGGGTACTGAGGTGGTTGATGGTGGGGGCTCCGGTCCGGACCCCGGCGCGATGATTCCCCCTTCAGTACTCCCGCGATGTACCAAGTCCTGTCTGGACCCTGGTGTGGGAGCCCTCGACCCTGGAGAGGGGCTGACATCTGGTCCCGTCCCGGACCCCGGTGGAGTGTACTGCTCCGGCACTGGAGTGGAGCAGCTGACCGGATCTGGACTGGACACCGGTGGAGCGGACTGCTCTGACACTGGAGTGGAGTAGCTGACCAGTGGAGCGGACTGCTCTGGCATGGGGGTGGAGTAGATCTCCGGTACCGGACTGAGCACCGGTGGAGCGGACTGCTCCCTCACTGGAGCGGAGCAGATGACTGGAACTGGATTAGGCATCGGTGGAGCGGATTGCTCCATCACTGGAGCGGAGCCGACGGCCGGAACCAGACCAGGCGCCGGTGGAGCGGACTGCCCCTGCCCTGGAGCGGAGCAGACTTCTGGACCCTCTCCCATCCCCATCCCTGGGGCAGGACTGAATTGGGCTGGCTGTCGGTCCAACTGGGCTCCGACACGCTATGGAGCTCCTGCTCCACAGCGGGGCTGAACGTCGTGCCCAGCCTGGGCACCGACGCAGAGGTGTTTTCCAGCCCTGTAATTGGGCTGGCTGCCGGCCCCAGACTGGGCACCGACACGCTATGGAGCTCCTGTACAGCTGTCTCTGATTGAGGATCATTGCTCCCCTAGTTAGGGTGTGACGGCTGGATTGTGGCTCTTCTACTCCCCCTGGTGGGGAGTCATGCAGCCTAACCACAACCCAGCCCTTACAGTACCCCCCCCTCCAAGGTGCGGGCTCCCGAGCAGACTGGGCACCGACGCAGAGGTGGTTTCCAGCCCTGTAATTGGGCTGGCTGTCGGTCCCAGACTGGGCTCCGACACGCTATGGAGCTCCTGCTCCACAGCGGGGCTGAACGTCGTGCCCACCCTGGGCACCGACGCAGAGATGGTTTCCAGCCCTGTGGTTGGGCTGGCTGTCGGCCCCAGACTGGGCACCGACACGCTATGGAGCTCCTGCTCCACAGCGGGACTGAACGTCGTGCCCACCCTGGGCACCGACGCAGAGATGGTTTCCAACCACAGAGCTGTGCTGGCCTCTGGAGGCTCTGGGCTGTTGGCCATCGCTGGAGGCTTTGAGCTGTCGACCGTCACTGGAGGCTCCGGGCTGTCGACCTTCGCTGTAGGCTCCGTGCTGTCGACCGTCACTGTAGGCTCCGTGCTGTCGACCGTCGCTGGAGGCTCTGTGCTGTCGATCGTCGCTGGAGGCTCCGGGCTGACGACCGTCGCTGGAGGCTCCGTGCTGTCGACCGTCACTGGAGGCTCCGTGCTGTCGACCGTCGCTGGAGGCTCCGTGCTGTCGATCATCGCTGTAGGCTCTGTGCTGTCGACCGTCGCTTTAGGCTCCGTGCGAGGAGCAGGCACGGGGCGTACTGGACTGGGGGAATGCACCACTGGTCTGGTGCGAGGAGCAAGCACGGGCCGTACCGAGCTGGGGGAACGCACCACTGGTCTGGTGCGAGTAGCAGGCACGGGGCGTACTGGACTGGGGGAACGCACCACTGGTCTGGTGCGAGGAGCAGGCACGGGGCGTACTGGACTGGGGGAACGCACCACTGGTCTGGTGCGAGGAGCAGGCACGGGGCGTACTGGACTGGGGGAACGCACCACTGGTCTGGTGCGAGGAGCAGGCACGGGGCGTACTGGACTGGGGGAACGCACCACTGGTCTGGTGCGAGGAGCAGGCATGGGGCGTACTGGACTGGGGGAACGCACCACTGGTCTGGTGAAAGGAGCAAGCACGGGCCGTACCGAGTTGGGGAAACGCACCACTGGCCTGGTGCGAGTAGCAGGCACGGGCCGTACCGGGCTGGGGGAGCGCACCACTGGTCTGGTGCGAGGAGCAGGCACGGGGCGTACTGGACTGGGGGAACGCAGCACTGGTCTGGTGCGAGGAGCAAGCACGAGCCGTACCGAGTTGGGGAAACGCACCACTGGTCTGGTGCGAGTAGCAGGCACGGGCCGTACCGGGCTGGGGAACGCACCACTGGTCTGGTGCGAGGAGCAGGCACGGGGCGTACTGGACTAGGGGAACGCACCACTGGTCTGGTGCGAGGAGCAGGCACGGGGCGTACTGGACTGGGGGAACGCACCACTGGTCTGGTGCGAGGAGCAAGCACGGGCCGTACTGGGCTGGGGGAACGCACCACTGGTCTGGTGCGAGGAGCAAGCACGGGCCGTACCGAGCTGGGGGAACGCACCACTGGTCTGGTGGGAGTAGCAGGCACGGGCCGTACTGGGCTCGGGGAACGCACCACTGGTCTGGTGCGAGGAGCAGGCACGGGGCGTACTGGACTGGGGGAACGCACCACTGGTCTGGTGCGAGGAGCAAGCACGGGCCGTACCGGGTCTGGTGCGAGTAGCAGGCACGGGCCGTACCGGGCTAGGGGAACGCACCACTGGTCTGGTGCGAGGAGCAAGCACGGGCCGTACTGGGCTGGGGGAACGCACCACTGGTCTGGTGCGAGGCGCAGGCACGGGCCGTACTGGACTGGGGGAACGCACCACTGGTCTGGTGTGAGGAGCAAGCACGGGCCACACCGAGCTGGGGGAACGCACCACTGGTCTGGTGCGAGTAGCAGGCACGGGCCGTACTGGGCTCGGGGAACGCACCACTGGTCTGGTGCGAGGAGCAGGCACGGGGCGTACTGAACTGGGGGAACGCACCACTGGTCTGGTGCGAGGAGCAAGCACGAGCCGTACCGAGTTGGGGAAACGCACCACTGGTCTGGTGCGAGTAGCAGGCACAGGCCGTACCGGGCTGGGGATCGCACCACTGGTCTGGTGCGAGGAGCAGGCACGGGGCGTACTGGACTAGGGGAACGCACCACTGGTCTGGTGCGAGGAGCAGGCACGGGGCGTACTGGACTGGGGGAACGCACCACTGGTCTGGTGAAAGGAGCAAGCACGGGCCGTACCGAGTTGGGGAAACGCACCACTGGCCTGGTGCGAGTAGCAGGCACGGGCCGTACCGGGCTGGGGGAGCGCACCACTGGTCTGGTGCGAGGAGCAGGCACGGGGCGTACTGGACTGGGGGAACGCAGCACTGGTCTGGTGCGAGGAGCAAGCACGAGCCGTACCGAGTTGGGGAAACGCACCACTGGTCTGGTGCGAGTAGCAGGCACGGGCCGTACCGGGCTGGGGAACGCACCACTGGTCTGGTGCGAGGAGCAGGCACGGGGCGTACTGGACTAGGGGAACGCACCACTGGTCTGGTGCGAGGAGCAGGCACGGGGCGTACTGGACTGGGGGAACGCACCACTGGTCTGGTGCGAGGAGCAAGCACGGGCCGTACTGGGCTGGGGGAACGCACCACTGGTCTGGTGCGAGGAGCAAGCACGGGCCGTACCGAGCTGGGGGAACGCACCACTGGTCTGGTGGGAGTAGCAGGCACGGGCCGTACTGGGCTCGGGGAACGCACCACTGGTCTGGTGCGAGGAGCAGGCACGGGGCGTACGACAGCACCTTCGCTGTAGGCTCCGTGCTGTCGACCGTCACTGTAGGCTCCGTGCTGTCGACCGTCGCTGGAGGCTCTGTGCTGTCGATCGTCGCTGGAGGCTCCGGGCTGACGACCGTCGCTGGAGGCTCCGTGCTGTCGACCGTCACTGGAGGCTCCGTGCTGTCGACCGTCGCTGGAGGCTCCGTGCTGTCGATCATCGCTGTAGGCTCTGTGCTGTCGACCGTCGCTTTAGGCTCCGTGCGAGGAGCAGGCACGGGGCGTACTGGACTGGGGGAATGCACCACTGGTCTGGTGCGAGGAGCAAGCACGGGCCGTACCGAGCTGGGGGAACGCACCACTGGTCTGGTGCGAGTAGCAGGCACGGGGCGTACTGGACTGGGGGAACGCACCACTGGTCTGGTGCGAGGAGCAGGCACGGGGCGTACTGGACTGGGGGAACGCACCACTGGTCTGGTGCGAGGAGCAGGCACGGGGCGTACTGGACTGGGGGAACGCACCACTGGTCTGGTGCGAGGAGCAGGCACGGGGCGTACTGGACTGGGGGAACGCACCACTGGTCTGGTGCGAGGAGCAGGCACGGGGCGTACTGGACTGGGGGAACGCACCACTGGTCTGGTGAAAGGAGCAAGCACGGGCCGTACCGAGTTGGGGAAACGCACCACTGGCCTGGTGCGAGTAGCAGGCACGGGCCGTACCGGGCTGGGGGAGCGCACCACTGGTCTGGTGCGAGGAGCAGGCACGGGGCGTACTGGACTGGGGGAACGCAGCACTGGTCTGGTGCGAGGAGCAAGCACGAGCCGTACCAAGTTGGGGAAACGCACCACTGGTCTGGTGCGAGTAGCAGGCACGGGCCGTACCGGGCTGGGGAACGCACCACTGGTCTGGTGCGAGGAGCAGGCACGGGGCGTACTGGACTAGGGGAACGCACCACTGGTCTGGTGCGAGGAGCAGGCACGGGGCGTACTGGACTGGGGGAACGCACCACTGGTCTGGTGCGAGGAGCAAGCACGGGCCGTACTGGGCTGGGGGAACGCACCACTGGTCTGGTGCGAGGAGCAAGCACGGGCCGTACCGAGCTGGGGGAACGCACCACTGGTCTGGTGGGAGTAGCAGGCACGGGCCGTACTGGGCTCGGGGAACGCACCACTGGTCTGGTGCGAGGAGCAGGCACGGGGCGTACTGGACTGGGGGAACGCACCACTGGTCTGGTGCGAGGAGCAAGCACGGGCCGTACCGGGTCTGGTGCGAGTAGCAGGCACGGGCCGTACCGGGCTAGGGGAACGCACCACTGGTCTGGTGCGAGGAGCAAGCACGGGCCGTACTGGGCTGGGGGAACGCACCACTGGTCTGGTGCGAGGCGCAGGCACGGGCCGTACTGGACTGGGGGAACGCACCACTGGTCTGGTGTGAGGAGCAAGCACGGGCCACACCGAGCTGGGGGAACGCACCACTGGTCTGGTGCGAGTAGCAGGCACAGGCCGTACTGGGCTCGGGGAACGCACCACTGGTCTGGTGCGAGGAGCAGGCACGGGGCGTACTGAACTGGGGGAACGCACCACTGGTCTGGTGCGAGGAGCAAGCACGAGCCGTACCGAGTTGGGGAAACGCACCACTGGTCTGGTGCGAGTAGCAGGCACAGGCCGTACCGGGCTGGGGATCGCACCACTGGTCTGGTGCGAGGAGCAGGCACGGGGCGTACTGGACTAGGGGAACGCACCACTGGTCTGGTGCGAGGAGCAGGCACGGGGCGTACTGGACTGGGGGAACGCACCACTGGTCTGGTGAAAGGAGCAAGCACGGGCCGTACCGAGTTGGGGAAACGCACCACTGGCCTGGTGCGAGTAGCAGGCACGGGCCGTACCGGGCTGGGGGAGCGCACCACTGGTCTGGTGCGAGGAGCAGGCACGGGGCGTACTGGACTGGGGGAACGCAGCACTGGTCTGGTGCGAGGAGCAAGCACGAGCCGTACCGAGTTGGGGAAACGCACCACTGGTCTGGTGCGAGTAGCAGGCACGGGCCGTACCGGGCTGGGGAACGCACCACTGGTCTGGTGCGAGGAGCAGGCACGGGGCGTACTGGACTAGGGGAACGCACCACTGGTCTGGTGCGAGGAGCAGGCACGGGGCGTACTGGACTGGGGGAACGCACCACTGGTCTGGTGCGAGGAGCAAGCACGGGCCGTACTGGGCTGGGGGAACGCACCACTGGTCTGGTGCGAGGAGCAAGCACGGGCCGTACCGAGCTGGGGGAACGCACCACTGGTCTGGTGGGAGTAGCAGGCACGGGCCGTACTGGGCTCGGGGAACGCACCACTGGTCTGGTGCGAGGAGCAGGCACGGGGCGTACGACAGCACCTTCGCTGTAGGCTCCGTGCTGTCGACCGTCACTGTAGGCTCCGTGCTGTCGACCGTCGCTGGAGGCTCTGTGCTGTCGATCGTCGCTGGAGGCTCCGGGCTGACGACCGTCGCTGGAGGCTCCGTGCTGTCGACCGTCACTGGAGGCTCCGTGCTGTCGACCGTCGCTGGAGGCTCCGTGCTGTCGATCATCGCTGTAGGCTCTGTGCTGTCGACCGTCGCTTTAGGCTCCGTGCGAGGAGCAGGCACGGGGCGTACTGGACTGGGGGAATGCACCACTGGTCTGGTGCGAGGAGCAAGCACGGGCCGTACCGAGCTGGGGGAACGCACCACTGGTCTGGTGCGAGTAGCAGGCACGGGGCGTACTGGACTGGGGGAACGCACCACTGGTCTGGTGCGAGGAGCAGGCACGGGGCGTACTGGACTGGGGGAACGCACCACTGGTCTGGTGCGAGGAGCAGGCACGGGGCGTACTGGACTGGGGGAACGCACCACTGGTCTGGTGCGAGGAGCAGGCACGGGGCGTACTGGACTGGGGGAACGCACCACTGGTCTGGTGCGAGGAGCAGGCACGGGGCGTACTGGACTGGGGGAACGCACCACTGGTCTGGTGAAAGGAGCAAGCACGGGCCGTACCGAGTTGGGGAAACGCACCACTGGCCTGGTGCGAGTAGCAGGCACGGGCCGTACCGGGCTGGGGGAGCGCACCACTGGTCTGGTGCGAGGAGCAGGCACGGGGCGTACTGGACTGGGGGAACGCAGCACTGGTCTGGTGCGAGGAGCAAGCACGAGCCGTACCGAGTTGGGGAAACGCACCACTGGTCTGGTGCGAGTAGCAGGCACGGGCCGTACCGGGCTGGGGAACGCACCACTGGTCTGGTGCGAGGAGCAGGCACGGGGCGTACTGGACTAGGGGAACGCACCACTGGTCTGGTGCGAGGAGCAGGCACGGGGCGTACTGGACTGGGGGAACGCACCACTGGTCTGGTGCGAGGAGCAAGCACGGGCCGTACTGGGCTGGGGGAACGCACCACTGGTCTGGTGCGAGGAGCAAGCACGGGCCGTACCGAGCTGGGGGAACGCACCACTGGTCTGGTGGGAGTAGCAGGCACGGGCCGTACTGGGCTCGGGGAACGCACCACTGGTCTGGTGCGAGGAGCAGGCACGGGGCGTACTGGACTGGGGGAACGCACCACTGGTCTGGTGCGAGGAGCAAGCACGGGCCGTACCGGGTCTGGTGCGAGTAGCAGGCACGGGCCGTACCGGGCTAGGGGAACGCACCACTGGTCTGGTGCGAGGAGCAAGCACGGGCCGTACTGGGCTGGGGGAACGCACCACTGGTCTGGTGCGAGGCGCAGGCACGGGCCGTACTGGACTGGGGGAACGCACCACTGGTCTGGTGTGAGGAGCAAGCACGGGCCACACCGAGCTGGGGGAACGCACCACTGGTCTGGTGCGAGTAGCAGGCACGGGCCGTACTGGGCTCGGGGAACGCACCACTGGTCTGGTGCGAGGAGCAGGCACGGGGCGTACTGAACTGGGGGAACGCACCACTGGTCTGGTGCGAGGAGCAAGCACGAGCCGTACCGAGTTGGGGAAACGCACCACTGGTCTGGTGCGAGTAGCAGGCACAGGCCGTACCGGGCTGGGGATCGCACCACTGGTCTGGTGCGAGGAGCAGGCACGGGGCGTACTGGACTAGGGGAACGCACCACTGGTCTGGTGCGAGGAGCAGGCACGGGGCGTACTGGACTGGGGGAACGCACCACTGGTCTGGTGAAAGGAGCAAGCACGGGCCGTACCGAGTTGGGGAAACGCACCACTGGCCTGGTGCGAGTAGCAGGCACGGGCCGTACCGGGCTGGGGGAGCGCACCACTGGTCTGGTGCGAGGAGCAGGCACGGGGCGTACTGGACTGGGGGAACGCAGCACTGGTCTGGTGCGAGGAGCAAGCACGAGCCGTACCGAGTTGGGGAAACGCACCACTGGTCTGGTGCGAGTAGCAGGCACGGGCCGTACCGGGCTGGGGAACGCACCACTGGTCTGGTGCGAGGAGCAGGCACGGGGCGTACTGGACTAGGGGAACGCACCACTGGTCTGGTGCGAGGAGCAGGCACGGGGCGTACTGGACTGGGGGAACGCACCACTGGTCTGGTGCGAGGAGCAAGCACGGGCCGTACTGGGCTGGGGGAACGCACCACTGGTCTGGTGCGAGGAGCAAGCACGGGCCGTACCGAGCTGGGGGAACGCACCACTGGTCTGGTGGGAGTAGCAGGCACGGGCCGTACTGGGCTCGGGGAACGCACCACTGGTCTGGTGCGAGGAGCAGGCACGGGGCGTACTGGACTGGGGGAACGCACCACTGGTCTGGTGCGAGGAGCAAGCACGGGCCGTACCGGGTCTGGTGCGAGTAGCAGGCACGGGCCGTACCGGGCTAGGGGAACGCACCACTGGTCTGGTGCGAGGAGCAAGCACGGGCCGTACTGGGCTGGGGGAACGCACCACTGGTCTGGTGCGAGGCGCAGGCACGGGGCGTACTGGACTGGGGGAACGCACCACTGGTCTGGTGTGAGGAGCAAGCACGGGCCACACCGAGCTGGGGGAACGCACCACTGGTCTGGTGCGAGTAGCAGGCACGGGCCGTACTGGGCTCGGGGAACGCACCACTGGTCTGGTGCGAGGAGCAGGCACGGGGCGTACTGAACTGGGGGAACGCACCACTGGTCTGGTGCGAGGAGCAAGCACGAGCCGTACCGAGTTGGGGAAACGCACCACTGGTCTGGTGCGAGTAGCAGGCACAGGCCGTACCGGGCTGGGGATCGCACCACTGGTTCTGGTGCGAGGAGCAGGCACGGGGCGTACTGGACTAGGGGAACGCACCACTGGTCTGGTGCGAGGAGCAGGCACGGGGCGTACCGGGCTGGGGGAGCGCACCACTGGTCTGGTGCGAGGGGCTGGGACGGGCTGTACCTGGCTGGGGACACGCACCGTTGGGCTGGTGCGTTGAGCTGGCACGGGTCGCACCAGGCTGGGGACACGCACCATTGGGCTAGTGCGCGGAGCAGGCGCGGGCCGTACCGGGCTGTTGGTGCGCACCGATGGTGTGGTGCGCTGATTCGGTTTCTTACGTCTCCGACTCCGGACCGGCGCTGGAGGCACCGGACTGGGAACTGGCGCTGGAGCACGACTGTTCCTGTGGTCCCTTCTCCACCGCCAATCCCCATCCTATGAGGGTTCCTCTGGGAACCCCCACGAGTGAGGGAACAGAAGCACATCGTTGTCGTCTTCCTCCGGCTCCTCTCTGTACTCCTGCTCCCATGGCTGTAGGGGCTCCTCCTGGAACCCCCACGAGTGCAGTGGTCGGGGCTCTTCTCCTTTGATCCCCGACCACCCCCATAGCCCCCCCCCAAAATCAGTTTGGGGTTTTTTCTGGGCTCCAGGCTGGTCCTTTGCCTTTCTGGCCCGTCGATTTCTTCCCTTCCGACAATGTCGCTGCTCCGGACCCCAGCCTTCCTCCACTGAACGATAATGGGAGTATTCCTCCTTGGTCATTTTCCCCATACCGAGGAGGATATCTCCCAATATCAGACGCCGCTGCGTCCCAGGGTGGTGGATCATTCTGTCACGGTGCGTATATATGGGACAATATACGGAGCGTTCGTGGAGTGTCATCCTTTTTATTTTAAATGATATGTTCTCACGAAGCATTCAAAAATAAACAAGGAGAGTGAAAACAAAACAGACTACAAACAAAACACGGTGACTTACTTGCTGTCTAAATCCTGAAGACAAGCATGAACAAACAATGATCCACAAACAGGTGGATTGGTGAGGAGCCTAAATACAATCCCCAATCAGAGACAACCCTGTACAGCCGTCTCTGATTGAGGATCATTGCTCCCCTAGTTAGGGTGTGAGGGCTGGATTGTGGCTCTTCTACTCCCCCTGGTGGGGAGTCATGCGGCCTAACCACAACCCAGCCCTTACAATTATGGCAAGAACAGCTCAAATAAGAACTTTGAAAGTTTCTTCAAGTGCAGTTGCAAAAACCATCAAGCGCTAATGATGAAACTGGCTCTTATGAAGACCGCCACAGGAATGGAAGACCCAGAGTTACCTCTGCTGCAGAGGATAAGTTCCTTAGAGTTACCAGCCTCAGAAATTGCAGCCCAAATAAATGCTTCACAGAGTTTAAGTAACAGACACATCTTAACACTGTTCAGAGTAATAGTAAATAGTAAAAATAGTAAAAATCAAGAAAAACCCTTGATTGAGTAGGTGTTCTACAGAGTGCCTTTGGAAAGTATTCAGACCTCTTAATTTTTTACACATTTTGTTAGGTTACAGTCTTCTTCTAATTTTCCTCATCAATCTACACACAATACCCCATAATGACAAGGCATAAACAGGTTTTTAGCAATTTTAGCGAAATTATAAAATACAAAAAAAAAGAAAAATCTCACATTTACATAAGTATTCAGACCCTTTACGCAGCAATTACAGCCTAGAGTATACTTGGATATGACGCTACAAGCTCGGCACACCTGTATTTGGGGAGTTTCTCCCATTATTCTCTGCATATCCTCTCAAGCTCTGTCAGGTTGGATGGGGAGCGTTGCAGCACAGCCATTTTCAGGTCTCTCCAGAGATTTTAGATCGGCTTCAAGTCAGGGCTCTGGCTGGGCCACTCAAGTACATTCAGAGACTTGTCCCGAAGCCACTCCTGTGTTGTCTTGGCTGTGTGCTTAGGGTCATTGTCCTATTGGAAGGTGAACCTTCGCCCCAGTCTGAGGTCCTGTGCGCTCTGAAGCGGATTTTCACTAAGGATCTCTCTGTACTTTGCTCCATTCATCTTTGCCTGGTTCCTGACTAGTCTCCCAGTCCCTGCTGCTGAAAAACATCCCCACAGCATGATAATGCCGCCACCATGCTTCACAGCAGGCATGGGCCTGCCTGCCTGCCTGCCTGCCTGCCTGCCTGCCTGCCTTGTCTTTCTAACTAGGCAACTCAGTTAAGAACAAATTCTTATTTACAATGGCGGCCTTCACCGGCCAATTGTGCCGGTGACAATTGTGCGTGTCTAGCGTGTCTGTCTGCTTGCCCATCTGCCTGTCTACCTGCCCATCCGTCCGTCACCACCACTCAGCTACACACACCCACTATGTACTGATGTTACACAGAGCATTATGGGCAATGTTGGTCCCTCTAAGCTTGCAGTGTTGGTATTTTTAGACAGGCTTGAATAAGCTAAGTAGCCAATAGGCAGAGGGGCAGCATAATTTGTCGGATTCTCTGTAATAATGGTATGGGAATAATAATGCATTTAATTTTGTAAAGTGGTTTCTTGCATCAAACAACACAACAACATGTTTAGTCACCTCCTTGTCTAAAGGACAAGATGGATAAACAGGTTCATGTCAAGCTCTGCAAGTCTCATGGAATGTAGGCCACATTGGCTGCTACTGTAGGCTGAATGACAGAACAGCTATTTCCATGTTAAAATGTTATGGGATGCATTATCTCCATTGTTTTTGATGATGGGCCACTCTGGTAGGCCTACATTATGATCAAATAGCCACAATAGCCTCCTTGGCCACTGTTAAAACTGTAACTTAAAGTGGGTACAGCGTCAGTGTTCAAATTTGCGCTTAGCAGACCTGACATTTGCTTAGTGCACATTTTTTTTATGAGGAAACATTGATTAAGTGTACTGTAGTACATAATGCTACACAGTCCACCTATAGTACCACATCCACTACTAAATTGATGACATTGACCAGGCTCACCTTCCAACTTCATCTTCTTGGCCTCCCTGTTCTTCTGCTCCTTGGCTTTCAGCACCTCATCTGCTTTGGCTGGAAAGGAGAGAGACCCTCATGAGCAGAGCAAATAGCACATTCATTTATCTAATGTAGCAACAAAATAACCAGCACACGTCACTGAGCAGTGCATCTGTGTGTTATAGGAGTGTTTTCTCCATTGTTCCCTAACCCGATGAACACGATAACCTCTCTCACTTTTAATACAGAGATCTAGCGAGCTTAGTCTTATGTTGAATAATCCACCTAACTCCAAGTTTAATATCTCACTCTTGAATTTAATAACTGAACTCGGCCTTAGATTTAATTGCTTATCGTTCCCCTTAAACCTATTAACCTATCTCCCCGATCTGGTTTCTGACTGTCTCGGGGGCCACCCAGGCCCTGCTTTTGTCCTGCACCTCATCCCAATGAATTGTTCTCTCGGAGCAGTAATAGGAAATCAGCTCAGAAACAACGACTGGCCGTAGTGTAAGAGATAAATCAGATCTGGGGGGGCCTTTTGGTTTGCAAGTTTATTGAATCTAAATTGCAGGCCCCTCGCCCCTCCGGCCCCCTTGTGTGGCGCCCCATCCATCTTGTAGGCTGATAATGGAGCCGGCCCAATTCCACCTGATGTTAACATTATTACATTTTAGCACGCTAATGAGCTGCGGCTAATCCAGCCAGAGAAGAGGAGGACGGGATTGGATGCAGCAGGCGGGGCCTGCATGGCGTTTTTCTGTATTATTTTCTCTCTCGCTCTCTCTCTCTCTCTGTATCGCTCTGTTCCTTGATGATGATTTGAATGAAACATAGACCAGGCGTCGCTACATAGCTCTGTAGGACCCGGGGGCCCCCGAGCTGCAATTACACATATAATTACAATTGGATTTCAACAGAGCCCGCAATTCTCCTCCTCCTCTCATCTCTTCTCCTCGGCCCTTCCAGCCAAGACAGAATGAAGTGTAAATGAAGTGAAAGTCTTCTGCCGTTCCCAACAGTTTGTTTTATTATGACCTCACCTAATCAAAGTCCCCGTCACAATAAGGATCTCTATACGCTGACAGATATTCCCCATATATCTATTTATATGGCGCATATCCGGCCGCGTGTATGCTGTTGTTTATGAGGGTACATGTGTGTTGGGTATATAACAGTGGCAAGGTTAGGTTGTATTAAGGGTGTACTAATGTTTTTCCAGTAGCGCTCCTTATTGATGTAATTAATTAGGATCTGGCTCCGTTGTGAGGCCCGACTTTCATTGTTTGTGGGGGCAGGATCCCCTGGAGGCAGCGTGGAGATGAGAGATAGATAAACAGTTTGATTTTGTGCTATCGCCCCAAGCAGTATACTGGAGAGACGGAGAGAGAGAGAGACGGAGAGACAGAGAGAGAGAGAGAGAAAGAGAGAAACAGAAACAGGGAGAGAGTGTGTAAAGCAGAAGGATAAGAGAACCAAGTAAAGGGCTGGAGGGGGAAGACAGACAAACAAGCAGAAACAGAAAATAAATGACAAATCCCTCTTCACTGTCTCACTTCTTTCAGTCTTTTTTCACTTCTCTTATCTGTCTCACTTACCCCCGTCTGTCTCACTCAGTGGCTAGCGGTGATGGAAGGGAGGTGGTAACTTAAGAGGGATTAGGGAAGTTAGAAGCCATTTGGAGAAAAGTCATTGTGCTAAAGAGGCAGAACGTCAGCCACATCAGACTGTGGATGTTGAGTTAAGCAGCCGTGGCACGAGTGTGACGGCCGCTTTGTCTATGGCAATTACTAAACAAAGACGGCAGCCGAAGAGTCATAGGGAGAGGTTAGAACTTATGTCCTGCATCTGTGTGTGAGTACACACTAACACGCGAGCGCAAACACACACACACACACGCACGCACGCACGCACGCACACACACACACACACACACACACACACACACACACACACACACACACACACACACACACACAACCACACACACACACACACACACACACACACACACACACACACACACACACACACACACACACACACACACACACACAACCCTAGGCTATCCATATGCAGTCACGCAAAGACCTGTTTGCTCTACTTCCACATACTGTATGCACTCACAAACAAACAAGGTACACCCACATTCATTTCATATTAGTTCTCTAGTGCAGTGTTCTCCTCTCCCTTTCTCGCTCTCCTCTCTTCTGGAAAAGTTTAAACTCATTAAGTGTAATGTTATTGGAGACTCAATTTTACACCGCTCACTCATCAACTAGTAAGATAGCAATAAAGCCCAATGGCTCCTCGAAGACGCTAATGCTTTGAAATAAATGATATGCTGCAGCAGAAACTTAATTAATTTACAGGCCATATTGATAGCCCTGCCATACTCGGCACAATCTTTTTTAATCTCCGCTAACATCTTCATTATTGGGGGAAATCGCCTGAGTGAAGAAGGAACCGAGTCATCGCTGATGAATTGCCTTAGAGATGTGGCGGCCCACTCAAATGTTGTGCCTCGGCGCATCAATTTCTCTTAAGCATTTAATTATGGCAAACAATAAACAGCGTTGAATATGACATGTTTTTAACGGTGTAGTAAGTAGAGGAAGTGGAGTCTAGGTAATATGAGAGGGGGATTCAAATCAGTCTGTTCTTATTCTGGTTTACCTGCGAGGAAGACACTGTTACCTTGAATACCTTCAAACAACCTGCGTTATTTGACACAGGCAAAAAAAAGGCACAATGTGTGTGTGAGGGGAAAAAGATGTTTGTGTACGCATGTATTAGAAAGAGACACACAGGAAAATAGGTTTTGTGTGTGTGCGTGAGGTTGGAGGTTACCGTTATTAAGCGCAAATGAGACGGTTACTCACTGGCAGAGAAAATCTTCCTTAGAGTACGGCTCAGAGGCATATCCCCCCCCCCCCCCCCCCCCTCCCCCCCAACACACACACACACACACACACTCCAACCCTCTACAAAAAAAACCAAAAAAAAACCACCCAACTCTACCTATCCTCCTCCATCACATCCCTCCATCCCTGAGCACCAGCGCTTTCTCTTTCTTTCTCTCTCCCCTTCAGCCTCAGGCCTCTCAATCAAACCAAACAACACTCATCCTGCTCCTCTGTGATTAATTACTCAGGCCTGAATATCAAAATCAAACACCCCCGTGCGAGGAGAAGGGGCTCTGCTTTCGAGCACCGAGGGCAGACAGACAGGGGAACGGGAGGGGGGGGGGCTACGCTTCCCTGCCTGCCTGTGTGCCTCACACACACCTCTACCCCCATCCAGCCCCCACCCCCCACCCCCTTAGAGTAGTCCAGTCCAGAGGGAACAACCCTTGCCCCCCCTCACACCCCACTTGTCTCCTCTGCATTTCCCTCTCGTTTGTAAGTTCACTGGTCCATCAGGCGCTCACACCCCTTTCAACCCAGAAGCAGGGGTTTTACTACAACAAATATATTTAGGCTGCATCCTAAATGGCACCCTATTCCCTATGTAGTGCACTATTTTTGATCAGGGCACTAACTAGGGTGCCTTTTAGGACTCATCATACTTCTACTGCTACACTGACTAACTAATCAGATGGGAACCCCATCCATCTTTTTCCCTCAATAGGGCTCTCTATACCCCCTCTAACATCCCATTCACATCACCTACACCACCCAAGCACATACAGCTAGGTTACATGATGAGACATGAGCTGTGTTCCAAATGGCACCCTATTCCCTATGTAGTGCACTACTTTTGACCAGGGCCCGTAGGAGATCCCATAGGGCTCTGGTCAAAAGTAGTGCACTGCATAGGGAATAGGGTGCCATTTGGAATGCAGCCACAGAGAAGTTAACGAGAGAAGGGACTGGAGGAAATCAACGCAAACAATGGAGTGGACGGAGGGAATAGATAGAGGAGTGGATTGTGCGAGGGAGTAGCCTGGAGGAAGAGCTCATTTACACACTACAGACTCCACTCGAAGAACCCCCAGGAAATGCAAACAGAACCTCTGGTCTACTCACACAGCTCAATACGTTTTGCGAAACAACAAAGAATAACAGTAAGCAAATAGTATCAAACCAAAATGGAAAACAGCGGGATACAAAAGGATAGAAAAACGGACAAATAGAGATGAAAAAAAAAACAAGTCAGCTTCTGTGTATTACCCACTCCTCAACATGCTATGGATGTGTGGGTGGGGGGGGTGTGTTAGTGATGCGCGGGTCATCTGTTTGTTCACCCGCACCGCCCGCAATTGCTAATAATCCATCTGAAACCACCCTACTATATGTGATAAAGGGGAAATCTGAGGTCCGCACCCGACACTAACCCGCAAATATAGAAAATGCACTGTAGAGAGACGCCGGAACAATATTTTTTTGAAGCATTATTTAGATAGGCCTATGTTTCTGATGATAATATCCAACATTTTAGTAGGCTCTTTGTTAGTCAACTTGTCTATAATTAGATACATGCAGCTGTCAATACTTGTTGCCCTAGAACACATATCAAACTCATTCCACGGACGGCCGCGTTTCTGTGGATTTTCGCTCCTCCCTTGTACTTGATTTATAAATTAAGGTCACTAATTAGTAAGGAACTTCCCTCACCTGGTTGTCTAGGTCTTAACTGAAAGAAAAAAACAAAAACCAGCAGGCACTAGCCCCTCCATGGACAAAGTTTGACACCCCTGCCCTAGAAGACTAATTATAAACTGGGTGGTTCGAGCCCTGAATGCTGATTGGCTGACAGCTGTGGTATATCAGACCGTATACCATGGGCATGACAAAACATTTATTTTTACTGCTCTAATTACGTTGGTAACCAGTTTATAATAGCAATAAGGCACCTTGGGGGTTTGTGATATATGGTAAATATACCACGGCTAAGAGCTGTGTCCTAGCACATAAGACCAGCCCTTAGCAGTGGTATATTGGCCATATATCACACCCCCTTGGGCCTTATTACTAAAATAAACCCTTACTAACCAGAAAATGTCATACATCGATAGAAGGAAAGCTTCAATCTAGTTGACATCGGTAAAGTTTTTCTTTCATCTCTGCTTCTCTCTTGCAGCAAAGACGTTTAGGGACCAGGGAGAAAATGTAACCCCTCCCCCTGTGTAAAAATCAGTATGACAGGTGTTAAGGGAATTAAAAGCTGTGAAAACGACCCAACATGTTTTTGATAAGATTTCAGTTCGGCTTGGATGCATAGCCTATTTTATGTGATTGAAATATTATCAGCTTTTATGATGCTGACAAAGATAGCACCTTTACAGACGGTCCCTAACCGCACATTCATTCTCTCAAGATGAAATAAATAAATAATTTGTCCACTCCTCTTCCTGAGTCAAAATGTACATTTGGTGTTTCATTTTAACTGCAAGAAGTTCTTAATTCTGCAGGAGATAATATTATACAGTGGGGAGAACAAGTATTTGATACACTGCCGATTTTGCAGGTTTTCCCACTTACAAAGCATGTAGAAGTCTGTCATTTTTATCATAGGTACTCTTCAACTGTGAGTGACGGAATCTAAAACAAAAATCCAGAAAATCACATTGTATGATTTTTAAGTAATTAATTTGCATTTTATTGCGTGACATAAGTATTTGATCACCTACCAACCAGTAAGAATTCCGGCTCTCACAGACCTGTTAGTTTTTCTTTAAGAAGCCCTCCTGTTCTCCACTCATTACCTGTATTAACTGCACCTGTTTGAACTTGCATTTTATAAAAGACACCTGGCCACACACTCAATCTGCGCATCACTAGTGTGTATGTGTGCGTGTGTGCTGTATGTGGGTGAGTCTGAGCGAGTTTGTGTGTACTGTATGTGAATTTGAGCGAGTTTGTGTGTGCGTACTGTATGTGAATTTGTGGCTATTCCATGCAAGAAATTGCCAAGAAACTCCCTTCACAGAACAGCGCAAACTGTCTCTAACCAGAATAGAAAGAGGAGTGGAAGGCCCCGGTGCACAGCTGAGCAAAAGGACAAGTACATTAGAGTGTCTAGTTTGAGAAACAGATGCCTCACAAGTCCTCAACTAGCAGCTTCATTACCCACAAAACACCAGTCTCAACGTCAACAGTAAAGAGGCGACTCCGGAATGCTGGCCTTCTAGGCAGAGTTGCAAAGAAAAAGCCATCTTCCTCTGTCCAGTGTCTGTGTTCTTTTGCCCATCTTAATCTTTTATTTTTATTGGCCAGTCTGAGATATTGCTTTTTCTTTGCAACTCTTTTTCTTTTTATTTATTGTTTTTATTCAACCTTTATTTAACTAGGCAAGTCAGTTAAGAACACATTTTTATTTACAATGACGGCCTAGGAACAGTGGGTTAACTGCCTTGTTCAGGGGCAGAACGACAGATTTTTACCATGTCAGCACGGGGATTCGATCCAGCAACCTTTCTGTTACGGGCCCAATCCTCTAACCACTCTGCTACCTGCCTAGAAGGCCAGCATCCCAGAGTCGCCTCTTCACTGTTGACGTGAGACTGTTTTTTTGCGGGTACTATTTAATGAAGCTGCCAGTTGAGGACTTGTGAGGCGTCTGTTTCTCAAACTAGACACTCTAATGTACTTGTCCTCTTGCTCAGTTGTGCACCGGGGCCTCCCACTCCTCTTTCTATTCTGGTTAAAGACAGTTTGCGCTGTTCAGTGAAGGGAGTAGTACACAGCGTTGTACGAGATCTTCAGTTTCTTGGCCATTTCTCGCATGGAATAGCCTTCATTTCTCTGAACAAGAATAGACTGATTAGTTTCGGAAGAAAGTTATTTGTTTCTGGCCATTTTGAGCCTGTAATCGAACCCACAAATGCTGATGCTCCAGATACTCAACTAGTCTAAAGAAGGCCAGTTTTATTGCTTCTTTAAAATCAGCACAACAGTTTTCAGCTGTGCTAACATGATTGCAAAATGGTTTTCTAATGATCAATTAGCCTTTTAAAATTATAAACTTGGATTAGCTAACACAACGTGACATTGGAACACAGGAGTGATGGTTGCTGATAATGGGCCTCTGTACGCCTATGTAGATATTCCTTTTATTTTTTTTAACAGCCGTTTCCAGCAACAATAGTCATTTACAACATTAACAATGTCTACAATGTATTTCTGATCAATTTGATGTTATTTTAATGGACAAAAAAATATAGTTTTCTTTCAAAAACAAGGAAATTTGTAAGTGACCCCAAACTTTTGAACGCTAGTGTATATGGAGAGTAGGAGGTGGGTTCCTGTTATCCACCCGCCAATCAAAGTGAATCTGAATGTCAGGAGGAGAGGAAGCATGATAAATCAACCTTACACCCAACGACAAACATAATATTAGCAGCAGCACCGCGCAATTGGAAAAATGTCCCTTTGAATCAGGAATGCACTTTACAGTGAGCCACAGCCAGGCAACCTGCACAGTGCAGACATACATATATGTCTATATGTATACACACACGCGAGTGTACTCACACACACATCCATCCATCTGTTCGTCCGTCCACAGGCCAGGAGACAAGAGGAGAGATGGATTTAAGTGAAAAGGAAGAAGGGATAAAATTATCAGCCATTAAATACAATTCAACCCGTGGCCTCTCTAGGCTTCCTTTAGCACTAGAATGCAGATGGCGTCACAGTTAGGAATAATGAGGGCAAGAGGTGAAACTTTTCATACCAGGGCACTGCCACTCTCTGCCACTAGGTGGCACAGGATACTGTGTGCCATAGTAACAGACGATAATACCAGAGGCCTGAGTGTGTGTGTGTGTGTGTGTGTGTGTGTGTGTGTGTGTGTGTGTGTGTGTGTGTGTGTGTGTGTGTGTGTGTGTGTGTGAGGGGCTTAAGTGCATGTAGTCCTATTAAAACCAGTCCATGTACACCTTGTAAGGCATAATTCTGAACAGGGGAATCAGGCCGGTACATTAATTTAATTAAACAGTTCAACAATAGGTGGGTGGTAAAGCTTTCAGAGAAGCATGATAAAAAAAAGGACAATAATACAATAATAGGTCACTGACTGAAACAGTGACTACATGTGTTCTAAAGTAAATAGAAAGTATGAGCAAAAACCTGGAATGTATTCATTACTGAACACTATAGCCAAACGTTTTACAACAGAAAACGTTCTGCACTTAAACATTAGTTTTTATTGGACAAATTCAGGGAGATCCCATTTCTGTTTGGATTTTGTTTCTATTCTGTTCGGTTTCTAGTGAATACACCCCTGAAAATGGAGGGCAGACACCAAACCAACTACACGGCCTGCCATCCACCCGTGGCCTCTGATCTATTATCAAGAGAATGTAATGACGGCCCATAAAATATTAACAAACAAAACAATTAGAACGAGATATCTTACCAATTCAATCAATTATTCATTGACAAATGTCTCAGAGACTGCTTTATTCCCTGTGTTTCCTGCTATATTCTTAGAAAAGCTTCAATTACGAGGCTACACACTGGTTCTATCCCATCCTGATGATGGATCACCCAAGTGTAGAACAGTAGTGCCATACATAGGGAATAGGGTGACTTTGGGCCCCTGGTCAAATGTTTTGGGCTATATAGGGAATATGGTGCCATTTGGGACGCAGACTGACTGTCAGACTACGAGAGGGGAAGAGGCACAATCAGAGAAATTACACTCATCTGACTGAGGAGGCTTGTAATAAAACTAGAGTTCTTCAGGCTGATGAGAACTCCAATTAATTACAAAAACAATTTGATGTGATGAGGAGCCGTTAGTTCTCTCTTTCTTTCACTCTAGATTTTCAACAGATGCAAATCAAGCTATGAGTGGGAGGGGAGTTGGGGGGGTGGGGTTTGGTGATGTTAGGGGTGTAGAGAAGCGAGTGTTCACCCTTTTCGGAATCAGACAACACATTTCCAAATGAGAAAAGAAAAAAACACTTTCACCAGCGCCTTTTACACATTTCCGTCAGAGAGAGAGGCTCAAAATGTGAGATTTTCTAGTCAACAATCAGAATGAATCATGAGGTTTAAGGTCGATAGCTTGGTAGAAAGACAGTAAAGACTAGTTTTCTTTTTCCACATCCACATGAGACATCTTGGATTAAACGGCACCGGAGGAGATGGCTGCCGTTTTACGGGCTCCTAACCAATTGTGCTATTGTGTGTGTTTTTTTGCGTTATTTGTAACTTATTTTGTACATAATGTTTCTGCCACCGCCTCTTATGACCGAAAATAGCTTCTGGATATCAGGACAGCGATTACCTCGTACTGGACAAAGATTTTTTGGATGCAAAGGATTTACTTCAGACACCCGACAAGGCCCAAATCCCCATCATTCGCATGAAGAAGAGAGGGCGATATTGGTGACGTAGCTCAGGGTGCCTTGTAAGGATCCGACGGCGAGTGGGTAATCTGCCTCTACCATCAGTCCTATTTTTTTATATTTTTTTATTTCACCTTTATTTAACCAGGTAGGTCAGTTGAGAACAAGTTCTCATTTGCAACTGCGACCTGGCCAAGACAAAGCAAAGCAGTGCGACAAAAACAACACAGAGTTACACAGTAAACAAACATAGTCAAAAACACAATAGAAAATATATATACAGAGTGCAAAATGTAGTGCAAAATGCAGTAAGGTTAGGAGGTAGGACAATAAATAGACCATAGTGGTGAAATAAATTACAGATTATCATCATTAACACAGGAATGAAGGATGTGCAAATTATGATGTGCAAATAGATATACTGGAGTGCAAGATTTGTGAAAATAACAAAAATAAATATGGGGATGAGGTAGTAGTGTGGGCTATTTACAGAAGGGCTATATACAGGTGCAGTGATCGATAAGCAGCTTTGACAACTGATGCTTAAAGTTATTGAGGGAGATAGGAACCTCTAGCTTCAATGATTTTTGCAATTCGTTCCAGTCATTGGCAGCAGCGAACTGGAAGGAATGGCGGCCAAAGGAGGTGTTGGCTTTGGGGGTGACCAGTGAGATATACCTGCTGGAGCGCATGCTACGGGTGGGTGTTGCTATAGTGACCAGTGAGCTGAGATAGGGCGGGGATTTACCTAATAAAGACTTATAGATGACCTGGAGCCAGTGGGTTTGGCGACGAATATATAATGAAGGCCAGCCAACGAGAGCATACAGGTCGCAGTGGTGGGTAGTGTATGGGGCTTTGGTGACAAAACGGATGGCACTGTGATAGACTACATCCAATTTGCTAAGTAGAGTGTTGGAGGCTAGTTTGTAAATGACATCGCCGAAATCAAGGATCGGTAGGATAGTCAGTTTTACAAGGGCATGTTTGGCAGCATGAGTGAAGGAGGCTTTGTTGCGAAATAGGAAGCCAATTCTGGATTTAATTTTGGATTGGAGATGGTTGATGTGAGTCTGGAAGTTGAGTTTACAGTCTAACCAGATGCCTAGGTATTTGTAGGTGTCCACGTATTCTAATTCGGACCCGTCGAGAGTAGTGATGATAGTCCGGTGGGCGGGTGCTGGCAGCGTTCGATAGAAAAGCATGCACTTAGTTTTACTAGCGTTTAAGAGCAGTTGGAGGCCACGGAAGGAGTGTTGTATGGCATTGAAGCTTGTTTGAAGGTTAGTAAACACAGTGTCCAAAGAGGGGCCAGATGTATACAGAATGGTGTCATCTTCGTAGAGATGGATCAGAGAGTCACCAGCAGCGAGAGCGACATCGTTGATGTATATAGAGAAAAGGGTTGGCCCAAGAATTGAACCCTGTGGCACCCCCATAGAGACTGCCAGAGGATCGGACAATAGGCCCTCCGATTTGACACACTGAACTCTGTTTGCAAAGTAGTTAGAGAACCAGGCAAGGCAGTCACTTGAGAAACCAAGGCTGTTGAGTCAGCCAATAAGAATGCGGTGATTGACAGAGTCGAAAGCCTTGGCCAGGTCGATGAAGATGGCTGCACAGTACTGTCTTTTATCGATGGCGGTTATGATATCGTTCAGTACCTTGAGCATAGCTGAGGTGCACCCATGACCAGCTCGGAAACCAGATTGCATAGCAGAGACGGTACGGTGGGATTCGAAGTGGTCAGTTATCTGTTTGTTAACTTGGCTTTCGAAAACTTTAGAAAGGCAGGGCAGGATGGATATTGGTCTATAACAGTTTGGGTCTAGAGTGTCTCCTCCTTTGAAGAGGGGGATGACCGCGGCAGCTTTCCAATCTCTAGGGATCTCAGACGATACGAAAGAGAGGTTGAACAGGCTAGTGATAGGTGTTGCAACAATTTTGGCTGATAATTTCAGAAAGAGAGGGTCCAGATTATCTAGCCCAGCAGATTTGTAGGGGTCCAGACTTAGCAGCTCTTTCAGAACATCAGCCGTCTGGATTTGGGTGAAGGAGAAGCGGGGGGGTCTTGGGCAAGTAGCTGCCGGGGGTACAGAGCTGTTGGCCGGGGTAGGGGTAGCCAGGTGGAAAGCATGGCCAGCCGTAGCAAAATGCTTATTGAAACTTTCGATAATCGTGGATTTATCGGTGGTAACAGTATTAGCCAACGTAAAATCATTGGATAATAAAATGGATGAGCTACGATCAAGAATATCCTACCAACTGGATATTAAAAACTAATATTTTATGTTTCACTGAGTAGTGGCTGAACGACAACATGGATGTTGGCACTAAGACCGCACTCAATGAGCTGTATAAGGCCATAAGCAAACAAGGAATGCTCATCCAGAGGCGGCGCACCTTGTGGCCAGGGACTTTAATGCAGGTAAACTTAAATCCGTTCTCCCGAGTGGTGCAGCGGTCTAAGGCCCTTCATCTCAGTGCTAGAGGCGTCATTACAGACCTTGATTCGATCCCGGGCTGTATCACAACCAGCCGTGATCGGGAGTCCCAAAGGGTGGCGCACAATTGGCCCAGCGTTGTCCTGGTTAGGGGAGGGTTTGGCCAGGGTAGGCCGTCATTGTAAATAAGAATTTGTTCTTAACTGACTTGCCTAGTTAAATAAAGGTTAAATAAAATTTAAATAAATTGTATATGAGCAACCAGAGGGGAAAAAAAACTCTAGACCACCTTTATTCCACACACAGAGACAAAGCTCTCCCTTGGCTAATCTGACCACAATTCTATCCTTCTGATTCCTGCATACAAGCAAAAACTAAAGCAGGAAGTACCAGTGACTCGCTCAATACAGAAGTGGTCAGATGACACAGATGCTAAGCTACAGGACTGTTTTGCTAGCACAGACTGGAATATGTTTGGGGATTCTTCCGATGGCATTGAGGAGTACACCACATCAGTCACTGGCTTCATCACTAAGTGCATCGATGACGTCGACCCCACAGTGACCGTACGTACAGTGGGGAGAACAAGTATTTGATACACTGCCGATTTTGCAGGTTTTCCTACTTACAAAGCATGTAGAGGTCTGTAATTTTTATCATAGGTACTCTTCAACTGTGAGAGACGGAATCTAAAACAAAAATCCAGAAAATCACATTGTATGATTTAAAAAAAATGTATTTGCATTTTATTGCATGACATAAGTATTTGATCACCTACCAACCAGTAAGAATTCCGGCTCTCACATACCTGTTAGTTTTTCTTTAAGAAGCCCTCCTGTTCTCCACTCATTACCTGTATTAACTGCACCTGTTTGAGCTTGTTACCTGTATAAAAGACACCTGTCCACACACTCAATCAAACAGACTCCAACCTCTCCACAATGGCCAAGACCAGAGAGCTGTGTAAGGACATCAGGGATACAATTGTAGACCTGCACAAGGCTGGGATGGGCTACAGGACAATAGGCAAGCAGCTTGGTGAGAAGGCAACAACTGTTGGCGCAATTATTAGAAAATGGAAGAAGTTCAAGATGACGGTCAATCTCCCTCGGTCTGGGGCACCATGCAAGATCTCACCTCGTGGGGCATCAATGATCATGAGGAAGGTTAGGGATCAGCCCAGAACTACACGGCAGGACCTGGTCAATGACCTGAAGAGAGCTGGGACCACAGTCTCAAAGAAAACCATTAGTAACACACCACGCCGTCATGGATTAAAATCCTGCAGAGCACGCAAGGTCCCCCTGCTCAAGCCAGCGCATATCCAGGCCCGTCTGAAGTTTGCCAATGACCATCTGGATGATCCAGAGGAGGAATGGGAGAAGGTAATGTGGTCTGATGAGACAAAAATAGAGCTTTTTGGTCTAAACTCCACTCGCCGTGTTTGGAGGAAGAAGAAGGATGAGTACAACCCCAAGAACACCATCCCAACCGTGAAGCATGGAGGTGGAAACATCATTCTTTGGGGATGCTTTTCTGCAAAGGGGACAGGACGACTGCACCGTATTGAGGGGAGGATGGATGGGGCCATGTATCGCGAGATCTCAGCCAACAACCTCCTTCCCTTAGTAAGAGCATTGAAGATGGGTCGTGGCTGGGTCTTCCAGCATGACAACGACCCGAAACACACAGCCAGGGCAACTAAGGAGTGGCTCCGTAAGAAGCATCTCAAAGTCCTTGAGTGGCCTAGCCAGTCTCCAGACCTGAATCCAATAGAAAATCTTTGGAGGGAGCTGAAAGTCCGTATTGCCCAGCGACAGCCCCGAAACCTGAAAGATCTGGAGAAGGTCTGTATGGAGGAGTGGGCCAAAATCCCTGCTGCAGTGTGTGCAAACCTGGTCAAGAACTACAGGAAACATATGATCTCTGTAATTGCAATCAAAGGTTTCTGTACCAAATATTAAGTTCTGCTTTTCTGATGTATCAAATACTTATGTCATGCAATAAAATGCAAATTAATTACTTAAAAATCATACAATGTGATTTTCTGGATTTTTGTTTTAGATTCCGTCTCTCACAGTTGAAGAGTACCTATGATAAAAATTACAGACTTCTACATGCTTTGTAAGTGGGAAAACCTGCAAAATCGGCAGTGTATCAAATACTTGTTCTCCCCACTGTACATATCCCAACCAGAAGCCATGGATTACAGGCAACATCCGCAATGCACTGAGTCTGTAATACCAACATGTTTCAAGCAGACCACCATAGTCCCTGTGCCCAAGAACATTAAGGTAACCTGCCTAAATGACTACTGACCCATAGCACTCACGTCTGTAGCCATAAAGTGCTTTGAAAAGCTGGTCATGGCTCACATCAACACCATTATCCCAGAAACCCTAGACCCACTCCAATTTGCATACCGCCCCAACAGATCCACAGATGATGCAATCTCTATTGCACTCTACACTGCCCTTTCCCACCTGGACAAAAGGAACACCTACATAAGAATGCTATTCATTGACTACAGGTCAGCGTTCAACACCATAGTGCCCTCAAAGCTCATCACTAAGCTAAGGACCCTGGGACTAAACACCTCCCTCTATAACTGGATCTTGGACTTCCTGAAGGGCCAAACCCAGGTGGTAAGGGTAGGTATTAACAAATCTGCCAAGCTGATCCTCAACACGGGGGCCCCTGAGGGGTACGTGCTCAATCCCCTCCTGTACTCCCTGTTCACCCATGACTGCATGGCCAGGCACGACTCCAACACCATCATTAAGTTTGCCGACAACATAACAGTGGTAGGCCTGATCACCGACAACGATGAGACAGCCTATAGGTCGGAGGTCAAAGACCTGGCCATGTGGTGCCAGGAAAACAACCTCTCCCTCAACGTGATCAAGACAAAGGAGATGATTGTGGACTACAGGAAAAGGAGGACCGATCACTCCCCCATTCTCATCGATGGGGCTGTAGTGGAGCAGGTTGAGAGCTTCAAGTTCCTTGGGGTCCACATCACCAACAAACTATCATGGTCCAAACACACCAAGACAGTCGTGAAGAGGGCACAACAAAACCTATTCCCCGTCAGGAGACTGAAAACATTTGGCATGGGTCCTCAGATCCCCCAAAAGTTCTACATCTGCACCACCAAGAGCATCGTGACTGATTGCATCACCACCTGGTATGGCAACTGCTCAACCTCCGACCGCAAGGCACTACAGAGGGTAGTGCGTACGGCGCAGTACATCACTGGGGCCTAGCTTCCTGCCATCCAGGACCTCCATACCTAAAAATTGTCAAAGACTCCAGCCACTCTAGATCCAAAAGGCTTCTTAACAGAGTCTTCCTCCAAGCAATAAGACTCCTGAACAGCTAATCAAATGGCTACCCGGACAATTTGCATTGCCCCCCCCCCTCTTTTACGCTGCTACTACTCCCTGTTTATTATCTATGCATAGTCACTTTACCTACATGTACATATTACCTCAATTACCTCGACTAACCTGTGCCCCCGCTCATTGACTCTGTACCGGTACCCCCTGTATATAGCCTCGCTACTGTTATTTTACTGCTGCTCATTAATTATTTGATATTTTATGTTTTACTTATCAATTTTTTAAATTAACACTTATTTTTCTTAACTGCATTGTTGGTTAAGGGCTAGTAAGTAAGCATTTCACTGTAAGGTCTACACATTGTATTCGGCGCATGTGACACATACAACAAATACGGTTGTATTTGTCACAGGCTCTGCCTGCTTTGTCTGCTTTTATTCAGGATCAGTTAAGAATTCCAGTGGACTATGCTGCTGTTTGTTTATGGGCTGTGGTGAGCCTGGATTGGAGGCTGTTGTAGTTGCTCTCTGTGCCCAGAGAGGAGGTGAGGATCATGGGGTGGTGGAGGTCCCGTCCTGGGCCACAGCAGGCCTTCACCCAACCAGCTACACCATGGACCTCCACCGGCCCTCCCAGGCCCCCGAGCACCCAGCGGCCTAGGCACACGTGGCCCCCCCATGCATGGGTTACTGAGGCGGGGGTCCTAGTCTCCTATCCTGGGGCCAGAACCTTGCACAGCAGGGCTAGGGGGTTCACTTCATGTGGGCGCAGGAGTGTTCAAAGTGTGTGAGAGAATATTATGTGTGTGTGCATGTGCGTGTGTGGTTCAGGTCAGAGGAGCACAGCAGACCCACAACCTTCCTCTCCCCAACCAAAGAGCGAAGCTTTCCCATAATTCCACAGTTTCACCGCTGCCCTTTAGGGTTACGGGAGCCAACACCTTCAGTCAGGGAAAGGGCTTCTGGGAAAGGCATAGAGGACCACAGGCCTCTCATGATGAGGGGAGGTTTTTTTTGGTGTTTTTTTTCCCTTCTCACCGTATATAGCCCTGAGGTGGAAAACACAAACACTTACTATTGAACAGCCAACCAGAGTTCACTACTACTAGGCCAAAGAGTTCATAGAACTGCCTTGATAAACAATATAAAATATAGACAAGGTCCTGAAAGGGCTTTATGAAGAAAATACATAATGCAGATATCACAGAGTGAAATATTCACGAGGGCTGGGGCACTGGATGACACCTCTCCAACCTGACCAGGTCTCTCTATCACTCTCCTCTGCCCTTTTCTTACTCCCTTGGTGTCTTACTCTCTACCTTTCCTCCCCCTCCCTCTCTCTCTCTCTCTCTCCAGGCGGGGGGGGACGACGACGACGACGACACATGCTGTGTTTATATTTAAGTATAGGGTGTTAATAAGTGTTCTTGTGTATTTCCGCTAAGAATATGTGTCTGTGCATATGTGTGTGTGTCTGTGGTAGAGTACAAGCGTGTGTGTATGTATATTGTCATTGTGCACATGGGCGGGGAAGGGTGTGTGTGTGTGCATGCATGTGCATGGTGTGTGGGTGTAGTGGGGAGTATATGAGTGTGTAGTAGGGTGTGTGTTCCTGAGTCGTGTGTAGTGAGAGTGCTGATGTGATGAATGGAGAACAATAGGCTGGGTTTCCGCACTGAAAGACGGCGCAGGATCCCATTGTGACTGAGTGGGCGAGAAGAGGGAGGCTCGCGGCTTGAGCCGGACCCCCGCACATGAAACGCACACTCAGGGCGCTAGTCGGCCCTGCCGACACAAGGCGAACCAGGAGGGCGGCCACTTAGAAAGAGAAAAGAGGGAGACCCGGGCCCTGTGCAGTCTCAATAGGGCTCAGCAAGACTGAGGATGTCAGATAACAAACATGGAGGACAAAGGAAGTGGAGACTTGGTGGTCTTCTGGGCCTGTGTGTGTGGTGTGTGTGTGTCTCCAAATCCCTCTGGAGAAGGAGTGAGACGAGGCTGGACGTGGCCCCAGGACTACAAACAGTAAGCACACCACGCTCCACTGAACACTACAGGCTAACATAGAGAATGGAGCAGAGAGACAGAATATCTCAAACACATCGTTAGAAGACCTTCCTAACGATAGAGAGAGAGATGTGTTTTGCCTAGCGCCAAAAAAATACAGCTATCTAGGTTTAATTTTTATTTTATACAGACAGAGATAAAAAGAGTGAAACAATAAGAAAGAGAGAAATAATGAGAGAGAGACAGGCGAAGAGGGGAACGGCAGAGAGCGAGAGAGAGAGAGGTAGAGAGAGAGAGAGAGAGAGAGAGAGAGAGAGAGAGAGAGAGAGAGAGAGAGAGAGAGAGAGAGAGAGAGGTAGAAATGTGCCAAACGAGCCCCCCTCTAAGGCACCCAAGCAGACCCCATTCTCATCTCTTAATGCTTATTTTCATCACTTTGCTTAAAATATTGATAATCAATTAGGCCCACGTCTGTTTTGCTACAGAATCTGTGTCACGGTCTATCGCACTGTCAGAGCCAATTCGCCACTCATTCAAAGTTCATTTTTTCTTTGGCCGGTTTCTGCCTTTGGAGGAGTCATTAACCGGGGAACATAGCCCGAGGTGCAATCACCTATTCTCTTTCATTACAGGGGAGATGGAGAAGGTGAGAGAGATTATTAGAACTTTGGAATGATCACAAAGCTTCGGAGTCGCCTGTCAGATCCCCCCTACGTGTAATTCATCTGGTCCCGCTCCCCACTCGCCCCCCTCTCGCCTCACCCCCCTCGGCCCCCCTATCCTCCCTCCTTTCCCCCGCGCCAGGGGTTTGGATTTAGACATTATTCATGAACATCTGCAGCGCGCTGAATATTCCCACTGCCTCCGCCATGATGAAAAGGGAGCTGCCCCTTTGACTTTAAAATTAACATGCCGGCGAAAATATTACGGCCAAGCTGAGCATTTTCATTATTTTTCTCTGTGCAGTGCGCACAGAGATAGGAAGGGAGGATTATATAGGTGTAAGGAGGAGTGAGGTACAACACAATCCAGAGGGAGAAAAAGGAACACATCTTATACTGGAGTTCTTCTATTATGGTTACAAAAAAAACAGTGTACCAAAATGGAAAATCTATAATGTCATAATTACGGCGGTAAGCATGCTCTGTAACCATGTTGGTTCTCTGTAGCCAACCCAACCCAGGTTTGTGTTCATTAGGCATCATACAGAAGAAACCAGACTGAAACAGAGATGTACAACCTGCACCTGTCCAATAAGAGACGCTACTTTTCGTGTTCCGTTGCAAAACATTTTCAGTTGCGTGCCCTAATGAACACGACCCAGACTGATCCAAGGCCTGTCTGTGCAGCAGGCAGACTATGCTGTTCTCAGGTACTCCTCTGGGGGTCTCCACACATGAAAGACCAGCCAGACATATAGACAGACAGACGGACGGACAGGGACGAGAGCCTTCTTCCTCCTCTCACACCAGGGGAGGAACTGCTGGATGGAATCCAAGCCTCCCAACACACAGTGTTGTTTATGCTCACTATAACCATCTGAAAGACTAAATTAAACTCATTGGAGAGCTCCCTTTGGTTTCAAAACACCTTACAGAGCTGGTAAACCATGATGAGAACATCAGTCAGTATTAATTTGTGCGTGCGGCCACTGGCAATTTAGCCGGCTACATTTCGGTGTGCGATGTGCACCTGTCTCGCCTTGCTGCTCCTCAGCAGCATAACATGATGTAGACTAGACCTCGGTCTGTTTTCATACCGTGTAACAGGCACAATGTGAGAATGCCGGTCTGAGCCTTCGCCATCACTACAGCAACAGCCAGCCTTGTTTTGCAGCTCGTTAAAAAGCGCCCGCTGATTTGACACGTTCGCCAAACATGAGAACGATCGGATCAAATGTACACAACTTTCACACTAATCTAATTTGGGGGTGGCTGCTACAAACCACGACTGGGACTTTAAATGGCTCCATCTGGGTGGACTTCTCTCTCTCTCCTCCTTCTGAGCAACAAATGGCTGGGAGTAAATAAATAATTAAATGCAGCACCAACAAAAAGAAAATCATTGGAGGAAGTGCTTTTTTCAACCACACTCAAAAAGGTAAAGTCAGAGGGGTTTGACACGGACTGAAATGGGTGCTTTTTGCCCCGGCTCTTGTTAATTGCAAACGGCAGACCAAATTTACCCTGGCAGTTAGAGGCAAAATGAGGCTTGACAGCTTTGTCAGGGAATTTGAGTGGTTCAGTGGCAGGGCAGGAATCGGGATGATTCTACTTTCATCTCCAAATCGTGGTTGTATGCTCACCAAGCCTCCTCCACAGGAAAAAATGTAAACACACACACACCCCGGCCTGCCATGTTTTTTTTGTGGATGAAAGACAATTTTTGAACCCTCGTTAAAATAGAAATAAGTTATAAAAAAGAAGAAATACGCCGACCAGAAGTTTGCATGCTCCGGATGGACGCAGCGCAAAAATGACAAGAGATGTTAGCGCTCTCTTTGTTAAAACAACAATAACAACTCCTGCTCTCCCTCTCTGACTTCCTCTCTTGGCTGGTGCTGTATAGTAGCTGATGCCATCCCACTCAGGATCACAGTGTTTGAGGCTGTTTCTCTCAAGTCCCTTATAGGTTCATTTAAAGACTGTCTAAGACTGCAGCTCTATTAGCGTGACACTCCTCTGAACACTGCCTCTCCCAACAGAGAGCTTCACACCACAGGCTGAGGGCCAGCCTACAGGAGTCATTTCACTACACCCCACCGGCCCACTGCTCAGACCCCACCGCTGGGCACTGGGAGACAGGCACCAGCTTCTCCATCTCTCCATGACTCCCACTTGCCTCTAGGAAAGGCCGGTGGAGAGAGCTGGAGTGTAAGGAAGACCGAGAAAGAGTGAGAGAAAAAGATAAGTCAAATCCACGTGATTGAAAGAAAAGAAAAGAAAAGGAGGGGATAAAGGAAGGGATAGAAGGAGGAGGCCTTGCCACAGAGGTATTGTAGTTACACTCAGAGCCTTGACTCCTTGTGATCTGCCATATCCGCGATATCCGCTCAGTCGCTTTTTCAATTTAGTGGATTTGTTCCTCTGTCTCTATCAAGCGAGGCGGATGAGGTATGAAATTAATCTTTATCCACTTTTTGTGGCGTTACGTCCAAATGCACAATGTGTGTCGGTAATTAGCTGCAGTGCTTCGTTCCAGAGCTCTGGCAGGCTCCTCCGTGTGCCAACTTTTCACCTTTTGTTCTCGCCGCACAATGCCGCCCACTCCAGCCTGCCGGCTCTGTGCTTTCCCGCTCCACACCCACACAGGGCGTTACACAATTCCCTCCAAATGTGCTTCGCTTTAAAAACCCATTACTTAGCCCCTGTTGTTTTGTTCGATACAATTAAAAGAACACCCCCTTAATTTTATTTGGTGGAGCAGTCTTGCGTTCCTTGGCCTTGGCTAGTGTAGCTAGCATGAGCCATGGCCGGCTCAGCCCATCTAACCTGCAGGGGTTTGTTTGGATATAGGCTTAGTTTGGCTTTCCATTTGAAACTACTCAACACTCTGCCTCGATTTACTGCCCCGACTTGATCAGCTAGTAACTTTAAATCAAGATCAATCAAGACAGATGCCAGAGAACTACTCTCATGATGTACCAGCAAATTATCCTGAACAAGGTTAAAAGGCTACTACATTTCTGAGAAGCATTCGGAATACTAACATATTTAAATCTTGATTTCAAAACATTCAGAGGGAAATTACATACTGTACATACAGAATAACGTTTGTATTAACTGTCAGATTGATCATAAAAAATTACAGTGCAAACGTTGTTATAAATAAAAACATTATTCATTTCACTAAAATAGGATAGAAGGGAAGTGAAGACAAGACAAACAAGCTAGCGAATATCCCCACTTTGTACCTGCCATGGAGAACACCACAGTGGAGTCTACTCCACCTCAGTAAGTGGTGCAACCCTTTGTACTTGTCAGTCATATAGGGTGTGGCCATTTCAAAGGCTCACAGCTGACTGAGTGTGTCAGGAGAGGAAGGGTCAGCACCGACACCTGAGCAAAAGAGAGAGGGCTAGTTGGCCTGGCCCAGGTAATGTTGATGACAGGTCTGAAAACTAGTGGGGAGTGGGCCAGGGCAGGGTAGACAGCTGGCCTGTAATTCACGCTGAGACAATGACTGTAAACAGGCACACTCAGACACTCCACCTCCTCCCCTTGTTCTAAGCCCTCTGATTCTAATTTAGTGGTTTGGAGTCTCTTCCCCACTTACATTAGCTCTGGAGCATGATATGGAAACTTTTTGGGCGTGTGTGTGGGGAGGGGGAAGATGTGTGCATGTGTGCGTGTGCGTCTGGCTGAATGTGAGTGTGGACCGTGTGAAAATTGTAGCGTGTAACTCAGAGGGTCACACTGTTTCAGGAGGATTCTGGGAGAAAGGAGTGGTTACAGAGGCTGCGTCCCAAATGGCACCATATTCCCATAGGGCTCTGGTCAAAAGTAGGGCACTATATGGGGAATAGGGTGCCATTTTGGATGTAGACAGAGCGAGAGGAAGGAGACATCCCGACAAACACATAATTCTTAGTGACTTCTCTTGTTCAACATATCCAACAAGGTCAGATGTTATGTTTTTAACACCCAAGGAAAAGAACAGACATACTTTACATGTACACTGTGATTTTGAGAGCATGATGCTTGCAACACTTTATTTCCAGGTGGGCTACTTACACCGCATTTGTTACATTTGAATTCAATCACCTAGGAGTATAAATTATGTATATATATATTTTTTACCTAAGCATGCACAGCAACATTCTCTTACATAAGTTTATACATTTTTTATAAACTTGAAACTTCCAGTAAACTTGTACTGAGCTATCATTTAGGCCTAACCTCCTAACGTTGTACCTCTGTCCCCATTTCACCTGGTAAAGCATGTCATCTATACAGACGCCACAACAGCCAGCTCTGCCACTAGGCCTATAACGCACCCTTTAACACTTATCAGTAGCACTCAGTGCGCACACTCATTTATCTACACTGTGTTTAATAGCCACAATTATCAAGGAACCCTGGGTTTGATTTTCAGCTGACTTGTTGAATTGTCTGTAATTGCATTATGAAATGGAGTCTTGACTCGCTGTAATTGTGAGGTAATAGCACTTTAGTGATAATGAGAATGTTAGATATGACCGACGGTGCATATTAATCATTCCAGAAAATTTCAATCTGGTCCGCCTGCTAAGGGCTTCCGTTTAATCAACTTAATTTATAAAACAACCAACTCATAACGCAATTACAGGCCTATACAGTGGGGAGAACAAGTATTTGATACACTGCCAATTTTGCAGGTTTTCCTACTTACAAAGCATGTAGAGGTCTGTAATTTTTATCATAGGTACACTTCAACTGTGAGAGACGGAATCTAAAACAAAAATCCAGAAAATCACATTGTATGATTTTTAAATAATTAATTTGCATTTTATTGCTTGACATAAGTATTTGATCACCTACCAACCAGTAAGAATTCCGTCTCTCACAGACCTATTAGTTTTTCTTTAAGAAGCCCTCCTGTTCTCCACTCATTACCTGTATTTTACTGCACCTGTTTGAATTCGTTACCTGTATAAAAGACACCTGTCCACACACTCAATCAAACGGACTCCACACTCAAACAAACAGCTGTGTAAGGACATCAGGGATAAAATTGTAGACCTGCACAAGGCTGGGATGGGCTACAGGACAATAGGCAAGCAGCTTGGTGAGAAGGCAACAACTGTTGGCGCAATTATTAGAAAATGGAAGAAGTTCAAGATGACGGTCAATCTCCCTCGGTCTGGGGCACCATGCAAGATCTAACCTCGTGGGGCATCAATGATCATGAGGAAGGTGAGGGATCAGCCCAGAACTACATGGCAGGACCTGGTCAATGACCTGAAGAGAGCTGGGACCACAGTCTCAAAGAAAACCATTAGTAACACACTGCGCCGTCATGGATTAAAATCCTGCAGCGCACGCAAGGTCCCCATGCTCAAGCCAGCGCATGTCCAGGCCCATCTGAAGTTTGCCAATGACCATCTGGATGATCCAGAGGAGGAATGGGAGAAGGTCATGTGGTCTGATGAGACAAAAATAGAGCTTTTTGGTCTAAACTCCACTCGCCGTGTTTGGAGGAAGAAGAAGGATGAGTACAACCCTAAGAACACCATCCCAACCCTGAAGCATGGAGGTGGAAACATCATTCTTTGGGGATGCTTTTCTGCAAAGGGGACAGGACGACTGCACCGTATTGAGGGGAGGATGGATGGGGCCATGTATCGCAAGATCTTGGCAAACAACCTCCTTCCCTCAGTAAGAGCATTGAAGATGGGTCATGGCTGGGTCTTCCAGCATGACAACGACCCGAAACACACAGCCAGGGCAACTAAGGAGTGGCTCCGTAAGAAGCATCTCAAGGTCCTGGAGTGGCCTAGCCAGTCTCCAGACCTGAACCCAATAGAAAATCTTTGGAGGGAGCTGCAAGTCCGTATTGCCCAGCGACAGCCCCGAAACCTGAAGGATCTGGATGGAGGAGTGGGCCAAAATCCCTGCTGCAGTGTGTGCAAACCTGGTCAAGAACTACAGGAAACGTATGATCTCTGTAATTGCAAACAAAGGTTTCTGTACCAAATATTAAGTTCTGCTTTTCTGATGTATCAAATACTTATGTCATGCAATAAAATGCAAATGAATTACTTAAAAATCATACAATGTGATTTTCTGGGTTTTTGTTTTAGATTCCGTCACTCACAGTTGAAGAGTACCTATGATAAACATTACAGACTTCTACATGCTTTGTAAGTAGGAAAACCTGCAAAATCGGCAGTGTATCAAATACTTGTTCTCCCCACTGTATATTAATCTAATGAATAATGCATTATGCACAGAATTGTTTATGTTGAAATTATTGTAGATGCTTTTGTTAATCATCATTGGGAAACCGCACCGATGTTAGATTTGATATATTCAGTGAAGTGGGTGGCAGAGTCAAGCAGAAGTTCCTTCGTTTAGGTCCTGAGGCTCAGGCCCACCACCTTCACCCCACTCTCTAAATCCAAAACACACACACCTACTCATCCACGCACACCACTCTCTCTCACACACACACACACCACTCTTTTTCACCCCCCCCCCAAATACCCTCTTTAGAATGCCTAGCCCATATCGATCCCCCTTTTAAGCTCCTGAATAATACATTCCAGCCCCACCCCCAAAAAAATCCCAACTGCAGCGCAAAACTGGCTTAAACCCGACTAATTACATCAGCGCTGAAAGGAAATCATTGATCAACAGCATTATGGGAAATTAAACTGCCACCCCAAACTGAATCAAAATGAATGAAGTGGCTTAGCGGGATCTCAGGGGGGCTCTGCCAGGAGGGAGGTGGGATTAACACCCTGGACAGGCGCTAATGCTAACACACTCACCAGACCTGTATGACTTTACAGTACGCACACACGCACATACACACACACCAGGGGCCCAGGTTGTGGCAGGTGTGTGTTGCAGGTTGTTATTTATTAGGATAATCACAGACTAACGTAAGCCTCTCAGATAGGTGCCTTAAACCTCTGACTGAGTGACAGACCAATGGTGGAGGGGGTGTATGGGGGGGGTTATGGCAGAGATAGTCTTATACACCTTTCAAACAAAGAAGTTTTTCCACCAACTTTAGCAACCTGACAACTTTTTGCAGACTTTTCTTTATATATGAAAGGTATTGCCGGCAACAAAGCCTATACTTTTACTTACGCCAACAGACCTAGTCATGATTTCGGTAAAGTTCTGCCTACGACTTAGTATGACATGTAGCCGTAATGCTGAGGCTGCATTGGCACGCACAATGCTCTTAAGCTCTTGATGGTTGCTAGGCAGCGCCCCTTACTACTATCATCCTGGCTGTTCTAAACTTTGTGTGGCATGTCATATCACCCATCTCTTCGCGTAGTCCACCACATGCACTGGATGTGGCCATAAAAACTTACTGTGGCAATAAATAGCACTCAATTACAAAAATATTGGAATAAAGTAGGCTAATGCAATTTGAAGCAATAGCCTACCCATATGTGGTCAACCATTTCTGCGCCGTTTCGCGCTGCTTTGAGACAAGCGTGGGGTTTTGATAAATCAATCAATGTCAGATTATTTTTTTCACTGAATCTCAGTTTGGATACTGGTTAGGCTACTATTAGGCTGTGGAAATGTTAGCTAAATTGAGCTGAGTGCTGCTCATGATCATCTTTTATTAGCACTGATCAGAACATTTTGCCAGAATGTCATGTAGCTTAACGAGTGGATTATTTTACTCCTCACTCACAGTCACTTAGTAGCCTAGGCCTACTCCCGACCAAAAGCCTGAGAAACCAAATCAATCAAATGTGATTTTGGTTCACTGAATCTCCGTCTGTATATTTGGTTAATTCTCTGGCTGGGAAAATAAGTGGAGTTGATATACTGTACAGTAGCCTATCTATTCGTTTGCTCATCTATCACTGATCAGAAACATTTAGAATGTGATAATAGAGTCTAAATCAAGTGTAGGGCTATTATTTTGCTCAATTGCGTAAAGGCAACTTCAAAAGCCCACGGAGTTTGTGAAATATGAACAAAATATACAGTTGAAGTCTGAGGTTTACATACATTCATTTTTCAACCACTCCACAGATTTCATGTTAACAAACTATAGTTTTGGCAAGTCGTTAGGACATCTACTTTGTGCACCAACAATTGTTTGCAGACAGATTATTTCACTTATAATTCACTATATCACATCTCCAGTGAGTCAGAAGATTACATACACTAAGTTGACTGTGCCTTTAAACAGCTTGGAAAATTCCAGAAAATTATGTCATGGCTTTAGAAGCTTCATCATTTGAGTCAATTGGCGGTGTACCTGTGGATGTATTTCCAGGCCTACCTTCAAGCTCAGTGCCTATTTGCTCGACATCATGGGAAAATCTAAAGAAATCAGTAGACCTGAGTCTGTATCATCCTTGCGAGCAATTTAAAAATGCCTGAAGGTACCACGTTCATCTGTACAAACAATAGTACGCAAGTATAAATACCATGGGACCACACAGCCGTCATACCGCTCAGGAAGGAGATGCGTTCTGTCTCCTAGAGATGAACGTACTTTGGTGCGAAAAGTGCAAATCAATCCCAGAACAGCAAAGGACTTTGTGAAAATGCTGGAGGAAACAGGTACAAAAGTATCTATATCCACAGTAAAACGAGTCCTATATCGACATAACCTGAAAGGCCGCTCAGCAAGGAAGAAGCCACTGCTACAAAATCGCCATAAAAAAGCCAGACTACGGTTTGCAACTGCAAATGGGGACAAATATCAAACTTTTTGGAGAAATGTCCTCTGGTCTGATGAAACAAAAATAGAACTCCTCACTAGAACGCCATAATGACCATCGTTATGTTTGGAGGAAAAAGGGGGAGGCTTGCAAGCCGAAGAACACCATCTCAACTGTGAAGCACAGGGGTGGCAGCATCATGCTGTCGGGTTGCTTTGCTGCAGGAGGGACTGGTGCACTTCACAAAATAGATGGCATCATGAGGAAGGAAAATTATGTGGATATACTGAAGCAACATCTCAAGACATCAGACAGGAATTTAAAGCTTGGTTCCAAACGGGTCTTCCAAATGGACAATGACCACAAGCATACTTCCAAAGTTGTGGCAAAATGGCTTAAGTACAACAAAGTCAAGGTATTGGAGTGGCCATCACAAAGCCCTGGCAGAACTGAAAAAGCGTGTGCGAGCAAGGAGGCCTACAAACCTGACTCAGTTACACCAGTTCTGTCAGGAGGAAGGGGCCAAAATTCACCCAACTTATTGTGGGAAGCTTGTGGAAGGCTACCCAAAACATTTGACCCAAGTTAAACAATTTAAATTCAATGCTACCAAATAGCAATTGAGTGTATGTAAACTTCTGACCCACTGGGAATGTGATGAAAGAAATAAAAGCTAAAATAAATCATTCTCTCTACTATTAAAATACATTCTTAAAATAAAGTGGTGATCCTAACTGACCTAAGACAGGGAATTTTTACTAGGATTAAATGTCAGGAATTGTGAAAAACTGAGTTTACATGTATTTCGCTAAGGTATATGTAAACTTCCGACTTCAACTGTAGATTGCTATATTATTCTATCGCTTGCCTTGGTCTCTGACTCAAAATATCGATTTTTTTACATGACAGTGGTTATATTTCATTATATTCTTAGCCTACTATAACATAGATGTGTGTTGACTGTGATCAAGGTAGCCTAAGTGTTTAATGTTCAATGAACAAAATAATAATGTGCAAGGCGAATCCATATAAGCTGCACAGACCAGTAACATATTCAAACTCAAAATATGCCATTCTATTCTTTTGAAAATACATAGTCTTATAATGTATCTTAGGAACTACCTAAAACAAATGAATAATGGATTTATTTGTGATGCTGCATATTCAATGGATTTATTCAAATAGACGTCCACTCACATTGGCCCACGTCTAATCCCACTACTACAATTGCCGGGATGTGCAGGGAGATAAAAGGCTTCTCCCGGCAAGAATATGGTAAAAAAAAAAAAGATATATAAAATATTTTTTACAGGCAACATACCGTAGTCTGTCTGTAAAGGGTTTTATAGTCTTCGTCTCTCCAAGCATCTCAGAGTAGGAGTGCTGATCTAGGATCAGTTTTGCCTTTTAGATCACAATGGAAAAGATGTATATGGACATATCCTAGATCAGCACTCTGAGATTCTTTGTGGATACAGGCTAGGAACTAGTTTAGACAAAGCAATCCTAAATGTTGACACACTAACCATTATCCCCACTAAGATCACTCCTACATACTGTATCTCCATTCAACCTCGAATGTTCCTCCTAGGGCTTTCACCATACACCACCATGTCTATACACCTGGGCCTGTAAGATTACATTGACAAGGGGGGACCTGATCCTAGATCAGCACTCCTACACCCCCTCCCCCTGGCCCTTTGGGGCACTGGGCCCTCCTTGTCTGTCACAGACCTGTTGTTCAAGGGCCCATTGAGTGGATAAATAAACGAGCAGGGGCCCCTGCTGGTTGATTTGGCCACCGATTGGTGCCCTGAGACCCCCTAAATCTGTCTCCCCTGTTCCCCCAGGAGCCTCTCCTCTGCTGGCTGGGGAATCCTTCATGCCTAATTAACGGTCCCTACGATGCCTGCCATACTCACACATGCATGCACACACATGGACGCACAACCACCGGAGATCAGCCTGCCCGCCCGCAGCAGACAGGTGTGTGTGAGAGAGGGAGAGACTGAGAAAGAGAGAGAGAGAGAGAGAGAGAGAGAGAGAGAGAGAGAGAGAGAGAGAGAGAGAGAGAGAGAGAGAGAGAAAAGAGAGAGAGAGAGAGAGAAAAAGAGAGAGAGAGAGAGAGAGAGAGACACAGAGACTGAGACAGAGACAGAGAGACAGGAATAGAGAGAGAGAGAGAGAGAGAGACAGGAACAGAGAGAGAGAGAGACAGAGAGCGCATAGGACAGAAGGAAAATTGCAGTTGTGGAGGTTAAAAGGTTGTACCAAACAATTACAACCTATAACCGAAGGTGAGCAGTTAATGCAGTGATAGGCAACAAAAATGAGGTTCTTATTGGGCAAGTTCAGGTAAGTCCCTCCCTGTTTTGGCCAGTTGCTTCCTAGTAAATACAGCGGGTGAAATAAGTATTGAACACGTCACCATTTCTCTCAGTAAATATATTTCCAAAGGTGCTATTGACATGACATTTTCACCAGATGTTGGTAACAACCCAAGTAATCCATACATACAAAGAAACCAAAACAAATCAGTTCAGAAATTAAGTTATGTGTAATAATGTGAAATGACACAGGGAAAAGGTATTGAACACACTTACTGATATTTATTTAATACTTTGTACAAAAGCCTTTGTTGGTAATGACAGCTTCAAGACGCCTCCTGTATGGAGAAACTAGTCGCATGCATTGCTCTGGTGTGATTTTGGCCCATTCTTCCACACAAACAGTCTTCAAATCATGAATGTTCCGTGGGCCTCTTCTATGAATCTTGATATTCAGTTCTTTCCATAGATTTTCAATGGGATTTAAGTCAGGTGATTGGCTGGGCCATTCTAGCAGCTTTATTTTCTTTCTTTGAAACCAATTGAGAGTTTCATTGGCTGTGTGTTTGGGATCATTGACTTGCTGAAATGTCCACCCTCGTTTCATCTTCATCATCCTGGTAGATGGCAGCAGATTTTTGTCAAGAATGTCTCGGTAAATTTGCCCATTCATCCTTCCTTCAATTATGTGAAGTTTGCCAGTACCATTTGCTGAAAAGCAGCCCCACACCATGATGTTCCCACCTCCAAACTTCACTGTTGGTATGGTGTTTTTAGGGTGATGTGCAGTGCCATTTCTCCTCCAAACATTCTGTGTATTATGACATCCAAACAGTTCAATTTTGCTCTCATCTGACCACACTATATTCTCCCAGTATTTCACTGGCTTTTCCAAATGTTGTGCAGCAAACTTTAAACGAGCTTCAACATGCTTTTTTTTCAGCAATGGAGTCTTGCGTGGTGAGCGTGCATACAGGCCATGGCGGTGGAGTGCATTACTTACTGTTTTCTTTGAGACAACAGTACCTGCTAATTGCAGGTCTTTTTGAAGCTCTCCACAAGTGGTCCTTGGCTCTTGGACAACTCTTCTGATTATTCTTTTCACTCCTCTGTCAGAAATCTTGCGAGGAGCACCTGGTCGAGGCAAATTTATGGTGAAATGATTGTCTTTCCACTTCCGTATTATGGCCCCAACAGTGCTCACTGGAACATTCAGAAGCTTAGAAATGCGCCTATAACCAATGCCATCATTATGTTTTGCAACAATTAGGTTGCGAAGGTCTTGAGACAGCTCTTTGCTTTTACCCATCATGAGATGTGTCTTGTGTGACACCTTGGCAATGAGACCTTTTTGTAGGCCATCAGTTGGGACTGAACCAGCTGATATTAATTTGCACTGACAGGGGGTTGGATTGCTTTTTAATTACTGATAGTTTTCAGCTGTTGTCTTGGCTTTCCATGCCTTTTTGCACCTCCCTTTCATCATGTGTTCAATACTTTTTCCCTGTGTCATTTCACATTATTACACATAACTTGATTTCTGAACTTATTTGTTTTGGTTTCTTTGTATGTATGGATTACTTGGGTTGTTACCAACATCTGGTGAAAATGTCATGTCAATAGCACCTTTGGAAATATATTTACAGAGAAAAATGGTGACGTGTTCAATACTCATTTCACCCGCTGTATACCCCTGTATTTCTTTTTACCAACTGTGTACTCCAACCTATGCCGCAAATACTAGGCCCCAGAAACGAAAACTCACTCTCTCACCCGGCCACTGTTTGCTGTGCACACACAAAGTTTCAGGAACTACACTTGTACTTACATTGTGCCCCAAATCTACTTACCGGCAAATCCCAGGCTTACATTCAAGTGACATAAGCGGCAGATATTGAGTGAATAGGGTTACACTGACATTGTTCTTACTGAGCTTTTCTGGGGGAATTTGCAGGAATTTGCTGGCCTACTGTTTTGTCATCAGAGGGAAGAAATTGAAAGAAAAAAAATTAAGTAGTTTTGTTGGCCCCAGTGTTGGTGAGAGGGGTGTGGAGGGGGGCTAAGATGATTTGGAGGCCTTTCTTTCTACTATCAGATCATCTAAAATGTTGAGCGATTACAACCAATAATCAGGAGGCAAGCCTACACCGAAGATGTCTGTGTTTGGGAGATAAAGAAAAGGTTTGAGACAGATATGTGAACGAAAGAAGCCTTCTATGAAAGAGAGGATAGGATAAGGAGGAGAGGAGGAGAGATTACTCCTCACACAATAATATATATTTCTCCCCTTCCCTCAGATTCCAAAATGGCCCTCTCTCTCTCGCTCTCTCTCTCTATCCAGCGATCCCATTTTTCCCAGGCCAAACTGAAATGGCTGAAAACTGCCTGATCAAAGGGACTTGTACTGTAGCAGGCAAGCGGGGCCAAGTGGAGATGTTTACAAGGCGAGGGCAGAGAGAAGAAGAGGAGGAAGAGAAAAGAGAGAGCCCAAATCCCGCCGTAATTCCCAGAGTTGTAATCCGCTAGGATTTAATGTGTGGGGATTATATCTTTATCATAGATGCTCATCCCCTGCTCCCTCTCTATCACACCCTGTGTGTGTCTGTGTCTGTGTCTGTGTGTGTGTCTGTGTGTGTGTGTGTGTGTGTGTATGGGAATGGTAGAACAGGGGGAGACTCAGGAAAAGAAAAGCCAGGCAGTATTATTACAGGGGCCCGGTATTTAAACCCCTACTGTCTCCCTCTCTCCGTCTCTCGCTCTTTCTGTTATAACCACATGTCTCGGCCAATTCACGAAAACAATTCAATTCACTCTGGGATTCAGCAGCTTTAGTTTATATTTTATTATTCCTGAACTAAAGTCCGCCCCCCCCCCCCTTTACAATCCCGAGCACCCTTCTCTTTCTTCTCTCCATCACTCACTCTCTCCAACTCCCTGTCAAAGTTCATGTAGTCCTCTGCTTCTCCCTATTAGAGGCGCTGAGCACTGTCCCATTTCCCCTAAGAGCCTCCTGTGGTTGGCTTCCTTGCTCTAGTCTAGGTAGACAGCTGCAGGGCCTGAGCCTGTATTCACTAAGACCCAGAGTGCTGATCTAGGATCAGTTTCGCCTTTTAGATCGCTATGAATGAGATTAAGGGCTTAGGGACCTGGGCCCCTATCTACAGAGCGTCTCAGAGTAGGAGTGCTGATCTAATATCTATCCATACTATTTTATTTACACTGTGACCTAAAAGTCTAAACTGATGCTAGATCAGTACTCCTACTCTGAGACGCTTTATGAATACAGGCCCTGGACTAGAGGTTCTAGACCCCAACAGCATGTCTGCTCTATTCTGGACACTCATAGAACTAATCTAATGAGGTTAGTGCTTAACAGTTAGCATTGCAGCAGGAATAGCATATACTCCACTAACTGCTAACTAGCAAGGCTAAGCTAATAGACCCCTATTAGGAGACAAAAGGGACTACAGCACCTCACTAAACACAGAGGCATGTGTGTTTGTTTGTGTGCGCTAAGCAAGAAATAGGGCTCTGCTACTTTAACGCCACTTTCAACATCCTGTTTTTACCACCGGCAATCAAAGGAGGATACGAAGCGAGATATACAGTGGGGAGAACAAGTATTTGATACACTGCCGTTTTTGCAGGTTTTCCCACTTACAAAGCATGTAGAAGTCTGACATTTTTATCATAGGTACTCTTCAACTGTGAGTGACGGAATCTAAAACAAAAATGCAGAAAATCACATTGTATGATTTTTAAGTAATTAATTTGCATTTTATTGCATGACATAAGTATTTGATACATCAGAAAAGCAGAACTTAATATTTGGTACAGAAACCTTTGTTTGCAATTACAGAGATCATACGTTTCCTGTAGTTCTTGACCAGGTTTGCACACACTGCAGCAGGGATTTTGGCCCACTCCTCCATACAGATCCTTCAGGTTTCGGGGCTGTCGCTGGGCAATACAGACTTTCAGCTCCCTCCAAAGATTTTCTATTGGGTTCAGGTCTGGAGACTGGCTAGGTCACTCCAGGACCTTGAGATGCTTCTTACGGAGCACTCCTTAGTTGCCCTGGCTGTGTGTTTCGGGTCGTTGTCATGCTGGAAGACCCAGCCACGACCCATCTTCAATGCTCTTACTGAGGGAAGGAGGTTGTTGGCCAAGATCTCGCGATACATGGCCCCATCCATCCTCCCCTCAATACGGTGCAGTCGTCCTGTCCCCTTTGCAGAAAAGCATCCCCAAAGAATGATGTTTCCACCTCCATGCTTCACGGTTGGGATGGTGTTCTTGGGGTTGTACTCATCCTTCTTCTTCCTCCAAACATGGCGAGTGGAGTTTAGACCAAAAAGCTCTATTTTTGTCTCATCAGACCACATGACCTTCTCCCATTCCTCCTCTGGATCATCCAGATGGTCATTGGCAAACTTCAGACGGGCCTGGACATGCGCTGGCTTGAGCAGGGGGACCTTGCGTGCGCTGCAGGATTTTAATCCATGACGGCGTAGTGTGTTACTAATGGTTTTCTTTGAGACTGTGGTCCCAGCTCTCTTCAGGTCCTTTACCAGGTCCTGCCGTGTAGTTCTGGGCTGATCCCTCACCTTCCTCATGCATCATTGATGCACCACGAGGTGAGATCTTGCATGGTGCCCCAGACCGAGGGAGATTGACCGTCATCTTGAACTTCTTCCATTTTCTAATAATTGCGCCAACAGTTGTTGCCTTCTCACCAAGCTGCTTGCCTATTGTCCTGTAGCCCATCCTAGCCTTGTGCAGGTCTACAATTTTATCCCTGATGTCCTTACACAGCTCTCTGGTCTTGGCCATTGTGGAGAGGTTGGAGTCTGTTTGATTGAGTGTGTGGACAGGTGTCTTTTATACAGGTAACGAGTTCAAACAGTTGCAGTTAATACAGGTAATGAGTGGAGAACAGGAGGGCTTCTTAAAGAAAAACGAACAGGTCTGTGAGAGCCGGAATTCTTACTGGTTGGTAGGTGATCAAATACTTATGTCATGCAATAAAATGCAAATTAATTATTTAAAAATCATACAATGTGATTTTCTGGATTTTTGTTTTAGATTCCTTCTCTCACAGTTGAAGTGTACCTATGATAAAAAGTACAGACCTCTACATGCTTTGTAAGTAGGAAAACCTGCAAAATCGTCAGTGTATCAAATACTTGTTCTCCCCACTGTATATGTCGCAGAGACGCAGGATTCATCTCTCAGCTTCAAATCTACCTGATGTTTCACACCCCAGTAAATTTACTGGAAAGTACACACAAACACACACAAACACGTGCGCGCACACACACGTCTCCACACTTCAAAATGAATACACATGCTATGAACATGAGCTAGGGCTAAATAGATCACCCACACCAGATCACACTAGATCACCCTGTGAGTTCAACAGACCTCCCATGCGGTTCAGTTGATAAAAAATATCTAGAGGGTTTAGGTGTCTCTTCCTGGTCAGCCCACGTGGTCATGAAAACTTGACTAGGATAAGTTCAGGTCAAGTGGTCAAGAAAACCAGGAAAAGCTCAGGAAAATGTCTTGTGCCACCATTCTCCATCCAGGAGGTTTTTGTTTACCTCTTTCCTTCTCTTTACCATGTTAGTTTAGGTATGAGGCAGTCAGTGAGTGAGACTTCCATTTATAATGAAGGATACATGTTCGAGGAACAGAGACCTGTTTCATCATCAAACACTGACCTCAAACATCTTGCACCGCAAAAATATATCTTGGAACCCACACTTTGACTTAGACATGCTTACATAGGCGGACGCACACATTCACGCACACACAAGCAAACAGACACACTCACACATGCGTGTATACACACACACACACACACACCCACACACACACACACACACACACACACACACACACACACACACACACACACACACACACACACACACACACACACACACACACACACACACACACACACACACACACACACACACACACACACACACAAAAGGCTGTACGCATACTAGAACATATGCCCTGCAGATGTAGCGTGGAAAGAGACCCGAGTTCTGTGCAAAGGAGACGTAAGCACAAAGAAATACCTGAAGAATGCCAATAGAGGAGGGGGGAAAAAGAGGGAGTTAGATTAAACTAACATTAATTCTTCCACAACGATCCCTTCTTTTCTGTAGCGCGAGCGAGAGTGGGAGATGAAAGAGCAACAATGTAATTTCTGGTATTTATTTATCCTTAAACAGTGGGGGACTGGGGCCGCTGGAACTTCAAGGCCCCTTGATTGCCACGACGGCTAATTAGGCAGAAATATGCAATTTAGGAAAAATGAGGGAGGGGCCTGGAAGTTAAGGATAAATTAAATGTTTATTTCTCTTCACCCCTCCCTGGGATTGGTCCGGGGATTCCATGGTGTGTGTGTGTGTATATGTGTGTGTGTGTTTGTGTGTGCAGGCATGCTTTTGTGTATATGCCTGTGCGCACGTGCGTTCGTGGCACGTTTCAGTGGTGCCATCAATCTATGCATTGGGAATGTGGATATCTCTGTCATTGACAGCCCATGGCACAGACCAGGAAGATAATTGCTATGTCTAATTCTGGACAGAACAGCCACACAGCCAAACTATCAGGGAGTAAAGGAGGAGGAGAGGAGAAAGGGAAGAAGGGAGAGAGGGAAGGAGGAGAGGAGAGAGAGGAAGGAAAGGGAAGAAGGTAGAGAGGGAAGGAGGAGAAGAGAGAGAGGAGAAAGGGAAGTAGGTAGAGAGGGAAGGAGGAGAAGAGAGAGAGGAAGGAAAGGGGGAAGAATGGAGAGAAGGAAGGAAGAGAATAGGGAGAGGGAAAGATGGAGAGGGAAGGGAGAGAGGAGGGGAGGAAGCGAGGGAAGTAGGGAGGGAAAATGGGAGGACGAGATGAAGGGAGAGGGGTATGTAGGGAAGGAGGGAGAGGAAGGAGGTGGGTCGTTTCACAAATAAAGTACATTTTGGGTATAAATAAAACAATTATTTAACCTAATTTTAACATTCTGTCATAAAGAGCACATGTTCAAGAAGTAAAACATTTGAAACAGGGTTGACCGTAACAGGGTTGACCGTAACAGGGTTGCGGTTTTCATCTTAAATCTGCCATAAATCCCCTTGTGACAGGAGGAATGGAAGATTGTTGTGTGCAACAATTGAATGCAAGCGTCACAAAATGTAATTGTAAAAAAAAAACAAAAAAAAAACAATATTTTATATGGCTAACGTGTTATGACATGCTCAGTTTCCACCACAAAAAGGGCCAAAAAGAGTAGAACCAGCTCAACTGCTCTTACACCACGATCTGACTATTATATGTTCAATGTTCTTTTGAAGAAATGATTTAAAAAAAATGATAGTTTCACAATATTAAAACAAGAGTTCAGTTCACATAACAGGGTTGACCTTAAAATAAGGGAGAGATGCAAATTAATCACATTAAATAAATAATAATCTGATTTGACCTTGTCAAAGCAAGAACATAAATAGGACTTTACAATGATTGTGAAAAGAAATACTGGGGTCAAATGGGTTAAAATCTTCCTAGAAGTCACAGAGGGTGCACAGAGGGACATGCCAAAATGAAGATTTTTGGAACTTTAGCAATTCTTCATTCATTTAAAAAATCTGATTTATGAAATTGTCTACTTAAAAATATTAACTCAACATGTAAATTGCTGGTCCCATGTTTCATGAGCTGAAATAAAAGATCCCTGAAATGTTCCATATAAACAAAAAGCTTATTTCTCTCAACTGCTCCATATGCACAACTTTGTTTACATCTCTGTTAGTAAGCATTTCACCTTTGCCAAGATAATCCATCCACCTGACAAGTGTGGCATATCAAGAAGCTGATTAAACAGCATGATCCTTACACAGGTGCACCTTGTGCTGTGGACAATAAAAGGCCACTCTAAAATGTGCAGTTTTCTCACATAACACAATGCCAACCGGCCTCACAACCACAGACCACATCAGTCTCCTTCACCTGCGGGAACATCTGAGACCAGCCACTGATGAAACTGAGGAGTATTTCTGTTTGTAATAAAGGAAAACTCATTCTGATTGGCTGGGCCTGGCTCTCCAGTGGTTGGGCCTATGCCTTCCCAGGCCCACCCATGGCTGAGCCCCTGCCCAGTCATGTGAAATCCATAGATTATGGCCTAATTTATTTATTTTTAATAACTGTAACTCAGTAAAATCATTGAAATTGGTGGATGTTATATTTTGGTTCAGTATACAAGTAGTCTATATTAAAGGGCACTTCCTTTAGTATAACAGGATTTTTAAATGCAATATTCGTGCACAACTTCTAAATATTAAAGGGATGCAAAATGTACTCTATTCGTGGAACGACCCAGGTATTGACAGAGGGAGGAAGGGAAAGGAGGTATAGAGAGAAGTATATGGACCTCTGTGTTGGGTAAAAGTGACCGCGAGGGAATACAGCCAAACAAGGGAGGGGCGAGAAACCAGAGAGAAAGAGAGAGGGAATGAGGGGAAAAAAGAGAGGGAGAAGACTGAAATCTGTATGAAATTAGGGAATCCATTAAAAGGGAAAAAACAGCATATCCACGCCATCTGTCCTTAAGGTCTGCAACTTGATATTGGAGAGGACAGGTGTCTAAATATTTATCAACCCTGCTAAGTTCATTCCTTTGTTGCTGTGTCTTAAAAAATGACCCTCGCTAATCTAATTCAAACTAACAATCAATTTGAAAGGCAGGAAGGGGGAGAAAACACCAAACCCTCAAAGCCCTCTCTAGTTCTCTCTCTCTAGTTCTCTCTCTCTCTAGTTCTCTCTCTCTCTAGTTCTCTCTCTCTAGTTCTCTCTCTCTCTCTAGTTCCCTCTCTCTCTAGTTCTCTCTCTCTATCTAGATCTCGCTCTCTAGTTCTCTCTCTCTCTAGTTCTCTCTCTCTCTAGTTCTCTCTCTCTCTCTAGTTCTCTCTCTCTCTCTAGTTCTCTCTCTCTCTCTAGCTCTCTCTCTCTCTCTAATTATCTCTCTCTAGCTCTCTCGCTCTCTCTAATTATCTCTCTCTAGTTCTCTCTCTCTCTATAGTTCTCTCTCTCTCTCTAGTTCTCTCTCTCTAGTTCTCTCTCCCTAGTTCTCTCTCTCTCTAATTCTCTCTCTCTAGTTCTCTCTCTCTAGTTCTCTCTCTCTAGATCTCTCTCTCTAGTTATCTCTCTCTCTAGTTCTCTCTCTCTCTAGTTCTCTCTCTCTCTAGTTATCTCTCTCTCTAGTTCTCTTTCTCTCTAGTTCTCTCTCTCTCTAGTTCTCTCTCTCTAGTTCTCTCTCTCTCTCTAATTCTCTCTCTCTAGTTCTCTCTCTCTCTAGTTCTCTCTCTCTCTAGTTCTCTCTCTCTCTAGTTCTCTCTCTCTAGTTCTCTCTCTCTAGTTCTCTCTCTCTATAATTCTCTCTCTCTAGTTCTCTCTCAATTCAATTCAATTCACTTCATTGGCATGACGCAACAATGTACATATTGCCAAAGTATCATAAATCCATTTTTTTTTATTTTTTTTTATATATATTTATATATATTTTTTTTTTCTTCTATTTTATATATATATATATACATATACATATACATACACACGCACATACATATATATACAGTGGGGAGAACAAGTATTTGATACACTGCCGATTTTGCAGGTTTTCCCACTTACAAAGCATGTAGAGGTCTGTAATTTTTATCACAGGTACACTTCAACTGTGAGAGACGGAATCTAAAACAAAAATCCAGAAAATCACATTGTATGATTTTTAAGTAATTAATTAGCATTTTACTGCATGACATAAGTATTTGATACATCAGAAAAGCAGAACTTAATATTTGGTACAATTAATATTTGGTGCAATTACAGAGATCATACGTTTCCTGTAGTTCTATACCAGGTTTGCACACACTGCAGCAGGGATTTTGGCCCACTCCTCCATACAGATCCTTCAGGTTTCGGGGCTGTCGCTGGGCAATACGGATTTTCAGCTCCCTCCAAAGAGTTTCTATTGGGTTCAGGTCTGGAGACTGGCTAGGCCACTCCAGGACCTTGAGATGCTTCTTACGGAGCCACTCCTTAGTTGCCCTGGCTGTGTGTTTCGGGTCGTTGTCATGCTGGAAGACCCAGCCACGACCCATCTTCAATGCTCTTACTGAGGGAAGGAGGTTGTTGGCCAAGATCTCGCAATACATGGCCCCATCCATCCTCCCCTCAATACGGTGAAGTCGTCCTGTCCACTTTGCAGAAAAGCATCCCCAAAGAATGATGTTTCCACCTCCATGCTTCACGGTTGGGATGGTGTTCTTGGGGTTGTACTCATCCTTCTTCTTCCTCCAAACACGGCGAGTGGAGTTTAGACCAAAAAGCTCTATTTTTGTCTCATCAGACCACATGACCTTCTCCCATTCCTCCTCTGGATCATCCAGATGGTCATTGGCAAACTTCAGACGGGCCTGGACATGCGCTGGCTTGAGCAGGGGGACCTTGCGTGCGCTGCAGGATTTTAATCCATGACGGCGTAGTGTGTTACTAATGGTTTTCTTTGAGACTGTGGTCCCAGCTCTCTTCAGGTCATTGACCAGGTCCTGCCGTGTAGTTCTGGGCTGATCCCTCACCTTCCTCATGATCATTGATGCCCCAAGAGGTGAGATCTTGCATGGTGCCCTAGACCGAGGGAGATTGACCGTCATCTTGAACTTCTTCCATTTTCTAATAATTGCGGCAACAGTTGTTGCCTTCTCACCAAGCTGCTTGCCTATTGTCCTGTAGCCCATCCCAGCCTTGTGCAGGTCTACAATTTTATCCCTGATGTCCTTACACAGCTCTCTGGTCTTGGACATTGTGGAGAGGTTGGAGTCTGTTTGATTGAGTGTGTGGACAGGTGTCTTTTATACAGGTAACGAGTTCAAATAGGTGCAGTTAATAAAGGTAATGAGTGGAGAACAGGAGGGCTTCTTAAAGATAAACGAACAGGTCTGTGAGAGCCGGAATTCTTACTGGTTGGTAGGTGATCAAATACTTATGTCATGCAATAAAATGCAAATTAATTATTTAAAAATCATACAATGTGATTTTCTGGATTTTTGTTTTAGATTCCGTCTCTCACAGTTGAAGTGTACCTATGATAAAAATTACAGACCGGCAGAATCGGCAGTGTATCAAATACTTGTTCTCCCCACTGTATATATACATACATACACATATATCTTTTTTTAAATATAATTACATCAAAGAACAAAATAACAACATAGGAAAAAAAGGCATTAAATATGTCAGGCACTGTCCCTCAACTTGTGGCAGGCAGCAACATAGCATGCTGCCAGCGCACAGCTGTCCATGTCTTCCCCCAAAAGGATCGGCATCTCTCTAGTTCTCTCTCTCTCTAATTATATCTCTCTAGTTCTCTCTCTCTAGTTCTCTCTCTCTAGTTATCTCTCTCTCTAGTTCTCCCTCTCTCTCTCTAGTTCTCTCTCTCTAGTTCTCTCTCTCTCTAGTTCTCTCTCTCTCTAGTTATCTCTCTCTAGTTCTCTCTCTCTCTCTAGTTCTCTCTCTCTCTCTAGCTCTCTCTCTCTCTCTCTAATTCTCTCTCTAGCTCTCTCGCTCTCTCTAATTCTCTCTCTCTAGTTCTCTCTCTCTCTAGTTCTCGCTCTCTCTAATTCTCTCTCTCTAGATCTCTCTCTCTAGTTCTCTCTCTCTCTCTGCGCATGCGTGGGCGTTTGTGGAGCGTGTGTGAGAGCTCGAGCTTTGAGCGCGTGTATTTGGGTCTTTTCCTTATATATTTCTATTCTATTTGTATTTATTTTTTACTTCTAAGTTTGTTTATTTGATTTAGTATTTATCTTGTGGGTTGTTTGTGCTGCCTGCTTTCTTAGGAAGCATGGCAGCTCAGGCTGGGAGTGGGCTTGATGTCCTCACACGCCGTCACGGAGTCAAAATAGTAACCGTGGCGAGTGTAGAGGCTTGTTGTCTGGGTGTAGGAGAGATTGTTGGCCATCTAAACATTGTCTCCGCATCCAGAATGAATGGCGCGACCGTGATTTTTTTGAACTCGGTGGAAAAAGCAAACGAGGTGGTTGCGCGAGGTATAATCATTGACGAAATACTTACACCTGTTTTACCGCTGTTGTTACCGTCTAAAAAAGTCACAATATCGAATATCCCTCCGTTTCTCAGTGATGATATTTTGAAACAAGCGCTGTCACGGTATGGAAAGTTGGTTTCGCCGATCAAGAAGATTATGATCAGGTGTGAATCTCCTTTATTGAAACATATCGTTTCATTTAGGAGATTTGCTTTCATGATTATTAAAGATGACGCAGAATTGGACTTGGCGCTAAATTTCCGTGTGGACGATTTTGAATATGTAGTGTTTGTTACTACTGACAAAATGAAGTGCTTTGGATGTGGTAAATCGGGCCATTTAATCCGTTCATGTCCTGACAAGAATGCAGCGGGAGGTAGTAAGGATAGTGGTTCGACTGAAGAAACTACTGTTAAACCGTCTGGGGTCGGTCTGGCTGAAGCAGTGCCGACCGTGGATACACCTGCTGGGGAAGGAACATCTGTTGAGGGGCCTGTGGAAGCTGGATCGACCTCGACGGAATCGGTGAATGAAGGTAGGGATACTTCTGTAGCTGCAGAAACTGGGCTGTTGAACAGTGATGTAGAACACATGGGGGAAGATGATGTGTCTGACACAGAAGCGGAAAATAGGATGTTTAAAATACCAAAAAAACGAAGTGTTTGACGATCAGAAAGAGTCAGAAAGTGGAAGTGAAATGTCTGACTCAAGTACAGTGTTGTCACAGATCGAAGGTATTAGCAGAAGCTATGATGTTGATGACATAAAACATTTCCTTAATACCACTAAAAACAAAAGAGGTGTTATTGTAAAATAATATTTCCATGACTTAACGCAGTTTCATGACAAAGCCAAAAGCCTAATAACAGCTGGGTGCCTTTCAGACAGGGAGGTTTATCGGTTGAAAAAGATTGTGAGCAAAGTTGGCACGGAATTAAATGAAAATGAGGACTAAGAATAATCTGGTTTTGCTTGGTTTTTTTTGTTTGTTTATTTATTTCAGTATGGCTGAAGTGCGGATTGCCTCCTTGAATGTTAATGGTGCTAGAAATTATAGAAAAAGAGCTGAGCTGTATGAAATTATCAAGCAGAAAAAAATAGATGTCACTTTGATTCAGGAAACGCATAGTGACGTGAACAACGTTAATGATTGGATGAAGGAATGGGAAGGTTTATCTTTTTTCAGCCACAACACCACGTTAAGTGGAGGAATAGCAATATTATTTGCAAAAACCTTTAATCCATGTTCATATCAAGTTAAAGAGTTTTTGAAGGGTAGACTTTTAAAAGTGACAGCACAAATGGAGAATTATAATTTTGTTTTTATTTGTGTGTATGTCCCCAACTCAACAATTGATAGGATGTTGTTTTTAGACACATTATGTTCTGTTTTACAAGATGTTTCTAATGATGATTATTTATTTTTAGGAGGAGATTTTAATTGTACAGTGAGTAATTGTGACAGAAATCATATTGAACCCCATATGCCTTCAAGAAAACGTCTCATTCAAATAATAAATAGGCATGAGTTAAGTGACGTATGGAAGTTTTATCATGAGGATAAAAGACAATATACTTGGGCACATGCACGTGATAATGTTTTATCTCTGGCAAGACTGGATAGATTTTATGTGTTTAAGCATCATGTTGGTATTTTTAAAAATTGTTGTATTTTTCCTGTTGGTTTTTCAGATCATTGCATGGTGCAATGTTCTTTTATTTTGAATTCTGTCAAGCCTAAAAGTGCTTACTGGCATTTTAATTTAACTTTGTTAGATAATAAGGATTTTATACACACTTTTAAATTGTTTTGGGCTGATTACAGAACAAAAAAAGAATCTTTTCGATCAGTACAAAAATGGTGGGATTTTGGAAAAGTACAAATTAAACAGTATTGTCAGCAGTATGCTCACAACAGCACCAAAGTTTTAAATCAGTCAATGAAAGACTTAGAGAATGACATAATTAAGATACAGGAATTGGCAGAATCAACAAAACAACAAAGCTATTTGAAAATTCTTTCTAAGAAAAAGAATCAATTGGCAGAATTATTAGGGGTTAAAACACAAGGGGCTTTGGTCCGGTCAAGATTTATAAGTCTTGATCAAATGGATGCACCTTCAAAGTATTTTTTTAACCTTGAAAGGAAAAATGGGCAAAAAAGAATCATTCATGCTTTGCGATCTGAGGAAGGAATTCTATTGTCCAATCCTGTAGTGATTAGAAGGAGGGCAATTGGTTTTTATGAGAAACTGTACAGAAGTGAACTAGGATCAGACAATATCAATGAGAGTGTCTTCTTTGAGGATTTACCAAAGGTGTCTGATGAAGCTAATGCAGAGATTTCAGGTGTGCTTAGCCTGGGAGAACTGCATCAGGCCGTTCAGAGCATGGAATCCGGAAGGGTGCCTGGAATTGATGGCATACCAATAGACTTCTATAAATGTTTTTGGGAAGTTTTAGGAGAGGATCTCTTAGAAGTACTCAATGGTAGTTTGGACGAAGGTCTTCTACCTTTGAGTTGCCGGAGAGCAGTCCTGACCCTCCTGCCCAAAAAAGGAGATCTCACAGAGATCAAAAACTGGAGACCTGTTTCACTTCTGTGTAGTGACTATAAACTTCTTTCAAAGATTTTAGCAAACAGATTATCAATAATTATGAATGAGTTGATTCATCCAGACCAAACCTACTGTGTCCCCAAAAGGTCAATTTTTGATAATATTTCCCTTATTAGGGATATTTTTGATGTCTCTAAGTTATCAAATAGTGACATTGGACTGATTTCACTAGACCAAGAGAAAGCTTTCGACAGAGTTGAACACACATACTTATGGGAAACGTTAAAAGCTTTTGGTTTTAGTAAAAGTTTTATAGATAAAATTAAAGTTTTGTACAATGATGTTGAGAGCATACTCAAAATGAATGGTGGCTTATGCACTCCTTTTAAAGTGTTTAGGGGAGTGAGGCAGGGATGCCCGCTATCTGGAATGCTATATTCGCTAGCAATAGAACCTCTGTTACAACAATTGAGAAAAAATGTACAAGGTTTTAAGTTGCCTAATTTTGTAAAAAGTATAAGAGTCTCTGCATATGCTGATGATGTTTTAGTGTTTGTTAGTCAACAGAGGGATGTACAGGTTTTAATGAGTGTACTTGATGATTTTAAAAAACTGTCCTCTGCTAAAACTAATTGGGAAAAAAGTGAAGCAATACTAATAGGGGATTGGAAAAATGGTTATTTTTCCCTTCCTCCTGGTTTAGTATGGAAGAGAGGAGGCTTTAAATATTTGGGGTTTTTTTTAGGAGATGAAGCAACTGTGCAAAAAAATTGGGAAGGAACTCTTGAAAAAGTTAAAGGTCGACTTGAAAAATGGAAGTGGTTAATCCCAAATATGTCATATAGAGGTCGAACTTTAGTTATAAATAATTTAGTAGCTTCCTCTTTATGGCATAAGTTAACATGCATTGATCCTCCTTTGCGTCTCTTAGCAGAGACTCAAGCGATTTTAGTAGATTTTTTCTGGGACAAGTTACATTGGGTTCCTCAGAGTGTATTGTTTTTACCTAAAGAAGAAGGAGGACAAGGATTGGTACACCTTCAAAGTAGAGCAGCAGCTTTTCGTTTACAGTTTTTGCAAAGACTTCTTGATGGTTCAATAATTTCAAGCTGGAAAGTAGTTGCGTGTAAAATACTACAAAATCTTGGAAATTTGAAAATGGACAGAAATCTTTTCTTTATGGACTTGTCAAAACTGAACCTCAATGGAATGCCTATTTTTTATCGGAATGTTTTTAAAGTGTGGAACATGTTCAAAGTGCAAAGAGAAAGACATTTTGAATCTCTTCACTGGATCCTTGAAGAACCGTTAATATATGGAGCACGCTTTGATTTAACACACAATGACTGTACATTTCCTGGACTCACGGAAACACTTGTGGCTTCCAAAATATGTGGGGAGTCTCGTTAACTTGACAGGACCAGACTTTGGGAACATGGAAGAAGTTGCTTTGAGTCTAAAAATTAAGTCTAGACGATTTGTTTTTCATTTATTAGAAAAATGGAAACAAAGACTCACTTCTGATGAACTGAAACTTTTATCAGACTATAGTGAAAAAAAAAATGTTCCTAATGAAAAAGATGTATTATCTGAGTTTTTAATTTTTCCTGTGTTAGATGATGTTTCAGGAATGTTTTTAAGCTCTGGTAAATCCCTATGTTTAAACTTTTTTTCAAGTACTGGTAAATCTTTTTATAAAGCTTGTGTTCTTGTTTTTAATAAAAAAGTGCTTGATAAGAGGGTTGATACACCATGGCGTAATGTTTTAAAACTACGTGTTGATGATAAGCCAGAATGGAGATCATTGTATAAGCCACCTTTAAGTAAAAGAGTTGGGGACATACAATGGAGACTTTTACATGGTGCAATAGCAGTTAATGCTTTTATTTCAGTTTTAAATACTGATGTCACTACAGAATGCCCTTTTTGCTTAAAAAGAGAAACTGTTTTTCATGCCTATATGGATTGTTTTAGACTGAAAAGGTTGTTTAGTTTATTATATGATTTATTTTATAGTTTCAATGAATCTTTTTCTATAGACGTATTTATTGTTGGTTTTAAATATGTTAGAAGAAATAGGTTTATTTGTCAGTGTTTAAATTTTCTTATAGGTCAAGCAAAGTTGGCAATCTATATGAGTAGAAAAAACAAGATAGAAATGGGTGCAGATCAAGATATTAATATTCTGTTTTTAGCCATGGTTAAATCCAGAATACTCATTGATTTTCGTTTTTATAGTTCCATGGATGATGTTATTACATTTGAAATGAAATGGTGTAAGAATGAAGCTCTGTGCTCTGTTATTGATGGAAAAATATTTTTTTCTCTTCTACTAATGTAGAAAAAGATTGGTAAATGTTGATTGTTTGAAAACTTGTAATAAAGTCGTCTTTCAAAATTCAAATTCTCTCTAGTTCTCTCTCTCTCTAGTTCTCTCTCTCTAGTTCTCTCTCTCTCTAGTTCTCTCTCTAGTTCTCTCTCTCTCTCTAGTTCTCTCTCTCTCTCTAGTTCTCTCTCTCTAGTTCCCTCTCTCTAGATCTCTCTCTCTAGTTATCTCTCTCTCTCTCTAGTTCCCTCTCTCTAGTTCCCTCTCTCTAGTTCTCTCTCTCTCTAGTTCTCTCTCTCTCTAGTTCTCTCTCTCTAGTGCCCTCTCTCTAGTTCTCTCTCTCTCTAGTTCTCTCTCTCTCTAGTTCTCTCTCTCTAGTTCTCTCTCTAGTTCTCTCTCTCTCTAGTTCTCTCTCTCTCTAATTCTCTCTCTCTAGTTCTCTCTCTCTAGTTCTCTCTCTCTAGTTCTCTCTCTCTCTAGATCTCTCTCTCTAGTTCTCTCTCTCTCTAGTTCTCTCTCTCTAGTTCTCTCTCTCTCTCTAGTTCTCTCTCTCTCTCTAGCTCTCTCTCTCTCTCTCTAATTCTCTCTCTAGCTCTCTCGCTCTCTCTAATTCTCTCTCTCTAGTTCTCTCTCTCTCTAGTTCTCGCTCTCTCTAATTCTCTCTCTCTAGATCTCTCTCTCTAGTTCTCTCTCTCTCTCTAGTTCTCTCTCTCTAGTTCTCTCTTTCTCTAGTTCTCTCTCTCTCTAGTTCTCTCTCTAGTTCTCTCTCTCTCTCTAGTTCTCTCTCTCTCTCTAGTTCTCTCTCTCTAGTTCCCACTCTCTAGATCTCTCTCTCTAGTTATCTCTCTCTCTCTCTAGTTCCCTCTCTCTAGTTCTCTCTCTCTCTAGTTCTCTCTCTCTAGTTCCCTATCTCTAGTTCTCTCTCTCTCTAGTTCTCTCTCTCTCTAGTTCTCTCTCTCTAGTGCCCTCTCTCTAGTTCTCTCTCTCTCTAGTTCTCTCTCTCTCTAGTTCTCTCTCTCTCTAGTTCTCTCTCTCTCTAGTTCTCTCTCTCTCTAATTCTCTCTCTCTCTAATTCTCTCTCTCTAGTTCTCTCTCTCTAGTTCTCTCTCTCTCTAGATCTCTCTCTCTAGTTCTCTCTCTCTCTAGTTCTCTCTCTCTCTAGTTCTCTCTCTCTAGTTCTCTCTCTCTCTCTAGTTCTCTCTCTCTCTAGCTCTCTCTCTCTCTCTAATTATCTCTCTCTAGCTCTCTCGCTCTCTCTAATTCTCTCTCTCTAGTTCTCTCTCTCTCTAGTTCTCGCTCTCTCTAATTCTCTCTCTCTAGATCTCTCTCTCTAGTTCTCTCTCTCTCTCTAGTTCTCTCTCTCTCTAGTTCTCTCTCTATAGTTCTCTCTCTATAGTTCTCTCTCTATAGTTCTCTCTCCCTAGTTCTCTCAATTTTCAATTCAATTAAATTCACTTTATTGGCATGACGCAACAATGGACATATTGCCAAAGTATCATACATACATTTTTCTTTTATTTTTTATATATATATTTATATATATATATTTTTTTCTTTCTATTTTATATATATATATATATATACATACATACATACACATACACACGCACATAGATATATATATATATATATATATATATATATATATATATATATATATATATATATATATATATATACATACATACACATATATTTAAAAAAAGATATAATTACATCAAAGAACAAAATAACAACATAGGAAAAAAAGGCATTAAATATGTCAGACACTGTCCCTCAACTTGTGGCAGGCAGCAACATCGCATGCTGCCAGCGCACAGCTGTCCATGTCTTCCCCCAAAAGGATCGGCAGCCTTTCTATTTCAGAGAGGTCCTCAAAGCCCCGGACTACTTGTTCAAATTTGGGGAAGTGACTCTCTCTGATAGTTTTATATTTTTGACATTTGGTCAGGAAATGCAGCTCTGTCTCTGGTTCTGCTGTGGTGCAGTGGTTGCACATCCTTTCCTCTACAGGGAGCCAGGTTTTCCTGTGTCTACCCTTCTCAATAGCAAGGCTGTGCTCGCTGAGCCTGTACTTTGTCAAGGTTTTCCTGAGGTTTTGATCAGTCACCATGGTCAGATAGTTTGCCATGGTGTACTGTCGATTTAGGGCCAAATAGCACTGCATTTTGCTTTGTGCTTGTGTTTGTGTTTTCCAATAGGTAATGTAGTTTTGTTTTAGATGTTTTGTAATTTGGTTAATTCTGATTGATTGGATGTTCTGGTCCTGAGGCTTCAGTGTGTTAGTGGAACAAGTTTGTGAACTCAGCCCCCGGACCAGTTGGATGAAGGGACTCTTATCTTTGCTCAACTCTTGGTATTGCAGGGCTTGGCAATGATATGAGAGGGGGTCACTGTGTTTTAGGTGTTTCCAAAACTTAATTGCTCTTTTTTGAGTTTTTAATATTAGTGGATATCAGCCTAATTCTGCCCTGCATGCATTGTTTGTAGTTTTCCTCTGGACATGTAGGAGAATCTTACAAGGTTCCGCGTGCAAGGTCTCAATGGGATGTTTGTCCCAGTGGGTAAAATCTTGTTTTGTAAGTGGACCCCACACCTCGCTGCCATAGAGTGCGATTGGTTCAATCACACATTTAATTAGTTTTTGCCAAATTGTAATAGGTATTTCAATTTGGATTTGTTTTTTAATGGCGTAGAATGCCCTGCGTGCTTTGTCTCTCAGTTCATTCACTGCATTATTTAGGTGTCCAGTCGAACCTATTATTAAACCTAAATAGTTGTATTGTGTGCAATACTCTATATGTTTTGCACCAATTGAGAACTTTGGTTTTATTCCCTGGGATCTGGAATTTGTCTGGAAAATCATTATTTTGGTCTTTTTGGGGTTTACTGTCAGGGCCCAGGTCTGACAGTACTGCTCTAGCAGGTCCAAGCTCTGCTGTAGACCATGTGCTGTGGGTGAAAGCAGGCACAGGTCATCTGCAAAGAGCAGGCATCTAACTTCCGAATTGTGGAGACTAACACCAGGGGCTGAGGACTTTTCTAGAATATTGGCCAATTCATTGATGTAAATGTTAAATAGCACAGGGCTGAGATTGCAACCCTGGCGGAGGCCCCGCCCCTGGTTAAATGATTCAGTTTGTTTCTTGCCAATTTTTATGCTACACATGTTGCCTGTATACATTGATTTTATAATGTCATATGTTTTACCCCCTACACCACTTTCAATGACTTTGTAGAACAGTCCTGTATGCCAGATAGAATCAAATGCTTTTTGGAAGTCAATAAAGCAAGTATAGAGTTTTGTCTTATTTTTGTGGACGTGTTTATCTATTAGGGTGTGTAGGGTGTAAATATGATCTGTTGTTCTATGTTTTGGTATAAATCCAATTTGGCTTTTACTCAGGATATTGTGCTTATTAAGGAAGTTTAGGACTCTTACATTCATAATACTACAGAAAACCTTCCCCAGGTTACTGTTCACACAAATCCCTCTGTAATTGTTAGGGTCAGATTTGTCTCCGTTTTTAAAGATTGGTGTTATGAGTCCTTGGTTCCAGATGTCAGGGAAGTAACCTACACTCAGGATCAAGTTAAACAATTTTAATATAGCCGATTGATATTTTTCACTAGTGAATTTGAGCATCTCATTTAGGATCTCTCTCTCTCTAATTCTCTCTCTCTAGTTCTCTCTCTCTCTCTAGTTCTCTCTCTCTCTAATTATATCTCTCTAGTTCTCTCTCTCTAGTTCTCTCTCTCTAGTTCTCGCTCTCTAGTTCTCTCTCTCTAGTTATCTCTCTCTCTAGTTCTCGCTCTCTCTAGTTCTCTCTCTAGTTCTCTCTCTCTAGTTCTCTCTCTCTAGTTCTCACTCTCTAGTTCTCTCTCTCTAGTTATCTCTCTCTCTAGTTCTCGCTCTCTCTAGTTCTCTCTCTCTCTAGTTCTCTCTCTCTAGTTCTCTCTCTCTAGTTCTCTCTCTCTCTAGTTCTCTCTCTCTCTCTAGTTCTCTCTCTCTCCCTAGCTCTCTCGCTCTCTCTAATTCTCTCTCTCTAGTTCTCTCTCTCTCTAGTTCTCTCTCTCTCTAGTTCTCTCTCTCTAGTTCTCTCTCTCTCTATAGTTCTCTCTCTCTAGTTCTCTCTCCCTAGTTCTCTCTCTCTCTAATTCTCTCTCTCTAGTTCTCTCTCTCTCTAGTTCTCTCTCTCTCTAATTCTCTCTCTATAGTTCTCTCTCTCTCTAGTTCTCTCTCTCTCTCTCTAGTTCTCTCTCTCTAGTTCTCTCTCCCTAGTTCTCTCTCTCTCTAATTCTCTCTCTCTAGTTCTCTCTCTCTCTCTAGTTATCTCTCTCTCTCTCTAGTTTAAATCAATTCAAGGGGCTTTATTGGCATGGGAAACATGCACACAAGTTCCAAAATAATAAATACATTTCAAATGTCATATGTCTATATACAGCGTTGTAGGGATGTGCAAATAGTTAAAGTACAAAAGGGATTATGGGTTGTATTTATAATGGTGTTTGTTCTTCACTGGTTGTCCTTTTCTTGTGACAGGTCACACATTTTGCTGTTGTGATTGCACACTGTGGTATTTCACACAATAGATATGGGAGTTTATCAAAATTGAATTGTTTTTCAAATTCTTTGTGGATCTGTGTAATCTGAGGGAAATATACTGTATGTCAAATCAAATCAAATGTATTTATAAAGTCCTTTTTACATCAGCCGATGTCACAAAGTGCTATACAGAAAAACTCCCTAGAAAGGCAAAACCTAGGAAGAAACCTAGAGAGGAACCAGGCTCTGAGGGGTGGCCAGTCCTCTTCTGGCTGTGCCGGGTGGAGATCATAACAATTCATGGCCATTAAGGCCAGTTCTTTCTCCAAGATGTTCAAATGTTCATAGATGACCAGCAGGGTCAAATAATAATAAAAGTAGTTGTGGAGGTTGCAACAGGTAAATACATCTGGAGTGAATGTCACTTGGCTTTTCAGTGCAATAGAGTGCAGGTGCGGTAGAGCGAGAGCGAGATGAAAACAGCAGGTCTGGGACAAGGTGGCACGTCCAATGAACAGGTCATGTCTCTAACATGGTCATACATTTGGCAGGAGATTAGGAAGTGCAGTGGGTAGTGTGCACATAGCCTGTCTTCTCTTGAGAGCAGGTCTGCCTACGGCGACATTTCTCAAAGGCTATGCTCACTGAGTCTGTAAATAGTCAAATATTTCCTTAATTGTGGGTCAGTCACAATGGTCAGGTATTCCGCCACTGTGTACTCTCTGTTTAGGGCCAAATAGCATTCTAATTTGCTCAGTTTTTTTGTAAATTCTTTCCAATGTGTCAAGTAATTCTCTTTTTGTTTTCTCATGATTTGGTTGGGTCTAATTGTGTTGCAAACAGAGCCCCGGGACCAGCTTGCTTAGGGGACTCTTCTCCAGGTTAATCTCTCTGTAAGTGATGGCTTTTAGATGTTGTAGAATTCGCCCCCCACCCCAGTGGTAGAGTGTGAGGCTAATACATGACATTTATAGAGGCTTATAGAGAGGGAGATTTGGACCGAGTGATTAATGCAAGTTATTAATGCGTATTCATGAAAGTTATCATAAAGTTTTACCAACCGCAGTTTTTACTTAACAGGCCAAATATAGGCTCATCCAAAATACAGTAGAGACTAAGCAAATTTTGGTGGTTGTGTTCTCATGTTTCTCTCGTGCTGTATGTATATGTTTCCACAGATTTGTTGCCAATTTGTTGTCACCAGTGAGTCAAAAAATATGTAAATACAATAATGAGGGGAAAAATTCATTCAACGACCGTATTAAATACTTTTCAAATGCGAGAGAAAGATTCATGTGGAGCTACATCGCATAATCATCCCTCAATCTGCTCAGCCGGCAAGGGCACAAAACATTTCATCTGGGAGGAGCACACCCTCTCTTTCTCTCTCCCTCTAGCTCCCTCTTTCTCTCTACCTCTTTCTCTCTCTCCATCTCTTCCTTTTCTCCCTCCATCTCCCTGTTTCATTCTACCCTCTATCCACCTCCCTCTCTCCATCTCAACCTGTTCCTTGTCTTTCTCTTTCACCTCTCACCCTCCATATCTCTCTTTCTCTTTCTCTGCCACCATCATAAAATTATTAAAATGCCGTTTTGCTGCCATTAATCAGGGGGTGGCTGTGATAAATCCTGGGCAGTCTCCCCTGACAGTGCATTAGTCACCGAGTTCCTGCGCCCTAAGAGACAGCAAGTAATGGGGTGCAAGTCGGACGGGGTTAATCATAAACTCATCAAATGCGTCATTTAATTTTTCCTTTTAGTCAAACACAATTTGTTTATGGGATGGATATCAGGTGTTCGCCGATGAGGGACGACGCTGAGAACGCAGCTCCATTAATCAGACCCTGATTACGGCGGCGACGTGGCGGTTGTTTATTCTATTTTCGCTCATTGCGATCAACAAAGAAAACACACGGGCGGAATACTAGGCCATTAGCAACGGTTTGGGGATGGCACAATTATTTCCCCATATTAAATAAAGTGATGATGAATGGTCCGATGCTAACTAAAATAAAGAGGTTTTTATTACTTAAATTGTGCGCGCGCACACACACCCTCCTCAGCCTCACCCTGTACTGTACATAATAGAGCTAGTGTGAAAGAGGTGCTTTTCAAACTACCAGAACACAAACAGTTTGACAACTGTAAAAAATTTAAAAAAGTGTTTAAAAGATGTTGTTAATGAAAAACAAGATCCATCGTAAACTTTCAACCATGTCTACGTAATTGAAATCAGTGGGTGAGCAAGTTACACGGTCGGCTCATGTGTCAACAAAGTTAGATGATTCTTTTGATCATGCAAAACTAAGCATCAAACAACCTTACAAGTTTCCCAGTGGCCTGTCCACGCAAGCTTCCAGCGTGGTCTCTCTCTCTCTCTCTCTCTCTCTCTCTCTCTCTCTCTCTCTCTCTCTCTCTCTCTCTCTCTCTCTCTCTCTCTCTCTCTCTCTCTCTCTCTCTCTCTCTCTCTCTCTCTCTCTCTCTCTCTCTCTCTCTCTCTCTCTCTCTCTCTCTCTCTCTCTCTCTCTCTCTCTCTCTCTCTCTCTCTCTCTCTCTCTCTCTCTCTCTCCTTTCGCTGGTTTAATGAAACACACACAGGCTGTAAAGAGCTGAGGTTGGCACCCATATGGGTGATACCCCATCAGAGGGAATGGGAGAGCCTACCTGGGCCAAAAGTGGACACACACACACACACACACTCAAGCACACACAGACATCAGTAATGAGAGTGCAGGGTAGACAGACTACTGTATAACAAAGGACGGATGTCAACCATAACAAAGCGTAGTGGTACCATATACAGCTGAGGGAGAGGTAGCAGAGATGTCTGCCAACACTGTGGTGGTGTGGTGGGATTGAGTCAAAGCGGGTTTTGTGGGGCCTCCCGATTGGCGCAGCGGTCTAAGGCACTGCATCGCAGTACTGAGGTGCCACTACAGCCTCGGGTTCGATCCCAGGCTGTGTCACAACCGGCCGTGACCAGGAGCCCCAAAGGGCGACACACAATTGGCCCAACGTCATCCGGGTTAGGGGAGGGTTTGGCCGAGGGGATTTCCTTAGCTCATCGCGCTCTAGTGTTTTCTCCGACACATTGACTGGCTTCCTGATTAAGAGAGCAGTGTGTTAAGAATAGGGTTGCACATTTTGGGGAATATTCAGAAGTGGATCTTTCCATGGGAATTAACAGGAATATATGGGAATTAACGGGAATATATGCAAATTAATATTAATACCATTTAAATGTAAATGTTTTTTTGCATTGGATATATTTACTATATCATATAGTTACGAATTGAACTTAAATTAAATTAGTTGACTTCACATCGGATGATTTCACTGAACAACAAAAGAAAGGGAATATTAATGATCCATCTCATCTCCCAAAAAACTAAAGCTTTGGTTGTCTTCCTCTCAGGCTTCCCTGTTTTCTCCCTGGACCTTCTTGTTGAGGATGGATCGTTGTCATGCTCAAAAAGCCTCACATTTGCCCCGATGGCCACCAATTTTTCAACCCTTGTATTGGTCAGCCTGTTGCGTGATTTGGTGTGTGTGTTCCCAAATAAGGACCAGTTGCGCTCTGAGGCGGCTGATGTTGGTGGGATTTGGAGGATGATGGAGGCAACAGGGGAAATAAACTCAGATCCACAAAGATCCACCAGGTGGCTGATGAGATATGTTGGCACGACTGCCATATTGCATCTCCATCCCAAAGCCCTTGCTTGGAAGTGTACTTCGCCACACTGCCAAGAACCTTGCCCTCATCCAGGCCAAGGTGGCGAAACACGGTAGTGAAGACACAATAGGCCTTGTTGATCTCTGCACCCGGCAGGATGCTCTTGCCAGCATACTTGGGGTCCAACATGTACACTGCGCATACCTACATGTACAAATTACCTCAACACATTGAATCAGAACTGCAGTTTCCTCTGCTTGGATCAACAGTGAAGTGGGCAGGGCAGTACGGATTTCTTCTCTTACATCTGCAAGCAGTCTGAACATCAGACAGGATGGCATTGTCTCCCTCAATACGTGCAATGACTACTGCTATAGGTTTCAGGATTTTCAGGCTGCTTACCACTCTCTCCCAAAATACATAATCCAGGAGGATCCTCTTGATGGGGCTGTCCATATCGTCAGACTTACAGTGGGTGAAATAAGTATTGAACACGTCACCATTTTCCTCAGTAAATATATTTCCAAAGGTGCTATTGACATGAAAATTTCACCAGATGTTGGTAACAACCCAAGTAATCCATACATACAAAGAACCAAAACAAATATGTTCAGAAATTAAGTTATGTGTAATAATGTGAAATGACACAGGGAAAAAGTATTGAACACATGAAGAAAGGGAGGTGCAAAAAGGCATGGAAAGCCAAGACAACAGCTGAAAACGATCAGTATTTAAAAAGCAATCCAGCCTCCTGTCAGTGCAAATTAATATCAGCTGGTTCAGTCCCAACTGATGGCCTACAAAAAGGTCTCATTGCCAAGGTGTCAGACATGATGGGTAAAAGCAAAGAGCTGTCTCAAGACCTTTGCAACCTAATTGTTGCAAAACATAATGATGGCATTGGTTATAGGCGCATTTCTAAGCTTCTGAATGTTCCAGTGAGCACTGTTGGGGCCATAATACGGAAGTGGAAAGACAATCATTTCACCATAAATTTGCCTCGACCAGGTGCTCCTCGCAAGATTTCTGACAGAGGAGTGAAAAGAATAATCAGAAGAGTTGTCCAAGAGCCAAGGACCACTTGTGGAGAGCTTCAAAAAGACCTGCAATTAGCAGGTACTGTTGTCTCAAAGAAAACAGTAAGTAATGCACTCCACCGCCATGGCCTGTATGCACGCTCACCACGCAAGACTCCATTGCTGAAAGAAAAGCATGTTGAAGCTCGTTTAAAGTTTGCTGCACAACATTTGGAAAAGCCAGTGAAATACTGGGAGAATATAGTGTGGTCAGATGAGAGCAAAATTGAACTGTTTGGATGTCATAATACACAGAATGTTTGGAGGAGAAATGGCACTGCACATCACCCTAAAAACACCATACCAACAGTGAAGTTTGGAGGTGGGAACATCATGGTGTGGGGCTGCTTTTCAGCAAATGGTACTGGCAAACTTTACATAATTGAAGGAAGGATGAATGGGCAAATTTACCGAGACATTCTTGACAAAAATCTGCTGCAATCTACCAGGATGATAAAGATGAAACGAGGGTGGACATTTCAGCAAGACAATGATCCCAAACACACAGCCAATTGAGAGTTTCTTTGAAATTCTCAATTGGTTTCAAAGAAAGAAAATAAAGCTGCTAGAATGGCCCAGCCAATCACCTGACTTAAATCCCATTGAAAATCTATGGAAAGAACTGAATATCAAGATTCATAGAAGAGGCCCACGGAACATTCATGATTTGAAGACTGTTTGTGTGGAAGAATGGGCCAACATCACACCAGATCAATGCATGCGACTAGTTTCTCCATACAGGAGGCGTCTTGAAGCTGTCATTACCAACAAAGGCTTTTGTACAAAGTATTAAATAAATATCAGTAAGTGTGTTCAATACTTTTTCCCTGTGTCATTTCACATTATTACACATAACTTAATTTCTGAACGTATTTGTATGGATTACTTGGGTTGTTACCAACATCTGGTGAACATTTCATGACAATAGCACCTTTGGAAATATATTTACTGAGAAAAATGGTGACGTGTTCAATACTTATTTCACCCGCTGTATATGGCCATTTCTTGGAGAGACTCCTTCCCCTTCAGGAGACTGTCAAACATGATGACAACACTACCTCAACGGGAGTTGCTGGGCAGCTTCAATGTAGTGCTCTTATTCTTCTCACTTTGCTTGGTGAGGTAGATTGCTGCTATTACTTGATGACCCTTCACATACCTAACCATTTCCTTGGCTCTCTTGTAGAGTGTATCCATTGTTTTCAGTGCCATGATGTCCTTGAGGAGAAGATTCAATGCATGAGGAGCACAGCCAGTGGGTGTGATGTGAGGGTAGGACTCTTCCACTTTAGACCAAGCGGCCTTCATGTTCGCAGCATTTTCTATTACCAGTGAAAAAACCTTCTGTGGTCCAAGGTCATTGATGACTGCTTTCAGCTCATCTGCAATGTAGAGACCGGTGTGTCTGTTGTCCCTTGTGTCTGTGCTCTTGTAGAATACTGGTTGAGGGGTGGAGATGTAGTTAATTATTCCTTGGCCACGTACATTCGAGTTGATTGCAATACAGTCTGCTTTCTCTATGATTTTCTTGACCTTCACTTGAACTCTGTTGAACTCTGCATTCAGCAAATGAGTAGATAAAGCATGTCTGGTTGATGGGGTGTATGCTGGGCGAAGAATATTCAGAAATCGCTTCCAATACACATTGCCTGTGAGCATCAGAGGTGAACCAGTTACATACACAGCTCGAGCAAGACATTCATCAGCATTTCTCTGACTACGTTCCTCCATTGAGTCAAAAAAACATCTGATTCCAGGAGGACCATGAGCTGTTGCTATCGATAAGGTGTCTGATTCATAATTTGCACATCGAATAGAAGTAGAGGGACTTTTGTCAGAGGTTGCTTGTTTTGAGCGCTGAGGGAACTTTATGCACTTGGCCAGATGATTCTGCATCTTTGTTGCATTCTTCAGATATGATTTGGCACAGTATTTGCAAATGTACACCGCTTTTCCTTCTACATTAGCTGCAGTGAAATGTCTCCACACATCAGAGAGTGCCCGTGGCATTTTCCTGTACAGATCAGAAAAAAATGAGTAAAAAAATAAATAAATACATATCCATGTACAGATAATTAGTTAAGCAGTTAGATTAAACAACTCCTTTGTAAGATAAATGTTTTAAAATGAAACATGTATGGAAACAGGTTAATAAACACTCCTCAGTTAGCAGGCTCAAGCAAGCTAAAACCCACATGGTAGAAAAAACTAACTAGCAGAAATTGTTAACAAGTTAGAAATGATGTAAACACAATTTGCTGTAGGTTACTATCTACTAGTTAACAAAAAATCATGTATAACATATAAAATATATTCACCCCACCCAGTATTGTTATCAAAACTTACCAGAAAGCATGTAGTCCTTGGCTCAGACAGTATAGTAGTGTGGGCTCAATAGCATTTCATTAGTGCGCAAGATCTTGAGAATAAAAGATCTTGAGAATAAGCTGTACATGTGATGGAAGAATGCACTGGGGATTGTTTAATATGCCACAAGACCTATAATTACCTTATGTGTATCCCACAAAAAAGGTTCACTATTATAAGCTAACGTTTTTGATGAATTTAAGTAAAATTCCCAAGCTTAACTTCCCATGGAAAAATTTCGAAGAAATTCGGGAAATTTACCGGAAAGTTTCCGACCCTTTGTGCAACCCTAGTTAAGAAGCAGCGCGGCTTGGCGAGTCATGTTTCGGAGGGCGCATGGCTTGACCTTGTCCTCTCCCGAGCCAGTTGGGGATTTGCTTCGATGAGACAAGATCGCAACTACCAATTTGATATCATGAAATTGGGGAGAAAAAGGGGGTTAAAGGCACAAAATAAGATTATGTGTGGTGTAAACAGACCCCATGCTTTCAGAGTCAAGTAGGAGAAACATCTTAACCAACTTCACTACCCAAGATGTCCCGCCAAACTACCTCCCCAAAAAATGAAGCCACCACCCCACCCAGTCTCTCTGCAATAACTTCCTTTTAGAAGCCCTCACGAAAACTACACCTCCCTACAACCCCCTCAGAAACACCCCCCACCCTCTCCATCCCCAAAAAGCCCCCGAGCCGCCGCCTCTAGCTGCCAGCGGTCCAAGGTAATTAAATTACTTTGCAAAGTTTACTTAAGAGTAAATGGTTAGCAAAATTTAAGGTGATTTCAAATTTGCTTTCATTCCACTTCAATGGCGGCCCTGTTTCAGGCTCTGTCTGCAAATAATTAGCACATACATTTGCATCGAAATCGTTTAGACCATATGTTGCAGAAATTATGGAAAGCAGCAAATTAAAAAATATTCTCATTCTCTTATGGAAATGTGTACATGTCGAGAGCAGGGAGGAGAGGAAGGAGGGAGAGAGAAGAAGGAGGGGGAGAGAGGAAGGAGGGGAGGAGAGAGAGATCGGGCGGCATTAACATGTGGCTTTAAATGTCGACAACAAGGAGGAAGAGAAAAAGGGGGAGGAGAAGGAGGGGGGTAGAGAGAAATTATTCCGTTTGGATTTGAACATACTCATAACGTTCTGTTTCAAGAGCTCACCAGATGCTGTTTGAAATCTGCCAACAGAAGAAAGAGATGGCTTCCATCACCACTCCCCCCCCCCCCCCCCCCCCACACACACACAGTACTCTTCTCCCTCTCTTCTAAAGTGCTTAACAACCTCTATTACACCGCTCATCTATCTATCCACCTCCGAAACAAGTGGTCCTCCGCAAAAAAACTGTTAAGCGACAAATTTCATCACAACTTTACACAAGGAAGATTGAGTTTCCCGGGAAAATAACGCGGCCTTACTTGAAACTACGGGAAAGTGATTACATCGGGGTAAATGTATGTTTATTTGTGTGATGTGTGAATGCCTAAGAAATGTCAATTTACATGACATTTGATGGGATGACGGAAATTATGGCAATCATGAAAAGCAGAGAATACAGAAACGGAGAATACAGAAATAAGTAGTGTACACTCAAGGAAGATACACACACAACTCTATTATACACAAAGAAACAAATACATATGTTTAATTCACTTCGACAGAACCAGCCTGAAAAAGGCACAGGCTGCGTCTCAGATTGACCCCTATTCCCTATAGTACACTACTTTTGACCATGACCCATTGGGGGCCTTATCATATCAACTTCTAACACAATCACTCTATAACCACAAGAATCAGATAGCGGGCAGCAGGGTCTGTGTAGTGTGGGTAACAAACAGTGGAATCAATTTGACATAAAACCTCTGGTACAGGGCCTCCCGAGTGGTGCAGCGGTCTAAGGCCCTGCATTGCAGTGCTAGAGGCATAACTACAGACCCGGGTTCATTCTGGTGCTGTGCCACAACTAGCCGTGGCTGGGAGTCCCACAGGACGGCACACAATTGGCCCAGCGTCGTCCGGGTTAGGGGAGGGTTTAGCCAGGGGGGCTTTACTTGGCTCATTGCACCCTAGCGACTCCTTGAACTGTGTTTCCTTCGACACATTGGTGCAGCTGGCTTCCGGGTTAAGCTGGCGGTTGTTAACGACCATGGTTAGGCGTGTCATGTTTCGGAGGACGCATGACTCCACCTTCACCTCCCAAGCCCGTTGGGGATTTGCAGCGATGAGACAAGATCGAAATTGGGGATAAAAAATAAAAAATAAAACTGGTTCACAGAATGGCGCCGGAGGGGATGGCTGCCGTTTTACGGGCTCCTAACCAACTGTGTGTTTTTTCCCATTGTTTTTAACTTATTTTGTACATCATGTTGCTGCTACCGTCTCTTATGACTGAAAAGAGCTTCTGGATATTATAACAGCAATTATAACAGCAATCACCTCTAACTGGACGAAGATGTTTTCTTTAAGGAGTCCGACGCGAACGATATACTGTTTCTCTGAGACCAGGCCCAAATCCCTGTCATTCGTGTGAAGAAAAGACGGAGGTACAGGGGGCGGAGATCGGGGTGCCTTGTGAGAACTCGTCGGCGAATGGGTAACCCACCTCTACCATCCGTTCTATTGGCCAACGTGCAATCACTGGGGAATATCTTACCAACGGGACATTAAAAACTGTAATATCTTATGTTTCACAGAGTTTTCAACCTCTCCCTGAACGAGTCTGTAATACCTACATGTTTCAAGCTGTGCCCTGTGCCCAAGAAAGTGAAGGTAAGCTGCCTAAATGACTTCCGCCCTGTAGCATTCTAGTCGGTTGCCATGAAGTACTTTGAAATGGCTCACATTAACACCATTATTCTGGAAACCCTAGACCCACTCCAATTCGCATACCGGGCCAAAAGATCCACAGATGATGCAATCTCAATCGCACTCCTCACTGCCCTTTCCTACCTGGACAAAAGGAACACCTATGTGAGAATGCTGTTCATTGACTACAGCTCAGAGTTCAACACCATAGTGACCACAAAGCTAATCACTAAGCTAAAGAATCCTGGGACTAAACACCTCCCTCTGCAACTGGATCCTGGACTTCCTGATGGGCCGCCCCCAGGTGGAAAGGGTAGGCAACAACACATCTGCCACGCTGATCCTCAACACCGGGGCCCCTCAGGGGTGCGTGCTTAGTCCCCTCATGTACTCCCTGATCACCCACGACTGCGTGGCCAAGCACAACTCCAACACCATCATTAAGTTTGCCGACGACACAACAGTGGTAGGCCTGATCACAGACAACGATGAGACAGCCTATAGCGAGGAGGTCAGAGACCTGGCAGGGTGGTGCCAGGACAACAACCTCTCCCTCAACGTGAGCAAGACAAAGGAGATGATCGTGGACTACAGGAAAAGGAGGGCCGAACAAGCCCCCATTCACATCGACGGGGCTGTAGTGAAGTGGGTTGAGAGATTCAAGTTCCTTGGTGTCCACATCATCAACAAACTATCATGGTCCAAATACACAAAGACAGTTGTGAAGAGGGCACGACAACGCCTTTGGCTCCCAACATCCTCAAACAGTTCTACAGCTGCACCAACAAGAGCATCCTGACCGGTTGCTACGCACTGTTTATCATCTATGCAGTCACTTTACTCCTACTCCTATTACCTCGACTAACTTGTACCCCCCGCACATTGAATCGGTACCGGTACCCCCTGTACGTATCCTCGTTATTTTGTATTTTTATTCTTACTTTTTTTTTTTTACTGCATTTTTGATTAAGGGCTTGTAAGTAAGCATTTCACCGTAAGGTCTACACCTGTTGTATTCGGTGCATATGACGAATACAATTTTATTTGATTTGTCAATCCACAACAGGAGAAGAAAGCCAGCTACCTTCCCAGACTTCCCTCCCTTATTACTCTATCACAGAATCATATCCCTCTATCCTTCTACTCCGCTATCCTTCCACCCATCCCTCCATCCAGCCATTCCTTCCTCCACCCACCCATCCCTCCATTCCTTCCTCCACCCACCCATCCCTCCATCCATCTGGGTTTCACTCTATCTGGGTATCGGTCAATGTGCCACAGTGTCAATCTCAATCAGTCTAATTCGGTTAAGTGAGTCGCGAGTGGAGGGTGGTGCCCCACCAGCCTCTTTGATAAAAGCTTATTCAGGTATTTGGGGGGGCTGCACGGCGGGCCCGAGCACTTCCCCTTTGAAGGGCATAATTACGACTGTTGACTGGAACAGTGAGGTAATGGCACATAAATCCAGCCTGATCAATGGTTACAGGCCACAAATTACAGACTGTCACTCCTCTATTAGCCTTTAAAATAATCACAGAACAAGCCTTTAACTGACGGGACAGTAGGAATTCCAAAATTCTATTTTTTTTGGGGGGGGGGGATGTTGGAACAAATGTGGTGGCAGAAAAACGATCTAACATTAAAAAATATATATGAATGGTGGGTGGCTTGGGTTGTTGCCACATATGGGAATTAAGTGAAATTACTGAGTTAAGGAAACTTAAAAAATAGCATTGAATCAAAGCGCTTGCTACAGTACATATTTAACCGGGAATTATCCTGTGTGATTTAGCAGCTAAACATTGGACCTTCTTTATTCAATGGCTTTGAGCTAAAACATGACTACAGTATGTTCTCTCTCCGTGGAACATACTTAAACTGATTAAAAATATATTTTGACTGTGAAGACTTACAGTGGGGAGAACAAGTATTTGATGCACTGCCGATTTTGCAGGTTTTCCTACTTACAAAGCATGTAGATGTCTGTAATTTTTTATCATAGGTACACTTCAACTGTGAGAGACGGAATCTAAAACAAAAATCCAGAAAATCACATTGTATGATTTTTAAATAATTAATTTGCATTTTATTGCATGACATAAGTATTTGATCACCTACCAACCAGTAAGAATTCCGGCTCTCACAGACCTGTTCGTTTTTCTTTAAGAAGCCTTCCTGTTCTCCACTCATTACCTGTATTAACTGCACCTGTTTGAACTCGTTACCTGTATAAAAGACACCTGTCCACACACTCAATCAAACAGACTCCAACCTCTCCACAATGGCCAAGGCCAGAGAGCTGTGTAAGGACATCAGGGATACAATTGTAGACCTGCACAAGGCTGGGATGGGCTACAGGACAATAGGCAAGCAGCTTGGTGAGAAGGCAACAACTGTTGGCGCAATTATTAGAAAATGGAAGAAGTTCAAGATGACGGTCAATCTCCCTCGGTCTGGGGCACCATGCAAAATCTCACCTCGTGGGGCATCAATGATCATGAGGAAGGTGAGGGATCAGCCCAGAACTACAAGGCAGGACCTGGTCAATGACCTGAAGAGAGCTGGGACCACAGTCTCAAAGAAAACCATTAGTAACACACTACGCCGTCATGGATTAAAATCCTGCAGCGCACGCAAGGTCCCCCTGCTCAAGCCAGCGCATGTCCAGGCCCATCTGAAGTTTGCCAATGACCATCTGGATGATCCAGAGGAGGAATGGGAGAAGGTCATGTGGTCTGATGAGACAAATATAGAGCTTTTTGGTCTAAACTCCACTCGCCGTGTTTGGAGGAAGAAGAAGGATGAGTACAACCCCAAGAACACCATCCCAACCGTGAAGCATGGAGGTGGAAACATCATTCTTTGGGGATGCTTTTCTGCAAAGGGGACAGGACAACTGCACCGTATTGAGGGGAGGATGGATGGGGCCATGTATTGCGAGATCTTGGCCAATAACCTCCTTCCCTCAGTAAGAGCATTGAAGATGGGTCGTGTCTGGGTCTTCCAGCATGACAACGACCCGAAACACACAGCCAGGGCAACTAAGGGGTGGCTCCGTAAGAAGCATCTCAAGGTCCTGGAGTGGCCTAGCCAGTCTCCAGACCTGAACCCAATAGAAAATCTTAGGAGGGAACTGAAAGTCTGTATTGCCCAGCGACAGCCCCGAAACCTGAAGGATCTGTATGGAGGAGTGGGCCAAAATCCCTGCTGCAGTGTGTGCAAACCTGGTCAAGAACTACAGGAAACGTATGATCTCTGTAATTTCAAACAAAGGTTTCTGTACCAAATATTAAGTTCTGCTTTTCTGATGTATCAAATACTTATGTCATGCAATAAAATGCAAATTAATTACTTAAAAATCATACAATGTGATTTTCTGGATTTTTGTTTTAGATTCCGTCACTCACAGTTGAAGAGTACCTATGATAAAAATTACAGACTTCTACATGCTTTGTAAGTGGGAAAACCTGCAAAATCTATACTTGTTCTCCCCACTGTACATGCTCTATTGCTCTTCTCAAAACTCTGACAGGACACTTGACCCTTTCGAAAAGTTAATTTACAAACCTGTTATAATAATCAGAATCTGTTTTTCAGATCTTGTGACTGTTCAGGTATATACACTCAATAACTGATTATGACAATATTTTGAATGTGTGTGATTGGTCCTCTAAAAACTCAAACAGCTCCAATTCAAAGTTATTTTTAAAGCTATTAGCTACAATAATCATAATCATAATTTGTGTTTCACCTTGCGACTGTTCAGGTACAGTGTGGAGTTCAGGTATGGACATCACGCAAGGGGAAACCCGCCTAACAGTTCAAACCCCACACATCTCAGGTCAAGTGCTCTCCCAATAATAATACTACTAGTACAAACTGTTATGATGACATATAGTTATTAGTTACAGTTATTACAATGGGCTTCCCCTGCATTTGGAAGGTAGGAGGGGGACATACCTTCAAGAGACATTCCCTGTGTGAGTCCCAAATGGCACCTTATTCATTGTGTAGTGCAGGACTTTTGACAAGGCCCTGATCAAAGTAGTGTACTACATACAGTAGGGAAAAGGGTGCCTTTTGGGACACAGACCCTGTGAGTGTGAGGTAACTACTGTCGAAGTTTGTGACAACCATGTCCAGAGTAGTGTAGTGCAGCTAATAATCACATAGCTTCAGCTATACAGAGAGTGACATAAGTACATGGTAAAGATAGAAAATGTACTGCAAGGTGTGTCTGTGTGTGTGTGTGTGTGTGTGTGTGTGTGTATGTGTGTGTGTGTGTGTGTGTGTGTGTGTGTGTGTGTGTAATGGATATAAAGGGAGCTAAATTAAAAAAAGAACAGAACACACAGAGAGAGAGAGAGTGTCTTATCGTCTTAGTTACCGTTCCCTTCAGCCCTCTCTCGCCCTCACCCTGCTCCTCAACAAAGGGTGGCAGTTCCCTAAATGTGCCGAATTAACCCATTAGTTCTAGAGAGGGTGAGGTGACACCCCTCGATGTATGTGGTCTGTTCAGCCCACATCTGTTCAAGCGCTGCTAGCGGGCCGCAGGACCCCTAGTGGGGCCCCGAGTCCCTTAAAGCTCCCATTTACTGTATAAAAATGAGTCAAATCACATGCCCCTAAGCCTCCCCCTCGCTCCTTATATAGCCCTGTGTGTGTGTGTGTTTGTGTGTCTTGCTACTGCTTCGCCACCTATTTTGGTTTCAATCGCAAGTCACCAAAGGGGAGTAGGGGACTCCCAAATTTCCCATTTAAAGACCTGTCTGCTTAATGTAAGACACACACACACACACACACACATACACACACACACACACACACACACACACACACACACACACACACACACACACACACACAGGCTGTGAAAGACAGTGTTAGTGTTCCAACTACAGCTAGCTATACCACTAGCAGTTAGGTACGGCCGCTGCTGCTGCCAAGTTGCCAAGTTCACCACTCTCCTCTGAAGGGATCTTAAGGAGTGTTTGTTTTCTCTGTCATCAATGGTACCAATAGAGAAAAAAAGGTTTTGATGACCTTTAACCCCATTGGGTCCTTAGTGGGTGTTCTGCAAACATGTCCTATTGATGAAGGGGGCTAAGGAGGGACTAGCGAGCAGAGGTTTATTTGAGTGGAAGCTGATAACTTATCTGCGTCCCAAATGGCACACAAAGGGCTCTGGTCAAAATTAGTGCACTATGTGAGTAGGGTGCCATTTAGGATGCAGCCCTTAATGCAGTAGAGGAGCTGAGAGATCAGGGACGACTAGTGTACAGTCGAGGCCAAAAGTTTTGAGAATGACACAAGTAAAGCTTGCTGCCTCAGTGTTGATGATGGCAATTTGCATATACTCCAGAATGTCATGAAGAGTGATCAGATGAATTGCAATTAATTGCAAAGTCCCTCTTTGCCATGAAAAGTAACTTAATCCCCAAAAAACATTTCCACTGCATTTCAGCCCTGCCACAAAAGGACCAGCTGCCATCATGTCAGTGATTGTCTCGTTAACACAGGTGAGAGTGTTGACGAGGACAAGGCTGGAGATCACTCTGTCATGCTGATTGACTCAGAATAACAGACTGGAAGCTTTAAAAGGAGGGTGGTGCTTGAAAACATTGTTCTTCCTCTGTCAACCATGGTTACCTGCAAGGAAACACGGGCCGTCATCATTGCTTTGCACAAAAAGGGCTTCACAGGCAAGGATATTGCTGCTAGTAAGATTGCACCTAAATCAACCATTTATCGGATCATCAAGAACTTCAAGGGGAGAGGTTAAATTGTTGTGAAGAAGGCGTCAGGGCGCCCAAGAAAGTCCAGCAAGCGCCAGGACCGTCTCCTAAAGTTGATTCAGCTGCGGGATCGGGGCACCAGCAATGCAGAGCTTGCTCAGGAATGGCAGCAGGCAGGTGTGAGGCGCACAGTGAGGCGAAGACTTTTGGAGGATGGCCTGGTGTCAAGAAGGGCAGCAAAGAAGCCACTTGTCTCCAGGAAAAACATCAGGGACAGACTGATATTCTGCAAAAGGTACAGGGATTGGACTGCTGAGGACTGGGGTAGAGTCATTGTCTCTGATGAATCCCCTTTACGATTGTTTGGGCCATCCGGAAAACACCTTGTCCGGAGAAGACAAGGTGAGCACTACCATCAGTCCTGTGTCATGACAACAGTAAAGGATCCTCAGACCATTCATGTGTGGGGTTGCTTCTCAGCCAAGGGAGTGGGCTCACTCACAATTTTGCCTAAGAACACAGCCATGAATAAAGAATGATACCAACACATCCTCCGAGAGAAACTTCTCCCAACCATCCAAGAACAGTTTGGTGACGACCAATGCCTTTTCCAGCATGATGGAGCACCTTGCCATAAGGCAAAAGTGATGACTAAGTGACTCGGGGAACAAAACATTTTGGGTCAATGGCCAGGAAACTCCCCAGACCTTAATCCCATTGAGAACTTGTGGTCGATCCTCAAGAGGCGGGTGGACAAACAAAAACCCACAACTTCTGACAAACTCCAAGCATTGATTATGCAAGAATAGCCTGCCATCAGTCAGGATGTGGCCCATAAGTTAATTGACAGCATGCCAGGGCGGATTTGCAGAGGTCTTGAAAAAGAAGGGTCAACACTGCAAATATTGACTCTTTGCAGTGAATGTCATTGTCAATGAAAGCCTTTGACACTTATGGAATACTTGTAATTATACTTCAGTGTACCATAGTAACTACTGACATAAAGATCTAAGAACACTGAAGCAGCAAACCTTGTGGAGATACAATACTTGTGTCATTCTCAAAACTTTTGGCCACGAATGTAGAAGTGTTTTTACATGGATTTGTTTGTGTGCATGTGTCTATATGCGCATGTCTGTGTATGTCTTAGAGTGAGAGATATTATTTGAGTGTTTGCGTGTGTGCGTCCTTGCCTGTACATGAGCATCTGTTGTGTGTTTGTGTCCACGTAAACATATATGGGTCTTTCTATAAACTAGGGTACCAGTGAGGATTTCCTATGCTGGACAACTTGTTAAAGCTGATGATTATATTTCATGTCATTATATTAAGAGATAAGGGGGATCATATCTATATTCAATAAAATTCACAAGTTTATCATGGTTGGTGTCTTGACGGATTTGTCCAAAATTGTGTGACATAAAACATGACTTTTCTGTCCTTGCATTTATCAGTGTAAGTTTTCATATCATACACTAAGCATTAATCAGTCAAATTCGACATTAACCCTGTAAGAATCCTGGATCTAGCTGTCAGAGAGTTTTTTTGTATAGAGATCTCAGAAATGCTGTGTAACTATGTAACATTTTGTGTCTCCTTATGTTAAGGGGTGAAAACACTTGTCATGGTCACACAAATCCCAAATAATAAATGCGATTGCAAAATCGAATGCTTCTAACCGAAAGTCACCTTACCTTGATACTTAAAACCTACAGTTTAAGTCGGAAGTTTACATACACCTTAGCCAAATACATTTAAACTCAGTTTTTCACAATTCCTGACATTTAATCCTAGTAAAAATTCCCTGTCTTAGGTCAGCATTTATTTATTTCATCACATTCCCAGTGGGTCAGAAGTTTACATACACTCAATTAGTATTTGGTAGCATTGCCTTTAAATTGTTTAACTTGGGTCAAAGGTTTTGGGTAGCCTTCCACAAGCTTCCCACAATAAGTTGGGTGAATTTTGGCCCATTCCTCCTGACAGAACTGGTGTAACTGAGTCAGGTTTGTAGGCCTCCTTGCTCGCACACGCTTTTTCAGTTCTGCCCACAAATGTTCTAAACGATTGAGGTCAGGGCTTTGTGATGGCCACTCCAATACCTTGACTTTGTTGTACTTAAGCCATTTTGCCACAACTTTGGAAGTATGCTTGGGGTCATTGTCCATTTGGAAGACCCATTTGGACCAAGCTTTAACTTCCTGACTGATGTCTTGAGATGTTGCTTCAATATATACACATCATTTTCCTTCCTCATGATGCCATCTATTTTGTGAAGTGCACCAGTTCCTCCTGCAGCAAAGCACCCCCACAACATGATGCTGCCACCCCCGTGCTTCACGGTTGGTATGGTGTTCTTCGGCTTGCAAGCCTCCCCCTTTTACCTCCAAACATAATGATGGTCATTATTGCCAAACAGTTCTATTTTTGTTTCATCAGACCACAGGACATTTCTTCAAAAAGTACGATATTTGTCCCCACGTGCAGTTGCAAAACGTAGTCTGGCTTTTTTATGGTGGTTTTGGAGCAGTGGCTTCTTCCTTGCTGAGCAGCCTTTCAGGTTATGTCAATATAGGACTCGTTTTACTGTGGATATAGATATTTTTGTACCTGTTTCCTCCAGCATCTTCACAAGGTAATTTGCTGTTGTTCTGGGATTGATTTGCACTTTTCGCACCAAAGTATTATTCATTTCTAGGAGACAGAACACGTCTCCTTCCGGAGCAGTATGACAGCTGCGTGGTCCCATGGTGTTTATACTTGCGTACTATTGTTTGTACAGATGAACGTGGTACCTTCAGGCGTTTGGAAATTTCTCCCAAGGATGAACCAGATTTGTGGAGGTCTACAATTTTCCAAGCTGTTTAAAGGCACAGTCAACTTCATGTAAACTTCTGACCCACTGGAATTGTGATATAGTGAATTATACTACTGTCTGTGGAGTGGTTGAAAAATGAGTTTTAATGACTTCAACCTAAGTGTATGTAAACTTCCGACTTCAACTGTAAATTGATACTGTCATTAATGTAGTTCTTCAATAATTACGCATAATACTTGTGTCCAGCTGGTTAGTTACACCTTGATATTTTCACACATCATCATCTGATCCAGGAAGGAATTTTCTGAATTACAGTTAATTGACGAACAGCTGTTGTGATAGCGTATTCATTGCATGCTTTTTTAATATAAGTTGTACAATTGTATAACATTGAGGTCCTTACAATTAAGTGCTTGAAAAAGTCCCTGAAATTCATTGAATTTGACTTGCCAATGTCTGTATGAACCCTGCTTATCGGATGTATAGTCCTACGCTGTTTAAATATAGGTGAGGTTATGTGCATATAGTCAATATATATATATATTTATATATTTATTCCTCTAAGTACATGAAAATCTTTTTTATTTTTGTTTCAAACCATTTTAAATTATCCCAATGTCACACATTGGCCCCTTTATTTACAGAAAGACCCATATGTGTGTTCACGTGCATGTGTATTGGTGTCTTTCAGAAGGAGTATTGACAGCCACTCTGGGTGGAGGGTAGAGAGTAGAATAGAATAGAGAGAGGAGAAGCACAGGTGTCTGAGGGGAGTGAGCAACAGAAGCCCATCTAAAGGCCTAATGTTGACACTGGGGATTAGGGGGCAAAGACTGAGACACAGGGGAGAAATATCACGCCACACAGGGCATATGTGGGAACCTGACTGTCACTCACATACACACACATACACGCGACTATCGCTTGGACTCGCACGCACATGCACACACACAATGTTTTTTGGGGAATAAAAAATATATCCTCTTTGAGTCTTGAATTGATAGCGTGTGTGTCTGTGTGGCGTGATTGAGAGGAATACCCGAAAAAACAAGGGGTGTGGATGAAGCCCCCCGCACCCACCCCCTGCCCCCCAGCTCAATGCTCAGGCCAGGCAGGAAGTGACCCATAAACATATCTTTCCAGCTCTTTCATAGAGGGCCAGTGTTGCCCCCCTACTACCCCCCTCCTAGCCCTCCCTTACCACCCCCCAGGCCCCAGTGAGCATTAAACGGGCCAGCCGAGAGCGTTCATTACAGGCCCACAGAGCTCCCGCTCAACAAAGGCCTGAGAGGCTTTAGCCAGGGGATGATCTGCTTTCTACTGACTAGAGAGAGTCCCGGAGTCCATCGAGTGACAAAGAGAGGCACAGAGGGGAGGAGGGAGGGGAGGGAGAGCGGGTGGCTTTAAGGATCTCTGGGGAGGCAGAAGGGAGAGAGAGAGGGCAAAAGACAGGCAGGCGCTCAGAGAGGAAAGGAGGAAAGGAGGAGAGCAGGGGCTTAAGAGACGGTGGGCAGGCGACGACGTCAGAACATTAACATTCACAAACCTCCAACATCTGCTCTACCACACTCACTGGAACAAAGTCAGAGAGCAAGCTATGGAGGGAGAGAAAAGGAGAGGGAGGGAGAGAGAGAGAGAGAGATGGGAAGAAACAGAGAGTGAGAGAAACAAGTTGAGAGAAAGACAATGAGCGCGAGAGAGAGAGAGAGAGAGATGGCATAACAGAAGAATGAGTGGGTGAGAAGGGGAGATGGTTCGTTTTTGGACTCTGTCATCATCCTGCATGTGCTTCCCTATCAATTAGGCTAAAAGGGTGAATGGAGTAGAGACAACAGATGCTCCTAATGTAGTGACAAATTCATAAACACACACACACACACACACGTGAATGGCTCGCATGCACGCACAGACAGACACACAGACACAGTGTAAACAGTGAGCTAATGGAATGGGTGAGGACAGGCCAAGCTCATTACACTGACATCATAATTACAAGGCCTAGCTTCTGGTGATCAGTCAGAGCCTGCAGTGCAGAGGGACCCTAGAACAGTCTATGTTTAGTGTGTAATGTGTTGTGTTTGTGCATGTGTACATCACCCCAAACTCACCAGACCACACCTAAACAGCTAAGAGGATCCACATCCTTACCTCAGCCCCCATAATATATCTACAGTGGGGAGAACAAGTATTTGATACACTGCCGATTTTGCAGGTTTTCCCACTTACAAAGCATGTAGAAGTCTGTAATTTTTATCATAGGTACTCTTCAACTGTGAGTGACGGAATCTAAAACAAAAATCCAGAAAATCACATTGTATGATTTTTAAGTAATTAATTTGCATTTTATTGCATGACATAAGTATTTGATACATCAGAAAAGCAGAACTTAATATTTGGTACAGAAACCTTTATTTGCAATTACAGAGATCATACGTTTCCTGTAGTTCTTGACTAGGTTTGCACACACTGCAGCAGGGATTTTGGCCCACTCCTCCATACAGATCCTTCAGGTTTCGGGGCTGTCGCTGGGCAATACGGACATTCAGCTCCCTCCAAAGATTTTCTATTGGGTTCAGGTCTGGAGATTGGCTAGGCCACTCCAGGACCTTGAGATGCTTCTTACGGAGCCACTCCTTAGTTGCCCTGGCTGTGTGTTTCGGGTCGTTGTCATGCTGGAAGACCCAGCCACGACCCATCTTCAATGCTCTTACTGAGGGAAGGAGGTTGTTGGCCAAGATCTCGCGATACATGGCACCATCCAACCTCCCCTCAATACGGTGCAGTCGTCCTGTCCCCTTTGCAGAAAAGCATCCCCAAAGAATGATGTTTCCACCTCCATGCTTCACGGTTGGGATGGTGTTCTTGGGGTTGTACTCATCCTTCTTCTTCCTCCAAACACGGCGAGTGGAATTTAGACCAAAAAGCTCTATTTTTGTCTCATCAGACCACATGACCTTCTCCCATTCCTCCTCTGGATCATCCAGATGGTCATTGGCAAACTTCAGACGGGCCTGGACATGCGCTGGCTTGAGCAGGGGGACCTTGCGTGCGCTGCAGGATTTGAATCCATGACGGCGCAGTGTGTTACTAATGGTTTTCTTTGAGACTGTGGTCCCAGCTCTCTTCAGGTCATTGACCAGGTCCTGCCGTGTAGTTCTGGGCTGATCCCTCACCTTCCTCATGATCATTGATGCCCCACGAGGTGAGATCTTGCATGGTGCCCCAGACCGAGGGAGATTGACCGTCATCTTGAACTTCTTCCATTTTCTAATAATTGCGCCAACAGTTGTTGCCTTCTCACCAAGCTGCTTGCCTATTGTCCTGTAGCTCATCCCAGCCTTGTGCAGGTCTACAATTTTATCCCTGATGTCCTTACACAGCTCTCTGGTCTTGGCCATTGTGGAGAGGTTGGAGTCTGTTTGATTGAGTGTGTGGACAGGTGTCTTTTATACAGGTAACGAGTTATAACAGGTGCAGTTAATACAGGTAATGAGTGGAGAACAGGAGGGCTTCTTAAAGAAAAACTAACAGGTCTGTGAGAGCCGGAATTCTTACTGGTTGGTAGGTGATCAAATACTTATGTCATGCAATAAAATGCAAATTAATTATTTAAAAATCATACAATGTTATTTTATGGATTTTTGTTTTAGATTCCGTCTCTCACAGTTGAAGTGTACCTATGAAAAAAATTACAGACCTCTACATGCTTTGTAAGTAGGAAAACCTGCAAAATCGGCAGTGTATCAAATACTTGTTCTCCCCACTGTATGTCCCACATGGCACCCTTCGCTTTTTCCACATTATGTTACGTTACAGACTTATCCTCATTAATCTACACATAATACCCCATAATGACAAAGCATTTTTTAGCACATTTATAAAAAATTTAAAAAAGGAATATCATATTTAGTATTCAGACCCTTTACTCAGTACTTTGTTGAAGCACCTTAGGCAGCGATTACAGCCTTGAGTCTTCTTGGGTATGGCGCTACAAGCTTGGCACACCTGTATTTGGGGAGTTTCTCCCATTCTTCTCTGCAGATCCTCTCAAGATCTGTCAGGTTGGATGGTGAGCGTCACTGCACAGCTATTTTCAGTTCTCTACAGAGATGTTCTATGGGGTTCAAGTCCCGGCTCTGGCTGGGCCACTCAAGGACATTCAGATAATTCTTCCGAAGCCACTTCTGTGTTGTCTTGGCTGTGTGCTTAGGGTCATTGTCCTGTTGGAAGGTGAACCTTCGCCCTAATCTGAGGTCCTGAGCACTGGAGATCAAGGATCTCTCTGTACTTTGCCTCGATCCTGACTAGTCTCCCTGCCGCTGAAAAACATCCTGATGCTTCACTGTAGGGATGGTGGCAGGTTTCCTCCAGATGTGACGCTTGGCATTCAGGCCAAAGATTTCAATCTTGGTTACATCAGACCAGAGAATCTTTTTTCTCGTGGTCTGAGAGTCTTTAGGTGCCTTTTGGCAAACTCCAAGCAGGCTGTCATGTGCCTTTTAATCCATTTTAGAATAAGGCTATAACGAAAAAGTCAAAGGGTCTGAATACTTTCCTAATGCACTGTATAGGGAATAGGGTGATATTAGGACGTAGCCCAGCTCATTGCAATTCCTCCATGTCATGAACCAGAGTCTAATAGATATTTAAATCCTTTGAAGGGTGGGTGTTCAAACACAGCTAATACTGTCACACCCTGATCTGTTTCACCTGTCTGTGTGCTTGTCTCCACCCCCCTCCAGGTGTCGCCCATCTTCCCCATTAGCCCCTGGGTACTTTAACCTGTTCTCTCTGTTTGGCTGTTGCCAGTTAATTTTGCTTGTCAAGCCTACCAGCATTTTTTCCCATTGCTCCTGCCTTGTGATAGTTCCTGTTTCTCTAGGTTTCCCGGTGTTGACCATTCCTGCCTGCCCTGACCCTGATCCTGCCATTTTGTACCTTTGCCCCACTACTCTGGATTACCAAACTCTGCCTGCCCTGACCCAGAGCCTGCCTGCCGTCTTGTACCTTTGCCCCACTACTCTGGATTACCGAACTCTGCTTGCCCCTGACCTGTCTTTTGCCTTTTACCCCTGTTGGTCTAATAAACTGTTATTCCAATGTTGTCTGCGCCTGGGTCTTACCTTCAAACGTGATAAATACAACACTGGACATTCTCAATACTGGAACCCAGCTGGGCCTGGAGAGGGGACGATAAGCAGAATGGCTAGTCGAACTCCACATCTCAAAGACACATGTGTATGTGCACTCACACACATGCACAGCACATGCACGAACGCGCACGTGCACATGCACGAATGCACACTCGCCCTCTACACCCCACACACACGTGCACGAACGCACACGCGCCCCCCACACCCCACACCACACACTTGCCCAGCTGTGTGTCCTCCCTCTCTGACCTAAGGGGAAGTGGAACGTCCAGTGGATCAGCAGTGCAGGTGTCAGAACTGGCCCTACCTCAAGAGACACTGGCTGTGTCCCAAATTACACTATATAAAATAATGGGGTGCCGTTTGAGACACAACTGGTGAGGGCCCAAAAAGGTGACACTTATGTTATTTGTTGCCTAGACTTTACTGCAAATGATACTCAAGTCTTGAGAAAAAACAATACACTAATATTGCAGTTAGCCATGACAGCCTTTATAATAGAACGCTTGTGACCACACACATCTAAATATTGCACTTGGGGATAAAGATTAATGAAACAAACATGCATTCTATTTTTACTCTATTATATTGGCCAGTATAGTAGACGTGTGCAAAAATAACGTTCACTGAGTAAAAAAATGTAATAATCCCCCCTCACTCACACACAAGTGTTACTGTCAAGTTCAACACAACAAAAGCAATATCTTTGGGCTATACTGCACATTATTACATTGTACACTTTCTGTCTGTGGACATCTGTTCTACAATGTCCCAGCAGAGCATGAGACCCTTTGTTGGCATAATTGATCTCTTTCAGGCAGAGAGTACACATGGCATACCCCTTTTTATCCACTGTATTGAAAAAGTGAGAAAGCGGGAAAGTGGGTGGTGTTCCTTACACCTCTATAGTGGCACCCAGCTTAAACCAGGCCTAGCTCCAGCTACACTTCATCCCTGAATCCACTTGTTTAACAAGCAACGCCTCATTTTTTACCTAATTCTCTCATTCAAAAAATGTACCACATACTGTAGAGGGAAAACATTCGTTCACAAATAGTAGTTAATTAGTTAGCTAGTTAACTAGTTAACATTTCACACAGATTGCCAGGGTCCAGTAAGCAACTAACGCATTATAACTTGAGGAACAGCAAGGAGTCGTATAACGTTACCAGTTAATACTACTATAGCGAATTGGTTAGGTTACTAAAGTTAGTTAATCTGATGTCGTAACGTTAGCTAGCTAATGTTAGCTGTCGGACTTTATTAGCCAGCAAATTTTCACACCATAAACTCAATTATTTGATCCGTTAAGTTAAAGTTGCTCAACATTTAACGTTATCTGGCTAGCTTACAGATAATTTGATCCAGCTAGCAAGATACTTAACAACGCTAATAATACTTGTTCCACCACACTTTCTCCCTCACCTCAAACTTTCTAAATGTTTTTCGGTTACAGCTCGTTAAGTAGGCTTCAGCACCTTCTCACCCCCGTCTCCGTGGTTAGGCTTCTCACCTACCTCTTCGTTATCATTCAGGTGACGCGGTGCTCTAACTGGCAAACTGCCATTCTACTCTCAGCTGTCCAGAGCGTGCGCTCTTTCCAGAGAGAAAGCTGTATGCTGTAACTAGCAAATGGGTTGTAACTTCTCTCTTCAGTCGCATGCTGCATTCTCTTGTTATGTGAACGATTGGCTAAGCCTTGGATACAGCCAGTATTGCTCCAAACGCGCATCACTCGTTCGCTTACAGACAGTAGTGATCCAAAACCCCCCTTTTCTCATCGGATCTACACAAATCCCGTAGGTCACATATTTTGGATTCAAATCTCAGAATGTCGCTGAAAGGTGAATAGTTTGCATCCCGGGTGGGGGGAGGCAAAGAATGAGTGAGAGAGGGAGAGAGAAAGAGAGAGAGAACGAGAAAAAAAGAGAGCGAGAAAGAGTAAATGAAAGAGAATAGAGAGAGATCCAACATCCTGCCCAAATCTGCCGAGGCGTCGGAGGAATGACGTCAAGATTAGAATGTCGACTAAAAGAGTGCGGCGGCCGGTTTCCTTTCTATTGGGCCATAAAAGGCTTATTACGGATCGGGTTTCGTGGAGAGAAGAGGAAAGCCAGAGACACGGTGGGTGCATTAAACACGCTGTGTGTGCGCATCTGGCCGTCTGTTATCCGCTCTGCAGCCCAGAGGTGAACTGCACTTAAACCCGGGGTTCTTTTATAACGGCCCACTGGCATTAGGAGTACATTAGTATCGCCTGGGGGGTGGGGGCTGGTAGGCTGGAGGTTGTGAGTCTATAATAATATGCACACAAGCACGCACACACGGACTATAGCCTCTCTCTCAAGACAGCGACAGGCATCATTAGCACACGGCCATGCAGGCGAGGCCAGGGAGACGATAGGAACCTGGTATCCACTGACAGGAGTAACGTTCCCTTCCAGTGACACTCACTGTCAGCCTATGATCTACACACACACACACTTACAAGACAAGGTTATGGGGCTGGGACGGATGATGATGATGATGATGATGATGATGATGATGATGATGATGATTCTACAGGTAGAATAAGTACATTGCACAGAATAGTATAAAGACGTTTTCCCCTTCCTGACGAAGGAATAGGAAAAACTCCTGGCCCTCCATAAAAGACACGGACACTTTTCCAGGCAAAGACTCAACCTGGTCTTAGACTGATGGAGATAATCTATTGAGTATGCTTTGTGTCTGGGAGAAAGGCCCTAAGTGATTTATAAAATAATTCAGTGGTAGGTGCCTTACTAGCCTAGAGTAGTGTTCCAAAATTCCCAAAAATCACAGTTGGAAGATTCCTGGAATCAGAATGCTGTCACGATGCGGAATAATGGGACGATAAACGGAGCGCTGATGGAGCGTCATTCCTTTTTATTTTGGAGAGTGGAATCACGAAGCGCAAAATACAAAAAGGAGATGACTGAAACTAACTGACAAAACTACAAAACACTATACAAAGCAAAAGTGACTCACGTGCTGAAAACACAAGGCAGACACGAACAATGATCCACACACAGGTGGCTGTGTGTGGAGCCTATATACTATCCCCAATCAGAGACAACGCTATACAGCTGTCTCTGATTGGGGATGATCATCTCCCTAGATAGGGTGTGATGACTTGGTTGTGTGCCTCTCTCCTCCCCTAGGTGGGAGTAAGAGGCCTTACCACAACCAAGCCATCACAGTACCCCCCCCCAAGGTGCGGACTCCCGATCGCACACACAACAAAAAGTCCCCCCTCTCCTGAAAAAAAAAAATTGTCCAAAATTCTAGGGGGGACATGGCGGAGTACTGAGGTGGTTGCTGGTGGGGGCTCCGGTTCCGGTTCCGGGCGTGGCACAGGCTGTGAGAGTAGCTTCTCTCCTACCTTTCCGTTGCACGCCCGGTCCGGTCCGGACCCCGGCGCGGTGGTTCCCCCCTCAGTACTCCCGCCAGTCACCAAGTCCTGTCTGGACCCTGGTGCGGGAGCCCTCGACCCTGGAGAGGGGCTGACAACCGGCCCCGGACTGGGCACCGGTGGAGCGGACTGCTCCGGCACTGGAGCGACGCAGATGACCGGCCCCGGACTGGGCACCGGTGGAGCGGACTGCTCCATCTCTGGAGCGACGTAGACGACCGGCCCCGGACTGGGCACCGGTGGAGCGGATTGCTCCGGCACTGGAGTGACGCAGACGACCGGCCCCGGACTGGGCACCGGTGGAGCGGACTGCTCCGTCACTGGAGCGACGTAGACGACCGGCCCCGGACTGGGCACCGGTGGAGCGGACTGCTCCGGCACTGGAGCGACGCGGACGACCGGCCCCGGACTGGGCACCGGTGGAGCGGACTGCTCCGGCACTGGAGCGACGCGGACGACCGGCCCCGGACTGGGCACCGGTGGAGGAGGCTCCAGGCCTTGAGCTGTGGCTGGAGGCTCCGGAACGCTGACCCTTGCTGGAGGTGGCGTGGCGCTGACCTTCGCTGGAGGTGGCGTGGCGCAGACCTTCGCTGGAGGTGGCGTGGCGCTGATCTTCGCTGGAGGTGGCGTGGCGCTGACCTTCGCTGGAGGTGGCGTGGCGCTGACCTTCGCTGGAGGTGGCGTGGCGCTGACCTTCGCTGGAGGTGGCGTGGCGCTGACCTTCGCTGGAGGTGGCGTGGCGCTGACCTTCGCTGGAGGTGGCGTGGCGCTGACCTTCGCTGGAGGTGGCGTGGCGCTGACCCTCACTGGAGGTCTCGGGCTGCTGACCCTCACTGGAGGCCTCGTGCTGCTGACCCTCACTGGAGGCCTCGGGCTGCTGACCTTCACTGGAGGCCTCGGGCTGCTGACCCTCACTGGAGGCCTCGGGCTGCTGACCTTCACTGGAGGCCTCGGGCTGCTGACCTTCACTGGAGGCCTCGGGCTGCTGACCTTCACTGGAGGCCTCGGGCTGCTGACCTTCACTGGAGGCCTCGGGCAGCTGACCTTCACTGGAGGCCTCGGGCAGCTGACCTTCACTGGAGGCCTCGGGCTGCTGACCCTCACTGGAAGCCTCGGGCTGCTGACCTTCTCCGGAGGTCTCGGGCTGCTGACCTTCACAGGAGGCCTCAGGCTACTGACCGTCACAGGAGGCCTCGGGCTGCTGACCTTCTCCGGAGACCTCAGGCTGGATGCCGTGCCCACCCTGGGCACCGACGCAAAGGTGGTCTTCAGCCCTGCAGCTGGTCTGGCTGTCGGCCCCAGACTGGGCACCGACACGCTATGGAGCTCCTGCTCCACAGCGGGACTGAACGTCGTGCCCACCCTGGGCACCGACGCAGAGATGGTTCCCAACCCTCTGGTGGGGCTGAACGTCGTGCCCACCCTGGGCACCGACGCAGAGATGGTTTCCAGCCCTCTGGTTGGGCTGGCTGTCGGCCCCAGACTGGGCAACGACGCGCTATGGAGCTCCTGCTCCACAGCGGGGCTGAACGTCGTGCCCACCCTGGGCACCGACGCAGAGATGGTTTCCAGCCCTCTGGTTGGGCTGGCTGTCGGCCCCAGACTGGGCACCGACGCGCTATGGAGCTCCTGCTCCACAGCGGGGCTGAACGTCGTGCCCACCCTGGGCACCGACGCGGAGAGGGTTTCCAGCCCTATGGTTGGGCTGGCTGTCGGCCCCAGACTGGGCACCGACACGCTATGGAGCTCCTGCTCCACAGCGGGGCTGAACGTCGTGCCCACCCTGGGCACCGACGCAGAGAGGGTTTCCAGCCCTGTGGTTGGGCTGGCTGTCGGCCCCAGACTGGGCACCGACGCGCTATGGAGCTCCTGCTCCACAGCGGGGCTGAACGTCGTACCCACTCTGGGCACCGACGCAGAGATGGTCTCCAAACACAGAGCTGCGCTGTCGACCCTCGCAGTAGGCTCCGTGTGAGGAATGGGTGAGCGCGCCACTGCTCTGCTGCGAGGCGCAGGCACGGGCCGTACCGGGCTGGAGATACGCACCATAGGTTGGGTGCGAGGAGTAGGCACAGACCGTACCGGGCTGGGGGAACGCACCACTGGTCTGGTGCGGGTAGCTGGAACGGGCTGTACCTGGCTGGGGAATCGCACCGTTGGGTTGGTGCGCGGAGCAGGCGCGGGCCGTACCGGGCTGGGGAAACGCACCGTTGGCTGGGTGCGTTTAGCTGGTACGGGTCGCACCGGGCTAGTGTTGCGCACCGATGGTGTGGTGCGCTGAGTCGGTCTCCTCTTCCTCCGACTCTGGACCGGCGCTGGAGGCACCGGACTGGGAACTGGCGCTGGAGCACGACTGTCCCTGTCGTGCCTACTCCATCGCCAATCCCCATCCTGTGAGGGCTCTTCCGGGAACCCCCACGAGTGAGGGAACAGAAGCACATCGTCGTCGTCTTCCTCCGACTCCTCTCTGTACTCCCGTTCCCACGGCTGTAGGGGCTCCTCCTGGAACCCCCACGAGTGCAGTGGTCGGGGCTCTTCTCCCTCGATCCCCGACCACCCCCATAGCCCCCCCCCAAAATTCGTTTGAGGGGTTTTCTGGGCTCCAGGCTGGTCCTCAACCCTAGCCCGGTGACGTGTCCTCCGTCTCCGGCGCCTCGGCTGCTCCGGACCCCAGCCTTCCTCCACCGAGCGATAATAGGAGTGTTCCTCCTCGGTAATTTTCCCCATACCGAGGAGGATATCTCCTAACGTTATTCCCCGTTGCGTCCCAGGGTGGTGGATCATTCTGTCACGATGCGGAATAATGGGACGATAAACGGAGCGCTGATGGAGCGTCATTCCTTTTTATTTTGGAGAGTGGAATCACGAAGCGCAAAATACAAAAAGGAGATGACTGAAACTAACTGACAAAACTACAAAACACTATACAAAGCAAAAGTGACTCACGTGCTGAAAACACAAGGCAGACACGAACAATGATCCACACACAGGTGGCTGTGTGTGGAGCCTATATACTATCCCCAATCAGAGACAACGCTATACAGCTGTCTCTGATTGGGGATGATCATCTCCCTAGATAGGGTGTGATGACTTGGTTGTGTGCCTCTCTCCTCCCCTAGGTGGGAGTAAGAGGCCTTACCACAACCAAGCCATCACAAATGCAATAACCAGGAAATCCGGGAATCCTCCAAATAGGATTTCTGAAAAACATGGTTAAAAATAGTGCACTATAAGGGGAATAGGGTGTAATTTGGGAGACAGACAGGTTGCGTTGCCGTGTCAGTGTCCATATTAACTCCATATTAACCACAGGCCTCTGATCAGCAGCAGTGACAGTGCTATATAAACACCAATTACTCAATTCCAGACACTCAACACAGCCACAGCAGCACCATTCATATCCAACGGAAATTAGGAAAACATGGAGAGACTGGGATGGCTGGCCAGCATTCATCCTCTCGCTCTCTTTCGCTGTCTCTTTCCCTTGTTTCCTTCCTCTCTATCTCTCTCGTTTCCTTGCTCTCTCACTTTCCCTCGTTTCCTTCCTCGCTACCTCTCTCGTTTGCTTGCTCTCTCTCTCTTCCCCTCGTTTCCTTCCACTCTCTGTCTCTCTTAATCTTTCTTTCTGCCTCCTCTATTCCGTCTCTCTTTCTCACTCCCTCCTCGTCTCTACTCCTCTCTTCCTTTACCTCTCCCTAGTTAGTGTCACGTCACAACAATACCAATAGTTCCACTGGGTTTGGCCCATGCAGCATACAGCTAGCTCGGTTGTGTGTGTATGTATGTGTCTGTCTGTCTGTGTGGGACTTGCATGTTTAGGATGTCTTTCACAGGCCTGTGCAGCAGAGTGGGGCGGGTGGTGCTGAGATGATGCATGCAGGGCCTTTCATATGTTTCCTGTGACGCACACACAACCCTAATTGCACTCTCTCACACACACACACACACACACACACACACTCTCTCTCAAATAAAAAAACACGGGGCCTGACAGCCAGTCCTGACTGTAAACACGTTGCGGTGATTTCTCTCTGCGCAATTTCAGCCCGTCACATCTGGTTCACAATAAAACTCCTCAAAAGTCAAAGTGTAATGTATACACAGCTCAGATGATGAAATATGACTTATGCGTGTTTGAAAGGTGCTCGCCTACAGTAAGAACATGGGCCGGAAGTAGTGGAGACTGGGCGGCTAGTGTGTGCGTGTGTGTATACAGGGGGGGGTGGGTCGTGGTAGAGCATGGCGCTTGCAACACCAGGGTTGTGGGTTCGATTCCCACGGGGGACCAGTATAAAAAGTATGAACGTATGTCCTCACTACCGTGTCTGCAAAAAATATTTTGTGTGATTTTTTTCTCTATCTGAAAAATATTCTCTGGTGTGAACATTTAACACTTCACTTCCTTTATGTATAAATAGCTTTTTTCAGTCATGTGGTTATTACTTATTTGGAGTACAATGACTACACCCCTATGGCCCTTGGAACTCGACGGAGGAGCGTTTACTGTGGGTTTCAGACGAGTGTCAACAGAACAGCACAGAGCATCTGCAGCAACACCAAATAAAAAACACTTTTCTCTCTCTGAAAAGCGACGCACTCAAGGGGTATGAAGAAAAGATCAAAGAAAGACTAGTAACAAGTCTTTCGAGAGAAGAAAAACAGAGCACATTTAAGTGGGATGAGAGATAAAGAGTCATGATAGTTCTGCCCTGTAGTGGGTGTGTGCGGGTGGGTGGGAATCTGAACATATGAGTATACATGTGGGTGCATGTGTGTGCTTGCGTATGCATAGGTGTGTGTGTATGTGAGTGTGTGTTCGTGTGCGCCTACTGCTTTGACAGCTGTATCTGGAGGAGGCTGAGCAGCGTTTTGACATGCCTCAAAAGGCCCGAGTGTAATTCCAATATATCTACTATTAGATTTGAGGAGTCTTAATTGTCAAGGAAGAATGATTGTCATCGGGGTGAAAGCGTTATAAAGCCCGGGCCTTCCCAGAGATTGCTCTCTGGGAAGCAGGGTGCGGTCTCATTATACCGCAGCCACGCATGCGCACACACACACACACACACACACACACACAGGATGTGTAGGATTAGATGAGAAATTAAATGCTAATGGATGAAATTTGAATGTGGTGCCTGGGAATATCATTTAGAGGGCAAGGGAGGTGCGGGCCCCACCGCAGACAGCCCACTGTGCATTCTCCCCATTCGGCATAAATTTGATTTATCAAACTGTAAACTTGCCACTTTGTAACAACGTCACATTTCATGGCAGCCGGGAAAATATAATGACCCCCTTTAATGTAAAAGTGTCACTCGGCTGTGTCTTAGATGACAACCTTGTCTTTCTTTCCGTCTAACCCTCCCCCTCCCCCTCCCATCCCTTGATATAAAGAAACTTGATATTCCCCACCTTTTAAAAAACATGGGTTTGTCTCCGAGTGGGTCTTTGAGAGTGGCGGGGTGCAGGATTTTGTTCCCGTTGGTGGAGGTGACAGTGCGGATCAAACTCAGTAGGACTGGGACTGTCAGACTGCTGTAATTATCAATCAGACTGGGAGAGATGACAGTGGCAGGAGAACACCCCCATCTTGATGCATATCAACCAGTCGGCAGAAACATCACAGAGCTTAAGTTGTCCCGGATAATAGTGGTGCATTGGAATCATCTTAGTTACAGTTTATTATGAAATTTCTCCCCCTAATTACATTTGCATTTGTTTACACTGGCCCCCAGGCTTCAACCACATAACGCCATGTGTATTTACACACGGGGAAGAAAAGAAGAGAGAAACGATATGAAGAAAAGCCGGCCCCTGTTTGTTTCGTAACGTGACAAATGGCGAGCGTAATATAACGGTTAAATAAACATGTCAAATGATGAAAATGGCGCCCGTGCCAAGACAGCGCGTGGCTTGGCACCGCACGGCAGTTATTCCAGTCGAGTTCCAATCAGAGTTGCTCAATGGCCAGGAGAACAGAGATACTGACAGAGGGGGAGAGAGAGAGAGACAGAGAAAGAAAGAGACAGAGAGAGAGATAGGGAGAGAGAGAGAGAGAGCTATACTGACCAAGACAAAGTAGGCCAAAATGACGCACACGCTCAGACATGCCAATAAACAACACAAACCAACTGAACATATCAAGCCAAAATTCTAATACACAGCCAATGGAATCCAATAGTTTCATACAATACAACTTATTTATTTTTTATGTGTAGAAAACAAAATAACCTTGTAACACAATGCATTTTATAGTAAATAGAACACTGAGGGATAAACTGTATATGCAGCGTCAGGTACAAGGCCAGAGCTTCTCAGCTGTGTCTGTATTTGTGATACATTTGTCTGCCCTATCTGACATCAATGAGCTCAATCACAAAGAGGATTGATTGCGCCACAATCTGTTCAATTGCTCTCTCATTCAAACCAATCTCTTACAATGCCTTCACCTTTGATCCAACTTTCATTTCGACGTGTGTCCGTGTGTGTGTCCACCCTGCTCTCTGGCTTAGGTAGAGCACGGACCACAGGCTCTTCTGCGTCCGTATTTCACACAGACAGACCGCCAACAGAGAGAGAGAGAGAGAGAGCAAGAAAGAGATAGAGAGAGAGCAAGAACAAACGAGAGCGAGCGATTCATTCTGCGTAATTCATTAACAATAAAAAAAATTAAACTTTAATTGTCCTCCCCAGAGGCAACGCTCGCCTCACCTCCCAAACCTCCAGCTGGGTCCCTGCGATACCCGCTGCATCTGAAATTGCTTGGCCCTTCAATTAGACTCTCGCCAGTCAAACGGCAATAAAACAAACAGTAGAAAGAAAGACAGAAAAAAGAGAGGTAGAGTAGCCTGGTTTGTCCCTCTCTCGCTCTCCCTCCTTTGTGAAAAATCACACCATGAGAGCCGCAGGGGTGAGTGTCCTGTCCCCCTCCCACCAGAAAAAGTTGAACTTCTCCTCCTCACAAATCCCTGCAGATGAAAAATCCCTGCAGATGAAAAGCAGGAGGGGGGGAAGAGGGAGAGGGAGAGCGAGAGTGAGAGCGAAAGAGAAAAGAAGAGGCTTTCATGTTGTTTTATAGGTTGTCTGATTGTTGTTACTGTCGTTTCAAATGGGGGCGACGCCCGGGAGAACAGTTTTGCTGTGTTCCACATCTCACAGGTACACACATCTTCTCCGTTAAAGAGAACACATCTAACCTGCCTCACACACACACACGTTTATTCTATTATACTTTTTGGACAGCAGCAATAGATTCTCATTCAAAATCCTTTTTTCCCTTAAACCTAAGCCTAACTTTAACCCCAAACCCTAACCCTGATTCTCACCCTAACCCTAAAACAGCCGTTTTCCTTGTGTGGACTGGCAAAACATCCTCACTTATCATAATTTTCCTTGATTTACTATTCTTGTACATACACCCCCCCCCCCCCCCCCCCCCCCAACAGATAGATAATCACCACATTAAACACATCAATAGAATCCTATTTAAAAACACTTTCAATAGATTAAACCTTGTCATTTGAAAACCTGGATGAGATGTATAGGCGTTCTTTACATTTAGTTCAGATTTCGTTACTTCAGGGCTCGAGGTCCTGCTATCAACCACTTTAGATAGCTACTGTGTATTAAAATAAGAACAAATATATATCTGTTCAACTAAAACAAAAGTGTCTTCAAGGTCAAATAAAGCCTATAGTGAGGGCAGGGAGGAGGATGGTGTGTGTGTGTGTGTGTGTGTGTGTGTGTGTGTGTGTGTGTGTGTGTGTGCGTGCGTACATGTATAAACGTCTACGAGCCAGCGTATGTGTATGTCCAGGTGTAGGGGCCTGAATGAGGAGGGGTTGAGGTCCGTCCATGCAGGACCTACTAGGGGCCTCCTCTCTCTCTCTCTCTACTGCCCCAGTCCTCCAGCCTCCTTCTAGTCTATTATCGCCACACACAGAGGACACTGATCCGCTCGGCAGCCTAAGCCAATTACACACACACACACACTCACCATCAGGCTCACGTGCCATCAGGTTTGCGCCTCTCGCCCTAACCCTCCCTCTCGCGGTCTGTCTGCCGTGAGGCCCTCTCTTGGTCACAGCAGTCGGGATTTCTCTCCATTGTCTGAGTGGATCCTCTGGCTGACCGTGGAATGACAGTGAAAGGTCCTTCATCCCTCGCTAACCTCCCACTACCTCCCCTCTCTTCTTCTATAACTATCCCTTTCCTCTATCCCACCCCTCTCTCGTCCACTCTCTAACTCCCCTCTCTTCTTCTATCCCTCCTCTATTTATCTCCCTGTTCTTTTCGCCCATAGACAACCAATTAGGGTAAAGTGCCTTGCTCAAGGGAAAATTAACAGATTTTTCACCTGTAGTTACCTGTATATATACACACAGTCCATGGCCTCAGTGTATCATCAACACAGAAATGCACACAAATGTACACTTATGTATAAAGAAGTCAATCAGCCAACTAAGAAATCTAAGACAGAAAGGGAATGATAGGGAAAGACAACGCATAAACTCAGGCCTCCGCTTGTTTAACATTACTTACTAAACAACAATGATGGCATTAAGAGTCAAAACAAAGGCGGGAAACAAGTAGACTATTCCTGTCCACTGTCTCTGAGGCTATTAAGGCCTAAGAAAGTTTATAGGCTTAAAGTGGCAATCTGCAGTTCAAACAATAACACTGAACTAAGCTCATGAGGCATTTATAAGTTATATCGAAGCAATGGGTATATATAATTCATTTAAAGGTCAAAACATTGATGTAACAATCGCAGATTGCCCCTTCAATAGAGCTTTTCAAAGCTTTTAAAACAGTAAGAGGGGTCAGGGTAGGTCAGGGAGGGTTAGACCACAGACGCTGTCTGCAGACAATGTTTTCCTCCTCACTGGTATTATCTTTATCTATCGACCACGCTGCCTACCTGACACACAACGAGAGGATGATACAAGTGTTTTTACATTAGAGAATTAGGAGCCAGACCACTAAGGAGATAGCGGAACACACACACTGACGAACGAGCGTGCGTAAATTGACAGTTGTTGTGCGCACACACACACACACACACACACACACACACTCACACACACACACACACACACACACAGAGACAAACTAGCACACATACACAGAGTGTACAAAACATTAGGAACACCTTCCTAATATTGACATACACCCCTCCCCTTTTCCCCTCAGAACAGCCTCAATTTGTCGGGGCATGGACTGTCCAAGGTGTCGAAAGCGTTCCACAGGGATGCTGGCCCATGTTGACTCCAATGCTTCCCACAGTTGTGTCAAGTTGGCTGGATGTTGTTCGGGTAGTGGATAATTATTTTTATACAGACAGGAAACTGTTGAGTGTGAAAAACCCATAAGAGTTTGAGTTGTTGACACACTAAAACCATGTAACAGTTGATTAACAAAGACATCCAATTTCATGCAAAAAGATTAACATAAAATAATATGCTCACAAAATATAAAATGCTCACAAAATGTAAATACTTAAAAATTAGGTACAACTAAAAAAAGAGCGCCGTATTCCCTAGTGCACTACTTTGACCAGGGCCAGTATGTCTCTAGTCAAGAGTAGTGCACTATATAGGGAACAGGGTAACATTTGGGAAGCATCCCAGAGGGTATCATAGGAACCATCTAAATTATAATAAAATGGCTCTATATATGACAAAGGCCAAACAGTAAATGGCTGTATTTGTAAAGGCCTTCAGAACCGATGCCAAATCCCCACTAACCACAATGACCACTTGAATGCTTTTATTTATTTATTTGGATAATTTATTCATCTCATTCGATTTTTTAAGTCGTCATTTATTTTTTATTTTTTATTTGTTGCTCCAAAACCTGGCCAGCCGCCCTGTGCTCGAAAGTAGAAGCAAAAACGAAAACAGCACCCTTTGAAATGCAATATTCATGTTTTTAATATTGAGGTCTATAAGATCAGGGCAGAGCTGGGGTTCCACGGCAATATGTTTATTTATATATTTTATAAATATGGAGAAAAAAATCCCTGCCAAGCAGCAGTAGAGCCTCCGCATCCTGAGTCGAGTCTCTCATCTTATATAAAAAAATGTATGTTGTATATGGATATACTTTTATATATAATCGCAATATGGAAAATGTGTCTCTTTTACAATGTGCCATACTTCAGGCTGGCGCTAACAGCATTTTATGGGCAGGGAGCTGTTCATCTTCATGTCTCCAGCAGGCAGGAGCACTGCATAATAATGTCGTTTCCTGGCCCCAAATGTTATTTCACAGGGCCCCGGCTCATTTCTCAAACTTCACCACTTTTACAATTTTCCAAACTTTTATTCCTTTCATTATTAGGAACAAGATTTAATTAGGTATTTAGAATGTAAACAAGTCTGAGTAATGACACCCTCCATCTCCCTGGAATCATTCCCACTGATGCCTGCCCCCCTGCGGCCCGCCCGCTGCGCTGGCACACACACGCAGATACACCGCTTGGGCCAAGATGGAACACAACAACATACATTTACCACCCTGAGTGTGTGTGTGTTTGTGTATGTGTGCGCGTGTGCACGCCTGTGTGTGTGTATCCCCGCCGATAAAGGAGGTGGGGAAAAGTTTTATACTCAACTCAAATAAATCATGTAGAAGAAAAATGAGCAAATGTGCGGGCTAACTCATCTTCTCCCCATCCGGAGAAAATGAAATTCACTGGAATACCTATCAAAACTGCAATCATCAAGAGATAATATCTTCTTTGGTCTATCTGCACTTTCCGATTTAATTTCCTCCATGCCCTTGACATCCACCGATACCATTAAGATGAAGCGCGTACAGTAAGAGAGTAGTTCTCACGTTTTGATATATGATGCCTGCACGCTAAGTGTAATATCATCATTTGGAAATTAATGCAATATTTCTTTTGTTAGCTTTTTTTTCACGGCGGTATACTCGAGCTAGCAGCACGCCGGAGCGAGAGGGAGAGTACGTTGAACGAGGGGAGAGAGAGCGAGTGGTGAAAGAGAGAGAGCGAGGGAGAGAGAGTATGACAGACAAACAGAAAAAGGGGGAGAGGAGAGGGGAGGGAGGTGGGGTGGGTGAATACTTTGGTTTCATGGCAGCCATTTCCCCCCTGTCAGAATAACATGCAATTACGTGTGGGCCGGCCCCCGATCAGGGGTCAGTCAAATTACTCCATCATTTAGCGGCGTGGTGGAGATGAGAGGACCCCCTCTCTCCACCTCCTCCTCCACCCTCCTGCCCCGTCACATCAAATATGATGCAATCATTAGTGTAATAAGCATGGAAATCTGTTGGCAGATTATCGGGCAGTTTCTCTCCCCCTCTTTTATCTGCAGAGTCACGCGCTCTCTCCCCCTCACTCTTCTCTCTCCCGTTTCCATCCTCTTTATCCGCCACAATCAAATTACCCCCAGAAAAGAGAGGGAATGGGAGAGAGAGGGGCGGCGAGAGGGGGAGACTGCCCATTGGCTATATGACAGTGTGGATGGGGGGTTCTCGTTTGGGACAAAGTCCGTCCTCCGTCATCTCTCCTCTGTGACCCAGAAATCGATAAGTGGTCAAGGAGTTAGTCAATTCTTTAGTAGGCAAACTGAAGACAGTCTCCCCTCCTTAATAGCCTCCTTTTGGCGAGGACGCACAAGTGTATCCTACCGCTGAAGAGTTTTGTTTTGATATCTGCCACACCTCCTTTGTATCAGCTGTATTGTCGGAGGAGAAAACCATGCACATGTTTAAAAACAATATGCTAGTTTTATCTATAAAATGTCCTGAACAGCTAACTTAATTTGTTTTGAGCACTTTACACATTTATTTTGGGATCCACCGCTGTAAACGTAATTTGCCTAATGGCGAGTGAGTGGAGAAAGACCATCTAATTTCAAGCAAGCGCATTTCCATCCACGTTCACTCTCCTTGCCAACTCTCCTCAATTAACTTTGACCTTTTTCAAAAGGAGGTGAGAGAGGACGGAGGAGAGTGGACACAGGACGTGAGCAAATCTAATTGCCCCAGTACCAGATCTCCAGGGCGCTCCAGGCCTATCCGACCAGCGTGCCTCCTCAGCCCGGTACGTTCCAGCCCAGGGACCCGAGTACCAGCTCCATGCGACCAACCGTCGGTCAGCCACCCCAGGTTGGAAGATCAGCGCCCACCATTTCCGCCTCTGACGACCGATAACAGGAAGACGCCGGAGGGGTTTTTCGATCGGTTGAAGGATGAACAGGCGAAGTGGTGGAGAGCCTGGGTGGCCCTTCCTCCCGCGACCGAGCCCAACCCACACGTTCGGGAGATTGAGGAGGCGGAGAGTTTGAGGCCAGATTGGCGATCTGGAAGAAGCGTCTGGCTCACCTCTTTCCCGAGGAGAAGAAGGAGCAAGAGCCGGAGCTCCTCGCCAGGCAGGTACCCAGACCTGGTACCGGTAGTCAGGTCGATTGAACAGCTGGAGTTTTCGTCTGCATTGCTGCACGGGCTGGGCACGGTAGCCGATCTGGCTTCAAAACTCTATTCGTCCTCCAGTCGAGGGTTCAGTCCGACATCGCCCGTGCCTGCTCCACACCCCAGACCACCGGTGCACCTCCACAGTCAGGTACATGCCATGCCTGCTCCTCGCACCAGACCATTGGTGCCCCTCCACAGCCTGGCGCCTCCAGCTACGGTCCACAGCCCGGAGCCCCTAGCTACGTCCTACAGCCAGGAGCCTCCAGCGATGGTCCACAGCCCAGAGCCTCCAGCGATGGTCCACAGCCCAGAGCCTGTAACTACGGTCCAGAGCCCGGAGCCTCCCGTGACGGTCCAGACCCCGGAGCCTCCCGTGACGGTCCAGACCCCGGAGCCTCCCGTGACGGTCCAGAGTCCGGCTCCGGTCATCTGCTCCGCTCCAGTGCCGGAGCTGTCCGCTCCACCGGGGCCCAGTCCGGGACCGGTTGTCTGCCCCTCTCCAGAGGTGGAGGTCACCACACCAGGGTCCGGACTGGACTTGGTGCACCAGGGGAGTACAGGGGAGGTATCCATCATGCCGGGGTCCGGACAGGACTGCACTTAACGCCAGATCACGGTCTGTTACGTTTATTGTTTTTGTCAGTTTAAATATTTGATAAATATGTTTGCACCGACCTCTCGCTCTGCGCCTCGTTCCCTCACCTGACACCGTGACAGCGTGCAGATGTACTCACACCTGCCTGCTGCCATTCCTGAGCAAGCTCTGCACTGCTGGTGCCCCGATCCCGCAGCTGAATCAACTTTAGGAGATGGTCCTGGTGCTTGCTGGACTTTCTTGGGCGCCCTGACGCCTTCTTCACAACAATTGAACCTCTCTCCTTGAAGTGCTGTGGAAAACATCCTGCCTCGTCCCAGTGCCCAAGAAGGCACAACATACTGTCCTAATGACTTCAGACCTGTAGCGCTAACATCCCACATTATGAAGACCCTGGAAAGGTTAGTCCTCGCTCATGAGCAGACCCCTGGTGTGTACATCTCTGGACCCCCTGCAGTTCGCATACCAGCGCAACATCGGGGTGGATGATGCAATCATCTACCTTCTGCAGAGGGCCTACTCTCACCTGGACAACGCAGGTTGCACTGTGAGGGTTATGTTTTTTGACTTCTCCAGTGCCTTCAATACCATTCAGCCCCTGCTACGGGGTGAGAAGATGAAGAGGATGAAAGTGGAAGCACCCTTAGTCTACTGGGTCACGGACTACCTGACCAGTAGGCCACAATTTGTGCGACTACAGAGCTGTGTGTCAGAACGGGCAGTGAGCAACACAGGGGCCCCCCAGGGAACGGTCCTGGCCCCCTTCCTGTTCACCCTCTACACCTCGGACTTCAGATATAACTCTGAAACATGCCACCTACAAAAGGTCTTGGATGACCTCAATTGTAGGGTGCATCAGGGGTGGGCAGGAGGAGGAGTACAGGAGCACAATCAGTGACTTTGTGTTGTGGTGTGAGCAGAACCACCTTCAGCTCAACATCAGCAAAACAAGGAGATGGTGATGGACTTAAGGAGAACCAAGGCACAACTGACTGCAGTCCCTATACAGGGGATGGATGTGGAAATGGTTGGGTCATACAAGTTCCTGGGAGTCCATATGGACAACAGGCTGGAATGGGCTGGTAACACCGGGCCCTGTACAAAAAGGGCCAGAGCCGACACTACCTTCTGAGGAGGCTCAGGTCCTTTAACGTGTGCAGAAAACTACTGCATACCTTCTACCAGTCTGTGGTGGCCAGTGCCATCTTTTTTGCAGTGGAGGTGGCGGAGAGACGGATCCTGGCCAAACTGCTGGCCATCATGGACAACGTCACCCACCCTCTGCATGCCATGGTTATGATGCAGAGGAGCACCTTCAGTCACAGACTGATCCCACCACGGTGTGCCAGAGAGCGCTACAGGAGGTCCTTCCTGCCGGCGGCTATTAGACTATTTAATGCCTCACCGGGGTGCCGTGCCGTCGACAACACAGACCTGGAACTGTTGGGGTGTTAGGACCTAGTTTAACAATTATGCATCCATCCATGAGTAACTCTGGTCTGTAATCACTCATTCACTCAGGACTTATTTATTCATTCAGGTCTGTATATACATACTCATGTACAGTTGTTATATCATATCACGTGCAATATTGCAAGTAATTCTTGGACTGAACTTACGTAGTCATTCACTCAGGAATGCATATTAGTATCCTGTCAGTTGTATCTTTTTTCATTGCTTTTATTATATCGAATGTGCAATACGTGCATTTATCTGTAATTAAACCCTGCGCACTAAGGACTGTATTTTAAAGGAATTACTATTATTACCCCAATTATATCATACACACATTTAGCTATTTAAGTGTCTCTTCCTGTCATTTACCTGTAGAGTTTATGTAACCATGCAAGTATTCACTTACCTGTAAATATAACTGTATATTTACCTGTACAGCTAATTTAAACATGCAAATATTCACTTACCTGTTCATTTAACCAGTCTGTCTATTAAGTAAACTATTATTTCCCTCACTCTATTATTTCCCTCACCCATCGACCTGTATAGTATAGTTAACCATCCAACATCCACCAATGTATAGTGTACATATTCAGCCAACCACCCATACTATGCAATGTCTTTTTATGGCTTTTTTGCACTCCAGACATCTTGTATTTCTATACTTTTTCATACTGCCACTCTATGTATCGTGTATCTGTCTTTTATGTATTTTCGTTCTTGTCAGGCTCTGGCCATAGAGAAGCTTACGTTCGGTACGTCACCCGAACGTGACAGAATGAACCACCACCCGACCAAGCAGCGTTATACGGGAGCAACGGAGAGGAAGAAAGGAAGACAGCGGCGTTATAGAGGTAATGGAGCCCGTAGTCAAGCCCAGGAAAATTTCGGGGGGGGGGCTATGGGGATGGTCTGGCAAGGAGGAGGACGCGCCAGTACCACTCTCCATGTGGGATACACTGTGCCCTAAATATAAATGGGGGGCGCAAAGTGTTGAAGAGGAGGAATATTTGGAGAGACATTTTGGAGACGTTCTGGAGGAGATGTGGGAGATCGCGGAAGAGGTAGAAAGGGAAATGTCGGAATGGAATAGTCCGTGTCCAGTCGCCTACTCCACTCCCGTGAAAGAGCAGTCCGCTTTACCGGTGCCCAGTCGGGGTCCGGCCGTCTGCTCTACTCCAGTGCCAGAACAGTTCGCTCCAACGGTGCCCAGTCCGGGTCCGGCCGTCTGCTACACTCCAGTGCCAGAACAGTTCGCTCCAACGGTGCCCAGTCCGGGTCCGGCCGTCTGCTACACTCCAGTGCCAGAGCAGTTTGCTCCACCGGTGCCCAGTCTGGGTCCGGCCGTCTGCTACACTCCAGTGCCAGAGCAGTCCGCCCCACCGGTGCCCAGTCTGGGTTCGGCTGTCTGCTACACTCCAGTGCGCCTCTCCAGTCCGATACGTCCTGTGCCTGCTCCCCGCACTCGCCCTGAGGTGCGTGTTATTAGTCCAGTGCCACCAGTGCCGACTCCACGCACCAGGCTTCCAGTGTGCGTCTCCAGACAGGTACGTCCTGTGCCTGCTCCCCGCACTCGCCCTGAGGTGCGTGTTAGTAGTCCAGTGCCACCAGTGCCGACTCCACGCACCAGGCTTCCAGTGCGCGTCTCTAGTCCGGTACGTCCCGTGCCGATTCCCCGCACTCGACCTCCAGTGCGTGTGCCCAGCCAGGTTCCTCCAGTGCCGGCTCCACGCACCAGGCCTCCAGTGCGCCTCTCCAGTCCGGTACGTCCCGTGCCGACTCCCCGCACTCGACCTCCAGTGCGTGTGCCCAGCCAGGTACCTCCAGTGCCGGCTCCACGCACCAGACCGTCGGTGAACCTCATCAGCCCGGAGACTCCGGTGATGGTCGACAGCCCGGAGACTCCCGTGATGGTCGACAGCCCGGAGCCTCCCGTGATGGTCGACAACCCGGAGCATCCCGTGATGGTCGACAGCCCGGAGCCTCCCGTGATGGTCGACAGCCCGGAGCCTCCCGTGATGGTCGACAGCCCGGAGCCTCCTGTGATGGTCGACAGCCCGGAGCCTCCCGTGACTGTCGACAGCCCGGAGCCTCCCGTGACGCTCGACAGCCCGGAGCCTCCCGTGACGCTCGACAGCCCGGAGCCTCCCGTGACGCTCGACAGCCCGGAGCCTCCCGTGACGCTCGACAGCCCGGAGCCTCCCGTGACCCTCGACAGCCCGGAGCCTCCCGTGATGATTGAAAGGCCGGAGTCGCCTGCCACACCGGTGCTCAGTCCTGGCCCGGTTATTTGCCCCGCTCCATGGCCTGAGCCTTTTTCCCCACCATTGTTGTTTCCAGGACCGGTGGGTTGCCCCTTTATATGGCCGGAGTCACCTGCCACACCGGTGCCCAGTCCTGGCCCGGTTATTTGCCCCGCTCCATGGCCTGAACTTTTTGCCCCACCATGGTCATTTCCAGGACCGGTGGGTTGCCCCTTTAAATGGCCTGAATCGCCAGCCACACCGGGGCCCAGTCCGGGCCCAGTAGAAATGAGGAGGAAGACATCCACTTCGCCGGGGCCGGAACCGCCACCGGCGATGGTTAATGTTTGATGTTTTTCCCTCCCTGACCCTTCCCTCATGTTTTGTGTTTGTTTTTCTTGCGGCCGGGAGTCCGCGCCTTTGGGGGGGGGTACTGTCAGGCTCTGGCCATAGAGAAGCTTTGCTTCTCTATGTTTCTATGGTCGGAGTCTGGCAGATCTATTATTTCTACGTCTGTGTGGTGTTGTGTGTGGGATCCCTAATTAGAGGCAGCTGCTAGGCATTATCTCTAATTAGGGATCTTACTTATATGTCTGTGTTCCACTCCGTTGGCGTGGTTCATTGTTGTATGTTGTCCCGTGTTCGTGAGTACGTGTGTTTCAGTTTCATTTGTTATTTGTTATTTTGTATAGTTCGCACCTGTGTAGTTTATTCATTTAATAAACATGTCGAACTATCGATACGCTGCGCCTTGGTCTCTCTACACACCCGAACGTGACAGTTCTGGCATTTTGCACCTGCCCTATGTTTTGTTGTAGCTGCTTGACAAAGAAATGTCCCCCTCGGGGATCAATAAAGTACCTATCTATCTATCTATCTATCTATCTATCTATCTATCTATCTATCTATCTATCTATCTATCTATCTATCTATCTATCTATCTATCTATCTATCTATCTATCTATCTATCTATCTATCTATCTATCTATCTATCTATCTATCTATCTATCTATCTATCTATCTATCTATCTATCTATCTATCTATCTGATAAATGGTTGATTTAGGTGCAATCTTACTAGCAGCAATATCCTTGCCTGTGAAGCCCTTTTTGTGCAAAGCAATGATGACGGCACGTGTTTCATTGCAGGTAACCATGGTTGACAGAGGAAGAACAATGATTTCAAGCACCACCCTCCTTTTAAAGCTTCCAGTCTGTTATTCAGACTCAATCAGCATGACAGAGTGATCTCCAGCCTTGTCCTTGTCAACACTCTCACCTGTGTTAACGAGACAATCACTGACATGATGGCAGCTGGTCCTTTTGTGGCAGAGCTGAAATGCAGTGGAAATGTATTTTGGGGGATTAAGTTCATTTTCATGGCAAAGAGGGACTTTGCAATTAATTGCAATTCATCTGATCACTCTTCATGACATTCTGGAGTATATGCAAATTGCCATCATCAACATGAGGCTCTCAAAACTTTTGACCACGACTGTACTATAGGGAATTGGTTAGGTTACTAACGTTAGCTCATCTGATGTTAGCTGTCTGACTTTATTAGCCAGCTAATTTTCACACCATGAACTCAATTATTTGATCCGTTAAATTGGCTAAGTGTGGTGGAGAATTCGATCTAGCTAACAAGATACTTAACAACGCTAATAATACTTGTTCCACCACACTTTCTCCCTCATCTCAAACTTTCCAAATGCCAGTTGTTTTTCGGTTACAGCTAGTTAAGTACGCTTCATCACCCTCTCACCCCCATCTCCGTGGTCAGGCTTCTCACCTACCTCTTCGTTATCGTTCAGGTGACGCGGTGCTCTAACTGGCAAACTGCCATTCCACTCTCTGCTGTCCAGAGCGTGCGCTCTTTCCAGAGAGAAAGCTGTATGCTGTAATTAGCAAATTGGTTGTAACTTCTCTGTCACGTGCTGCATTCTGTTGTTATGTGAACGATTGGCTAAGCTTTGGATACAGCCAGTATCCAAACGTGCATCAAATGTGAAGGGGTCTGAATACTTTCCGAAGGCACTGTAGGTTGAAAAAACTAACTTTGCCAACAGACAAAAGAGCTGTGAATGGATCAGTGGTTCACCAATTACCGCCTTGATGGGCTTGGCAACAGTAACAAGGGGTGATGTGTAATGAAACTAGGGGACCATGATACAACATCCCAAGAAGAGGGATTCTTAAAGCCTAGAGTGAAGTCCTAACCCCGGCCTCTACCGAAAACCATACATTATTTGATTCTACACCCCACTCAAACATGTAAACACACATACCCACTCATACAAACAGGCTCTCGTACACATGCATGCACACACAAACATTTACCCAAACCTACCCCAAATCCTCAACGTCCCCTCCCCAGCCTGTGACTAAACTGAGCTAACTAAGTGCTGATTGAGGCAGTAATCCTGATGAATCTGATGTTTTATGTATCGATTGATCTGACTCTTTTATTCACTTCTCCTCTTTAAGCAGCTGTGCAGCTGGGCTGATTAGCACCAGCCAGCTCTCTCCCAGGACTAGTACACAGAGCCACGCTGTGTGTGTGCCTGTCGCCTGGGACTTAAGCCTCTGTGTGTGTGTGTGTGTGTGTGTGTGTGTGTGTGTGTGTGTGTGTGTGTGTGTGTGTGTGTGTGTGTGTGTGTGTGTGTGTGTGTGTGTGTGTGTGTGTGTGTGCTTGCGAGCACGGGTGTAAACGCAGAAACTAAGGCAGAGCACTGGGAGCAATTAACATTGGCACTCGTCTCTCCTCATTCCTACTGATCACATTCATTCAGACAAAATAACAACACCACAAACTCAACCAAACAAATAAGACAAACCCCATACCACAGCGCTAATTGCGAACCTAATTATTGCACCGGCTGCGATTTGTGGCGTAACACGTCTCTGTCAAACACTAAGCATCTCTTCATCGCAAAGGAATCAAGGCGCACAGTAATTTTAGCAAATATATTTTGTCTTAACTTAATAATATTCAAAACTGGAAATTAATTCTGATTTGGGCTGAGCGGTGTGCATTTAAACAAAAAAAGAGGGTACTTTGACGAAAAACAGACATAAACAAAATGTTACAAGTATTGGTCTCCACAAAGTTTGCTGCTTCAGTGTTCTTAGATCTTTATGTCAGTAGTTACTATGGTACACTGAAGTATAATTACAAGTATTCCATAAGTGTCAAAGGCTTTCATTGACAATGACATTCACTTTATGCAAAGAGTCAATATTTGCAGTGTTGACCCTTCTTTTTCAAGACCTCTGCAATCCGCACTGGCATGCTGTCAATTAACTTCTGGCCCACATCCTGACTTATGGCAGGCTATTCTTGCATAATCAATGCTTGGAGTTTGTCAGAAGTTGTGGGTTTTTGTTTGTCCAACCGCCTCTTGAGGATCGACCACAAGATCTCAAGTTTCCTGGCCATGGACCCAAAATGTTGACGTTTTGTTCCCCGAGCCACTTAGTTATCACTTTTGCCTTATGGAAAGGTGCTCCATCATGCTGGAAAAGGCATAGGTCGTCACCAAACTGTTCTTGGATGTTTGGGAGAAGTTGCTCTCGGAGGATGTGTTGGTACCATTCTTTATTCATGGCTGTGTTCTTAGGCAAAATTGTGACTGAGCCCACTCCCTCGGCTGAGAAGCAACCCCACACATGAATGGTCTGAGGATGCTTTACTGTTGGCATGACACAGGACTGATGGTAGAGCTCACCTTGTCTTCTCCTGACAAGGTGTTTTACGGATGGCCCAAACAATCGGAAAGGGGATTCATCAGAGAAAATGACTCTACCCCAGTCCTCAGCAGTCCAATCCCTGAATATCAGTCTGTCCCTGATGTTTTTCCTGGAGAGAAGTGGCTTCTTTGCTGCCCTTCTTGACACCAGGCCATCCTCCAAAAGTCTTCGCCTCACTGAGCATGCAGATGCTCTCACACCTGCCTGCTGCCATTCCTGAGCAAGCTCTGTACTGGTGGTGCCCCGATCCCGCAGCTGAATAAACTTTAGGAGACGGTCCTGGCGCTTGCTGGACTTTCTTGGGGGCCCTGACGCCGATAAATGGTTGATTTAGGTGCAATCTTACCAGTAGCAATATCCTTGCCTGTGAAGCCCTTTTTGTGCAAAGCAATGATGACGGCACGTGTTTCCTTGCAGGTAACCATGGTTGACAGAGGAAGACCAATGATTTCAAGCACCACCCTCCTTTTAAAGCTTCCAGTCTGTTATTTTGACTCAATCAGCATGACAGAGTGATCTCCAGCCTTGTCCTCGTCAACACTCTCACCTGTGTTAACGAGACAATCACTGACATGATGGCAGCAGGTCCTTTGGTGGCAGGGCTGAAATGCAGTGTAAATGTTTTTGGGGGGATTAAATTCATGTTCATGGCAAAGAGGAACTTTGCAATTAATTGCAATTCATCTGATCACTCTTCATGACATTCTGGAGTATATGCAAATTGCCATCATCAACACTGAGGCAGCAAACTTTGTGGAGACCAATACTTGTGTCATTCTCAAAACTTTTGACCACGACTGTATAGCGTGTAGAGAATCATTGTACCATCTAAACCGCTGTGAAATATATTTTCCATAACCAAAAATATTGTATTTTCAGCTGTTTGAAGCTGGTGAGCAAAACCAAAAGTAAAAGATGCAAAAACAAAACCTAAGAACGGAAAGTATAGAAATAGAGTACATAGAACATATTTACCTATTCTTAGACTTGCTTTCAATGAGAATGACAGATCTATAACTCAGATTTTCTATGTGAATCTGGTCAGGTCACCCAAAAAGTTACATTTGCAGCTTTAATACTGAACTTAGATAGATGCAATACTAGTGGGGGATATATGCAAAAAAAGAACAGAAGAAAGAAAATATCTGCACTGGAACTGACTTATTTCTTATTTTTATATATCTTGTGTGTTTTTGTTCTACCTTGATATTTTTAGTATTAGATTGTTATTGACTACTGCATTGTTGGGGTTAGAGATTGCATGAAAGGCATTTCATTGTACTTGTGCATGTGACATTAAAAACTTATACCAGAGGGGGAACAGTCCTTAGACCAGAGGGTGAACAATCCTTATAACAGAGGGAGAAAATCCTTAGATCAAAGGGGAAAAGAGTGCTAAAGCATTTGTATTTATTATGGATCCCCATTACTCTTCCTGAGGTCCAGCAAAATTAATTTAAAAAACGTAACAATACATTCACAACACACCGTGTGCCCTCAGGCCCCTACACCATTACCACATATCTACAGTACAAACTCCTTGTGTATGTGTATAGTGTGCATGTTATTGTGTGTGTGTGTGTGTATGCATGTCTGTGCCTGTGTATGCATGTGTCTGTGCCAATGTCTGTGTTGCTTCACAGTCCACGCTGTTCCATAAAGTGTTTTTTAATCTGTTTTTTAAATCTAATTTTACTCCTTGCGTCAGTTACTTGATGTGGAATAGAGTTCCATGTAGTAATAGCTCTATGTAGTACTGTGTGTCTCCCATAGTCTGTTCTGGGGACTGTGAGGAGACCTCTTGTGGCATGTCTTGTGGGGTATGCATGGGTGTCCGAGCTGTGCGCCAGCAGTTCAAATAGACAGCTCGGTACATTTAACATGTCAATACCTCTCATAAAAACAAGTAGTGATGATCCAGGGTTACTCTTAACAGTTTTTACAGTGATTTTCTTAAATGGGTGCATGCTTATTAGTAACTGGAATAAGCCATTTGTGCAGTTTCTGTTTGCTCCTCTTTACACACCACTGACCAACAAATATTCTTTACATCAATAAAATAGGGATCACTACAAAACTTCCTGTATGACCTCTAATACACAATATTAGGCCCAGCCTTTGGAACTTTGGTTTTCCTAGATACGGCTACTATATTGTGATCACTACATCCGATGGATTTGGATACTGCTTTCAAACAAATCTCTGCAGCATTAGTAAAGATATGATCAATACATGTTGATGAATTCATTCCTTTACTGTATGTAACTACCCTGGTAGGTTGATTGATAACCTGAACCAGGTTGCAGGCACTAGTTACAGTTTGAAGCTTTCTCTTGAGTGAGCAGCCTGATGAAAGCCAGTCAATATTTATATCACCCAGAAAGTAACCCTCTCTATTGACATCACATACATTACCAAGCATTTCACACGTTATACAGATAATGACTGTTAGCACTTGGAGGTCTATAGCAGCTTCCCACCAGAATGGGCTTTAGGTGAGGCAGATGAACCTGCAGCCATATTACTTCAACAGTATCTAACATGAGATCCTCTCTAATCTTTACAGGAATTTGGTTCTGAATATGCACTACCGTTCAAAAGTTTGGGGTCACTTAGAAATGTCCTTGTTTTCCATGAAAACATCCATGAAATGAGTTGCAAAATGAATAGGAAGTATAGTCAAGATGTTGACAAGGTTATAAATAATGATTTTTAATTGAAATAATAATTGTGTCCTTCAAACTTTGCTTTGTCAAGAATCCTCCATTTGCAGCAATTACAGCCTTGCAGACGTTTGGCATTCTAGTTGTCAATTTGTTGAGGTAATCTGAAGAGATTTCACCCCATGCTTCCTGAAGCACCTCCCACAAGTTGGATTGGCTTGATGGACACATCTTATGTAACAGCTCAATAGGGTTGAGATCCAGTAACTGTGCTGGCCACTCCATTATAGATATAATACCAGCTGACTGCTTCTTCCCTAAATAGTTCTTGCATAGTTTGAAGCTGTGCTTTGGGTCATTGTCCTGTTGTAGGAGGAAATTGGCTCCAATTAAGCACCGTCCACAGGGTATGGTATGGCATGGCATTGCAAATGGAGTGATAGCCTTCCTTCTTCAAGATCCATTTCACCCTGTACAAATATCCCACTTTACCACCACCAAAGCACCCCCAGACCATCACATTGCCTCCACAATGCTTGACAGATGGCGTCAAGCTCTCCTCCAGCATCTTTTCATTTGGTCTGTGTCTTACACTTTTTTCCAATCTTTCTTGGCAATTTCTCACATGGAACAGCCTTCATTTTTCAGAACAAGAATAGACTGACGAGTTTCAGAAGAAAGTTCTTCTGGCCATTTTGATCCTGTAATCGAACCCACAAATGCTGATGCTCCAGATATTTAACTAGTGTAAAGAAGGACAGTTTTATTGCTTCTTTAAATCAGCACAACAGTTTTCAGCTGTGCTAACATAATTGCAAAATGGTTTTCTAATGATCAATTCACCTTTTAAAATGAGGGACTGGATTAGCTAACACAACGTGCTATTGTAACACAGGAGTGATGGTTGCTGATAACGGGCCTCAGTACGCCTATGTAGATATTGCATTAAAAATCAGCCGTTTCCAGCTACAATAGTTATTTACAACATTAACAATGTCTACACTGTATTTCTGATCAATTTTATGCTATTTTAATTAACAAAAAATGTGCTTCTCTTTCAAAAACAAGGACATTTCTAAGTGACCCCAAACTTTTTAACGGTAGTGTATACAGGAACACCTCCACCATTGGCATTTATATATTTTCTGTAAATGTTATAACCATGTATTGCTACCACTGTATCATCAAAGGTATTATCAAAGTGAGTTTCAGAGATAGAATATTAATGTTATCTGTTACTAGCAAATTATTGATTTCATGAACCTTGTTTCTTAAGCTACATATGTTAACGTGGGCTATTTTGAGCACTTTTCCTCTGGGATGCTTACTTGTTTTTATTGCTTTACTGGGAAGCTTAGCAGCAGTAGATGTGCTCATGTTCTTTATGTTAGTGCAGGGTGAGCTGCACACAGTGGACTTCCTCCTAGGGCACACCGTCTCAGTGCTACCAGTATAAAATTGGGTTCATAGGCACATGATTACTGCACATAATAGCTGTAGGATCAGCAGAGTCATTCAGAGCAGTTAGAGGGAAATACATTAGGTTACTAATATTGTGTCTACCGACACCCCTGGTGTAATGTACATTTGCTGAAGCATTATGACAACGCTGCGTCACATTGGTAGGTATTAGCTGAGCTAATTATCAATTAGCTTGGGTCATTGATAAGTAATTGCCTCAACGCAGCCTTATAATGTTGTGAAAGGATCCAGGAACCCAAATGATTTGGGTGGATCGCTCATTCTTTCCTTCCATCCCACTCCTTCTCTCAAGTATCTAGAACAGAGGGGAAAAGTCCTTAGACCAGAGGGGGGAAAGTCCTTATAACACAGAGAACAAGTCCTTAGATCAGAGGGGAACGTCCTTAGACCAGAGGGGGTAAAGTCCTTATAACAGAGGGGGAAAAGTCCTTAGACCAGAGGGGGGAAAGTCCTTAGACCAGAGGGGGAAAAGTCCTTAGACCAGAGGGGGAAAAGTCCTTAGACCAGAGAGGGAAAAGACCTTATAACAGAGGGGAAAAGGTTTATCACCACTCTGCATACAACTTCCTGTCACTTGGCACATTCAAAAAACGGATTACTGTTGGTGTTAAAATGGACGTAAATTCAGCTCTTCTTTCATTATGGAGAGTCTCTTCTGATTCACTCTAAAGCAGGGATGGGCAACTCCAGTCCTCGGGGACCGGAGTGGTCTCACACTTTTTCCCCATCCCTAGCAAACACAGCTGATTAAACTAATTGTGTTCTAAACTGAAGATCATGATTAGTTGATTATTGGGGCAAATGTGTGACACCAATCAGACCCCAGAGGACTGGGGTTTCCCATCACTGCTCTAAAGAAAGGGAACAAGGACTACACACATTCAAGATACGGCTTCCTATAGTGGTCCTCTAGCCCCAGCCCCAGCCCCTGCTAGACCTGGATGTGTTTCTGGCAGTGTTTGGAAGAAGAGTGTGATCTTGGTGGTTGGTTTGTTGTACTTGGTGTATCATCTAAAGCCCCTCGTATGGCCTAATCAGAGTAGAACCTCCACACAGAGCCCAGACGACAACAAAGAGCTGAAGAAACAAGAGTTTAAAGGGATACTTCGTGATTTTGGCAGAGGCCTTTTATCTACGAGTCAGATGAACTCTTGGATACCATTTTTATCTCTGCGTGCAGTGACTGGAAGTCTATGGGTATCTGCTAGCATTTGACCCATATCTTTTTGAGAATTGTTTTTATCATTTGTTAAACAAAATCTTTTACTCTCAGCAATTGTACTAGTATAAAAAAAATATAATGTTCCCATTTGTATTTAGCATACAATATACAATAGCACAGTATTTGTATGATTTATTTGATATAGTCTTTTTTGGTCATCTTTATCGAGGGTGACAATAATTTTGGACCTGACTGTATCTGCTCTTCTCTTAACAGTGATACATTGTCCCTCACCAGAGGGACAGGATGTTATTTACTATCCTCTGTCCCGAATCGTAATCAGATACTTTCACACACCCCGGGTTTCCTGACGACTGGAGCACAATCTACCCAAGTGCATAAAACACCCACCATAAATAAGCCACAAACACATTCAATATTCACATATTCAAATACCCAGCAGGAAATGGGACTGAAATACAGCTGTACACATACAAACAGAGCACACGTGTGTGTGATTTTCATTGCCTTAAAATACAGGCGCAGGTCAACACAAACACTGTAGCATTGCTGTAATTAGTTCACACACACACACACACACACGATACAGTGGAGAAAACATTTTGTACACACACCCCACCCCACACCCATACACAACCAGGCTGTGGCTGTCTCCATCCCTGTCCTCTTGGGGGTTAGGTCCAGTGCACCATGGCCTCTGACCTCTGGGTCAGGGTCAAGAGGGTGTCTCTGACTGACCGACTGCTCAGAGATGCCCCCCCCCCCTCCCCGGACGTCCCACTGTGCTCCTATTGTGGTCCTACTGTGGTCCCATTGTGGTCAATAAGCCGTTAGAGCTCTTCAAAGTAATGCCATTGTATGGGCAGCCACTCTGGTGGTCTAGCCTAAGATAAGATACAGTTGGTGGGTATTGTGTGTGTACATGCATGCATGAGTGTGTGTTGCCTCTTGAAAACAGAGAGACCAGTGAAGTATATGCAGCCCCATCCATCAGCCATATAAAGGAGTTATGTCCAGCCAAGCCAACCAGAGACCGCTTCGTCTTTACATTAGGCCTATATAGCTAGCTACCTCCTGTTTACCTAAATGCAAAAGTGCCAACACAGAGGCTGCATCCCCAATTTACCCTATTCCCTTTATAGTGCCCTGCTTTACACTGCTTTTTACTAGGGCTCATAGGGAATCCAGTGCACTATAGAGAGCAGTGCACTACAAAGTGAATAGGGTGCCATTTGGGACGCAGCCATATTGATTCCTGCTGTTTATGCATGTAATCTTCTTTTGAATAATTCACAGTCCTTTTATAGAGTAGTAAATCAATGACCTCCTCCCTACCTGCGCCTCCCCCCACCCACCTACTCATCCTCCTCTCTTCTGCACCTCCCGTTTAGTCAAAGGAGCGGGACTCATAACTCCTCACTACAGAGGGTAGGGGATCGAGGCGGCGAGAGGGCATTACCGATGAAATCAACAAACTCTTCTTGGAGTTTTTAGTCCACCTCCCTCTCTAGTCTACATTCTCTGTTTCATGGTATCAGGTTGTTGCAAATTGTAATCTTTCTCCATCTCTCCCTCACCGTCTATACATCTCTCTCGCTTCCTCTTTTCTTCTCCCTCACTCCATGTCTCTCTCTCTTCATCCCTCCCTCCCACACCCTCTCTCTTTCTTTCTCGCTCATTCCTTCCTTCTATCCCACTCCCTCTCTCAATGCATCTCTCCCTCCTTTCTTCTCTCTCAAGTGAGCGTGTGTCCTCATCTGGTTGGGAGGACCATAAGGGCAGAGGTAAGTGTTGAGTGTCTGACACAACACCACAACAAGTACACAAACCATACAAACTGTACACACCCAGACACGCACCATGAACCAACCAATAGAATTAAGGATTTGGCCTGTGTGCTCGAGCCTAAGCTACCAGTCGGCATGGGTTCGAATCCGACCCACTTCACTTCTGACTCCAAATTCTTCTACCTTTCCTGTCTCCACTTCACTGTACGATCTCACATTAAAAACACAAAGAATTAGGAAATATGTAAAATTGCATGGCTGAATTTGGGGGCACATGAATTTGATGTAATTTGCAAAGCCGCTAAAGGTTGTTTGCTTCCCTAGATCATCTGTAAATCAGAAAATCTAACTTAGGAGTCATCTGCTTTCGCGGTGCTGGGGGTCGTCGAGAAAAAAACATTAGCATTTCATATTGTGGGTCATTTGCGTAGGATGGTTCCTTAAAGGGAGCGGTACAATCGTTTAGTATGCAGAGAGCACGGCTACACTAGGCTAAGGGAGGTAACTCTGACTGGCTTTACATCCAGAGTGCCATCACCCCCTTTGACCTTTTTCTATTATTCATCCCTCCATCATGGGTTCCAAGTGGCGCAGTGGTCTAAGACATTGCATCTCAGTGCTAGAGGTGTCACTACAGACAACCTGGTTCGAATCCGGCCGTGACTGGGAGTCTCATAGGGCGGCGCACAATTGGCCCAGCTTCGTCCGAGTTTGGCCGGAGTAGGGCGTCATTGTAAATAGCAATTTGTTCTTAACTGACTTGCCTAGTTAAATAAAAGGTTAAATAAAATAACAAAATAAAAAAAATAATCAGGAAAAGGGTAAAAGGCACCTGGAATCTTCTGTTCATTCCCACCCAAAAAGGAGGAGAGGAAAACCTTTTGACTTTGTTGCATGGCACTCTCACCCCGGTATTAGAGAGAGAACAGAACAATCTGGGAGATGTTGGACATTACATTTTCAGGACCGTCCCAGGGGTCTTTTTCAGGGGGCCCACCTGACGCGTCGGAGCCCGAGTATAGACTTCATATGACAGAGAGAGAGAGAGAGAGAGAGAGAGAGAGAGGGGGAGAGAGAGCGAGCGAGGGGAAGAGAGAAAAGGAGAGAGAGGTGCCAAGGAAGCACTGCCAATATTCGTAAAACCCAGACACATACAATGAGATAACTGATGAAATGTGTAGAAAGGTACACTGGTGTGTGATGAAGATGTGTGTGTGTGTGTGTGTGTTGGCATGCGTATGTCTGCTTGTGTGTATAAGAGCCAAGCTAAATGTGCCTCATCAAGTCATCATCAATGTCAGAGGGCGAAAGAATCTGCAGCTTCTCTCTCCTCCCGCACACAATTCATCCCCACATCAAAAGTCCTTTTAAACATAACAAAAGGACCAAGGGAGCCAGAAAAAAAACAGAGAGATGGGGGAGGGGGGAGGCAACCAGAGGTCCTGGGGGAGTGACCCCCCCCCCCCCCCCTCCCTCTCTCTCTCTCAGCTTGAGGTATTCAAAGCCCATTCCGATGCATGTTCATTTGGGATGCAGATATCAAAGATTGGGACAGTGAGGAATAGGAATTAGAACTTACCAGATGTTCTAATGCTGCTTTAATTAAGGTGCTGTACCTGCAACACAAGAGCACATTTCCTCTGCTTTAAATAAAGTGTGGGCTATGACTCTTTAAATAAAAAAGGATCACACAAAAGCTTCAAAATGCATGCGCACGCACGCAGACACACAGACACATGCACACACCACACCCCTCTCTCCATCCCTAGTGTAACGTTCATAATTGCTGTTTATCAAGGTGTGTTGTTCATTTGGTGTTTTAAAGGGAGAAGCATTTCAAAGGAGGCCTGTCTTCCTCTTTCAGAGTGTTATAGAGGGAACACACACTCAGGGAACCAACAATCTCTCTGGGCAACCAAAAGGTGGTGTCTCGTCTTTTACTGGATGATGATACAATTAGGATAAAGATAATACTCTGTGTGTGTGCGTGTATTCTGAAGACATTTACAGTGAACGTACAGCAAACACCTTTTACATTTAGGCTACATTTTGGTCATTTAGCAGACGCTCTTATCCAGAGCGACTTACAGTCAGAACATTCGATTTAAGGTAGCTACAGTTGTAGTCGGAAGATTACATACACTTAGGTTGAAGTCATTAAAACCTATTTTTCAACCACTCCACAGATTTCATGTTAACAAACTATAGTTTTGGCAAGTCGGTTAGGACATCTACTTTGTGCATGACACAAGTAATTATTCCAACAATTGTTTAAAGAATTGTTTACATTCACTATATCACAATTCCAGTGGGTCAGAAGTTTACATACACTAAGTTGACTGTACCTTTGAACAGCTTGGAAAATTCCAGAAAATGATGTCATGGCTTTAGAAGCTTCTGAAGGCTAATTGACATCATTTGAGTCAATTGGAGGTGTACCTGTGGATGTATTTCAAGGCCTACCTTCAAACTCAGTGCCTCTTTGCTCGACATCATGGGAAAATCTAAAGAAATTAGCCAAGACCTCAGAAAAAAAATGGTAGTCCTCCACAAGTCTGGTTCATCCTTGGGAGCAATTTCCAAATGCCTGAAGGTACCACGTTAATCTGTACAAAGTACGCAAGTATAAACACCATGGGACCACGCAGCCGTCATACCGCTCAGGAAGGAGTCGCGTTCTGTCTCCTAGAGTTGAACATACATTGCTACGAAAAGTGCAAATCAATCCAAGAACAACAGCAAAGGACTTTGTGAAGATGCTGGAGGAAACAGGTACAAAAGTATCTATATCCACAGTAAAACGAGTCCTATATCGACATAACACGAAAGGCCGCTCAGCAAGGAAGAAGCCACTGCTCCAAAACCGCCATAAAAAAGCCAGACTACGGTTTGCAACTGCACATGGGGACAAAGGTCAGACTTTTTGGAGAAATGTCCTCTGGTCTGATGAAACAAAAATAGAAGTTTGGCCATAATGACCATCGTTATGTTTGCAGGAAAAAGGGGGAGGCTTGCAAGCCGAAGAACACCATCCCAATTGTGAAGCACGGGGGTGGTAGCATCATGTTGTGGGGGTGCTTTGCTGCAGGAGGGACTGGTGCACTTCACAAAATAGTTGGCATCAAAGTCAAGGTATTGGAGTGGCCATCACAAAGCCCTGACCTCAATCCTATAGAAATTTGTGGGCAGAACTGGAAAAGTGTGTACAGTTCTGTCAGGAGGAATGGGCAAAAATTCACCCAACTTATTGTGGGAAGCTTGTGGAAGGCTACCCGAAACATTTGACCCAAGTAAAAAAATTATAGGCAATGCTACCAATTAATTGAGTGTATGTAAACTTCTGACCCACTGGGAATGTGATGAAAAAAATAAAAGCAGAAATAAATAATTATTATTCTGACATCTCACATTCTTAAAATAAAAGTGTCTGTAACTGTATGTAAGACAACTACATATCATAGTCATAAAAAGTTAACTTTCCTCAATAATGCGGCTATCAGCAAAATCAGTGCTAGTAAGAAAAGGCAACTGCAAGTGAACAAGAAAGGCAAGTACAAGTTAGCAAACACCCTACATCCAGTCAGAGAGGAAGAGACAAAGTGAGAGGTTTTTCTACACCAAAATGGTCAATGAGTGTAGAATTTGGTCAAGAAAAAAAGGTAATCGCTAATTTGCTATGTAATGCTTATTTTATCGAATATAAGTTTCGTAATGGTTAGGTTGTTACGAATGCACTGATATGAATGGCATTTTGGCAACATACCAACATAAATACTGATTCTATTACTCCTCTGTTCCTCTGGTGATGTAGAGGTAAACCCAGGTCCTGTAGCCCCCAGTACTACACCTATTCCCCAGACGCTCTCATTTGTTGATTTCTGTAACCGTAAAAGCCTTGGTTTCATGCATGTTAACATTAGAAGCCTCCTCCCTAAGTTTGATTTATTCACTGCGTTAGCACACTCCGCCAACCCGGATGTCCTAGCTGTGTCTGAATCCTGGCTTAGGAAGGCCACCAAAAATTCGGAAATTTCCATCCCCAACTACAACATTTCCCGTCAAGATAGAACTGCCAAAGGTGGCGGAGTTGCAATCTACTGCAGAGATAACCTGCAGAGTTCTGTCATACTGTCCAGGTCTGTGCCCAAACAGTTTGAGCTTCTACTCTTAAGAATCCACCTTTCCAGAAATAAGTCTCTCACTGTTGCCGCCTGTTACAGACCCCCCTCAGCCCCCAGCTGTGCCCTGGACTCCATATGTGAATTGATTGCCCCCCATATATGTACTGTTAGGTGACTTAAACTGGGATATGCTTAACACCCCGGCTGTCCTTCAATCTAAGATAGATGCCCTCAATCTCACACAAATTATCAAGGAACCCACCAGGTACAACCCAAAATCCGTAAACATGGGTACCATTATTGATATCATCCTGACTAACTTGCCCTCCAAATACACCTCCTCTGTTTTCAACCAGGTTCTCAGCGATCACTGCCTCATCGCCTGCGTTCGCAATGGGTCAGCGGTCAAACGACCACCCCTTATCACTGTCAAACGCTCCCTAAAACACTTTTGCGAACAGGCCTTTCTATTCGATCTGGCCCAGGTATCCTGGAAGGATATTGACCTCATCCCGTCAATAGAGGACGCCTGGTTGTTCTTTAAAAGTGCTTTCCTCACCATCCTAAATAAGCATGCCCCTTTCAAAAAACGTAGAACTAAGAATAGATATAGCCCTTGGTTCACCCCAGACTTGACTGCACTAGACCAACACAAAAACATCCTGTGGCGCACTGCATTAGCATCGAATAGCCCCCGCGATATGCAGCTATTCAGGGAAGTCAGGAACAAGTACACACAGTCAGTTAGAAAAGCAAAGGCCAGCTTTTTCAAACAGAAATTTGCTTCCTGTAGTACTAACTCCAAAAAGTTCTGGGACACTGTAAAGTCCATGGAGAATAAGAGCACCTCCTCCCAGTTGCCCACTGCATTGAGGCTCGGAGACACTGTTACTACCGATAAATCCACGATTATCGAAAATTTCAATAAGCATTTTGCTACAGCTGGCCATGCTTTCCACCTGGCTACCCCTACCCCGGCCAACAGCTCTGTACCCCCGGCAGCTACTTGCCCAAGCTCCCCCCGCTTCTCCTTCACCCAAATCCAGACGGCTGATGTTCTGAAAGAGCTGCGAAGTCTGGACCCCTACAAATCTGCTGGGCTAGATAATCTGGACCCTCTCTTTCTGAAATTATCAGCCGAAATTGTTGCAACACCTATCACTAGCCTGTTCAACCTCTCTTTCGTATCGTCTGAGATCCCTAGAGATTGGAAAGCTGCCGCGGTCATCCCCCTCTTCAAAGGAGGAGACACTCTAGACCCAAACTGTTATAGACCAATATCCATCCTGCCCTGCCTTTCTAAAGTTTTCGAAAGCCAAGTTAACAAACAGATAACTGACCACTTCGAATCCCACCGTACCTTCTCTGCTATGCAATCTGGTTTCCGAGCTGGTCATGGGTGCACCTCAGCTACGCTCAAGGTACTGAACGATATCATTACCGCCATCGATAAAAGACAGTACTTTGCAGCCGTTTTCATCGACCTGGCCAAGGCTTTCGACTCTGTCAATCACCGCATTCTTATTGGCAGACTCAACAGCCTTGGTTTCTCAAGTGACTGCCTTGCCTGGTTCGCTAACTACTTTGCAGACAGAGTTCAGTGTGTCAAATCGGAGGGCCTATTGTCCGATCCTCTGGCAGTCTCTATGGGGGTGCCACAGGGTTCAATTCTTGGGCCAACCCTTTTCTCTATATACATCAACGATGTCGCTCTCGCTGCTGGTGACTCTCTGATCCATCTCTACGCAGACGACACCATTCTGTATACATCTGGCCCCTCTTTGGATACTGTGTTTACTAACCTTCAATCAAGCTTCAATGCCATACAACACTCCTTCCGTGGCCTCCAACTGCTCTTAAACACTAGTAAAACTAAGTGCATGCTTTTCTATCGAACGCTGCCAGCACCCGCCCACCGGACTATCATCACTACTCTCGATGGATCCGAATTAGAATACGTGGACACCTACAAATACCTAGGCATCTGGTTAGACTATAAACTCAACTTCCAGACTCACATCAACCATCTCCAATCCAAAATTAAATCCAGAATTGGCTTCCTATTTCGCAACAAAGCCTCCTTCACTCATGCTGCCAAACATGCCCTTGTAAAACTGACGGCTGTTGAAGTAATAAACTGACCTACCTGGTTAAATAAAGGTGAAATAAAAAAAATAAAATAAAAAAATACTGTTGAAGTAATATGGCTGCAGGTTCATCTGCCTCACCTAAAGCCCATTCTGGTGGGAAGCTGCTATAGACCTCCAAGTGCTAACAATCATTATCTGTATAACGTGTGAAATGCTTGATAATGTATGTGATGTCAATAGAGAGGGTTACTTTCTGGGTGATATAAATATTGACTGGCTTTCATCAGGCTGCCCACTCAAGAGAAAGCTTAAAACTGTAACTAGTGCCTGCAACCTGGTTCAGGTTATCAATCCACCTACGAGGGTAGTTACATACAGTAAAGGAATTAAATCATCAACATGTATTGATCATATCTTTACTAATGCTGCAGAGATTTGTTGAAAGCAGTATCCAAATCCATCGGATGTAGTGATCACAATATAGTAGCCGTATCTAGGAAAACCAAAGTTCCAAAGGCTGGGCCTAATATTGTGTATTAGAGGTCATACAGGAAGTTTTGTAGTGATCCCTATTTTATTGATGTAAAGAATATTTGTTGGTCTGTGGTGTGTAAAGAGGAGCAAACAGAAACTGTTTATATGGGAGTTGTGCCTATTGTCATAGAGATAGATAGAGGACTCATCATAGATATAACCCATTTGCATGGACTCTGGCTGGCCATGGGTCCACCATTTTAAAGTAGTCAACTGGGTGGGGATTCCTATGAGATGGGACCAATCAGCCAATGAAGAAGAATATTAACTACATTAAAAAGGCGCTGCCCATGCTGTCAAAGACGCTATAATGGCACAGATACAAAGATGATTGCTCTAGCTCTCTCTATGGCCTGTTGTTCACACACGTTTCTGCCCTCTCGTTGGATAGAATGGTCCCACCTGATCTTGCCTCCTCCTGCCTGCCTTCCATCTATGAGGACATGTATTTCCATTGTTAGTGTGGTCACTCAAATATCTTGTCAATATAATAGACAATCTTTGATCTAATTCACCCTATCCATCTTACCGGGAAGCAGCCGGCATCCGAAATGGGCCGTGGTCAAAAGTAGTGCACTATAAAGGGATAAGGGTGCCATTTGGGATGCAGGCATAGGCTACATGACCAAAATTGGTCCTGATTGCATCAAAAAGGGGCTTTGCTTAATCAAAAGAAAAGAAGAACATACACAAGAAAAATAATTGGCTGAATTGTTAACCTTACACAGATAGACAGGTTGATGATATGTGTGTGTGTGTTGCCCTGACGTTTCCTGAACTTTGCCATGCTAGTAACCCTATCACGACAGAAGGGGAAACGGTGTGCTTATTACTGAGTTGTAATTCATAAATGTTATTATGTATTATTATGATCAGTGCAGCAGAATCCACATAATGGAGAGAGGAGGAGGAGGAAGGGGGAAAAACAGTTGCTTTAAAAGAGCAAATTGGCAGTAAATAATAGATGCATTTTTGGCACATTTAAAAATTGTAGCAGAGGAAATCAAAAGATCAAGAGAAAGCAAACAGTTCCCCCCACCCTCTCCTCCCCCGCACTGCCCCCCTCTCTCCTGACAACCCATACGCTGGCCATGGCAGGCTTTCAATTTGTGTGCGTGCACATGTGAGTGTGTGCACGTGTGTGTGTGTGAGAGAGAGAGAGAGAGAGAGAGAGAAAGAGAGAAAGAAAAAGAAAGAGAGAGACAGGGAGAGCGAGAGAGAGGCTTATCGACAGACTTCAGCTCCTAATGTAGCCAGCAGCATCACAGTGTAAATCTACACCATCTCGAAAATTACCACTAGCCGCCTTGGCAGAGAAACTCAATCAAATCTCTCCTCTCTCTCTGCCACCCCGTGGCCCCCCTCTCCCATACCTACGTCCCTAACCCCCTTTCACCTAATTGTCATGATGGTACCCGATACCCCCCTCATCCTCCTTAAATCCATCCCCAGCACAAAAACAAAAGAGAGTTCCTAACAGCAGCGCATTTCAGGGGGGACCCTTTTGACTGCTACACTCCTGAGTGTGAGGGCAAGACTCAACGCCCCCAAGTGGCACAAAGCTAATCTGTGATTCCTCATCTCCTCCACAACAAAAAGACAAAGCATGGAATTGAGTCGAGCTGTTCATTCCTGCATCAGTCACTGGGTGAGCCTGTATGTGACCACTTTAGAAAATTGTCATCTAGTTTTAATTACATTACGTTGGCCGTAACACACTGGCCGCATTTATTATGCATGAGCTGCCTGAGAGGAAAGAAACAGGCAGGCATTTTTTACCACGGTGACAGTGTGCAGTAATCCCCTAATGAAGTACAATTAGCGGGAAACAATTTTACATGGCGTTGGACCAAGAGCTGGGGCTGCAGTCAAATCATGCTCCCACACTTTTTCTATTTCTACTCTCTCCTCGTTCTTTCTCCCTCCATATCTGTCCCTCTCTCTGTCTATCTATCTACTGTATCTCTAGGCATACTCTTTCTCTACCTCCCCTCTCTCCCTCTCAATGGCTAGTGCTGTCATGACTTCATCAATAACCCCCCCCCCCCCCCCTCCCTTTAGGCCAGAGGGACACACAAGTCATGAAGATCATGTTATTGGCAAATGAATACAGAACAAGCAGTACACAGAGAGGGGAGGACTCACGCAGGGCCCTTTAACACTCTCCATCTCTTTTTCTAAACATCATATTCTCTCTCTCATCAGGTCTGTAGGGACTCCTGGGCTTTTCCCCTCTCCTTCTCTCACCACTCCATCCATCCCCCTCTCCCTCTGTCCCTCCCTCTGCCTTCAACGCGGCCGCATCGATTTCTGAATTAGGCCTGCAATATTAAATAATTAATATACTTGCCATGATTGATGTTTTGCATTAGCCCAATATTAGGTTATCAATCAAAATCCACTTGGTTTAATGTAATAATATTGAAAATGTGTCAGGGGCTGTTCATCCAATTTGTATTTGAGGCAGCGCAGATAGTAATGTTGGTGTAACACAAGGCCGCTGAGATGAAAGTGGCTGGTTCTACATCCATAGGGGGCAAATTAGAGGAGAGGAAGAGAGAGGAGGAGAAAAATAGGGAGGGAGAGAGAGAGAAAGAGAGATAGGAGGAAGAAAGAGACAGATGAGGAGAGGGAAAGGAGACAGAGGAGTGAAAGAAAGAGAGAGTGAGTGATGGAAAAACAGTGGGGGAGATGCTATGGAGTTGGCACTATGGACTCTACCCCGCACAAGCTTTGACTGTCTCTAATGTTAAATAGTGTTTTTTAAATATTATCTGAATAATGATCAGTAGGTGTGACCTTGTGACATTACTTCCCCTTTAGGTACCCTTATAAAACCAATCAGGCACAGCCACACTACCGTAACACACACACAGTATGACATACTAGGATTGCAAATTCCAGTAACGTTTTAAAAATTCCCAGGTTTTCCAGAAATCCCAGTTATTTGATTATTTCTGGGAAAGTTCACGGAATTTTGCAAAGCTATGGGATACTAATAACCTCTTCATCAATCATCAGATATGCTTATTTAAGAGCCAGTCTACATTAGTTGTGAGCTAGATGTACCACATACAATAACTACACTGAACAAAAATATAAACGCAACATGCAACAATTTTAAAGATTTAACTGAATTACAGTTCATATAAGGAAATCAGTCAATTATGATAAATTCATTAGGCCATAATCTTTGGATTTCACATGACTGGGAATACAGATATGTAACTTTAAAAAAAAGGTAGGGGTGTGGATCAGAAAACCAGTCAGTATCTGGTTTGACCACCATTTGCCTCGTGCAGCATGACTCCTTCACAAGTTGATCAGGCTGTTGATTGTGGAATTGGAATGTTGTGCCACTCCTCTTCAATGGCTGTGCGAAGTAGCTGGATATTGGTGGGAACTGGAACACGCTGTCATACACGTCGATCCAGAGCATCCCAAACATGCTCAATGGTGACATGCCTGGTGAGTACGCAGGCCATGGAAGAACTGGGACATTTTCAGCTTCCAGGAATTGTGTACAGATCCTTGCGACATGGGGCTGTGCATTATCATGCTGCGGCAGGCGGCAGATGAATGGCACGACAATGGGCCTCAGGATCTCGTCACGCATCTCTGTGCATTTAAATTTCCATCAATAAAATGCAATTGTGTTGGCTGTCCGTAGCTTATGCCTGCCCATACCATAACCACCACCACCACCACTCTGTTCACAACGTTGAAATCAGCAAACCGCTCGTCCACACAACGCCGAACTGCAGTCAGGTCAAGACCCTGGTGAGGAAGACTAGCACACAGATGAGCTTCCCTGAGACGGTTCCTGACAGTTTGTGCAGAAATTCTTTGGTTGTGCAAACCCAGTTTCATAGACGATCCCGCAGGTGAAATAGCCGGATGTGGAGGTCCTAGGCTAGTGTGGTTACACGTGGTCTGCAGTTGTGAGGCCGGTTGGAAATACTGCCAAATTCTCTAAAAACAACATTGTAGGCGGCTTATGGTAGAGAATATAACATTACATTCTCTGGTAACAGCTCCGGTGGACATCCCTGCAGTCAGCATGCCAATTGTTTGCTCCCTCAAAACTTGAAACCTCTGTGACATTGTGTTGTGTGACAAAACTGCACATTTTAGAGTGCCATTTTATTGTCACCAGCACAAGGTGCACCTGTGTAATGACCATGCTGTTTAATCAGCTCCTTGATATGCCACAGGTAGATGGATTATCTTGGCAAAAGAGAAATGCTCACTAACAGGGATGTAAACAGATTTGTGCACACAATTTGAGAGAAATAGGCTTTTTGTGCATACCGAAAATGTCAGGGATCTTTTATTTTAGCTCATGAAAGATGGGACCAACACTTTACATGTTGTTTTATATTTTTGTTGCGTATATAAATAAAAAATGGAGATAATAAATATTTATTCCGTTCAGTATCTGGCCTAGGTGATTAAAAGCAGAAGGGAAACACAAGAGCTTTTGATTAAAAATACAGAAATAGAAAGAAAAGAAAAGGAGATGGAATGGCCAGTGAGTAATGAAAGAGAGAGAGGTGAAGGAAGCAGAGGAACGAGGAGAGCGAGAGAGAATGAGCACATCCAATTGGACAACCCCGGCCACAGAGCACACTGCCCTCGCAAAATCAGTAATCCAACAGCATTGGAGGAAAGGGAAAGAAAAAAAAGCTTTGCCCTGTGTTTGTTCCCGTAAAAAGGATCATTATTTATCCCTACTTAATTAAGTAAAAGAGGACAAACAAGTCAACGTGTTAAAAATAGCTCCATTTAATGCTCGGCCCTTTTGCTGCCGGTCAATATTAGCAAATTGGAGATGTCTGGCGTATCCATCAGCTGAAGGGAGAGAGGGATGACTAGGAGTCTGTCTGGGGGCTGAAGCGCTGTCTTAGTCTGATGTCTGGCCCTGTCAGCATCATTAGCCCACATCTACATCTCTCTCTCTCCCCCTCTCACTCTGCTACATCTACCTCTCCCTCTTATATATCAACCTCTTCCACCGCTCTCCCTCTTCTGCCTCCACCGCTCTCGCTCTTCTGTCTCCACCTCTCTCCCTCTCCTGCCTCCACCTCTCCTGCTTCCACCGTTCTCCCTCTCCCGCCTCCACCGCTCTCCCTCTCCCGCCTCCACCCCTCTCTCTCTCTCTCTCTCGCCTCCACCCCTCTCTCTCTCTCTCTCTCTCTCTCTCTCTCTCTCTCTCTCTCTCTCTCTCTCTCTCTCTCTCTCTCTCTCTCTCTCTCTCTCATATCATATATGGATCCTATATAATTTTTAACTTAACTACATACTGTATCACTCTGTCACTTATGGATCTCCCTCTCTAATCCTACTGTACATCTCACTCCCTCTCACTCTCGTCTGCCCGAGGCCCACAGCTCCTGGTAGCACACAATGAATTAAAGCCAGCGCTTCAGATGAACTGTCATCTGTGGTCAAGTTTCAAATAATTGCATTAGGTCTTCAGGTTTTTCTACCTCATCTCCTCTCTTTCTCTATCTCTCCCTCTTTCTCACGTATTCCCCCTACTTGACATGGCGGAGATTAATACCTTGAGTCAGAGTTAATGAAGGAGACGGAGGGACTTGAGGTTTTAACGAAGGAAAGTCATTGGATTTTCCAGGGCTAACAGAGAGGTCCATTAGCTGTGCTCATCAGCCATGCATTATCCTAGCCCTCTGCTCCTTTCTCAGGACTCCTCAACCCCCTCTGGCTGTCGGATTTAACCCTTTCACCAACGCAACAGACTGGCCATTTCATCCATATTCCTGAGGAGGGCTCAAGTCATACCTTCAGAGACTTCAGACCTGTCCTCAGAGATACTGGGAATGGATAGCAAAATCAAAGGGTATACAGTATAAATACATTATGCATTAGGAGGAAAAACCGCATTATACGGATACCCATGTATTACAAGGACAGTGCACAGCCCTCGCAACTAACAAAAGAGTAGAATGCTAAGCCACACACACACACACCTGTATAGCTGAATCAAAGCTGTGCAGACGTGTTCATACTTTGTGCACACTCTCCCCTCACCATGAGTTAAACACCACACAACATACCACACAGAGTAACCACAATGTACCCATATCACCACACAAGGCATAGCTTAAAAGCAATAAACTTGTCACCATAAGACATGGTACCCTCCACAAAGGCAGACGCAGAGCGACAGCTCCTAGAAAATGAATCGGGGGTGAGTAAGATGACTGCTGTCAAATATCAGAGAGAGAGTGGAGAGAGACAAAGGGAGTGTGACAGAGAGAGAGAGAAAGCATGAAAGAGGGTGACAGACAGAAAAAGAGAGAGAGGAGTGGGCGACGTTGAAGCGTCATTGAGCATTCATATGGTGTTAGACACCTGATAAAAACGGCGGGAATGTGTATTAAAGGAGAGAGAAAGAGAGAGAGAGGTGTGATGGAGAGGAGGCTTATTCAACTGACGCAGGGTCCACTGATCAACTCTCTCCTCACATTCAAGTCGTCTGATGCTGGTGGCGGCAGCATGTTGGTGAATTAAGGGTGTGTGTGTGTGTGTGCGCGTGTATGTGGTTTGAATGGAATAAAGTCAGAGGGCTAGAGGAGGTACTAGGCTGCCACTGCACAATAAGATATGAATGACTCCGCTCGGCTCTCAATCCCTGATTGTCATCTCCATAGGTCCGTTTTTGACAGGTCCCCACCAATTGAAATTGTACTTCTGTGCGTATACACAGAGATACACACAGAGATAGTAGCTCTTTTGGAATACTCCTGTTTAAACTCTTAAGAAGATAGGGGAGGGATGGAGGGAACGGGGGGGAGAATCGTAGGGCTAAGATAATGAATGGTAGGTGCTGTCACTTGTCCCCCTCTACAATGGAAGCACAGACAAAAGTTAGGTGCAGCGTCCGAAATTGCTGTATTCCCTATATAGTGCACTACTTTTGACCAGAGCCCTATGAGTAGAGCACTATATAGGGAATAGGGTTCCATTTGGGAATCAGAGGATGTTTTTAATCAGATCAGGGCGCCCCCACCCCCTGCCCCCCTGAGTCACACCTCCTCTCTCCAAGATCGCTGGACACGATTTACTACTCTTAGCATAAGCCCAAAAAGCATAATCCCAAAAATAACTCTATTAAAAGTTTGGTAACCAATTCTCCACTTTATGTTGCTCCAAAAAGAGGGTTAAGCGCAGTCAATAAAGGGAGGGGGGGCGGAGGCCGTCTGCCTCCACTCCACCCTCTCCAACCCACCCATACCAGAGCTGACAGAAACCAGGGAGTATGTAGTAAGGGTTTAGAGTTTAGGGAATAAGGATTTAGGCCAAGTTACTTTGTGACAAATGGTGTTGTTGAAAAAAAAACTATACCAATAGAATTTGTTTGATTTATTGATTACTTGAGTGAGTGACAGCAACACAATTAGACCCAACCAAATCATGAGAAAACAAAAAGATAAAAAGATTTTACAAAAAAACTGTGCAAACTACAATGCTATTTGGCCCTAAACAGAGTGTACACAGTGGCAGAATACAAGACCACTGTGACAAGAAATTAAGGAAATCTTTGACTATGTATAGGCTATTGAGAAAGGCCGCCAAAGGCAGACCTGGCTCTCATGAGAAGACAGGCTAAGTGCACACTGCCCACAAAATGAGGTGGAAACTGAGCTGCACTTCCTAACTTCCTGCCAAATGTATGACCATATTAGAGACACATATTTCCCTCAGATTACACAGACCCACAAAGAATTTGAAAACAAATACAATTATGATAACCTCCCATATATATTGGGTGAAATATCACAGTGTGCCATCACAGCAACAACATGTGTGACCTGTTTCCACAAGAAAAGGGCAACCAATGAACAACAAACACCATTGTAAATACAACCTATGTTTATTCATTTCCCCTTTTGTACTTTAACTATTTGCACATCATTATAACACTGTATATAGACATGATATGACACTTGAAATGTATTTATTCTTATGGAACTTTAGTGAATGTAATGTCTACTGTTAATTCTTTTTTTCACTTTTGTTTATTATACATTTCACTTGCTTTGGCAATGTAAACATATGTTTCCCATGCCAATAAAGCCCTTGAATTAGAAAATGTGAATTTAATTGAGTGAGTGACGAGTTTGTACTAAGAGAGAGGGCATTTAAGAGTGAGCAGGTCAGTGAGAGGGTTAGCGAGAGCGTTACCAGGGGAGACCTGACAGTCCACTCAGGTAATATCTGATAGTTCACAGCACATTAATAGTTCAGCGAGATGAGGGGAGCGCCGCTTAATAATTAAGCAGGATCATAGCCCTGCCTTATGACTTAGATAGACAACTGCTCCAGGGTCAAATGGATAATCTTCATCATCATCATCATCATTATTGTCAATATCGTCATCGTCATCTATACTAGTATCTCATCCCTCGTAAATTTCTGAATACACTCCCATCCTTCTAATCACTACCTCTAAGTGTTACTGAGGCAGTGGAAGATCACAGAACACAGTACAGACACAGAGGTATATCCCAATGAGGTAGGAGGCCAGTGTTTCCCTGTCCCTCTTCTTTCCCTCTGTATACAGTGCCTTCGGAAAGTATTCAGACTCCTTGACTTTTTCCACATTTTGTTAAGTTACAGCCTTATTCTTGAATTGATTAAATACAACATTTTCCTCAGCAATCTACACACAATACCTCATAATGACAAAAATAAAAAACAGAAATAGCTTATGATGGGTTCTGACTTTACATAAGTATTCAGACACTTTGCTATGAGACTCGAAACTGAGCTCAGGTGCAGGAGACCAAGAACACCATGGTCACTCTGACAGAGCTCCACAGAGTTCCACTGTGGAGATGGGAGAACCTTCCAGAAGGACAACCATCTCTGCAGCACTCCACCAATCAGGCCTTTATGGTAGAGTGGCCAGACGGAAGTCACTCCTCAGCACATGACAGCCTGCTTGGAGTTTGCCAAAAGGCACCTAAAGACTCTCAGACCATGAGAAACAAGATTCTCTGGTCTGATGAAACCAAGTTTGAACTATTTGGCCTGAATGCCAAGTGCTGCATCTGGAGGAAACCTGGCACCATCCCTACGGTGAAGCATGGTGGTGGCAGCATCATGCTGTGGGGATGTTATTCAGCGGCAGGGTCTGGGAGACTAGTCACGATCAAGGCAAAGATGAACAGAGCAAAGTACAGAGAGACCCTTGATGAAAACCTGCTCCAGAGCGCTCAGGACCTGAGACTGGGGTGAAGGTTCACCTTCCAACAGGACCCTAAGCACACAGCCAAGACAATGCAGGAGTGGCTTAGGGACAAGTCTCTGAATGTCCTTGAGTGGACCAGCCAGAGCCCGGACTTGAACACGTTCAAACATCTCTGGAGAGACCTGAAAATAGGAGAGGATCTGCAGAGAAGATTGGGAGAAACTCCCCAAATACAGGTGTGCCAAGCTTGTAGAGTCATACCCAAGAAGACTCAATGCTGTAATCGCTGCCAAAGGTGCTTCAACAAAGTACTGAGTAAAGGGTCTGAATACTTATGTAAATGTGATATTTCATTTTTTTTAATTTGTGGGCTAAAAAAAATGTAAAACTGTTTTTGCTTTGTCATTACGGAGTTTGTGTGTAGATTGATGAGGAAAACCATTTTTTAAATACATTTTAGAGTAAGTCAAGGGGTCTGAATACTTTCCGAATGCACTGTAGGAGACACAGTCACAGTGGAGCCCCATTGAATAGCCACTGTCTCGCACAAATACTGCCACCTGGGAGCCACTGATTAAGCACTCACCCCTGGACCGAACCCCACATTATTCACCCTAGGCCACGGAGCCACAGAGAGAAAAGACCCAGGAAGGAGTTTAATTATAAAGGTTGTTGTTTTTTTCCTTCAATGTCCTTTTCATGTCACCCCAATTAGAAACTTTGCCTAATCAGAAAAAAAACTCTCCCTATTATGGAACGAGAAACAATGCCACTCTCTCACTCCCAAACATTTTCATTTTCTCCTCCCTCCAAAAAAACTATTCCATAGACTGAAAACACTTTTAGTACACAAAGAAGAACGCGCGATATAGAGGAGCGGAGGTATTGAAATCACATGTGGAAATCTTTTGGCTTGCGTACGTTGCAGACCCCAGAAACTGATGGGGAACAATGGTGCACCGAGCACAGCATCTGTCATGGCAGAATATAAAAACATGATCTTGGCACAAAATTAAGTAGGAAAAGAAAAAAAAAGGAGGGGAGGGAAGGAGGGGAGGACAAGGGCTCTAATTCATTTGCAAATCAGGCCCTACTGTTTGGCTTCTATTTCAGGCTGTCGGTGAGTGCCAGGAGTTAACAAGTAATCAGTTTCAATCCTTCCCTTCAATTGTACACTACACCCTCATATGACTCTCTACAGGGGCAGAGGGGGGAATAGCAATCTGTCTGCTAAGGCAGCACACACACACACACACACACACACACACACACACACACACACACACACACACACACACACACACACACACACACACACACACACCTTAACATACAAACACAAACAAAAACTTTGACGCGCAAACACACCTTAAAACAGATAGGCCTAGTATGCATTGTACAATGCGCACTGACACACACACACACACACACACACACACACACACACACACACACACACACACACACACACACACACACACACACACACACACACACACACACACACACACACACACACACACACACACACACACACACACACACACACACAATGGAGACAAGGTGACATATGGAGGCAGCCAATAAAGAAAACTAACAACAACTGGGAGCTGAAAGGATGTGTTGGTTTGGATGTAGCGAGGGATAGAAGAGAAAGAGGAGAAGTCCCTGAACAGAGGTGTTCTTGGCCTGGTGTCTGCTTGGGGCCACTGCCTGAGAGGCTGTGTTGATGACTCCACTGCTGGGTCTATTCTTCTCTCGCTTTCTCTCTCTCTGCCTCTCTCGTCTCTTTCTTTCTTCCTTTCTCCCTAACGCTCTGTCCTTCTCTCTCTCCCTCCTGACCTGTGAGGCCCCTTGTCGAGGAGCGTTCATTCTCCTTATCCTCTCAGTAATCTGGCAGCTCCAACATCATGGTGCTACTGTCCAACCTGCGACAAATCAACACCCCCCGTCTTTTCTCTCAGCCGCTCACTCTCTCCCTGATCAGCTAAACAATGCACTAACTTCAGGCCTACTGCGTGTCTCTGTGTGTGGAAGTATACACACTCACAAACACACCTGATTTATCCCAGCAGGCCTGCCAAACCAAGTGGGCAGCGCTCGGGGCCATATTGTTTAGCCTTTCTGACCGATGGACAGAACGAGAGAAAGAAAGGAGAAAAAGACAGACTTACGGTCACTGCTTAGTGCACAGCGGGGAGAGAGAAAAGGCATCGACTATGAATAACAATAAGGCTGAGAGGCGATATCTCTCCATCTCCCCCTCTCCCCCTCTCTCCCTCCCCCGGCCCACTCGGAGTGAGTCAGGCTTTGCGGCCACTTATCCTGGCTGTACATTTGTAAGGGAGAGCCGGGATAATCACCCTAATCTAATTAGGGTTAAAGAGGGCCATGACTGACGCACCGCGCCGTCCAGCCGACACCTCCACTGGCCCAAATCCTGTTTGCATCAGAAAAATAAGGTTGTCATATTGATTATGCAAACGATGGGCTAACGGGTATAGCCCCTGTCGCTACCGGGCTCTCCTGCCAGACGGCTGCAGCTGACTAGCTGGGCAGCAGCGGGAGAGAGATGGAGGGAGAGAGGGAAAGAGTGAGCGAGAGGGGGATTAGCCTGTTTGGTTTAGTGGTTTAGGCAAAGTTGTGTCCTCCATCCCTCTTGCCCTGTTTTTTCTCAACCTTTTATGAATTATATATATTTATAAGAAAGCCTATGCAAAGTATATGTTAACCTACTACAGTAGAGAGTATAGACTATACAGTGGATTGGGAGAGGAAAGTAGTTTTACAGTCCTTTTCCCCTCCATCGTCATGGAGATTAGTAATAGGCCTACAGTATACGTGGCTGTTGGTCGGGAGATAACCTCAACACAAAGCAGACGTATCACTCTCTCTCGTATTACCCCCACAAGCTTCATTAACCTCTGAACTTTTTGTCCGTTCTTCCTTTCATTTCTCCTACAACAGAGATTATATCCCCTCTTTCAGTAGTAGATTGATAAGTAAATACGATGAAAGGAAGTCCCTATTCACTAATCCAGCCAACCAGGACCCTGTCACTCCCCTCCCATACAATCACACAATTAGCCTTAGTGTGTTCAAACACTGTGGCTAATTATCCCTGCTCATGTGACAGGGGATAGTGTAGTTTTTAGCTGACCAGGGAGAGATTGAGTGGCAAAGAGAAAAGAGGGGGATGTGGGTGTTGCTGTGTGGCAGGTTGTACAGTAGTACAAGGTTGCGGTGCTGTTAGATTACTGAGGGGAGAACGAGAATGCTCAAACCCTACATCCCAACCAGAGCACACCGTTCCGCCACCTCTGGTCTCTTGGCCCTCCCACCCCTACAGGAGGCCCGCACAGCCTAGTCAAAGCTGTTCTCTGTCCTGGCACCCCAATGGTCAGGACAGGGTTGTTATATTACTGTAGAGGGTTGTTATATTACTGTAGAGGTTTGTTATATTACTGTAGAGGATTGTTATATTACTGTAGAGGGTTGTTATATTACTGTAGAGGGTTGTTATGTTACTGTAGAGGTTTGTTATATTACTGTAGAGGGTTGTTATATTACTGTAGAGGTTTGTTATATTACTGTAGAGGGTTGTTATATTACTGTAGAGGTTTGTTATATTACAGCCCCTGTAATATAACAAATATAACATGTTTTTACAGTCCCTGCCCATCTTTGGGACATTTCTGAAACCCTACCTCTTTGAAGAGTATATTAAATAACTCATGGAGCCCACTAGCATTGACTCTGCTGATAAACACTTTGTTGAGGGAAAATGTACTTGATACGATTGTGATGTGTTGTCTCACCTACCTATCTTAAGATGAATGCACTAACTGTCGCCCTGGATAAGAACGTCTGCAAAACAGCTCAATTGTAAAAATGAACGACCCTACATACACAGTCATACATACACAGAGTCGAAACAGAAGGGGGGAGCTGGGCTCAATCTCTGAAGTGGTGTGAGGCTGTGCGTAGTGTTGAAGTAACTCATGCCTGTTAATAATTCTGCCTGCCATCCAACTCACCGCTAATTGCATTCATATAACGTGCTAATCACCACAGACGGCACCTTGTAAAAAGATGACTCAGATCATCTTGTGTGTCTGTGACGTGCAGACTCACACACAGATAAACACACACACACACACACACACACACACACACACACACACACACACACACACACACACACACACACACACACACACACACACACCACCTGGGAGAGGGTGTGTACATGATATGTATAGACCATTAAGAAGGCCCAAACACTCCAGACTTCGTGTGTGTGTACCTGTGTAGGCGCGTGTGTACACGCGTGTTCTGCTCACTCACTTACTGATTTTGTCAGGTGTCATAACACCAGCTTTTGCTTAATTTATCAATTTGATTAACTTCTGTGTGAAATTAAACCTCGGCTGATTTTCTGGCCCGTTGTTTTCCTTAGGGAAATAAAACCGCTGTGTGTGTGTGTGTATGTATGTGTGTTATGGTGGCCTTGTCCAAAAAGGGCTCCCCTAGACCAATGTCTGAAGTCTGTCTACATTAGCAAACATATACATAAGGAAAAGTAAGTGAATTATGTCTCTCTGTTGATTAGGGAACAGAATCACATGCATAATATTTATCAACTTCATACTTTCCCTCTAAAAGTTCTAGCTGTGAATGGGAAAGTTAGCGAGGGAGAGGCAGGGTCATGAAGAAAGAAAGAGTTGGGAAGGAGGGAGGACGAAGAATAACACCCTAGCATCAGCACTACTCTATTCCATCTCATATGTCATTCACATCCAACTATGAGATCAAACTATCGCTCTTCTCTTCTTTATCCTATCCAGATAGATAGATAGATAGATAGATAGATAGATAGATAGATAGATAGATAGATAGATAGATAGATAGATAGATAGATAGATAGATAGATAGATAGATAGATAGATAGATAGATAGATAGATAGATAGTATAAAAGTATAAAAATACAAGACGTCTGGACTGCAAAAAAGCTATAAAAAGACATTGCATAGTATGGGTGGATGGCTGAATATGTACACTATACATTGTTACAGAGTGAGAAAAAATATATGTACACTATACATTGTTACAGAGTGAGAAACAATATATGTATACTATACATTGTTACGAGGTGAGAAAAACAATATAAAAATATTGCAAGTTGATATAGATAAATAAGGAGTATTTGCATGGTTAACTATACTATACAGGTCGATGGCAGAGAAAATTTAGCTTAAATAGCTAAAAGTGCATATGATATAATTTAGGGTAATAATAGTAATTCTGTTAAAATACAGTCCTTAGCGCAGTGTTTAATTACAGCATGCACGTATTGCACATTCGATATACTAAAATCAATGAAAAAAGATACAACTGACTGGATACTAATATGTATTCCCGAGTGAATGACTACGTAAGTTCAGTCCAAGAATTACTTACAATATTGCACGTGATATGATATAACAACTGTACATGAATATGTATATACAGACCTGAATGAATAAATAAGTCCTGAGTGAATGAGTGATTACAGACCAGAGTTACTCACGGATGGATGCCTAATTGTTAAACTAGGTCCTAACACCCCAACAGTTCCAGGTTTATGTTGCCGAAGGCACGGCACCCCGGTGAGGCATTAAATAGTCTAATAGCCGCCGGCAGGAAGGACCTCCTGTAGCGCTCTCTGGCACACCCTGTTCCTAACACTCCTCTCATCATAACTACCAGAAAAAACACAAACCAAGGGGGGCCAGTTGGGAAAATGTATCGCTTCATAAAGCATGGTGCCGTTGATATGAGACGTCTCTATCCTGGGCCGTGTAATATTCTGTCACGCGTTTGTGTGTATTAGCGCTGTTTTATCTTGCAGGAATATGATTTCCTGTGTCTCGCGGTCAGAGCAGAGTAGAATTTATGAAGTCAGGGTTAAGTATGTGTATTGGAATAACTCTATTACTGGATTCATCAGGATGGGAGGAGAGGAAGAGAGAGTGAGAGAGAGACAGAGAACCATTACCCAACGTGATGAATTAAACATTGGGGAAAGAAATCTCAACTTAAGTGGGACTGGGAGAGAGGGAGGCAGGCTTCATACGTTGAGCGTGCTGTGTGTTAATGTTCAATAACAGCTGTGTGTGTGTGCTCTGCCACTGAAATGAAACAAAGGCCATTTGCTCAACAGCAATACATTGGGACTCCCATAAACTTACACTTCGGTACTTACACGATACACAAGTTTGGTAGACAGCTGGATGTATCTGTGCATCATGTGGGTTAGTGCACGTGTGTGTGTGTTAGGGATGTGACAAATATAAATAAATTAACACTTTTTTTACTGGTTTTCCATAAAAAATATAAGAAAAATTCATTAAATTCCATGTAAATTCACAATGCAACTGCACTGCTGCCAGCAACAGATTGGGTCTCATGGTGCGTCCCTTTCAGATGGTTAAGCATTGTACCTGTACCATTTAATTTCTCTGTCACTTTCTCTGTCACTTTTCCAACTGTTAATGACGATGGCGTAGAGGTGGAGAGTCGACTCCAACATAATTGATTCCCCGACACCCAGTGTCGACTCCCATTTCTGAGTGTCAAGACTCTAGATTCAGTATTTTTGGAACGGATGAGACTGATTAGTTGCTGTACTTCTGAGAACACAAACTTTCATAGTGTCAGTCAGAACCGTCACTACGCACTACAACATTTTAGTCATTTAGCAGATGCTCGTATCCAGAGCGACATACAGTAGTGAGTGCATACATTTTCATACTGCTACCACGTGGGAATCGAACCCACAACCTTGGCGTTTCAAGCGCCATGCTCTACCGACTGAGCTACACGGGCTAGGCCTATCTAGCAACCAAACGCTGTATCTCACAATTTCTTGGCATGCAATGTCTTGCATCTTCAGTAAAGCAGGGCCTATCATCAATGAATAGGCTAGGATATTGAGATGCAACACTTTTTCTCTCACACAGTCACACACAGTGTCTGCGCACGTGCACGGCAACGCTTAACGCTGTTCACAGAGGCTTTTGTTGAGCGTCGCGCTTCAACGCTCTTAGCTGCTATGCTGTTTACTTATTGCATTTACAATATTGAAGTCTACCATTAAATGACACAGCTTTCCCCAGGCCTTTATAGCCTGTCATCTAGTTAGGCTACAACACGAAAAATTATATGTTTTGTGATAACTGCACTATGATTTTAAAACAAAAAAATTGTTTTTCTAACGTTAAGGATTCTAATTTAGTTTAAACGTTCACATCCCTAATGAGTGTGTGTTCTGCCACAAAAATTTGACAAAGGCCACTTGCTCAACAGCTGGGATTCCCATACATTCACACATCCGTTTCGACTTACACGATATGTGTGTGTGTGTGTGTGCGTGCATGTGTGTTAAGAAATCTCTTTTCCCCTCTTAGCTCTGCGAAGACTAGTATTGCATGGCTACTGAACCAAGCACAGGCATACCACTTCTATGTCTGTTTACCTACAGGTGTTTATGTACAAACAAACTTTTCAATGATGTAACTCACGCAAGCGTAAACGCACGCGTGCAACAGACTACAGATCAAAACGCCTCACTCCATGGCTTAACAATTAGAGGAAATGACCCATCGAGTTTGCGTCTTCATTTGGGTTTGTTTGTTTGGTTTTGACAGAAGATGCCCGGTGCCCTCTCTTCCCCTCCCTGCCTTTATCCTAAGGGACAATTTCAATGTCATTATTGGGAGCTCACTGGTGTAATTAGCAGAACAGGGATTGCGAGCAGAGGGGCCAGCTGGGAGACCATTACAGCGGGCGGGACTTATCTACCCCCGCCACCCTCCTCAACCCCCCATCCTAGGTCACAATCACCCACCTCACCACTGGCCCAGTCCGTTCAGGGTCCCTATCATTTAAACATCTCCACAAGCCTGGGGTACAAAAGTGGTTCAAAACTCTGTCTGTCCGTCTGTCTGCATGTCTGCTCGCTCACTCAGCTTTATCATAAGACATCACATGCAAGCACACAAGCACACACACAAACGGCCCCTGTGAGAGGACAGTCAGTATCTAGGTAATGGAGTAGTAATAAGGCTAAAGGCCTTGAGGTATTATTGGGTACATGTACTAGTGGCAGAGACAGAGCCCTGATAATCGACCGCTAGCCTACTACTTCTTTTGTGAATTTACTGCTACACATAGTATCTCAAAGTGTGTGTCTCACAGTATGTGAGATACTGAGGACTAGTGAGGATGCAAAGTGCACGTGAGAATAATGAACTGAAGCATGCCGCACACTTATTTACCAATAGGACTATTTTCCTTTGCTTTGATACATGGGAATATAATATTATAGGAAGAATGACCTCAAGCAATAATCATTCAAAAATGTATAATGGTAAAGAGAGTACTGATAATAATAGCTTGACTCGTGTCATATCATGTAATATCATGATGGTATGACATTAGCTACAATAGTAGCTAATAGACAGATTGGTGTGATGATGCTGGTGATGACTTGCTGTCATCCATGTCGTCTCCTGTAGCCCTGTCGTCTCCTGTAGCCCCGTCGTCTCCTGTGGTGAAATCCAGTGTCTCTGCTCTCCCTGTAAGCAGCAGTGTTGCGGCAGTGACAAAACTGACAGGAGGATCAATGTCCCCGCTAAGCAGCTCCAGGTGGCTGTTTAGAGGTGTCGTGCACTTTGCCGTCTCTAGTTCAGTCCCTCTTTAACCCACCCATTTGCGGATGATACACGTTGCTCTGTAACAAGCGATAAAGTGTTTCAAGGCATATGTCAAACAATGCTTTCACTCAGGGTTAGGTCGTTTCTTGTTTTTGACAGCCCTAGCATCTTTTTCCTCCTCTACCCACTCTCGAGCCTGAGCAAGAAGTTATGATAATCTCGACATACGCACGCACACACGCACTTCACACCTTCACTGCCTTCCACCCCTAATTTGCATCCAGCTGCCGTGCCGGGTGGTGGGAGAGGAGCGGTGTGATGCTAGGCGGTGTGTGTGTGTGTGTGTGTGTGCGCGGGGGGGCTCGGCAGTGCAGCCCTTTAGAGTGTCTGTCAAGATCAAAGGCGGCCCCTTTCAGAGCTGCTGGCTGACACGGAGCCGTGTGTGGTGTTGTTTTCATTAAACATTTATCACACTCCTAGTATGACAGCAGGCAACTTGGTGCTCGGGCAACATGTTTTCATGCAAAATTTATTGAAAAAGACGAGATCTTGTTGCCTTTCACACCGGTGGCAAAGGGTAAACGGGTGAGTTGAGTGGGTGTGTATGAGTGCGTGCGCACTGGATAGGGCTAGGTGATATGGCCTAAAAATCATAACTAGATTTTTTTTATTTTTGGGCAATTCACAATATATATCTCGATTTGTTTTGTTTTCTTTAAATAAGCGATGTTGTAAAATACACATTTCAAAACAGCCAGCAATAACCGAATGAATTCAGGGCTTGTGAAGTAATACCTAGGCCAAATATAATATAATAATTAAATTTGATCAAAATAGTTTAACCTGCTTTTTTCTTGTAATAATCACTGATCTGGCTTTCAAGTCTGCCTATGAAAATTCTTGTAGCAGGCATTAGGCTATGGAAAATGAACACAGGTCTCATCAACAATCTCTCAACCCCACGTGCTGTGTTTAGCCAGATAATCTCTGGATCTATTTGCTAGCTAATAAGGTTGAACAGTTAAATTGTTATGAACACACCCTTCTGTCTGCCTCCAACTGTTTGAAAAGCATGTTAGCCTGTCAGATGTTGAACGAGTTGCCAGTTCTTTATATTATTGTGTTTTATTCTTATTGCAAATTTGTAAAACACAGAAAAGACAGCTAGTATAACAGTCTTTGGCTAAAATGCTGCTAGCAGTATGTGGTACCCCAATGACGCCAGCGACAAACTGAGCATTCATTTTCCAGAATGAATGTTCATTGATACTCTTGTTTAAGTAGTGTCTGCTCTGTGCGCAATTTGAGTAGTTGATACATAAAAAGGGCATCGTTAGAAAAGTTCTCTCTCTCTCTTTCTCTCTCTCTCACACTTCACTCCATACCTCCCAAACCCAGTCTGTCTGGAGAAAATTACATCTTTAAGGTCCATCTCTTCTCCCACATTGCTTTACATAACAATACAAACCTCCATCCCGACTCTATCTCCCTTGCTCTGTGCTACTCATCTAACCCCACCGACAGAGAGAGAGAAATACAGTGACAGCATAAAAAAACCATTTTGTTGACAAGCACATTTACATAACCCTCCTAAATGCGAAGTTGGCCTGTCATGTTTACTACTCATAACCTGCTGCTTATAATCATCACCTTATTTTCCCTCCCTGTTCCATAAAACCAACCGGGCCCAGCAAGCCAAGTGAACATCCTATACTTCTCCATCACTCCAGCCATTCAGCCCAACGATACAGCCATAAAGTGGAGCTAGGAGGTGGATATTGATTATGTGGAGAGAGGAGAGGAGAAGGGGAAAGAGGAGAGCAAGGCTGCTGGAGCTCCCAAACCTAATTGGATTGTGGATAGATTTTATTTGGCCGGGTCTGGGCTCTGTCATCACAGAGCCCAGACTTGGCTCCGCTCAGTGACTATGGCAGCCCACGCACACACACAGTTAACAGTTAACACACACACACGGATAGTTAATACACAATGCTACACATGTTAGAGCAGTGAAAAGCTGCCCAGTTCACAGAGTAGCATACAGTGCCTTCAGAAAGTATTCACACCGATTGAATTTTTTCACATTTTGTTGTGTTACAGCCTGAATTTAAAATTGGTTACATTTAGATTTTGTTTCACTGGCCTACACACAATACCCATAATGTCAAAGTGGAATTATGTTTTTAGACATTTTTACAAATTATTTAAAAATAAAAAGCTGAAATGTCTTCAGTCAATAAGTATTCAACCACTTGGTAATTGAATGACCTCATCTCTGTACCCCACACATACAATTATCTTTAAGGTCCCTCAGTCGAGCAGTGAATTTCAAACACAAATTCAACCACAAACACCAGGGAGGTGTTGGCAGATGGTTCATAAAAAAATGTAAAAACAGACATTAACCTTTGAGCATGGTGAAGTTATTAATTACACATTGGATGGTCTATCAATACACCCAGTCACTACAAAGATACAGGCATCCTTCCTAACTCAGTTGCCGGAGTGGAAGGAAACCACTCAGGGGTTTCACCATGAGGCCAATGGTGACTTTAAAACAGTAAGAGTTTAATTATAGGCAAAAACTGAGGATGGATCAACAACATTGTCGTTACTCCACAATACTAACCTAAATGACAGAGCGAAAAGGAGGAAGCCTGTACAAAATAAACATTTTCCAAAACATACATCTGGTTTGCAATAAGGCACTAAAGTAAAACTGCAAAAAATGTGGCAAAGGTCCTGAATACTCTAGGTCCTGAATTCAAAGCGCTATGTTTAGGGCAAGTCAAACAACACATCACAGAGTACCACTTCATATTTTCAAGCATGGTGGTGGCTGCATCATGTTATGGGTATGCTTGTCATCGGCAAGGACTATGGAGTTTTCTTTGGAATAAAAATAAATGGAATAGAGTGAAGCACAGACAAAATTCCAACAGATACTGGGAAACTTGCCTAGTAAAATAAAGGTTAAAAAAAATAAAAAATAAAGGCAAATATACACCGGAGCTGCTTAACAGGACAACATTGAATGTTTCTGAATGGCCTAGTTACAGTTTTGACTTAAATTGCCTTGAAAATCTATGGCAAGGCTTGAAAATGGATGTCTAGCAATGATCAACAACCAACTTGACATAGCTTTAAACAATGTGCAAATATTGTACAATCCAGGTGTGCAAAGCTCTTAGAGACTTATCCAGAAAGACTCACAGCTGAAAAATCGCTGCGAAAGGTGATTCTAACATGTATTGACTCAGGGGTTGAATACATATCTAATCAAGATATATTAATGTTTTATTTTTTATAATTAATTTTAAAATGTTAGAATTTTTCTTCCACCTTGACAGAGTATTTTGTCTAGATCGTTAACAAAAAAATTACAATTAAATAAATTTTAATCCCCCCTTGTAACACAACAAAATGTGGAAAAAGTCATGGAGTGTGAATACTTTCTGTAACCTGAAACCCCTGCATGAGTGTACGTGTGTGTGTATGCATGTGTGTGCCCTCCTTTAACTAGTAATAATGGCTAAAGAGATTACAGAGCGTGCTAAGTGGATTGTCACAGTTCTCTATCGCAAACTCAGAGTGTCTCTCCTGTGATTAGTAGTGGCCAGGCCTCTTCAGCACACAAAGAGAGCTTGTATTAGGCCTGTCACAGCCACTTCAGGCCCCAGCAGCTAACACTGTATATCTCCCTCAATTAGTCTACATCAGCAGAACCACATGAGACTGACTCAATACTTATTTTTCGCACTTGACCCAGGCGAGTGTAGCTTGATGTGCTGTGCCTCGAGCAAAAAAAAAGACTGCACCTTAACTTATTTCATTCAATGATTCTGAAGTCAGACTTAAATTAGTTGATAGGCTAAATAGCAGACACAGGGCCTAGTCTAGTCCACAATGTTTTCAAATCACTGTACCAAATGTACTCTTCTTCGACTTACCACCAGCCCAGAGGTGTGTTCTCCCTCCCTCTCTCTCCCTCCCCACCCAGTTAAGAGGAGAGCCTGGGTAAGACAGGTTTCCCTCCAGGGGACAGAGGGGAGACAGGACAGATAAACATGTCAAAGTCTTCAGGGGAAATGACATCAACCTAATCACTCTGGCCTTCACCACCAATCACTCTCCCTCTCACCTCTCCTCACAGAAAGAGGGTGAGAGAGAGAGAAACAATTTAATAACAATATAATATAAAATAATATAATAAGAAGCCCTAGCAGCATGGTTGACCGAGAAATACAGACAAACAGACGGACAGAGAGACAAAGTATAGCATTCATAATTTTTTCAGCTTTGTGGCTAAACCTCTGTTTTTAAGCCTGATCTTTACTTAAGTTACTTTTTAAACGTATCTAGGCCCATTACATGCATGTATCAGGAATGTATTATGTTATATTGTCTTACAGGTTTTTCTCGACTGCTTAAAGACTTTTCTCAAAACAAGGATAACTTTTGCAAAACAAATAAAGCTGCAATTGTATATATTTGTTATGTTCAAAAGCTCCAATATGTTTCTAGTGGTCATCCAATGTGATGCAACAGTAACAATTTTGTGCCTCTAGCCTGCCTGAGAACCGCTGTATTCATTGGTTTTAATTTCCACTGTCGGGTTGGATTTTCCCTGCTGAGTGAAGTGTTTCCGTCAGTGCCACAGCTCAGGGATATTCTAACGGGTAGCAGTATGAAAGCTAGCTGAGCCCATGTACACACCTGGCTAGTGGCAGACGTGAGGGGCAAACGACCTGACCAAGCAGCTACTCCTCCATCTAAGGCAAAGAAACAGAGAACTTTGGAGAGTAGACAGGCGAATAGGGAAAGCGCTACAGCCCGGGAAAGACGAGCGTAAACTTCGGATTTGCGTTCACACAGTGCAGCATTAGCCCAAAAGCTACACATATATTGAGTATTAGACTGTAGCAATCAATTTTGTTGAATGACTGAAAACATAAATTCTGCGTAATAGCTGCCTCCTCCAATTATCCCCAAAATACAAACTCCCTTCAAATATGTTCATCTTGGGCATTTCCTATGAGTGACTATACTTTTTCATTTTAAGAGTGACAAAAATGAGCATTTGTGAGGACCCTGTGAATGTAGATGAAGATGATGCCAAACACCTAAATGTAACAGTGTGTAAGTATGAACTGTATTTTCTTAACCAGATACAGTGCATTTGGAAAGTATTCAGACCTCTTGACTTTTTCCACATATTGTTACATTACAGCATTATTCTAAAATTGATTAAATAAAACAATTTCCTCAAACTACACACAATACCCCATGACGACAAAGCGATTTAGCAGATTTATTCAAAATTATTCAAAATAAAAACGAAAAAATACCCTATAACTTGATTGGAGTCCACCTGTGGTAAATTCAATTGTTTGGACATGATTTGGAAAGACATACACCTGTCTATATAAAGGTCCCACAGTTGGCAGTGCATGTCAGAGCAAAAACCAAGCCATGAGGAGGAAAGAATTGTCTATAGAGCTCCGAGACAGGATTGTCACAGGCACAGATCTGGGGAAGGGTACCAAAACATTTCTGGAGCGTTGAAGGTACCCAAGAACACAGTGGCCTCCGTCATTCTTAAATGGAAGAACTTTCTAACCACCAGGACTCTTCCTACAGCTGGCCGCCCGGCCAAACTGAGCAATCGGGGAAGAAGGGCCTTGGTCAGGGAGGTGAACATGAACCCGATGGTCACTCTGACAGAGCTCCAGAGTTCCCTGTGTAGATGGGAGAACATTCCAGAAGGACAACCATCTCTGCAGCACTCCACCAATCAGGCCTGTATGGTAGAGTGGTCAGACGGAAGCCACTCCTCAGTAAAAGGCACCTGACAGCCTACTTGGAGTTTGCCAAAAGGCCCCTTAGTATCAAATTCTAAAGTAGGAAGAATTTCACTAAAAGGTGTAGAAAACTCAATTTGATACTGTTTGGAATTGTTGTTATTGAGTAAACACATGCACACACGTAGCAACATTTCTCCAGTGGCATCACACATTACAGGCAATCATCTCTCTCTTGTGCACTTACCCTGTGTAAACCAGTCAGCCTGCTAGTTAGCTATCTGTTTGCGTTGTGTTGCATGGCTAATGTGTTCAGGCATGGGTCGGGGCATGGCTCTCCACACAGACAGACAGAGAACTGAACTACAAAGCTTGTTATCTTTTCCTCCTGTCTGTTAAGCAGTTTTGAGTTTTAATGTGAGCGGAGGCAGGTTTGTGAAGCTAAGGGTGTGTTTTGAGGAGAGTCTCGCATCATTAGTTGTGGGGAAAAAAGCAGCTAAATTACAGTTACAGCAGCAGCACTGCCACAGGGCAGCATCGTCAACAGAACAGCGCTCGCTCCTTTGTGTACGATGTGTGTGTGTGCATGCGCATGTGTGTGTTCCTGACTAGTCTACCGCTATGCCCATCTGCAGGCAGGGTTCACTTCCAAACCTCCCCTGTTGCCCCTCCTCCCCCTCCCCCTCTGGCAAGCCCCCTCCCTCTCAGGAGCCTCAATGGAGAGCCACCACACCCACCTGGAGGAACGGGATGTACCCCCCACCCCCATACCTACCCTCCTCACTCGCTCCCCTCCACTGCGTCCACATCGCTGCCGGACCCACTGTTTTAGTGCCCCCCCCACCCCCGCCACACTTACAGTTACGCATTGATTTCATTCAATCGAACCTTCCGCACCACGTTTGAAGTTCTCCTCTCTCCCTGGCCTAACCAGACACAGCCTAGAGTCCTGCAAAACAGCCCAACTAACGCACACAAACAGACTGCCAAAGGTTCCCCAGACCGATCCACTCACAGACACACTAACAACATCATCCATGGCTGGCGGGCAGGGTTCTGTACAGCAACGCACACCAAACACACACACACTCGCTCTGTGTGTATTACCAGCACAAATTAACTGATGATGAGTGGAGAGCAAATGTTTAGGGGACACATCTCTCTTACTTATTGCTAGGCCTAGTTCCTATGTTTATGGCACAGTCATAGAGTATGTCCGCCAACCTCTCTAACCCGTCGATTTACGCCACCCACCAGTGTTGTGTTCGAGACCACCTAAAGCGAGACTGATTTATGACAAAGACCGGAGCAACTCGAGTCCGAGTCAAGACCGGAAGGAGGGAGAGACCAAGTCAAAACCGAGACCGGGAGGGAGGGAGACAAGGTCCGAGGCCGAGTCAAGACCGAGACCAGAAAAATGCAAGTCCAATTCAAGACCATGATTATAATTCTGTCAAATCGTTACCATAATAAGAGAACACAAAATGTCTGTGTTCATATTTCAGAAGAACATATGGATTCTTTAGACATTCAGAATTGAGGACAAATAGACCCACTCTTTACTAAGCCAAAACACAGAGGAGAACAATGGAGGGCCTTCTACGCTTTAAGAGAAAGGCTAAGGATTTATAAAATAGTACAAATAATAATTATATTAATTTCAATGATGTTCTGATTTAATCTCTTCCATTTTTGTTAGAGATACATCTAGCTAGCTAAGTCAGCCATTGGATAGGGCATCAGAGGCTTGATAGAGGGCATCTGCCATTCAACTGTATTAGTGCAAAATGTTGGAGGTGACAGTGTAATCGACCAATCACATTGACTTGCAAATGGTGAAACCGTCTTTACAAAAATGTATTGAAACTTTTGCCTTCTCGAAGGCGAACAAGTCACTGTGCAAACTTTCAACAAGTTTGTTTTTTCATTTATGTTTCAAATAATCATCCTCTGGTGGGGGCCTCCCGAGTGGCGCAGCAGTGCTAGAGGCGTCACTACAGACCCGGGTTCGATCCTAGGCTGTGTCGCAACCGGCCGCGACCGGGAGACCCATGAGGTGGGCCACAATTGACATAGAGTCGTCCAGGTTAGGGGAGGGTTTGGCCGGCCAGGATATCCTTGTGCCATCGTGCTCTAGCGACTCCTTGTGGCAGGCAGGGTGCATGCACGCTGACTTTGGTCGCCAGCTGTACGGTGTTTCTTCCGACACATCGGTGTGGCTGGCTTCCAAGTTAAGCGAGCAGTGTGTCAAGAAGCAGTGCGGAGGACGCATGGCTCTCAACCTTCCCCTCTCCCGAGACCGTATGGGAGTTGCAGCGATGGGACAAGACTGTACCAATGGGATATCACAAAATGCTGTTAGCCATCTCTTTGAAAATAACTTGTGTGTGTGAGACATTGTTGCATTTAATCATTAGATCACTGGTTACTTTGTGTGCTAAACATGAAATGTTATTTGCAATGGGAAGTAATAGTTTAGACTTGGAAAAGCTTAGCCTAATGGTTGTGTTTTTGTATTCTTACGATTTGGACCTACTGGCTTATTATGTGAATGGACTGCTGTCTTTCCATCGGCCCTTTGCAGTGGTGTAGTGGTGCCTGGAGAAGTGGGCCTGTGTGAAGGAAAGGCGCCCTGTGTGAAAAATCCTAGATTTTCCTATACATTTTTCAGATTTTTACTCCCAAAATCACACTATGAAAATGTGATGTTCTAAGTCCACAACAGTGCTTAAACCACAACAGCAGGCCATTGAGGTCTGAGAAAAATAAAAATATATATATTTTGAGGGTGTAGGTGCCCTTTAATTAAAATGCCCTCTCCGTTGATACAAATCAACATTATATCATTCTGTCAGGTAGGCCTACATTACAGTCAACACTCAATTGGGAAGGTTTTTTGGGAAAGCCTTTATAAATGTTCATGCAAACAGCGCATGATGAGCGAATTGCACATCGCAAATAACCTACTAACCAAGACTATGGACTAAACTTTTTCAATACTTGGATTGCATACCCTTTGTTTCCTTAGTATTTACTGGTAGATATCATAAGTTGAAACGTCTTTCCTACCTCCCGGCTACCGATGTCATTCTTCTGTGAGCTGCTCCATGAGACAACCAGTTAGCTACGTGCTCTTGCTGCTTGCAGATGAAATTCAGCTGAAACTAGGCTATGCGCATGACTATTTAAATAAAAAATTATAATAATATTTCACGTGCTTTGCGATTGTACAGGCTAATTTGTGCATGATTTCCCTATTGTACTACATAATTAATACATCGTATACCTTCACTACACTACTCTGATACGCAACGGTAGGTATTAAGAAGTGAGTATAAGCAATGCGCACTGAAAAAAAGGTGGGTATAGGGTGTATACCTGCATATAGCCTCCACTACACCTCAGAGCCCTGGTTTTATGGTGTCTGTCCTTTCAGCATCACGAAACTGTCATACACTGAAGGCCTATGTCGAATAGATTCACCACTGCGCAAGCATAAAAAGATACAAAGACCATTACAATTTGCTCGACTCTTCCCTTCAAGCAAGTCAAGGAAATCTGGACAAAGTTAGATTATATTTTTCTACGAAAGTAAAGACCGGTCTTGAGTACTACAACACTGCCACCCACCATCATAAGCCCATCTCCACTAACCACAGGGAATACCATAAGAGACCAATTGGATAGAAATTCCTTTCTTCTTGCACAAGGTGGTCTACTCTAGGAAATGTATTGGATTTTCTCTCGAAGCGGTGAATACATGCATTATGAAAAAAAGAGAAAAGGGGATGTGGCTCGTTAGATGGTGTGTGTTGGGTAAGCTGGTTAGCTGGTGTGTGCGGATCTAAACCAACACAGTCCAACAAAAAACTCTTACACACTCACACGCACACACACACACACCGAGCAGGGTCAGAGATCCTTATCAAGCTTTTTAAAGGATATTGAAGCCTTAATAAGAAAATATAGATATATTCCACTGGCCTTTTTAGTTTAGTGTGTTCGCTATATTTGTTTGGCTGATATCTTAGATATCAATCTAAGAAAAGGAAATGTGGAATACAACTAAATAAAGAAACACATAAATACATATATATAGGCCCTTTAAAAGGCAACAATATGTTGCTCACAAACCCCCAATTCAACCTGTCAAACCCATTGTACGTTGCCACTAAATTGATTTGATTTGATTCAAGATTCCAGAGCATCCTATAAAGACTGATTGTGCAGTCAGATACACATTGATCATTAGTGAAACACAAACAACTAGTAATGGGGGAAAACATCTATACAGTTACATATCGCAACATAATTTCTTTAGAATATTCTATTGATATTTGACACAAAGTATTGATTTGTAAACGCATATTTTTTGTTGCTACTGTAGGTAGCATTAGCTTGCGCTTGTCTGCTGTACCTGCGCCAAAACTCCAACATTTTTCATCCTTGTTTTCCATCTTCTTTTTAAACAGTAAGTCAAAATGTTTTCAGCACTTTTATTTCCCTGACCAATCAAAACGCTTTCTCATGCGCTCTCTCGTCTCACTGCAGCAGGCAAAGTGAGCAATACGTTTGGAACATCAAAATGCAATAAAATCAGAGTATCGAATCTCAACACATATTGTATCGGCAACCTAAGTATCATGATGGTTAAATAAAGGTTAAATTAAAATGTAATCTAATTTAGACCAAAGTCAATATCTGGGGCTAATATCAGTGTTACCTTTTATATCACAATGAATATCATTACATGGATAGGGTGGACCTGATTCTAGATCAGCACTCCTACTCTTGAGACGCTTGATACCTAAACACCCCATCGGCCTCATTAACAGCTGAGTAAATTTCACACTTAATATCTGCATTCTGAAAAGAATACATACAGTCTTGGCCAAAAATATTGGCACCCTTGCACTTTTTTCTAGTAACTCACAATTTTCCCTAACATTAAGTAGAAATTTACCAAAGTATTTAGTTTCCACAATTTATTATTTCAATGTTAATATTACAGAACCTTTGTTTTTAATTCAGAACTTAATATATCCATTTAAATCAGAATATAAACTGAAAAGGCATTGACAAAATTATTGACACCGTAGACTTAATATTTGGGCGCACAGCCTTTGGTGAAAATAACTGCAATCAAGCGCTTCCTATAGCCATCATTGTGCAAACTGCTCCAGTTCTCCCAGTTTTGAAGGGTGCCTTCTCCCAGCTGCTGTTTTCAGATCTCTCCACAAAGTTTCAATGCGATTTAGATCTAGATTCAGTCCAGAGTTTTGTCTTGAACCATTCCTGGCTGCTTTTTGAAGTGTGTTTGGGGTCATTGTTCTGCTGGAAGACCCATGACCTTCGACGGAGATCCAGCTTTCTGACACTGAGTCTGACATTGTGCTCCAAAATACCTTGGCATTCTCTTGATTTCATGATGCCACGTACACATTCAAGACACCCAGTGCCAGAGGTAGCAAAACAACCCCAAAACATCACTGAAACTCCTCCATGTTTGACTTTAGGGAAGGAGTTATTTTCTTGGTGTGATTTCCCAAAAAGCTCTAATTTGGTCTCATCTGTCCGCAGGACATTCTCCCAGAAGGATTTTGGCATGGTCAGGTGTGTTTTGGCAAATTGCAGTCTGGCTTTTTTCATGTCTCTCTCTCAGCAGTAGGATCCTGCTGGGTCTCCTACCATATAACACCCCTTTCATTGAGTTGGCGACGGATGGTGCGAGTTGAAACTGTCATACCTTGTGTCTGAAGGTCAACTTGAATCTGTGTGGCAGTTGATCAAGATGCTTTCTCCACCATTCGAACAGATGTACTGGCGTGGCCAAAAATATTCAAATAATGCACCACACCATTTGTTCAAGAAAACTGTTGAAATTAGAAAGATATTTAGGGCCTCCCGAGTGGCGCAAGGCACTGCATCGCAGTGCAAGCTGCGTTGCTACAGATGCTGGTTCGAGCACCGTCTGTGCCGCAGCCGGCCGCGACCGGGAGACCCATGAGGCGATGCACAATTGGCTCACTGTGTGTACCGCAATGAGCATGAAGAAAAGAAAGAAAACCAGAGAAATATCTGAGGAGGTCAGACACACGATTGCAGCCAAGCATGGACAATTTTAAGGCTACAAGTCCATCTCCAGAGACCTTGATGTTCCTGTTTCCACTGTATGTAATGTTATCAAAACGTTTAAGGCCCATGCCACTCTAGCCAACCTCCCTGGACGAGGCCGCAAGAGAAAACTTGATGGAAGATTGTAGTGACGGATTGTTCGAATTGTGGAGAAAGCATCTTGATCAACTGCCACAAAGATTCAAGCTGACATTCAGAGACAAGATACGACAGTTTCAACTAGCACCATCCATCCCAACTCAATGAAAGTGGGTTAAATGGTAGGAGACCCAGCAGGATACATAAGAAAGCCCGACTGCCATTTGCCAAAACATACCTGAACATGCCAAAATCCTTCTGGGAGAATGTACTGTGGACAGTTGAGACCAAATTGGAGCTTTTTGGAATCTTTATGTTTACAAAGAACAAAATAACACTTTCCCTACAGATAAACATGGAGGAGGTTCAGTGATGTTTAGGGGTTTCTTTGCTGCCTCTAGCACTTGGTGCCTTGAATGTGTGCATGCCATCATGAAATACCAAGGCATTTTGGAGTGCAATGTGGACCCAGTATCAGAAAGCTGGGTCTCGTCGAAGGGTCTTCCAGCAGGACAATGACCCCAAACACACTTCAAAAAGCAGCCAGGAATGGTTCAAGAAAAAACGCTGGACTGTTCTGAAGTGGCCAGCAATGACGCCAGATTTAAATTGCATTGAAACTTTCTGGAGAGATCTGAAAATAGAAACTGGGAGAACTGGAGCAGTTTGCACAAGAGGAGTAGACAAAACAGCCAGTACAGATGTGCAGGAAGCTCATCCATGGCTATAGGAAGCGCTTGATTGCAGTTATTTTGACCAAAGGCTGTGTATATACAGTGGGGAGAACAAGTATTTGATACACTGCCGATTTTGCAGGTTTTCCCACTTACAAAGCATGTAGAAGTCTGTAATTTTTATCATAGGTACTCTTCAACTGTGAGTGACGGAATCTAAAACAAAAATCCAGAAAATCACATTGTAGGATTTTTAAGTAATTAATTTGCATTTTATTGCATGACATAAGTATTTGATACATCAGAAAAGCAGAACTTAATATTTGGTAGAGAAACCTTTGTTTGCAATTACAGAGATCATACGTTTCCTGTAGTTCTTGACCAGGTTTGCACACACTGCAGCAGGGATTTTGGCCCACTCCTCCATACAGATCCTTCAGGTTTCGGGGCTGTCGCTGGGCAATACGGACTTTCAGCTCCCTCCAAAGATTTTCTATTGGGTTCAGGTCTGGAGACTGGCTAGGCCACTCCAGGACCTTGAGATGCTTCTTACGGAGCCACTCCTTAGTTGCCCTGGCTGTGTGTTTCGGGTCGTTGTCATGCTGGAAGACCCAGCCACGACCCATCTTCAATGCTCTTACTGAGGGAAGGAGGTTGTTGGCCAAAGATCTCGCGATACATGGCCCCATCCATCCTCCCCTCAATACGGTGCAGTCGTCCTGTCCCCTTTGCAGGAAAGCATCCCCAAAGAATGATGTTTCCACCTCCATGCTTCACAGTTGGGATGGTGTTCTTGGGGTTGTACTCATCCTTCTTCTTCCTCCAAACACGGCGAGTGGAGTTTAAACCAAAAAGCTCTATTTTTGTCTCATCAGACCACATGACCTTCTCCCATTCCTCCTCTGGATCATCCAGATGGTCATTGGCAAACTTCAGACGGGCCTGGACATGCGCTGGCTTGAGCAGGGGGACCTTGCATGCACTGCAGGATTTTAATCCATGACGGCGCAGTGTGTTACTAATGGTTTTCTTTGAGACTGTGGTCCCAGCTCTCTTCGGGTCATTGACCAGGTCCTGCCGTGTAGTTCTGGGCTGATCCCTCACCTTCCTCATGATCATTGATGCCCCACGAGGTGAGATCTTGCATGGTGCCCCAGACCAAGGGAGATTGACCGTCATCTTGAACTTCTTCCATTTTCTAATAATTGCGCCAACAGTTGTTGCCTTCTCACCAAGCTGCTTGCCTATTGTCCTGTAGCCCATCCCAGCCTTGTGCAGGTCTACAATTTTATCCCTGATGTCCTTACACAGCTGTTTGATTGAGTGTGTGGAGTCCGTTTGATTGAGTGTGTGGACAGGTGTCTTTTATACAGGTAACGAGTTCAAACAGGTGCAGTTAATACAGGTAATGAGTGGAGAACAGGAGGGCTTCTTAAAGAAAAACTAACAGGTCTGTGAGAGCCGGAATTCTTACTGGTTGGTAGGTGATCAAATACTTATGTCATGCAATAAAATGCAAATTAATTATTTAAAAATCATACAATGTGATTTTCTGGATTTTTGTTTTAGATTCCGTCTCTCACAGTTGAAGTGTACCTATGATAAAAATTACAGACCTCTACATGCTTTGTAAGTAGGAAAACCTGCAAAATCGGCAGTGTATCAAATACTTGTTCTCCCCACTGTATATTATTAAATATTAAGTCTAGGGTGTCAAAAATTTTGTCAATGAATTTCTGTTTATTTTCTGATTTAAATTGATAAATTAAGTTCTGAATCAAATACAAAGGTTATGTAATATTAACAGTGAAATAAAGAATAGTGGAGACCAAATACTTTGGTCAATATCAACTTATTTATAGGGAAAATGGTGAGTTACTTAAAAAAAGTCCAAGGGTGCCAATATTTTGGGCCAAGACTGTATGTAACATATTTGAGAGTATGGGTATATGCTACAGTATTGCTGTGCAATAGGAGCATGACATCATAGACTCCGAGCCTATACCACAACCTATTGATGAACAAAATACTGAACAATAATGAGTATTTTGAAAAGAAGTATGGGCTGTAGCATTTCACTTTTAAATTGTTTTGAATATACAATCAATCCAGACTGTATCACAAACGGCCGTGATTGGGAGTCCCATAGGGCAATGCACAATTGGCCCAGCGTTGTCAGAAGTTTACATACACTTAGGTTGAAGTCATTAAAACTCATTTTTCAACCACTCCACAGATTTCATGTTAAGTCGGTTAGGACATCTACTTTTTGCATGACACAAGTAATTCTTCCAACAATTGTTTACAGACAGATTATTTCACTTATAATTCCCTATATCACAATTCCAATGGGTCAGAAGATGTCATGGCTTTAGAAGCTTCTGATAGGCTAATTGACATCATTTGAGTCAATTGGAGGTGTACCTGTGGATGTATTTCAAGGCCTACCTTCAAACTCAGTGCCTCTTTGCTCGACATCATGGGAAAATCTAAATAAATCAGCAAAGTCCTCAGAAAATAAATTGTAGATCTCCACAAATCTGGTTTATCCTTGGGAGCAATTTTCAAACGCCTGAAGGTACCACATTCATCTGTAGAAACAATAGTACGCAAGTATAAACACCATGGGACCACGCAGCCGTCATACCGCTCAGGAAGGAGACGCGTTCTGTCTCCTAGAGTTGAATAGACATTGCTACGAACAGTGCAAATCAATCCAAGAACAACAGCAAAGGACTTTGTGAAGATGCTGGAGGAAACAGGTACAAAAGTATCTATATCCACAGTAAAACGAGTCCTATATCGACATAACACGAAAGGCTGCTCAGCAAGGAGGAAGCCACTGCTCCAAAACTGACATAAAAAGCCAGACTACCGTTTGCAACTGCACATGGGGACAAAGATCGTACGTTTTGGAGAAATGTCCTCTGGTCTGATGAGACAAAAATAGAACTGTTTGACCATAATGACCATCGTTATCTTCGGAGGATAAAGAGGGAAGCTTGTAAGCCGAAGAACAACATCCCAACCGTGAAGCAAGGGGGTGGCAGCATCATGTTGTGGGGGTGCTTTGCTGCAGTAGGGACTGGTGCACTTCACAAAATAGATGGCATCATGAGGAAGGAAAATGATGTGGATATATTGAAGCAACATCTCAAGACATCAGTCTGGAAGTTAAAGCTTGCCCGCAAATGGGTCTTCCAAATGGACAATGACTCCAAGCATACTTCCAAAGTTGTGGCAAAATGGCTTAAGGACAACAAAGTCAAGGTATTGGAGTGGCCATCACAAAGCCCTGACCTCAATCCTATAGAAGATTTGTGGGCAGAACTGAAAAGGCGTGTGCGAGCAAGGAGGCCTCCAAACCTGACTCAGTTACACCAGTTCTGTCAGGAGGAATGGGCCAAAATTCACCCAACATATTGTGGGAAGCTTGTGGAAGGCTACACAAAACGTTTGACCCAAGTTAAACAATTGAAAGGCAATGCTACCAAATATTAATTGAGTGTATGTAAACTTCTGACCCACTGGGAATGTGATGACAGAAATGAAAGCTGAAATAAATAATTCTCTCTACTATTATTCTGACATTTCATATTATTAAAATAAAGTGGTGATCCTAACTGACCTAAGAGGCAATTTTTACTAGTATTAAATGTCAGGAATTGTGAAAATATATTTGGCTAAGGTGTATGTAAACTTCCAACTTCAACTGTATATTTCCACACTATGAGATTGGAATAATACTGTGAAATTGTGAAAATTATGATAATGCCCTTTCAGTGTAAGAGCTGTATAAAAAGGCTGCCTGAAAATTCAGCATGTTTTGATGGGATGGAGTTTTGGCCTGTCTGGTTAAATAGTTCCAAACCTCTCTGCCAATAACAGCTAGTTTTTAGTTTCCCCCTCCCGACTCAGAACCCTCCCAGACAGTCCTAGCAAAATCTTTTTTGAAAACAATCACAGTAAGTACTTAATTGTAACCCAAAAAGTATTTGATATCGAGATAAAAATGTGATCAAATGTTTTCGTTGAAAAACCTGCCGTGGCCTAATTCCAATAGTTCCAAATTCTAGAGTAAATAAAGGGCTTATTGTCACCATAAAAGGTGAATGGAGAACATTTTCCTAAAGGACTTACAATGCTCGTTCACGTGCACACAGTTTTACGACAGGCTGATTTATAACGGGTGTTATACAACGGTTGGGTCTAATCCTGAATGCTAATTAGTTAAAACCGCATTCTAGCCGGAGTCTATTCTACAAGTTAATACCGGCTAAATCTATGACATTAAAATGCCTATTTACTCTGTTCCATCTGACTGCACTGTCTTATCAGCCCAGCCAGGCAAATTAAAAACTTGATCTCCACTATAAAAAGCATCCAGACATTATCTCACATTTCCTTTAGACTAACATTTAGATTTCAACAGCGGAGATTTGTATAAATCTTGCTCTCTGTCTCTTCAACATTTGTAACATTGTTTCAATATTCAAATTCGATCTCCAGCTGTCCCATAGTAATGAACATGTAGGGGTCGGGACGAGACAGACAGGCAGGCAGGCAGTGTTTCTCAGCCAGTCGAAATCATGAATCAGCTGGCATCATTTTTATGGATATATACAAATAAATGTCAATAGAAAAAAGGTTAAACGAAACGAAGTGCAGCTTGTTTGCAGTCTTACCAGCTTTAGTTTGAAGTTAGTGTTAACTGTGTTGTTGGCTAGCTCCTCTGTACAACAGTGTCCTGACGAATGAGCACATTTTCTATGCCAGGCGAAATCACGCCTCATTAGCTCAATGTTATGGATGCATCCAAATAAATGTAAATAGAAAACAGCTTAAACAAATGCAAATGAAGCTTCTATTGGTATTCTGTTTGCACTATTTGATGTGACTGTAAGTTAGCTGTAGTTGGCAAGCTAGGAAGCAAGCTAGCCAGTATGGCAATGGAACAGACCAGCCAGCTTGGGTAGCAATCCTAGATTTGTGTTGGGACTATATCTTGTGGAAGGATGAAATAGTATGAATAAATTAATCATAACATTTTTTCATGAAAATATGTAAATCATTATATGAATATGTTGGTAACCCGTTGTATAAAAGTGATAATGTCTTTGAAGCCGTTGTTTGGAGGATATATTTTGTAGGGCCTAACAACACACATTCCAATATCATCCAAACACCGGCTTCTCTAGCATTATCACCTAATTATATAACGGGTGTTATAAATGGTGTGCGCCAAGTTTATAAATCGAATAATTTTTAGACATATGTATTATTATCAGAAATGACGGATGCAGATATTTAGTTAGAAATTTGCACAACAGTTATAAATGAGGCCCCCGAACACATGCCTTGATATGTGATCATGGTCTAGATACCCTAGCCTAAATGGGGCATATGTATACGTTATATACGTTGTATCTCTGCGCGTCCGAGACATGCGACACTCAATATGACAGACAGCAACTCCCCACCAATCACATTACCTCACCCTGCAATCACATTAGGACACAGCGCTCGGGGGGCGGGATATGGGTGAATCAAGATTACTATTCTGGTGGAAAGTAAGGTCTCCTGAGTGAGTTAGGTCCATGGCTGGCTGGCACATATTGCACCTAGGTTGTCTGTGTCTGTGTGTGTTGTGTTTGTGTGTGAACATATTGCACCTGGACCAAGGTAGATCAACAGTAGAGAGATAAAGAGATCAACTATGTTCAGGTGACGCATGTACACTAAAGGATGCAACATTACAAGCGATAATGTAATATATTCCGAATGAGAGGATTCCAGGAGATAGAAAGAAGGAGTGATGGATGAATGAGGCCCAGCCGAGGCGTCCCTGCTGGATACGCTCATAATATCCACGTTAATGCACCTGGAGGGGGCTGCATCAAATCAAATTTGATTTGTTACATGCGCCGAATACAAAAGGTGTAGACCTTACCGTGAAATGCTTACTTACAAGCCCCTAACCAACAATGCAGTTCAAGAAATTGAGTTAAGAAAATATTTAGTAAATAAACTAAAGTAAAAAATGTAATAATCATTTTAAAAATTACATAACAATAACAAGGCTATATACAGGGGGTACCGTTACCGAGTCAATGTGCGGGAGTACAGGTTAGTCGAGGTAATTTGTACATAAAGTGACTATGCATAGATAATAAACAGCGAGTAGAAGCAGTGTAAAAACAAAGGGCGGGGAAAGAACAGTCTATGACTTGGGTGACTGGAGTCTTTGCCAATTTGTTGGGCCTTTCTCCGACACCGTCTAGTATATAGGTCCTGGACGGCAGGAAGCTTGGCCCCAGTGATGTATTGGGCCGTACGGTCGGATGACGAGCAGTTGCCATACCAGATGGAGGAAGGCCCAAAAACGCATGCCAAATATTTTCAGTCTCCTGAGGGGGAAAAGCTGTATGTGGTGCCCTCTTCACGACTGTCTTGGTGTGTTGGGACCATGATAGTTTGTTGGTGATGTGGACACCAAGGAACTTGAATCTTTTGACCCGTTCCACTACAGCCCCGTCGATGTGAATGGGGGCGTGCTCGGCCCTCCTTTTCCTGTAGTCCACGATCATCTCTTTAGTCTTGCTCACGTTGAGGGAGAGGTTGTTGTCCTGGCACCAAACTGCCAGGTCTCTGACCTCCTCCCTATAGGCTGTCTCATTGTTGTCTGTGATCAGGCCTACCACTGTTGTGTCGTCAGCAAACTTAATGATGGTGTTGGAGTCGTGCTTGGCCATGCAGTCGTGGGTGGTCAGGGAGTACATGAGGGGACTAAGCACGCACTCCTGAGGGGCCCCGGTGTTGAGGATCAACCTGTCAGGAAGGCCAGGATCCAGTTGCAGAGGAAGGTGTTTATTCCCACAGTCCTTAGCTTAGTGTTGAGCTTTGTGGGCACTATGGTGTTGAACGCTGAGCTGTAGTCAATGAACAGCATTCTCACATAGGTGTTCCTTTTGTCCAGTGTGGAGCGCGATTGAGATTGCCTCATCTGTGGATCTGTTGGGGCGGTATGCGAATTGGAGTGGGTCTAGGGTTTCTGGGATGATGGTGTTGATGTGAGCCATGACCAGCCTTTCAAAGCACTTCATGGCTACCGAGTGCTACTGGGTGGTAGTCATTTAGGCTGGTTACCTTCGCATTCTTGGGCACAGGGACTATGTTGGTCTGCTTGAAACGTGGGTATAACAGACTCGATCAGGGAGAGGTTGAAAAAGTCAGTGAAGACACTTGCCAGTTGGTCCGCGCATGCTCTGAGGCCTTGTGAATGTTGACCTGTATTGCTCACATCGGCTGTGGAGAGCGCGATCACACAAGTTGTCCGGAACAACTGGTGCGCTCATGCATGTTTCAGTGTTGATTGCCTCGAAGCAAGCATAAAAGGCATTTAGCTCGTCGGGTTGGCTCATGTCACCGGGCAGCTCGCGGCTGGGTATCCCTTTGTAGTCCGTAATAGTTTGCAAGCCCTGCCACATCCAACAAGCATCAGAGCCGGTGTAGTATGATTACATCTTAGTCCTGTATTGACGCTTTGCTTGTTTGATGGTTCGTCTGAGGGCATAGCGAGATTTCTTATAAGCGCCTGGGTTAGTGTCCCGCTCCTTGAAAGTGGCAGCTCTAGCCTCTAGCTCGGTGCGGATGTTGCCTGTAATCCATGGCTTCTGGTTGGCATATGTAAGCACGGTCACTGAGGGGACGACGTCGTCAATGCATTTATTGATGAAGCCGGTGACTGAAGTGGTTCACTACTCAACGCCATTGGATGAATCACGGAACATATTCCAGTCTGTGCTAGAAAAACAGTCCTGTAGCGTGGCATCCGCGTCATCTAACCACTTCCATATTGAGTCACTGGTACTTCCTGCTTTAGTTTTTGCTTGTTTGTAAGCAGGAATCAGGAGGATTTGCCAAATTGAGGGCAAGGGAGAGTCTCTGTGTGTGGAGTAAAGGTGGTCTAGAGTTTTTTTCCCTCTGGTTGCACATATGACATGATGGTAGAAATTAGGATAAACGGATTTAAGTTTGCCTGCAAGTCCCCGGCCACTAGGAGCGCCGCTTCTGGATGAGCATTTTCTTGTTTGCTTATGGCCTTATATAGCTTGTTGAGTGCGGTCTTAGTGCCAGCATCAGTTTGTGGTGGTAAATAGACGGCTACGAATAATATAGATTAGAACTCTCTTGGTAGATAGTGTGGTCTACAGCTTATCATGAGGTACACTACCTCAGGTGAGCAATACCTAGAGACTTCTTTAATATTAGACATCTAGCACCAGCAGTAATTGACAAATAGATACACACTCCCGAGAGAGAGAGAGAGTGAGTGAGTGAGTGAGTGAGTGAGTGAGTGAGTGAGTGAGTGAGTGAGTGAGTGAGTGAGTGAGTGAGTGAGTGAGTGAGTGAGTGAGTGAGTGAGTGAGAGAGAGAGAGAGTGAGAGAGTGAGAGAGAGAGACAGATAGAGAGAGAGACAGAGAGACAGATAGAGAGAGAGAGTGAGAGAGATCTAGGAACTAGGAACTAGTTGCCGGGGTGACAGCGGTTCATTTACAGCTTCTGGTTAGGGCAGCAGCCTATTGGGAAACCCGAGTCTGCGTTGATCAGATACCAATGGTTGGAGATGGGCGACTGGCTGGAGATGGGGGAAATTAGGGAGGGCTTTAGATGGCGGCCACGGAGGCCTTATTGATCCTGACAGTCATTGGGATGGATCCCTGAACACACACACACACACACACACACACACTGGGACTAGTTGGAGATTTATTGGGCTACTTATAGAGACAGGCTAGGCTTGCTCGGCCAGCCTTCAGAGCCCATTGACACACTAGCAGTAACCGCCTCTCTCACACACACCTCCATGGAATGGAGAGACTTCAGTGTCTGTCTGTTCACGTATTCACACCTCTATTGATTCAGATAAGTCATTTTCAATATGCTGTCAGTCGGAGGCTGATGGGTGTGTGTTGTGGGGGGAGGCAAGGGGGGAGAGAGTGTGTGTGTGTGTGAGTGTGTGTCTGTGTCTGTGTCTGTGTCTGACAGTGACAATGTGAAAAGAAGCCTGTAAAAAAAGAAAAGGAAGCTAAAGTGTTATATTCTATCATCTATCATTTTATTGATTTGTCTATAAAACAGTCCGAGAATCTTAATTGCTTTCTTTACTCTTTATTAGTTTGCCATTTGAAATATCCAAAGCGATCCCCCTTTTGACATAAAACTAATAATAGTTCTGTCACAGGTTTTCAACGAAAGAGCAAAAACAGGTCCCCCCTTGTTAATATAATCTTATTTATTATGATCTAAAACGCAAAACTGATCCTGGATCAGCACTCCTACTCTGAGATGCTTTATACATACACTATGGGCCCTGGAGTGTCCTACAATGTGTTCTAGTGTTGTACAAAGCTAGATGTCAATGATGAGTAGATGATACATGGAATACCGTAAAAATAAAACGAGCTCTTAATACAATACAAATGACATTCAAAATATCTGCCTAATACTGTACTTGCACAATGACATGACCATTTGCAAGGACACAGGCCTTAATAAGTAGCACATTAATACATCCTTCATAAGAGAAATATAATATTTTAATCTCATAAAATGCTGCACTGTCATCACTAGTAATGATGGTAAGTAGTTTGCCCGGTTTCTTCTCTGCAATGAGTCTGGATCTGAGTACCGGCCCGACAATTTCTAGAACGCTAACACATTTTAACCGTTCTAATTGGTCCCAGAAAGCAATTGGTTGGGCCAGAGCCAGAAAACACTTGGGTAAAGCAGCATTTAGAATGGCTTTGATACTGATTGGTTAGAAATGATTCAATCGCTGATTACTTTGTTTGTACAGTGAGTGAGAGACAGAGAGAGAGAGAGAGAGAGAGAGAGAGAGAGAGAGAGAGAGAGAGAGACAGAGACAGAGACAGAGAGACCCCTCATTTTGGCATCACCACAAATTACTTCAATGTTGGCAATCTCAGACTGAGGTATGTAGCGAACATACAGCAGCAGAAGACTTTAGTTTGAGTCATCAGGCAAGTAAATAATATCAATATTCTATGTAACAATACTGAACACGTGCAAGAGAGAATCACCAGTTTGCAAAGCCTTCTCAGAATTAGAGCTACATGAATACAATCAGAGAGTTCTATGTAAGGTGGATATCACACCAGAGAACTGGCAAACCACTCAGCCTTAATGTCCTGGGGGAATATGTATAGGTTTATTACTCGAATCAGCTTCCCACCTGGAAGATCCACAGGACAACCCACAGACTTTGGTGTGTGAAACTTGGTGTGTGGTATGACGACGTATGTGAGTCGAAGAATTGGACACTGTCCATTTTTTTTGGTGTGTGTGTGCCCTCATGTGTGCTTGTGTGTGTGCACGCGTCCAATTGCTACATATGGAGAAACACAAGCACAGTCTAATTTTAGCGGCCAAGCAACTTGTGGCAAGCAGATGCAATCCACACAAAATCTGTGGTTGCTTTTCTGAACGAGAGAGGGGGGGTGGCAGCCACACACTTCTGGGGTCTGTACCAAATTAAATTTACTGTAGTTAATAGAGTGAGGCTATGCTGTTAAATGTCAATTTCATTACCAAGCCCTTCCCCTTGGAGAATGATTAGCTTGTTTAAGGCCAGGGGTAAATGTGTTAATGCAAGACACACAGATAAACAGCATCAACCCCTACCCCATGCCAAGGCCCTGCCTATTTTACATTTTATTTGGGTTATTATCTCCGGGGGAAATGGTTCCCCTATGGCCTAAACATATTCTCATTTCTATTAAAAGGGCCTTGCTGTTTTGTCCCTCTCTCCCCCCTCCTATTCGCCAAGCCAATCCATTAAATCGGGCTGTCGCTATTGGCTAGGGCAATTTTCTCAGTGAATTATCAATAAAGTAATTACCAGTGTGTTGGAGCGAGGTTGGGGAGCTTATCGCTGGGTGACCCCCCCACGCTCACCCTGGATATGATCCCTAACCACAACCCATTTGGGTAATTATATCGTCGGGGGTGTGAAGCCTGGATGGTGGTGTCGTTGCCTCCGCGTTATCTGTCTGTATTATATTTCGGAGGCTAAACATGTTTTTCATTGAAAATTGGACATTAATGGCAGCCACATGATACCACTAGTGCTGGAAAACAGGCTATAGTCTCTACTGGAATCCGACCCTGGTCAAATCATTATTCATGCCCCCTCCTCCATGGCACCCTGCCTCCCCTCTCCCTCCCTCCCTCCCTCCCTCCTCATCCCAGCAGCGACAACAGCCTGGAACTCTCCCTCATCCATCCATTCTCTCTATAGTCTTCCAGCTGGGGACTGTGGGCCGCTACTCCCAGGGGACTACGACTACTACTAACAATCCATACTCCCTATGTACATTAGACAAGCATAGGCATAAATGCTAAATGCTACATCCACAGTGCTATGTGGGTATATTACATACAGTGCATTCGGAAAGTATTCGGACTCCTTTCCTTTTTCCACATTTTGTTACGTTACAGCCTTTTTCTAAAATGTATTTTCCTCATCAATCTACACACAATATCCCATAACAACAAAGTGAAAACAGGTTTTTAGAAATGTTAGCAAATTTATAAAAATAAAAAACAGAAATACCTTATTTACATAAGAATTCAGACCCTTTGCTATGAGACCGAAATTGAGCTCAGGTGCATCCTGTTCCCATTGATCATGCTTGAGATGTTTCTACAACTTGAATGGAGTCCACCTGTGGTTAATTCAATTGATTGGACATGATTTGAAAAGGCACAAACATGTCTATATAAGGTCCCACAGTTGACAGTGCATGTCAGAGCAAAAACCAATCCATGAGGTCGAAGGAATTGTCCGTAGAGCTCTGTCACAGGATTGTGTCAAGGCACAGATCTGGGGAAGGCTACCAAAAAATTTCTGCAGCATTGAAGGTCCCCAAGAACACAGTGGCCTCCACCATTCTTAAATGGTGGTGACTCTGACCGAATTCCAGAGTTCCTCTATGGAGATGGGAGAACCTTCCAGAAGGACAACCATCTCTGCAGCACTCCACCAATCAGGCCTTTATGGTAGAGTGGCCAGATGGAAGCCACTCCTAGGTAAAAGGCACATTACAGCCCCCTTGGAGTTTGCCAAAAGGCACCTAAAGACTCTCAGACCATGAGAAACAAGATTCTCTGGTCTGATCAAACCATGGCTTCGGGACAAGTCTTTAAATGTCCTTGAGTGGCCCAGCCAGAGCCCGGACTTTAACCCATTCAAACATCTCTGGAGAGACCTGAAAATAGCTGTGCAGCAACGCTCCCTATCAAACCTGACAGAGCTTAAGAGGAGCTGCAGAGAAGAATGGGTGAAACTCCCCGATTTTTTATTTAACCTTTATTTAACTAGGCAAGTCAGTTAAGAACAAATTCTTATTTACAATGACTGCCTACACCGGCTAAACTCAGACAACGCTGGGCCAATTGTGCACCGCCCTATGGGACTCCTAATCACGGCTGGTTGTGATACAGCCTGGAATCGAACCAGGGTGTCTGTAGTGACGCCTCTAGCACTGAGATGCAGTGCCTTAGACCGCTGCGCCACTTAGGAGCTTAAATACAGGTGTGCCAAGCTTGTAGCGTCATACCTAAAAATACTTGAGGCTGTAATTGCTGCCAAAGGTGCTTCAAAAAAGTACTGAGTAAAGGATCTGAATACTAAATATGACAGTTTTTACATTTTTAATACATTTGCAGAAATTTCATAAAACCTGTTTTTGTTTTGTCGTTATGGGGTATTGTGTGTAGATTGATGAGGGAAAAAAAACAATTAAATACATTTTAGAATAAGGCTGTAACGTAACAAAATGTGGAAAAGGTCAAGGGGTCTGAATACTTTCCGAAATGCACTGCATGCCATTTAGCAAGGCACCTTTATCCAAAGGGACTTATAGTAAAGTGAGCGCATATATTTTTTGTATATGTGATCTCTGTGGGCGTCGAAACCGATGACCCTGGAGTTGCTAGCACCACGCTCTTAACACCTGATGCAACACAGGACCAAAGTGATGGTTAGCCTATATCTTGACATTAGGGGAGATTTCCTCTGTCAGTGTGGTCAATCTTTGATTAATTGGCTATGCTTATGTGAAAGAGAAGTCTCCTATTCCACTGGCGATTGTCGTGTCGTCACTCTGCTTCGATAAGTGGCTCTAAGCACCTGACTGATGGATTGTGATGGGGCTGCTATGGTATAACTGGACCAGAGAGAGACCAGGGTTACCACTATACAAAATCCTAACTCTGGATCTGTTTGCACAAATGTTTGCCCTTTAATATAAATCCACAATTGAAGAGAAAGTCAAAAGTCACACTCAAGTCAGTGCTTTGGCACCAACTAGGACTCTTTCCACAACATACAAGGACTGGTACTTCAACCAAACCTCCAAATATGCAAGATATAAAAACCACATCTGACAGAAAAATATATATTCAAAAGACAAAAATACTTATTTCAGGAACTTCATTAAAGCGTCTACCCCCGCAGAGTTCTTCCAGAGAGAGAATACGCACGCACGCTCGCGCACACACAGCAGCCGTTTCACATTCAAGTTAAAAGTAATTTTCATGATACTGTTCGAAAGCAAAGCACCTTGAATGAGCAATAGCTGCATTTCCTGCTGCCAAAAGACATCCAAAACAGCTGTTCCTCCCCAGCGCTGCCCGCCCAACGCAATGCAAATATGTTAACCATCCAGCATTTATTACTTTTGAGTGCTCTTCAAACACTGTGCCAGACAGAAGTTTAATTTATGATATTCTCCTAATTACGATAGCTGTTGAAATCATTTCCCAAGCTGTTTCCCTCTTCCAAGCAGCAATATTATCTGTATTCTCAGTTCACAGTCACACACACACACACACACACAAATAAAAAGGAAAGCACATAAAATGACAAGCGATGTAAAGTAGCTGATTGCTAGCACAATTAACACAGTAAAGAGCGACCATGAAAGATTCCACATAAAGTTTATCTTTCTTCTTGTCCCTCAAAACCATGAAAAGGGACGGTAAATATCTATATCTATAAATATCTAGATCGTCAGTTTACTTTAAACTAGCTCACAGCTGACAACTGTCCAACAGTCTGCTGGGCTTGAGGAAAATAAATCGGCACCCATTTAAGCCCACCCACACAGCCCATAGGTCAAGTCATTTAGCCAAGTTTAAAGGCCTTCAAAGGCTTCTCAGATCTACATGAACCCACATGGCTAACGGGTATAAAATTTTTTAAAAAAGTTACTTTCTACGAGAGAAACCACATTTAATGAAATCCTCATCTCTCTTCGGAGCGGTTGACCTCCGAGTGAGCCCTGCTGGTACCATGTGCCCACTGTCACTCACCAACGACACCGCAATCCTAAACTGGCCTGTCTGGTGACCCCTGGCATCGCGGCCCGCCATGACGCCCTTCAGCAGCTGGAGTGAAAGGTATAATGGAGCGACTGTTCAGTCACTGAACCCAAACACAGGGTCAAGTGGAGGTCAAACCACAAGACAAGGTGCTAACTCACTAACTCAACCAATTTCGCCAGAGCCAGTCATTCAACAACTCATTTATTTTCTTATATTTGGGTTTACTCCAAAAATTGTAAAATTTTTGGGGGGGACAACTCCAGTATTCCATTTTCAATATTTAATGTTTTTTCCTTTTATCTTGGTTGCAGCAGACAGAGGAATGGTAGGACACACAGACATTTCACTGTCAAACCTTAAACTGTGTGCATTTAACATGGATTTAACAATTAGTCATGTTGAGTTTGGTATGTGAGAGGAGAGTCATTTTGCTGCTTCATTGCAACACATGGTTGAGCGTGGCTCCATCTGCGCCTGGAGGAGAGCGAGAAGGGGAGAGGGAGATGGGGACTACTCAAAACAGCCGCGCTTCAGACACAACGTGTTCCTAATTAGCAGGTGTGCTCTTAGGGGAAAGATGATGGGGAGTTTGTTCCCCTCCGTCCTTTTTATACATGTGTATTTATGAAGTGGTGGAAGATCTGAGGCCCTTACCATAAGTGTTTTATTGTTTAAATGTGGACGGTTATGCCGTGTGCGCTTAAGTGATTTCGGGAACCTCAACTGTGGTATAAGAAAAATCATAAACGCTGAGACGAAACATGTGGGCTCACTGTAAAAGGGAGGAAAAAGAACATGCGACACAAAGCAGACGCGCATTCCACCTTGGAGGGGGAAACAGCACATAATTAAACTAATAAGTGCATCTAAAATATCGCCTTGTAAAACCGCCAAACGATTAGTTTCACCCCGACAGAGTGAAACGAAACTTGATGTGAGAGACGGACAGAGAGAGAGAGGATACAATATATTTTTTTCATAAATTCCGAAGTGATGTTGAGAACAAGGTGTCCCCGCCCCCACAAAAAAAAAAATATATATATATATATATACACAGTGGGGAGAACAAGTATTTGATACACTGCCGATTTTGCAGGTTTTCCTACTTACAAAGCATGTAGAGGTCTGTAATTTTTATCATAGGTACACTTAAACTATGTTACGCCCCTCCAATGGCTCGGGAGAGGAGGAGGACGCAACTGCCTAAGGCCACACACTCTGGATGACGGGACTGATGTGATGTTAGGTGCACTAACTAAACAGAAGAACGCCACAACTCAAAGAACAATTATACTTATTATTTACTGAAAACATTGATAATTTACCAACACACACAATCACAACGTCACAATCAGGGAAGGAGGACAGCAGGTAAAGGGGTTAGGAAGTGCGGTGCCAGCGGTCTGTCAAAGCAAAGAAACTATACAAAAAGACCCTGAACTTCCCTACACCTCTAAACCCTGCCTGTCACAAACTACCCTTAACACAAACTTACCTCACTGCTACAATAACACTGGGCGACAGCCGCTTGCTTCTATCCTAGTGTATATAACAGTGGGTTACCTACGGGTGGATGTAAACCCCAGGGTATCTTACCTAGCCCTACTCCACAGGCTACTAGGATAAGATTTACAAACACACTGGTATCAAACAAAACACACTGGTCTCAAACAATCTAACAAAATTCTCACCCCTCCTTACCTAACCTAACCAAACACAAACTAACACCATTTATACTGTTGTGAGCCACACTTGATTGGCTGATGAGCTTGATGGACCCGCCTACGTCGTCAACCGCAACTCACCACACCTGGAAAGGGAACAGACTAGAACAGAGAATGAAAGAAAACACAACCAGGATCACCTGGGAACAACAGAGGTTAATAGAGGGAAACCAAAAACAAGAGGGCACATAAGGACATCCAGACAGGGAGATTGTCAAGGGACGTAACACGCCCACCCCAAAAAGAGCAAACCCATGGTTTGCGACAAGTTAATCCAAACAGCACATCCTTATCTACATTCGAGACAGTGCATCTGCCACCACATTGTCAGAACCTCTTATGTGATGGATCTCTAGATTATAGCCCTGTACAATCAACGCCCAGCGCATCAGGCGCCGGTTGTGATTGTACATACGGCTCAGGAACACTATAGGATTGTAGTCTGTATAAACAGTTGCTGGCAAATTGCTAGAGCCAACATAAACCTCAAAATACTGCAAAGCGAATAACAGAGCAAGGGTTTCTTGTTCGACTGTAGAATACCTGGACTGACTTACGGGAAAATTAGCACACTGGGTGTTCCACACCTTCATCATCCTGAAGTAGTACAAAAATCCAGAAAATCACATTGTATGATTTTTAAATAATTAATTTGCATTTTATTGCATGACATAAATATTTGATCACCTACCAACCAGTAAGAATTCCGGCTCTCACAGACCTGTTAGTTTTTCTTTAAGAAGCCCTCCTGTTCTCCACTCATTACCTGTATTAACTGCACCTGTTTGAACTCGTTACCTGTATAAAAGACACCTGTCCACACACTCAATCAAACAGACTCCAAACTCTCCACAATGGCCAAGACCAGAGAGCTGTGTAAGGACATCAGGGATAAAATTGTAGACCTGCACAAGGCTGGGATGGGCTACAGGACAATAGGCAAGCAGCTTGGTGAGAAGGCAACAACTGTTGGCGCAATTATTAGAAAATGGAAGAAGTTCAAGATGACGGTCAATCTCCCTCGGTCTGGGGCACCATGCAAGATCTCACCTCGTGGGGCATCAATGATCATGAGGAAGGTAAGGGATCAGCCCAGAACTACAGGGCAGGACATGGTCAATGACCTGAAGAGAGCTGGGACCACAGTCTCAAAGAAAACCATTAGTAACACACTACGCCGTCATGGATTAAAATCCTGCAGCGCACGCAAGGTCCCCCTGCTCAAGCCAGCGCATGTCCAGGCCCGTCTGAAGTTTGCCAATGACCATCTGGATGATCCAGAGGAGGAATGGGAGAAGGTCATGTGGTCTGATGAGACAAAAATAGAGCTTTTTGGTATAAACTCCACTCGCCGTGTTTGGAGGAAGAAGAAGGATGAGTACTACCCCAAGAACACCATCCCAACCGTGAAGCATGGAGGTGGAAACATCATTCTTTGGGGATGCTTTTCTGCAAAGGGGACAGGACGACTGCACCGTATTGAGGGGAGGATGGATGGGGCCATGTATTGCGAGATCTTGGCCAACATCCTCCTTCCCTCAGTAAGAGCATTGAAGATGGGTCGTGGCTGGGTCTTCCAGCATGACAACGACCCGAAACACACAGCCAGGGCAACTAAGGAGTGGCTCTGTAAGAAGCATCTCAAGGTCCTGGAGTGGCCTAGCCAGTCTCCAGACCTGAACCCAATAGAAAATCTTTGGAGGGAGCTGAAAGTCTGTATTGCCCAGCGACAGCCCCGAAACCTGAAGGATCTGGAGAAGGTCTGTATAGAGGAGTGGGCCAAAATCCCTGCTGCAGTGTGTGCAAACTTGGTCAAGAACCATCTGTAATTGCAAACAAAGGTTTCTGTACCAAATATTAAGTTCTGCTTCTCTGATGTATCAAATACTTATGTCATGCAATAAAATGCAAATAAATTACTTAAAAATCATACAATGTGATTTTCTGGATTTTTGTTTTAGATTCCGTCACTCACAGTTGAAGTATACCTATGATAAAAATTACAGACCTCTACATGCTTTGTAAGTGGGAAAACCTGCAAAATCGGCAGTGTATCAAATACTTGTTCTCCCCACTGTATATATATTCTTTTAAAAAATATATTTTTTGGGGGGGGGGGGAACCTTGTTCTCAAAACTTATCCTCTGCGACATGTCACTGCGAATCATGAAAGTGTCAGATGCCCAAAAAAATAAAAACAGATGCCCACAGATATCCCATTTTATTACGATCAATCTGGGGCTTCTTACGAGACGGCTCTCTAACTGATGAGTTTTCATCAGGCCGTACGACACACTGCAGCCGATTGCTGACAGCCCAATAACCATGGGGCTCGCTTCAAAGAGGGCTGCATTGCTCTATATCAGGTCCCTTAAATCAACACACACATGCGAGCATGCACACACACTATTCACTGACGAAGCTTTGACTGCCCCCTTCACTTCTCAGTGTTCAACTGGGTAACATATCGAAAAACGCACTATAAATCAATTTGATAAATATCATATCACAAGACAACTGTAAAAAACATATTTTTAACTACGTATGATTTGCCCTGATAGTCCAGTTGTTCTAATGCTGAGATTCTCTACTGATGATGACCTTGTTGTGAGCCTGACCACTGTAACACCCCACAATCGCTACAATAGCATACACAACATCCTGCGTGTTATCTGTAGGGGAAGTTATACTGAGAAGGACCTGATAGGGGACAAGCTAATGGTGGGCTAATAGTGCTGCAGGGTTGGTGGGCTCAATTCTGTATCAATTCAGTAAATTCAGGGATTTGGGGAAATTAATTACATTCCATTTCAAGAATGTGAAGGAAAAAAATACAATTGAAAAAAATGTTGAATCCTCGTTGAAAACTGATAGCACTTCTCAATTCATCCCCTTGAATTGACTGAATGAATGGATACTGAATTGACCACACATTGAATTGACCCCAATCCTGGAGTGCATGGCATGGGCAGGGAAAATGAGGACCCACTTGATAGGCTAATAGTGAGTAAACGGTACAGACATGGGCAGAACACTGTACTCTAGCGTTTCCCATATTCGGTCCTTTAGTTTTTTGCCCTAACGCTTAGTTTTTTGCCCTAACACTACACAGCTGGGGGGGGGGGGGCAGGGTGGCCGCGTGACAGGTAATACATTTTCCCACTTCCTCTGCGTGTCTCCGACTTGGCCGGGAGCTCCATCACGGGACGCCCCCAGCCGGACGGACAGAACTAAGGAAAAGAAAGAAATAAATACATTCTCAAAAACTCAAGCATGTCAAGGAAGTGTTTAATTACATTTCAAAGTGTCAAGACTTTAGTCAAGAAGCACATAATCACAATCAATTTTTTTCATTTTACTGTCCTTTTGGAGTTTTTTTACAATTAAAATATTACAACATTTCCCCCTGCCTCTAAACAGGTAGAAGACAAAAGCTGCCTGCCTGGGAGATTCCATTAGTCCACAATTTGCTTGCCAGCTGTTCTGTTCTGGGGAGGGTGGAGGAGGGGGTGACAGTGGTTCATCTGACAGGCCAGTGCAGAAGGCTCTGCATAGCAAGCACACACACACACACACACACACACACACACACACACACACACACACACACACACACACACACAAAGAGACAAATTGGGAATATAAGTATATGATGATAACAACTAGCATCACTAGTTGTCTAGAGGAGGCCTAGCCTAGAGGAGACATGTACTGCTAAGTATCCAAACAAAGCTATCAGTGAGTACCTGGTAAAGAGCTCTGGGCTCTGGGCCTAGGTTTCCATAGGGGACCATGGGAAGGCAGGCAGTGTATGTTAAGTCACAGAAAATGGCTATTGAATGGAGTAGAGTATGTAGTGTACCATCCGGCTGCAGAAATGTGTGGAGGCGGAGAGTAGACCTCAGTAGACATACGGTGGCCATTCATCTCTGCTTAATTGAGAGGAAGCCATGGCCGTTCATTAGGAAAAAATAAAACCTGAAAAGTCCTGAATAAAAAAAATAAAAAATACAACTTTGCTGGTCGGCCACTTCATGGGGTGACCTCCCGAGTCAGACAGGGGCGCATCGGTGAGCCTGAGCCCTTCGGGAGTGCGTGGCTTGGGGGGGTGGGGGCGTGGCCAGGCTGGGCCGTGGCGCAAATTTTCCCCCACAGCGTCATTAAAGCCAGGGTTCTGCCGCCACTTGCTCCAAACAGCTCAATGACAACACACAGGCCTGGCAATTAGAAATAATTAGGCAGTCATTTTGGTGGCAAGTCTTTTTAAGTGCATATATAACGATGCAATGATGCTTATTAGCCGGCCCGAGTGAGCCGAGACTCAAACGGCCACCGAAATAATTATGCCACTGATCACAAAGCGTCTGCACATCTCTGTACTTCACCTTAATGCGTTTCAAAAATCCACTTCATTACCTCCAGTAATTAATCCTCCATTAATTGCAGGAAAAGACCAGTTTACCTCCCTTCGTTTCTAATTATCATCTTATAAATAGTTATGGTTCTAATTAATCTGTTCATTAGGCAAGATATTTTTCTCAAAGCCGCGCTCTGAGCCAAAGGTTCAGCGTCTCTCTCAGAAGCCTAACCAGCCAGAAGGTGAGGCCATTCTGGTTGCATTTGCTTTTATTTTACTACATTCAACCTCCTAATTGGCATTTAAAACCCAATTTGGAAGAACTTCAAGAAGCTTAAATGGAGGAGAAAAGTAGGGAAGGGAGAGATTCATTTTGTATTCAGTTTTCTGATACCAGGGCAAAGAGTTTTTCTCTGTGTCTATCTCTCTCTTTCTCACACACTTTGTCTTACTCTCTCTTTCTCAGACACTTTGTCTACTCTCTTTCTCACACACTTTGTCTACTCTCTCTTTCTCACACACTTCGTCTATACTCTCTCTCTCTCTCAACGGGCGAGGTCAAGGCAGAACAACGGCTCCTAATATTTACAGACGGGTAGTGATGGGTGATTAAAAGACATTGTTGTCAAGGTTCACTACAGTCCCTGGTTCGAATCCAGGCTGTATCATATGCGGACGTGATTGGGAGTCCCATAGGGCGGCGCACTATTGGCCAAGCCTCGTCCAGGTTTGGCCGGGGTAGGCCGTCATTGTAAAAAATTATTTGTTCTTAACTGACTTGCCTAGTTAAATAAAGGTTCCTCACGTTTCGCATTCAGGATCCGCTGCTGTTTGACGGACCAATCGGTCATAGTTTCTGACTCGGGATGAATTTAGAGCAACGTCTAGTAGAGCTCTTTAGTGTCAGGTGGTTCCTATGAGATGCTCAAAGACAGTCAGTTTCCTGTGGCATGGTTGTTTTTTACTTGAAAAACACACAATAGGGTCGGTGTAAACAAAAACCACATGATGTTCTGTTATTTTAACTGAAAAAAAAACAAAAAACGAATGAACCATTAAATCTGTCTACTCCAAAGAGTTATTGCATTGGGGCTATTACAAAGCATTGTGTCTGTCTCGGTCGGTCGGTCGGTCTGTCTCTGTGTGTCTCTGTGTGTTTCAAGGTCTGTGTGTGTCTCGGTCTGTGTGTGTCTCGGTCTGTGTGTGTCTCGGTCTGTGTGTGTGTCTGTCTGTGTGTCTGTCTGTCTGTCTGTCTGTCTGTCTGTCTGTCTGTCTGTCTGTCTGTCTGTCTGCCTGTCTGTCTGCCTGTCTGCCTGTATCTGCCTGTCTGTCTGTCTGTGTGGCTATCTGTGTCTGTCTGTTTGTCTGTGTCTGTCTGTCTGTGTGTGTGTCTGTCTGTATTTGTCTGTCTGTGTGTGTGTGTCTGTCTGTCTGTGCGTCTGTGCGTCAGTGTGTCTGTCTGTCTGTCTGTCTGTCTGTCTGTCTGTCTGTCTGTCTGTCTGTCTGTCTGTCTGTCTGTCTGTCTGTCTGTCTGTCTGCCTGCGTCTGTCTGCGTCTGTCTGTCTGCCTGTGTCTGTCTGTCTGTCTGTCTGTCTGTCTGCCTGCGTATGTCTGTCTGTCTGCCTGTCTGCCTGCGTGTCTGTCTGTGTGGCTATCTGTGTGGCTATCTGTGTCTGTCTGTCTGTCTGTGCGTCTGTCTGTGCGTCTGTCTGTGCGTCTGTGCGTCTTTGTGTCTGTGCGTCTGTCTGTGCGTCTGTGCGTCTTTGTGTCTGTCTGTCTGTCTGTCTGTCTGTCTGCCTGTCTGCCTGTCTGTCTGCCTGCGTCTGTCTGCCTGCGTCTGTCTGTCTGTCTGTCTGCGTCTGTCTGTCTGCGTCTGTCTGTGTGTCAGTCTGTGTGTCAGTCTGTGTGTCAGTCTGTGTGTCAGTCTGTGTGTCAGTCTGTCTGTCTGTCTGTCTGTCTGTCTGTCTGTCTCTGTGTCTGTCTGTATTTGTCTGTCTGTCTGTCTGTCTGTCTGTCTGCGTCTGCCTGTCTGTCTGTGTGGATATCTGTGTCTGTCTGTGTCTGTCTGTTTGTCTGTGTCTGTCTGTATTTGTCTGTCTGTGTGTGTGTGTGTGTGTGTGTGTGTGTGTGTGTGTGTCTGTCTGTCTGTCTGTCTGCCTGCGTCTGTCTGTGTGTCAGTGTGTCTGTCTGTCTGTCTGTCTGACTGTCTCTGTGTCTTTGTGTGTCGGTCTGCCTGTCTGTGTCTGTCTGTCTGTGTCTGTCTTAGTCTGTCTGACTGTGTCTATCTGTCTGTCTGTGTCTGTCTTAGTCTGTCTGACTGTGTCTATCTGTCTGTGTGTGTCTGTCTGTCTGTCTGTATGCCTGTCTAAGTCTGTGTATGTCTGTGTCTGTGTGTCTGTCTGTCTCTGTCTGTCTTACTGTCTATATGTCTGACTGTGTCTATCTGTCTGACTATGTCGGCCTGTCTGTCTGTGTCAGCCTGTCTGTCTGTCTGTCTGTCTGTGTCGGCCTGTCTGTCTGTGTCAGCCTGTCTGTCTGTGTCAGCCTGTCTGTCTGTCAGCCTGTCTGTCTGTCAGCCTGTCTGTCTGTCAGCCTGTCTGTCTGTGTCGGTCTGTCTGTCGGGCTGTGGTGGTCTGTCTGTCTGTCTGTCTGTCTGTCTGTCTGTCTGTCTGTCTGTCTGTCTGTCTGTCTGTCTGTCTGTCTGTCTGTCTGTCTGTCTGTCTGTCTGTGTATCTCTTCTTGATGTTATTCTCACAAATAATCCTGATTGGTATCAGTCTGGTGTTTTCTGTAATGACCTTAGTGATCACTGTTTTACAGCCTGTGTTCGTAATTGCTGCTCAGTGAAACGACCTGTCCTGATTTGTCATAGACGCTTGCTAAAAAACTTTAATGAGCAAGCCTTCCTTCATGAACTGGCTTTTGTAAAATGGTATAGAATTAGCTTGATCCCCTCTGTCGAAGATGCTTGGACCTTCTTTTTTTATATTTTCAGTGGTATTGTTAACAAACATGCCCCCATAAAGAAAATGAGAATTAAAAACAGGTTCAGCCCCTGGTTCAACTGTGATCTTGCAGAGTTACTCCACCTCAAGATTTGCATTAGGCGAAAGGCTCGGCACACGCTTATTCAGGCTGACTGGCTCTAGTTCAGGCAAATTAGAAATAAGTGCACTCAGGCTATCCGGAAGGCCAAAGTTAGTTACTTTAAAGGAGCAGTTCTCTCTCTGTGGGTCTAACCCCAAGACAATCTGTAAAACGGTTAAAAACCTAGAGAATAAACCCTCCTCCTCACAGCTGCCCATGTCCCTTAAAGTTGATGATGTGGTTGTTACTGACAAGAAGCACATGGCTGAGCTCTTTAATCACTACTTTTAATCACTACTTCATTAAGTCAGGATTCCTATTTGACTCAGCCATGCCTCCCTGATGTACCTACCTCTTTTTCCCCTGCCCCGCTACAAAGTTTTTCCCTGGAGGCAGTTACTGAGTCTGAGGTACTAAAGGAGCTCCTGAAACTTGACCCCCAAAAAACATCTGGGTCAGATGGTTTAGACCTTTTCTTCTTTAAGGTTGCTGCCCCTATCCTCGCCAAACTTATCTCCGACCTTTTTAACCTGTCTCTCCTTTCTGGGGAGGTTCCCATTGCTTGGAAGGCAGCCACAGTTCGTCCTTTATTTAAAGGGGGAGATCAAGCTGATCCTAACTGTTCTATTTTGCCCTGTTTATCAAAAGTGTTGGAAAAACTTCAATAATCAACTGACTGGCTTTCTTGATGTCTATAGTATTCTCTCTGGTATGCAATCCGCTCAGGTTATGGATGTGCCACTGCAACCTTAAAGGGCCTCAATGATCACCACTGCCCTTGATTCTAAGCAATGTTGTGCTGCTATTTTTATTGACTTGGCCAAAGCTTTTGATACGGTAGACCATTCCATTCTTGTGGGCCGGCAAAGGAGTATTGGTGTCTCTGAGGGGTCTTTGGCCTGGTTTGCTAACTACCTCTCTCAAAGAGTGCAGTGTATAAAGTCAGATAATCAGCTGACTCAGCCACTGCCTGTCACCAAGGGAGTACCCCAAGGCTCAATCCGAGGCCCCACGCTCTTCTCAATTTACATCAACAACATAGATCAGGCAGCAGGAAGCTTCTCATCCATTTATACAGTTTTATACTCAGCTAAACCCCCCCCCCTCCCCCCCGATTTTGAATACCTCCAAAACAAAGGTAATGTGGTTTGGTAAGAAGAATACCCCTCTCCCCATAGGTGTGATTACTACCTCTGAGGGTTTAGAGTTTGAGGAAGGTACCTCTTACAAGTACTTGGGAGTATGGCTAGACGGTACACTGTCCTTCTCTCAGCACATATCAAAGCTGCAGGCTAAAGTTAAATCTAGACTTGGTTTCCTCTATCGTAATCGCTACTCTTTTACTCCAGCTGCCAAACTAACCCTGATTCAGATGACCATCCTACCTATGATAGATTATGGAGACATAATTTATAGATCGGCAGGTAAGGGTGTTCTCGAGCGGCTTGATGTTCTTTACCATTCACCCATCAGATTTGCCACAAATGCTCCTTGTAAGACACATCACTGCACTCTTTACTTCTCTGTAAACTGGTCATCTCTGTATACCCGTCGCAAGACCTTCTTAGGCCTCACTGCCCCTATCTGAGATATCTACTGCAGCCCTCATCCTCCACATACAGCACCCGTTCTGCTAGTCGCATTCTGTTAAAGGTCACCAAAGCGCACACATCCCTGGGTCGCTCGTATTTTAAGTTCGCTGCAGCTAGCAACTGGAACAAGCTGCAACAAACACTCAAACTGGACAGTTTTATCTCCATCTCTTCATTCAAAGACTCAATCATGGACACTCTTACTGACAGTTGTGGCTGCTTTGCGTGATGTATTGTTATCTCTACCTTCTTGCCCTTTGTGTTGTTGTCTGTGCCCAGTGATGTTTGTACCATGTTTTGTGGTGCTGCCATGTTGTGTTGCTGCCATGTTGTTGTCATGTTGTGTTGCCACCATGCTGTGTTTGTCATGTGTTGCTGCCTTGTTATGTTGTTGTCTTGGGTCTCTCTTTGGGTAGTGTTGTCTCTCTTGTTGTGATGTGTGTTTTGTCTTATATTTTTATATATATTTTGTTTTTATTTATCCCAGCCCCCGTCCCCGCTGGAGGTCTTTTGGTTGGCCATCATTTTAAATAAGAATTTGTTCTTAACCGACTTGCCTAGTTAAATAAAGGTTAAATAAAAATAAAATAGCGGCAGGACAGACTGGCAGATCTGCCGAGCGGCTAGGTTCCCACCCAGGGGAGTGGGGCTCGGGGCTGGTGCCGAGTGTGTGCCTGGAGGAGGGTGGGTGGACGGGGGTTTGGCAGGAGAGGAGAACAGTGCCTCGCAGCGAGCCAGGGATGAAAGGGCCCGTCCGTGTCAGTCACTTACTCCTCTCTTTGGTAAATAAAGGTTTCTGACAACAAAGCAGCGAGCAGCGCTTGACTGGCCTTTAAAGGAGATAAATAAAAAAGACTGGAAGCAGAGGGAAAAACCTCTGAAAAAGCCCCTCAGATTCTCCAAAATGGAAGCATGTTGATTTGTATGAAGTAAAGAGCACGCACCACCACCATACCGAGTCATCTTTCAACTTAAACCAACATTTTGTATAAGTTGGGTATAATGCGAGAACCATCTAGGAGGTGAATGAGAGGAGAAAGCCCAGTGGTATAACAGACATGTATAGAGGAGAAGGTTGTCCTGTAAGCAGCATTCAAAACACACACACACACACACACACAAAACAGGTTAGGCTACACACTCACTGACTGTAGAAAAACTGATGGAGAACTGTGATATAAAATAAATAATATTTTCTGCTTATGCTCTTACAGGTACTCGTTTGTTTTACTTTATTCAATACTATAAGAATTCACATCTTTTTCTACATCCTATTCTCAAGCTCTGATTTGGGTTGTAATGTCTGCGAAACACACACTCAAATTGGATCCCCGTAGCACACCGCTGGGCCCAGACCCACCTGACACACTGATGGTTAATCCAGATACTGTGGAATCGGCGAGGACCAGAACTTTCTGGGGCGTTTTCAACGCCCCAGTCCGCCTACAAACTTTCTCTTTCAGGAAGGCCTGATTCTCACCCCCCCCCTCCCTCCTCTCTACACTGACCTTTGCACGGGCCCCTAACGTGGTGCAGTCAGGAAAAGCCATCAAGCTGATGTACTGTGGCTGCCCCACACCTCATTTCATTACAGCGGAAAATGGCTGTGTGAAATAAATATTGGGCCATCACTCACGCCTTATGTGATCTTCCAACGGCGAGCAGAGCAAGTGACTACTACGCCAACGAGAGGGTCTCCCATTCTGAAACCTCCGAGCTATGGCAGACACACACTACCTCAACCGGCACACTATTGCAATCCTAGGCGCTCCTAGTCTCTTCAGAGCGCCTGATTGGAGTGATAGTGTTTACTACCACTATCCTTAGGGGAGGAGGGCATGATAATTAGGGGCCCTCTGCTTGACGCAGATGACAATCACAGTGATCTAACCGCTCGACAGTTACCTGGGCTAAACCATTACACAAGCAATATGACCCCCCCCACCCCACCCCCGAACGGAACATGCCTCTGAAATTTTAATGAGAGAAACGTAAGCATCTTTGTGTGCGTGTGTGTATGTGGGTTGGCGCATGCGTGGGTGGGGGCGTTTGTGGCATCTGGTGTTTGAGGTCAAGTGGTAGATTAGTAAAGCTATGACGGCCTCCATCTCTCTCCTGTGAACCTGCCATCGATTTAACACTGACTGAATGTGACTCTCCTGCACACCCATCCTTCACCCGTCCAAATTCACAAACTTCCCCTAAAAATGTTCCTATGATCCCTCCGTAATTCTTAACCGTGTTGTCTTTGTTGGAGCGGGTTTAGTTGAGTTCAGATAGACGTGTGCTCGGTGCCTAGCCATCCCCAGTGAACTGGAGCCAGAGCAGTGAACTGAGCCCTGACACCTCCATATAATGCTGGCTGGGGGATCTGACTCCTCTGATCAAAGGGAATAAACATTAATGTCTAATGGGTAATCTGCTACACTTGTCTGTTTTGCATTTCGGGGGGTAGATTGGCCACCTCTGGGGGGGATGGAGGAATCTCCTCTCTTCAAATCATTTTGAGGGAGTCGCTTTGGAATATTAAAACATAAGGGCTTCATAGAGCTTTATTCTTATTTCCTATATAGATTTTGTATTTATACATAAAGGATTCTAAAGTAATATTCCCCCCCATCTTCCCCCAACTCCACCAACTGTCCTAATCTTCTCCCCCGCAATATTTCCATGCAGCTGTTATTATTCTCATTTCTGTGAATAATATCCCTCACTAGTCCCATCCTTTTTCTCCCCCCTCTCTCTTCCCTCTCTCATATTCTATATCTCGTGCCACGCAGGCGTCCCGGGCTGCTGCAAGTGAGCGGCTCATATCCTGTCAACTTATCAATCACAGGGGCCCTGTCCACTCAATCCACCTCTGATTTATCAGGCAGCCTCGACCCAAACCCTTTTAACATGACAGTGACAGATAGCAGCCCAGACCATGGCAACCTGTTCCACTTAGCTCACACACACTGGGAGGTTTGGTGGGACTGGGACACGTGACCCCCCCCGCCTCCCCAGGCAGCAGCAGCCCCAGTATGTATGCATTTAGCTAGCCTGCCATCCACTTACTGCGTTTAGAGGTTGGGTTACAGATAAGACGACACAGACTAGTGATAATAATGGGGAACATTATAGGCCTATTTGCGATACTTCCCACAATAACTTTCATGAGTTTCCCCTTGCTTCAGTGAACCCAACAGGTATGAACTGTTGCCGTTTGCACAAATAGGAACTAGTGTACCGAGCAATTACCAAGGGTGAAATAGTACGTAGCTTGCTGCGATGCGTGATTGGCCTTTGTCATGTCAGACATTATGAAACTTACTCCCCATTTAACATTCAGGTTGCTGTATCCCCCTGCCTCATCACCACCCGCCCCGCTCACAGCTCTGCTAAAGCCGATTACAGGAGGCTTCCCTCTTTAATCGCATTGCCTCATTTGTTAACACAGAGATATCATCAACTGTAATTCCAAATCTCCCTACTACTTTGATGTGACACTGGCGTTAATGCCTGTTTGGTTCGGGGGGGGGGGTTGTTTTAATCAACGCTGTCGTTGGTGGAGCGTTGCAAAAGAACAGCTGTGGTTTGGCAGTGTGTGCATGTATACATATGAATAAACAATGTAATTCTCCATGTAAGAAGGACTCCTCCACCCAATTAGGCTCCCCTGCTAGCGCCGACAGTCCAGAGACTCTGTCACCACTCCTTTGTGGCTAAAATGGTTCACCAATTCTTCCCCGCAGCCATACAACAAGTAAATAAAAGGCCTTGAGCGTATAAATTATTTTTAAAAGCCTTTTCTTATAGTTCTAACAGATTTAAACAGCAGAGTTTACTGGTTAATTTGCACAGATTTGCAATGTTAATGACATGGATAACCATGCATGGAGCATCCCCCTTTTTGTGTCTCCCGGAAAGCCATCCAATGACAGTGTGTGTGTGTGTTTGTGTGTGCGTAACAAACCACACGATAATGATAATAATAAAATTTAAATAAACCGTGAATGGATAATTATGTTTAAATTGCATTCATTAATTAAAGCAGGTCCCCCCTTTTTCTTGTGTTCCCCAAAGAGGGGTGGGGAAGCAAACAAAATGTGTCTTTGACCTCCTGGGTCTGTACCTGTACTTCATTAACACAAACCAAAATAAAGAAGGTGCTGCTAGTAAGCACTCTGTGTGTGTGTGTGTGTGTGTGTGTGTGTGTGTGTGTGTGTGTGTGTGTGTGTGTGTGTGTGTGTGTGTGTGTGTGTGTGTGTGTGTGTGTGTGTGTGTGATTAGCTGTCACAGTAGTACAGAGTGGCTCAGACAGTCAGAGTCTCTAATGACAGGATGCCACCTGATAATGGCCTTCGCCACCACAGCAAACAAACCACTGAGCTGCTGCTGCTGCTACTGTCTGCTTGGCTGGCACTCACACACACACACACAAACTCACACACACACGTGCACGCATGCAAACGCACACACCAAGTCCCTACAAATGTTGTTTGAGTATGTTTTGCAAAATGGCAACATTCACAGAGTGTTGTTGCTGGAACCAATCATGATCAAATGTCATTACATTGTGAAATTGAGCCAAAAATCAGGGACAAGCACAGGGTATGAGTACGGTGAAGAGAGTAGAGTGTGGCGTGTGTGCGGTAGTCAGGCACCTATTGACTGCCAGCACCTGCTACTGGTCATCTTCATACACACAAAACTATAGTAGTTCCACTGTAAACCCTCTTGAGCCCTTCTCCCCTCCCACCCAGCCCCCAGCCAGTCCCCCCATCCCCATCATACCTGCGGGTGCGGCTGCGTGACCTTTGGGAGCGGTTGGTCCTGCCTCGGTCTCTATCTCCACTCCGACTCCTCCTCCTGCGGGATGAGCCGTGGGACGAGCTGCTGCTGGACAAATCCAGGCTGTATCACATCCGGCCGTGATTGGGAGTCCCGTAGGACGGTGCACAATTGGCCAAGATTCGTCCGGTTTTAGCCGGGGTAGGCCGTCACTGTAAATAAGAGTTTGTTCTTAACTGACTTGCCTAGTTAAATAAAGGTTAAATAAATACATTTAATTTAAAAAGAAATAGAATGACTGACTGTGCTTGTCTAAATTCAGCAGCTCAAATCTTCTTCTTCTTAACCACATATCATTCTCTGTGTTCTTACCCGCCTTTCACAACACGTTAGACTGAGTAACACAGAAGACGTCTCCCAGTCCCATCTCATACATGAATAACCTATATAACCATCACAATCCTAATTTGGTGTGTTGTTATTTTCGGTAATCAAATAATTCCCTCATTACTTTCCATACCTAGCCCCCTAGAAGTGGCTGTTCATCAAATCATCATGCCTTGCTAATTTAACCGCATATCTTTGTGTTTTTGGACCAAAGCGGTTCTGACAGACAGACACGATGCCTTAGCGGGGATGCATTAACTAGGGGTTGCAGTAAGCAAAGGCTGCAGACGCGGAGCTCCTCAGCTGGGCCTTCCGACAATGGTGCTGTTCTTTTAATCTCCTAGGCCAGTGTGGAATGAACGCTATTCTGTTTTGTAAACACTGACGTTGTTCAAGCATTGCTTAAAAACAGCACTCTGATTGATAGTGTGAAGCAGGGATCATTTCTGGGATACAATGTACATTTGAAGGGGGCTTGTCTGACTCAGTTTGAGTCATATTCCTTATTAACTATTCTCTTTCTATCTCTCCCTCACCAAATACTCACATATGTCTAGTACTAAAAAACAAAGTCCCTCTCCATTGGGAGCCCAGCAAGATGGAGAGGGGAGGAGAAGAAAAAAAACACAGATGCTGAACAATCAAAACAAATTTGTTACCACAGAGAGAGATAGAGAACTGTATTAGTATTCGCCGGGTTGGTTGGATCCCAGAAGCGGGTTGGTTCAGGAAGAAGGCTTCCGTCGTGGCCCTGACGAAAAGCACTTCACACACACGCTCAGCAGAAGAAATGTGTAGGACGAGACATGTTATTTAAACTTGCGGTATATACACACGCACGCACGCACGCACACACACACACAGGCATGTGAAGATAATGTTACAAAACACGGCTGGTTCGCACAAAACGAAAGCCGCCGCTACGGCACATGAGAGGGAGGCTGCCTGTGTGCTCTGGCATGATGGAAGCCATCCAAGTGAATAGTGGGAGCAGGTTTGACATGTGCACTAACACTGACTGTGTGTTCCATGTCAACTCAATGGGTAGTGTGGGGGAACTCTTTAATGCCTGGTGAACAGCTAGTGAACACTTGCTGCTCTTCACTGGAGACTTCAGTTAGCGATTATCCCAAATGGCACCCTATTCCCTATTTAGTGCACTACTTTTGACCAGGGCCCATAGGGAGACACAGACGTAGCCTCATACATAAAGGCCTAACTTAATCTATAGACCCTGTATCTATTTTCAACCCAATGTCCATTTCCCTGGCCATGTCCAACTCCTTGATTTGACAGAAGCATTTCCTAGGCAGCTAATGAATGGCTGATTGAGTAGGAAGACTGAAGGCTAAAAGGTTTAAACGGCTACAACCAGCCCCACCCCACTCCACCAGCCAGCCCCAGATCAGTGAGACATTCTCTCAAGACCACCAACGATTTCCCATCTCGCGTAATGGACCCTGACCAAAGCTCATAAATAATTACTATCAACCGACCTTGTATAAGCGACTGCAGAGGGAGTGTCGTGCGTGTGTGGAGTTGCAGAGTTGCAAAGAAAATACCATATCTTCCTCTGTCCAGTGTCTGTGTTCTTTGGCCCTTAATCTTTTCTGTTTTTTGGCCAGTATGGCTTTTTCTTTGCAACTCTGCCTACAACTCTCGCATCTTCAATGTTGATGTTGAGACTGGTGTTTTGCGGGTACTATTTAATGAAGCTGCCAGTTGAGGACTTGTGAGGCATCTGCTTCTCAAACTAGACACTAACGTCCTCTTGCTCAGTTGTGCACCGGGGCCTCCCACTCCTCTTTTTATTCTGGTTAGAGCCAGTTTCCGCTGCTCTGTGAAGGGAGTAGTTCACAGAGATCTTCAGCTTCTTGGCAAGCCTGTAATCGAACCCACAAATGCTGATGCTCCAGAGCACAGTTTTCAGCTGTGCTAACATAATTGCAAAAGGGTTTTCTAATGATCAAATTTGCCTATTAAAATGATAAAATTGGACTAGCTAAGACAACATGTCATTGGAACACAGGAGTGATGGTTGCTGATAATGGGCCTCTGTACGCCTATGTAGATATTCCATAAAAAATCAGCCGTTTCCAGCTACAATAGTCATTTACAACATTAACAATGTCTACAGTGTATTTCTCATTTTATGTTATTTTAATGGACAAAAAATGTGCTTTTCTTTCAAAAACAAAGACATTTCTAAACGACCCCAAACTTTTGAACGGTAGTGTATAAGTGTAGTTGTAGAAGTAAGGATCAAATACACTGCATTTCAAAGTCAGCAATAATCGAATGAATTCAGAGCTTGTGAAGTTATACCAAGGCTAAATATAAGCCTTACACAATCATAAGACTAATCATATTGTGTTGGCGTCGCCCTGTTCGTGCGTTAATTGTTGTTTTAGTGTGTTTTTCATGAGTGCTACTGTTTTACGAAGGTTTTAGCGGTCCTTTTTATCACTGAGGCACTTTTTCTTACATTTAGCAGTGCCGAAAGTACACGTGAGTCCTCAATTATTTACAACCGAACCCAGCTCTTGGATTTAGGACACTCAGCGGTGCTGCACCCCAGGGAAAAGTTAGATATTCCGGACGAGTTGAAAAGGTGACGGCGTGGATGCAGGGCGGGTCGGAAGTATAAAGCAAAGCTGAGTAGAGTACAAGCCGGCTATCCCATCTATCATTATGGGGTACGTGAGATCGCTACATCAACAAGATGGAGGAACTCAAGGGTCTAGTCCGTGGACAAAGGGATTACAGAAAAAATTGCCTATTGTGTTTTACTGAAACATGGCTGAATGATAACATCCCCATAGAGAATGTAACTATCGGCGGTTTCCAGACCATCAGAGAACAGGGATAGCGTTTCTTCCGGTAAGGGTAAGGGAGGGGGGCTGGCTTTATTAGTTAACAACAGAAGGTGTAATCCAAAACATATTACTCTTAAGGAACAGTTTTGTACCCCGGACATTGAGCTGTTAGCCGTTAGCCTGAGACCCTACTATTTGCAGAGGGAATTCACGGCGGCCATTGCTGTTATTGTTTACATCCCGTCTTCCGCGGACGCAAACACAGCGTGTGACGTCATCCACTCTGCTATCGCAAGGTTACAGACAGCGCATCCCAGTGCTTTCTTTGCCATTTCGGGGGATTTTAACCATGAATCTCTCTCTTCAACGCTGCCCACATTCAAACAGTTTGTGAAGTGCCCAACCAGGAATAATACAACTCTGGACTTGTTATATGCTAATGTGAAGGATGCATACAACTCCACTGCACTCCCTCCCCTCGGTAGATCGGATCACCACCTCACCACACTCTACAGTCATATGGTCCAACAGAAGCCTGCGAACACTATGACCATTAAGAGATGGTCTCCGGAGGCGAATGAGGCCCTACAGGACTGCTTTGAAACAACAGACTGGGATGTGCTCTGTGAGGCTCATGGGGAGGACATTGATGGACTTACTGACTGCATAACGGACTATATCAATTTTTGTGTAGACAACACTGTACCCACCAGGAAGGTACGCTGTTTTACAAATAATAAACTCTGGGTCCCCAGCGACCTGAAGGCCCTGCTGAATGAGAAGAAGAGGGCCTTCAAGGAGGGGGACAAGGACAAATGGAAATGCGCCCAGAGGGAGCTGAAGTTGCGGATTGCTGAGGGGAAGAGAGGGTATAAGGAGAAGATGGAGGACAAGCTGAGGCAGAGCCAGATGAGAGAGGTGTGGAAGGGTATGAGAAATATCACTGGCTTCAAAAAGTCAAACAGTGTGCAGGCGGAGGGGACCCAGGACAGAGCAAATGAGCTGAACCAATTTTTGAACAGGTTCGATACTGGCCCTGTCCACCTCCCCTCCAGGTCCCCAGGCCACACACCCTCACGGCTGTCCCAACCACACTTTGCTCACAACACATCTGTTGAGACAGTCAGCGACCCCACCTCCACCCCTGCTCCCTCTGGACTGATCCTCAACACCCCCTTCCCCCCACCTCCCCACCTGGGCTGGCTTTCACCACCAACCAAGTGAAGAGAGAACTGGAGAGACTACATCAGTGGAAAGCTGCGGGCCCTGACGTCATCAGCCCAAGGGTGCTTAGGGTCTGTGCTGACCAACAGTGTGGAATACTCCAGTGACCCTTCAACCTTAGCCTGAGCCTGGAAAGGGTCCCTGTGCTGTGGAAAACATCCTGCCTGGTCCCAGTGCCCAAGAAGGCACAACCCACTGTCCTGAATGACTTCAGACCTGTAGCACTAACATCCCACATCATGAAGACCCTGGAAAGGTTAGTCCTCGCTCACCTCAGACCCCTGGTGTGTACATCACTGGACCCCCTGCAATTCGCATACCAGCGCAACATCGGGGTGGATGATCATCTACCTTCTGAAGAGGGCCTACTCTCACCTGGACAACGCAGGTTGCACTGTGAGGGTTATGTTTATTGACTTCTCCAGTGCCTTCAACACCATTCAGCCCCTGCTACTGGGTGAGAAGATGAGGAGGATGAAAGTGGAAGCACCCTTTTTCTCCTGGGTTACGAACTACCTGACCGGTAGGCCACAATTTGTGCGGCTACAGAGCTGTGTGTCAGAACGGGCAGTGAGCAACACAGGGCCCTCCCAGGGAACGGTCCTGTCCCCCTTCCTGTTCACCCTCTACACCTCGGACTTCAGATATAACTCTGAAACATGCCACCTGCAGAAGTTCTCGGATGACTCCGCAATTGTAGGGAGCATCAGGGGTGGGCAGGAGGAGAAGTACAGGAGCACAATCAATGGCTTTCTGGTGTGGTGTGAGCAGAACCACCTTCAGCTCAACATCAGCAAAACAAAGGAGATGGTTGTGGACTTCAGGAGAACCAAAGGCCCAAATGACTGCAGTCCCTATACAGGGGCTGGAAGTGGAAATGGTTGGTTCATACAAGTTCCTGGGAGCCCATATGGACAGCAGGCTGGAATGGGCTGGTAACACCTGTACAAAAAGGGCCAGAGCCGACTCTACTTTCTGAGGAGGCTCAGGTCCTTCAACGTGTGCAGTAAACTACTGCATACCTTCTACCAGTCTGTGGTGGCCAGTGCCATCTATATACAGTGCCATGTATATACAGACCTGAATGAATAAATAAATCCTGTGTGAATGAGTGATTACGGACCAGAGTTACTCACGGATGGATGGATAATTGTTAAACTAGGTCCTAGCACCCCAGCAGTTCCAGATGTTGCCGACGGCACGGCACCCCGGAGAGGCATTATATAGTCTAATAACCGCCGGCAGGAAGGACCTCCTGTAGTGCTCTCTGGCACACCATGGTGGGATCAGTCTGTGACTGAAGGTGCTCCTCTGCGTCATAACCATGGCATGCAGAGGGTGGGTGACGTTGTCCATGTCGGCCAGCAGTTTGGCCAGGATCCGTCTCTCCGCCACCTCCTCTAGAGTGTCAAGGCTCATCCCCAGGACAGAGCTAGCCTTCCTGATCAGCTTATTTACCCGAGAAGCATTACCGGCTTTTATGTTGGCTCCCCACCACACCACTGCACACCACACTACAGACTGGTAGAAGGTATGCAGTAGTTTACTGCACACGTTGAAGGACCTTATTATTATCCGAGTATCAGCTGCTCATCTAACCTCTGTTCCAGACAATCTTTGGGAGAATCTCAATTGGTTTTGCTCGACTCCTCGCGTCCTCTCCTCGTCTGCTTTTGAAAAAGGTCAAAGGTAATCGAGGAGCAGAGCCAAGGAGAGGAGAGGAAACAAATGCGCTTGTATGAAATGAGACTCCTTCTCCCCTCACAAATCATCAGGCAAATTATGTTTACAGAGGTGAAATCCTCAAATAAATGTGTAAAGTGATTTTTAGCTAGTTGTTCAAGACATTTTACAGATAAAAGGATAAGTTACGTATTGTTTTGAAATGTGTGCATGCTTTAATCCTTCAAGAAAACAACAGCTGATTCAAAGGGGGTGTGGCGGATTTTAAAACACTTCCACGCTAGGATACTCTCTCCCACTCTTCCTCCCCTCCTGGAGGACATGAGCCCTAGGACCATGCTTCAGGACTACCTGGCCTGATGACTCCATGCTGTCCCCAGTCTACCTGGTCGTGCTGCTGCACCAGTTTCATCTCTTCTGCCTGTGGCTATGGAACCCTGACCTATTCACCGGACTTGCCACCTTGTCCCAGACCTGCTGTTTCCAGCGCTCTCTCTCTACCGTACCTGCTATTTCAACATCTAAATGCCTGGCTATGAAAAGCCAAGTGACATTTACTCCTGATGTACTTACCTGTTGCAACCTCTACAACCACTGTGATTATTATTTGACCCTGCTGGTCATCTATGACATCATGGAGAAAGATCTGGCCTTAATGGCCATGTATTGTTATAATCTCCACTCGGCACAGCCAGAAGGGAACTGGCCACCCCTCAGAGCCTGGTTCCTCTCTAGGTTTCTTCCTAGGTTTTTGCCTTCCTATGGAGTTTTTCTTAGCCACCATGCTTCTACATCTGCGTTGCTTGCTGTTTGGGGTTTTAGGTTGGGTTTCTGTATAGCACTTTGTGCCATCGGCTGATGTAAAAAGGGCTTTATAAATAAATGTGATTGATTGATTGCATCCTCTGCTGAAGTAGGTAATTGAGGCGGAAAGCATACTCCTCCGTTCGCCTACTAACAAATGTACGCTTTTCTTTACCACTCAACCACTTATCGGTTTGTAAGTCATGGAGGAGAGTAGGATGGAGGAGTTGCAGTGAAGACAGACTTTTTCCCAATTGAGAATCTCCCACTAGAAAACCACTGTGGGTACTTCCTTTTCCTGTTGTACTCACCACCACACATCCACCACCTGTTACACTCAATTACACCACTAATAAGACTAGACGGCTGGTTGACCACACTAATAGCCTATTACGTACAGTATCTGGCAAACATAACTGAATGTTGTTTAGGGCCAAGTTTGGCCCGCAAACCCCACTTTGGGCGGCCCTGCTCTATAGCAACAATGGCATAAAACAATAGCAAAATCCCTCTACTCCACCATCCCCTCTCTGAATCTCCCTCCCCTTCCCTTTAGCTGTCTTTGTAGTGGTGGAGAACAGTGGAAGTACCCTGATGAATGAAGTAGTATAGGGTTCCCACTCACTCTGCCCAGAGTGGTTGACAACGCACTTTGGTGATGAGATTTCACTTCCTTAGACAAATATGATTATTCATGTTAAGAATTGTTCAGTGTGGTCATTCTAGACCATATCATTTACATTATATCCAAAAAGTTGGATTTCATAACCTAATACATCCGATAATAAGCACCAAGCTCTCTTGACATAGCGTTGCAGGTTTCTCATAACAACTTTTGAGGACTTTACATTTTGTGGTCGTCGTCTTCAAAGTTGTTTCAGTGGGTCGCAAAAAACTAAATTAGCATGACACAACCTGAATTCAAATGTAAAAGGTTTTGAAAATAAAAAGCTTGGTATATGCTCTGTGCTCCGTTGACAGGAAATACAATTAGTTATGAAAATACTACATGTCATGTCTCAAACTCGATATCATCTTCCCTCTATATTGTTTTATGTCCTGCGGATTCACCAATTGGTCCAAATATGTGTTTTTGATTGGACACCGTAAGTAGTAGTAGTTATCCTATTCAATTGACACAGTCTTACAAGAGTGGTGGCTGATTTGTTTAAATATATATTTTACAATACAAGTTTCACTGCCAGATTTGGGATAGCTAGATATAAATGTAGATAGAGGAGAGGGATACAGGAGACAGAGTGTGTGGAGGGACAGGGGATCATGTTAAGAATTTGTTCTTAACTGACTTGCCTAGTTAAATAAAGGTTAAATAAATAAAAAAGATTAAAAGTCCAACCGCTGCGTCCATAGGCATACAGTTGAAGTCATTAAAACTCGTTTTTCAACCACTCCACAGTTAACAAACAATAGTTTTGGCAAGTCAGTTAGGACATCTACTTTGTGCATGACACAAGTAATTCTTCCAACAACTGTTTACAGACAGATTATTTCACTTATAATTCACTATATCACAATTCCAGTGGGCCAGAAGTTTACATACACTAAGTTGACTGTGCCTTTAAACAGCTTGAAAAATTCCAGAAAATGATGTCATGGCTTTAGAAGCTTCTGATAGGCTAATTGACATCATTTGAGTAAATTGGAGGTGTACCTGCGGATTTTTTTCAAGGCCTACCTTCAAACAGTGCCTCTTTGCTCGTCATCATGGGAAAATCAAAAGAAATCAGCAAAGACTTCAGAAAAAAATGTGTAGACCTCCACGAGTCTGGTTCATCCTTGGGAGCAATTTCCAAATGCCTGAAGGTACCACGTTCATCTGTACAAACAATAGTACGCAAGTATAAACACTATGGGACCACACAGCCGTCATAACGCTCAGGAAGGAGACGCATTCTGTCTCCTAGAGATGAACGTACTTTGGTGCAAAAAGTTAAAATCAATCCCAGAACAACAGCAAAGCACCTTGTGAAGATGCTGGAGGAAACCGGTACAAAAGTATCTATATCCACAGTAAAACGAGTCCTATATCGACTTGAAAGGCCGCTCAGCAAGGAAGAAGCCACTGCTCCAAAACCGCCATAAAAAAAGCCAGACTACGGTTTGCAACTGCACATGGGGACAAAGATCGTACTTTTTGGAGAAATGTCCTTTGGTCTGATGAAACAAAAATAGAACTGTTTGGCCATAATGACCATCGTTATGTTTGGAAGAAAAAGGGGGAGGCTTGCAAGCCGAAGAACACCATCCCAACCGTGAAGCACGGGGGTGGCAACATCATGTTGTGTGGGTGCTTTGCTGCTGGAGGTACTGGTGCACTTCACAAAATAGATGGCATCATGAGGAAGGAAAATTATGTGGATATTTTGAAGCAACATCTCAAGACACCAGTCAGAAAGTTAAAGCTTGGTCGCAAATGGGTCTCCCAAATGGACAAAAGCATACTTCCAAAGTTGTGGCAAAATGGCTTAAGGACAACAAAGTTGAAGTATTGGAGTGGCCATCACAAAGCCCTGACCTCAATCCTATAGAAAATTTGTGGGCAGAACTGAAAAAGCAACTGTTTACAGACAGATTATTTCACTTATAATTCACTATATCACAATTCCAGTGGGCCAGAAGTTTACATACACTAAGTTGACTGTGCCTTTAAACAGCTTGAAAAATTCCAGAAAATGATGTCATGGCTTTAGAAGCTTCTGATAGGCTAATTGACATCATACAACAAAGTTGAAGTATTGGAGTGGCCATCACAAATCCCTGACCTCAATCCTATAGAAAATTTGTGGGCAGATCTGAAAAAGCATGTGCGAGCAAGGAGGCCTACAAACCTGACTCAGTTACACCAGTTCTGTCAGAGGGTATGGGCCAAAATTCACCCAACTTACTGTAGGAAGCTTGTGGAAGGCTACCCGAAACGTTTGACCCAAGTTAAACAATTTAAAGGCAATGCTAGCAACTACTAATTGAGTGTATGTAAACTTCTGACCCACTGGGAATGTGATGAAAGAAATAAAAGCTGAAATAAATCACTCTATACTATTATTCTGACATTTCATATTAAAATAAAGTGGTGATCCTAACTGACCTAAAACAGAGAATGTTTACTAGGATTAAATGTCAGGAATTGTGAACAACTGAGTTTAAATGTATTTGGCTAAGGTGTATATAAACTTCAACTGTATATGGTCAGGGGGATGGTAGCACTACCACTAGACCAGCTCCCGTTACAACTTTACACATTCAGTTTGCTCCTTTATTCATGAACCTCTGTTAGACGGCAAGGTAGTGACAGTATACCTGTTCCTCTAGTGTTGTACACAGTACACCTACCATGCATGTCTGTCCTTTCTGTCTATCCTTTGTCTGTCTGATGTTGTGCTGTAGGCCTGCTTCCTCCTATGTTTTCCAGTGTAGTGTAGTAGTTATCTCATCTACCAATCTATCTATATTGTAGTATTTCTATATAGACCTACCTCCTGTCTCGGCCTTTCTCTCTGAAGCGGCTCTGTGATTGGCTGCGTCTGCTGGACCTCTTGCTGTGGCTGGTCACCGGCTGCCAGAGGAGTTGGAGGAAGAGGAGTGCCTTCTGTGCTTCTCCTTCTTCTTCCTCCTCCTACTACGGCTGTCCTCCTCGCTGTCAGAGGAGTGGAGACCTATTATCCCTCACTTCACTGTGTCTGTAAGCCAGAGGAGAGAAAGCATAAGAGCAGGAAAAATGACTTCTTATTTCATCAAACACCAATTAATTGATTGCTCAAACGAAACAGTAGGCCTTCATCTAGCCGATTAAACTAATCTCCACGATTTACGATGAAGTTGAGCTCCGACGTCACATAAACTTTGTCAGGTTTTTTTATATAAAAAAACTACTGATTTAAGCACCCAAATGATAGCCTGCACTTACACATGACATTTTTACGTGTAATTTCGGGCTATTCTTTGGGTGCTGAAATAAGTAGTTTTCAGAGAGCTCCAGTCCGCCAACACTAGTCGCCTCTCAACTCCATCGTAAATCGTCGAGTTTAGTCAGCCAGCCTAAATCCTGCAATGTGTAGCTATACTGTGGCTAGTGGCTTCATAGTTTAATGTCCCCCTTCCTTCCTCCAAAACTGACATGTAGCTGGCTAAATAACTGTTCTATTCTTAATATAACTGTTACATGTGCAGTCAGTATGCCAGAGAGCTAAGCTAGTTCACTAACTTCACCAACTCCGCTCCGCCTTATAAGAGCGCGTGTACAGAATGTAAACAATTAACTTACATTATCATAGAGCTAACTAGCGACAGTTAGCTAGAATAAAGGCTAACTGTACATTCTTTAAAACTGTTCAAATATTTAGTATGTGTTAAAAAGATGCAGTGAAGTTTTAATTTGCAGGTTATATCATGCAGACAGAATGTGCACTTTCAAGACTGCTCGTTTGCTAGCTAACGTGTTAGATGTAGTTTGCAGCTAAACACAGCGTGTTTGTGTTACGTGCGCCCGTATTCTCGTGATCGTTATAACGTTATTAACATTCAAACACTACTTATACAGTGACTGTAAGTGGGGTAAAAACCAGGTATCTTGCTATAAATAGCCCTTCTTCTTCAGTGGGGTTTATCGGCGGTTGGCATCCAATGTTATGGTGCATTACCGACACCTACTGCACGGGAGTGTGGGCCAGAGACAGGGAGAAACTAAATCCTACCTGCCAGCCCTGTTGCTCTTAAAAAAGATAAAATAATTTAGACTATATCTGTCTTGTAAAAATACATATCCCTCCTTCATTTGAAAACGACTCGAAATACACCACCATGCAATTCTCAAAAGACTAAACTAGTAGATCAAGAGAACATCGATTGGAGAACGTTCGGATGAAACATGCAGTCAAGATAATCTACAACAGAGCTATCGTTCGTGTATATCTCGACCTATGATCGCTAGGCTACTGTAGAGATCCTGCTCTTGTAATAATATATGTATAGCCTACATTTCGTGAAGTTTCATACATTTTGTTACAATCAGTGGCGGTTCTAGCTTGTATGTCGCCCTGGGAAAACCCCCCGCCAACAAAACAAAACAGCATTTATAGTGGTATAGCATCCTACATACATACCCAGTAATAATAAAATCATCATTGTTACTACAATATGGAAACTTTGCAAAAGGGATATTATTTATTTTGTTTATGTTATGCAGGAATGATACATAAACCCATCTGCGTGTACCCACACACACACACGTGTGCATGTGCACAAACACACCTGAAGAATCCTGCTGGGGAGAAGTGGAAGCAAATGGGTCTTCATCCTCATCCTCAGGCTCAGACAACATTTGTGAAGACACCTGTGTGGCTGAGGAGGTGGATGGCTCCTCATCCTGAGGCTCCAAAATAATTTCTGAAGAGGCCTGTGTGGCTGAGGAGGTAGATGGCTCCTCATCCTGGCCAGTGCCAGAGGGTGCTCCAAAATATTTCAGAAGTGCCCCTGAATTTGCATTGAAATACAGTATATGAGTCTGACACCCTAAATACGTTTGTTGCACAATTAAATATACATGTCATTTTGCACAATTTATCAAACTTATCAGAATAGGAACCAAATGAACCATCAACCTCCTTGGCTAATTCTAGGCATAAGATACCCCAAAATACTTAATATATCACAAAAGATACAAAATATCAGCATAATATAGATGTCTTTTAAGTTAGCCTACAGCATTGGAAATTTCCCTTACTGAGCTCAGGACCTAGTCAATGCAATCACAGAAAACCTTTACGATGTCACCTCAATGAAAGTTAACCAAACCAATAATGTGCTAGTTAGGTTGTAATCGTTTTGCTGCAGGCTACACACATTATCATGATGAAACTGTGTGAAGTTATATCCAATGTTACGTAAGCTAGTTGGACAGAAAACGGAATATTGTCGCCCTATGTGTAATAGCATAGCAAGCAACATAGCAACATAGGCTAACAAACATAATTGTTATACTAGCCTATTTCATTACATGCATAATATTATACTCATAAAGAGATGACATAGCTGCATACCTTTATCTTTTGCGTGTTTCTCCTCTTCTTCTGGGCACCTGATGGCTTAGACCTTTTCTTATCCATTTGTGTTGATTTGGCACTCGAGCATCAATACATTACATATCCCTCAACACTGTCAACCAAGAGACTGGTTTTATATTATTCTTAACGATTTCGCACAAACCAGAAAAAAATGCAACAATATGTCTGTGAAACTATATATTCACAGTATTATGAATGAATTGTGATTATTTGGTAGCATTTCGTAGTGTGACGGATTTTACTAATTGCATTAGTACTGTACAAAGTTAGAGGTGCACTATTTGATAGATTCCCCCGCTCCCCCTAACTCGGGCTTCCAGTGGGGAGACCTGAGGTCAACCCTACCCCTGCCCCCCTCCCTATCTTGTACTTCTGAGTGGGAGACTTTCCCAGGCAGTAGCCTGCCTAGCTCACAAACTAGAATCAGGGCGCCCACTCCGACATGATTAATTGATTAATTGACCCACAGTCCCACACGGTGACATGATATCATTGACGTGACGTGCAAATGAACGATAGAAAACCATAGCGCAAATGTCACCATTCCGATTTGTTTTGTGCGGGCACCCCGGCTGCCCATACCTAAATCGGCCAGTGGTTGCAATATACTATGGGGAAAAGTATGCTAAAGTTGTAGGCCTATAATAAAACTGCCATTTTTTATTTTGGGTTATCATGAGTGGACAATCAACTTTGAATGCTGAATAATATCCTAATTGGTTATTATTACTGCTCATATCATTTGAGAAAACGTTTGACTTGTAGACCAATAATCAAATGATTGGCTTTCTTGATGTCTATAGTATTCTGTCTGGTATGCAATCTGGTTTCTGCTCAATTTATGGATGTGTCACTGCAACCTTAAAGGTCCTAAATTATGTCACCATTGCCCTTCACTCTAAGCAATGTGCTGCTATTTTTTAATTGACTTGGCCAAAGCTTTTGTTATGGTAGACCATTCTGTCCTTGTGGGCCGGCTAAGGAGTAAGGGGTCTTCGGCCTGGTTTGATAACTACCTCTCTCAAAGAGTGCAGTGTAAAAAGTCAGAACATCTGCCTGTCACCAAGGGAGTACCCCAAAGCTCGATCCTAGGCCTCACACTCTTCTCAATTTACATCAATAACATAGCTCAGGCAGAATCCGGGGAGGGGCCAGATGAGTATAAGACTATCATCTGCATATAAATGGATGAGAGAGCTTCCTCTGCCTGAGCTATGTTGTTGATGTAAATTGAGAAGAGCGCTCTACAACAAAGCTTTCTTAGTGTCCAACAAGCTTTCTCTGCCCTTAACCTTGTTCTGAACACCTCCAAAACAAAGGTCATGTGGTTTGGCAAGAAGAATGCCCCTCTCCCTACCTGTGTGATTACTACCTCTGAGGGATTAGAGCTTGAGGTAGTCACCTCATACAAGTACTTGGGAGTATGGTGGTATTAGGCACTGCATTTCAATGCAAGAAGCGTCACTACAGTCCCTGGTTCGAATCCAGGCTGTCACATCCGGCCGTGATTGGGAGTCCCATAGGGCTGCGCACAATTGGCCCAGCGTCATCCAGGTTTGGCCGGGGTAGGCCGTCATTGTAAATAAGAATTGGTTCTTAACTGACTTGCCTAGTTAAAAAAAGGTTAAATTAAAAAAAAAAAAAGTATGGCTAGATGGTACACTGTCCTTCTCTCGGCACATATCGAAGCTGCAGGCTAAGGTTAAATATACTTGGTTTACTCTATTGTAAACACTCCTCTTTCACCCCAGCTGCCAAACTAACCCTGGTCCCCAAAGCACACACATCCATGGGTCGCTCCTCTTTTCGGTTCGCGGCAGCTAGCGACTGGAACGACATGCAAAAAACACTCAAACTGAACAGTTTTATCTCCATCTCTTCAAAGTGTCTTAATGACACTTTGTATCATATTTTGTGCTGCTACCATGTTGTGCTGCTGCCATGATGTGTTGCTACCATGTTGTTGTCATGTTGTTTTGCTACCATGCTCTGCTGCCATGCTATGTGGTTGTATTAAGTCTCTCTTTATGTAGTGTTGTGTTGTCTCTCTTGTCGTGATGTGTGTTTTGTCCAATATTATTATTATTATTATTATTTATTTTTTAATACCCGGTCACCGGAGGAGGCCTTTTGCCTTTTGGTAGGCGGTCATTGTAATTAAGAATGTGTTCTTTACTGACTTGCCTAGTTAAATAAAGGTTCAATAAAAAATAAAAAATAAAATTGCTAGGTGGGACATCCACATGAAACAGTCCAATCACATGTAGCCTCTCACATACGAATATAAATTATCGTTAGGCCTATTGCAAAATAATATCCCCTAATCATGATGGTCGCATTGTATGAAAATAGTACGATTTGAAAGTCAGGTAAATTATGTCAGACTATTCCAAGTTTCGTCTAATAGCCTACTTTTATTAATGGACTCTTCCCAAATAGACTACCTGTCAAATAAATTAGTGAAAGAAAGCATTTGGGGTTGCTTGAAGAACAACATTCGTTTGTGCACCCCATGCATTTGCGTTGAATTAATAATAATCATTTGATAGGTTTAGATATGATTTAGGCCTAACATGTATTGTGCTGTAATGAAGTGAATAGGAATTCTGCTCTTTGGTCCACAGGTTTTGTCTTTATGCGCGCAACACACACACACACACACACACACATACGCACAAGGCACACACATATACCCATACATACACACAGAAAAGAGAGACTATAGTTTTGGGTTGATTATCCTTTTAGGCCTATTGGAGTGAATGCAGGTTATATAGCATATCAACTCCTAAAATACCGTAGGCCTAGTCTAAATACATGGCCGATAGCCTATAGTTTTCTTGTCTCTCGGTTGTCCTACATTAAAAATTTAACTCTGAGATGTTTCAATGGTAGCTTACCTATACGGAATGATTACTTTTTATTAACTTATTGGACATTGTGTTACATTAGTAGCCTAACTGGGGCGGCAGGTAGCCCAGTGGTTAGAGTGTTGGGCCCGTCACTGAAAGGTTGCTGGATCGAATCCCGAGCTGACAAGGTCAAATCTGTCGTTCTGCCCCTGAACAAGGCAGTCTTAACTGACTTGCCTATTAAAATAAAGGTAAAAAAAAAACATTACGACATTCCACGTTGAAATGGATCGTACATGTTGATTTTTGCAATTGATAGAACTTAAACTACTACTAAGTGTGTAGGTCTTTGTATTTATTTTGATATAAATAGCATGTTGCAGATGAACTTGAATTCTCTAGCCTAATAGCAGCCTATAATAGCAGAAAAATAATGAATGTCTAAGGATCAAGCGCTGAGACATCATGAATTTTTTATAAGGGGAATTGTTCGAGCCTGTGTGTGGAAATAGTATTTTATATAGATGATCAATAAACGTGCTTAATTTTGCATCAAATGTACAAGTGATAGCCTATCATACAGCTGTATCCCATCCCATTCCGGCGTATATTTTGCCTTTTTCAGTTCACTTAATTGCTTTGTCCCCACGGCATCCAGTAACCTTCACCGTAAGTGAACCATTGTTTATTTATTTTGCAAATATGCAATAATCTCAATAGGCAGTCAACTTAAGAAACCATAATTAACACGCCCAATGGCAACGCATCACATGAAACGCTTTAATTAAACGTTTAGTTCCAGTTAAACATTCTAATGGCGTGAGAAAGTCTATCGAGATTTGACATTAACCAATATAGGTAGTTTCCCTAATGACTTCAGATTCAAACATAGCCTATAATTGCTGATTTGAAAAGTAAATAAATTCTCTAATAAATGAAGACAGAAATGTGAGATCAGTTTTAGCATTTCAGTTGTCATTTGAAGACATTTGAAGACATTTGAAGAAAACAACTATTGATCATAATTATTTGGCCATCATTAGCCTAAATTAAAAACAGGCTAGTAAAAAAACAAATCAGCGACGAATAATGAGTTATGCTATCTTCCAAATCAGGGGATACATATGTATAATTATTAATATGATATAAGTTTTATTTATTATTATTATTGTGATTATTATTTATATGATAGCTCCTTATCAAATATGTTTTCTTATCATGACAAATTACACACCAAAAATTACTAACAAGTCAAATACACAAACGATCAACATGCAGCACAGTTGATCTGTTATGTGTTTATTCGGTGTTATTCGAGCACGTACAGAACATTGTTCAAACTCGATATCGTTGCATGTTAGTCATGGTGTGTGTCTGGCTACGGTGAGCCTCCACGAAGCAACGAAGCATCCCAGTTGGTCCCCTCTTTACCTTTCTCTCTCGGTATCACTGTCGCTGTCTCTTTTTTCGCAGATCACAGAGATTTGGAGGAAGCTCGTTTATGTGCTCCCCGCGCGAGCTTGTCATTTTCAGTTTTAGCCACACCCCTGCAGAGATACTGCTCATCTCCCTGGTGTTTAAAAAACTAACTCAGGACAATAGCAACGAATCCACGCTTAATTAAATTAATTAGTCCTTCTTGTCAATCTTGGATTAATGGCCAATAGCAACCTCGTAAGAAGTATGTGAAATCTGAAGGGCTGCTAATGTATTTTTTTAGGCTGTCAGTATATGGCGACGGGAAGGGGGCTCATCCCGGCATCCTGAGGGGAGGTAATTTGCACGGATCAAGGGGCAGGCGTTGCAAAGTATAAATACTGTGACTTCAATAGCTGATCACCAGCAGGTTGGAACTCCGCAGCAAGAAGACATTTGGCCGAGATTTTATACATTTAACTGCAGCACGAGATACAGAGTTGGCAACAACATCACCTTGCATTTAGGTCGACTAAAATAAACATTCTTGATGTCTTAAGCTGTTGTGAAACTGAGAGAGAGAGAGAGAGAGAGAGAGAGAGAGAGAGAGAGAGATAACGAGAGAGAGGGTGAACAAGACGGGGAGATTTTTTGGAGCAGTGATGGAAGAACTTACCGCGTTTGTGTCGAAGTCTTTTGATCAGAAAGTGAAAGAAAAGAAGGAGGTGATCACGTACAGGGAGGTGCTGGAGAACGGATCCGCGCGAGCCAGGGAGGGTCTCGCCACCGAACAGAATCGCGAGGAAATGAACGATATCGCTCGGGTAGACGCGCGATCGCCAGGCAGGGAACCGGACATGCTGGGACCAGAGAGAACCAGGGATGTGGGAAGCCCGAAACTGATCGATGGTAAACTAACCTACTGCTATGCGTTCATACGGTTTTCGTATGTGATTTACTAAAATGTAACTGCTTTGAGGTTATACAAAGTGAAATGTTCTTGAATTATGCTCTAAACGTTCACACTTTGGGAATATCCCGTGCGCTAAAACAATAATAACTTTGACAAACATGTCGCGGGCCTAGTCAAAGAAAATAAGCATGCATGCTTTTGTGTATATCGCTGAAAAAAAATGGTATACGTTTATAGGCCTACCTGTATGGTTTATCACTCTTTTGTATTTGGAATTTTTCCCAATTACCCGTTTGGCTTCATGTGACTTTGAGTGACACTAAAAGTAATCTTAAGTCTATAGCCTAGTGGTTGTCTTCATAATGTGTAGTCACTGTGTAATGCAATGTTGCATGTCATATCAGGCCCATAATTGAATTAGCATGCTTTTAAAAGATCAACGCATTTATTTTGTAATTTAATAATTATCATGGTTGGTCACTGTGTAACCCCCTCTGAAGCTCGATGCAATTTCAGTAACAATAAAAAAGGTGTTGTATTGAGATATTCATCAACCGCATAAAGACAAAAAGGCTGGCGAAAAAAGATGGCTATTTAAATGATCCAATAACACTAAAATCAACAGGCCTAGCATAGATTATGAACATTAATATGTGTATATGTTTTTTCATACATGTTCTCTAATAATTTCATTTGATTATGTCATCAGTAATTATACATCCTAATAATAATAATATTAATAGCCTAATAATAATAATACTTTTTTTGAATAGCTATTAATAACCCAAGATGTTGCTTTAAAACATACAGGCTCTTACGCTATATCATATTGATCACTAATTGCGTTGGCCTAGATAAAATAAATAGCCTAATTGTTGAATTAGCTGAGATGATTTTACATCTTCAAATGTGAATCACAGTCGTTTCACTTTATACAACCTTAGAGAATGGCATTGGGCAGATAAAATGAGATAAACACTTGCACACCGGGTAAGCCTATACCTTAGTAAAAATCACATCATAGCCGTTACAATACAAGTGTAGTGACATGATGAAAATATCAACCGAGCTGCTGGTCCCATATCCTATATCCTATATAGGACATAGGAAACCCGAACTATGATGAGCGATCGGACATCCAATAGTGGGCACCTCTATGCATATGTACAAGGAGTTAAAAATTAAAGACCTTTCTGTAGGACTACACAACATTCGAAGCTGATATTGGTGTAATGCTTGGGAGGATGGATCCATATGTTTGCTTTAGCAAGTTCGTTGTGTGATGCCTCCTCCTCTACCCTTGTATAGCTGAGGCCTTTCACCCTCATTAATTTGCTGCTGCCCCTCTCTGTAGGTACCACGCACATGAAAGATAGAAAAGAGGACGCAAAGCAAATGGAGGACGAGGCACAGACTAAAATCAAGCAGAGGAGAAGTCGGACTAACTTTACACTGGAGCAATTAAACGAGCTAGAGCGGCTATTCGATGAGACTCATTACCCGGACGCCTTCATGCGCGAGGAGCTGAGCCAGCGGCTAGGGCTGTCCGAGGCTCGAGTACAAGTAAGGGACTCTCTATCTTATTTTCATTTATTCTCTGTGTGTAAAGATATCATTTGTTGCTCATATTAGGAACATTTTACAAACGCGAACCCGATTATGTTATGTATGCTGGCTAGAGAGGAACAGTTGTCCTCATGTTCTCGACTACTTTTAGGTACAGAGGGAAACCAGGTACCACCACCGGTCTCTTGAGAATGCTTCTTGTGGCATGAAGTTGTTTGGGATTATATTTTTGGGGGGCATAGCACTATTCTAAATTGTAAAACTATAAGCAATTGATCAACATATTATCATGGATGTATTAGGCTAGCAAAAAAAATTGTATGAAATTTGTATGAAATCTCATTTTCTGAAGATGTGTGTGTGAGAGAGAGCGAGATAGAGAGACAGAAAGAGATAGAGAGAGAGAGGGAGAGAGATAATAAGAAAAGAGATATGTTATTCCATGTAAATAACAATAACGCTATACAGTGTATCTCAATTAGGGCCTAGAATAATTTCATAGAGATAGGCCTATTGTGCACTCCATATTGTGCCACGTTTTATATTACAGTTTTGTTAAAATTATTATTATACAAAATCTTACAGAAAAAAACTACACAATTTGTCCTCACATTATTAGTAGCCTATATGTTGCTCGCACGAGATACATCTGTCTTTTATTTTTTTCCACCGGGAAGGACCATCTGTACTACTGAAACCCAATAAGCCGTTTTGGAGAGGGGGGGCTTCAATCTCTGTGTAATAGGAGAAGAGCGACTGAGCCGGGCATTGACAATGAACATAGACATCGGTTCTGATCTGATTTATCAAACCCCATAATATCTTATTTCAGCCTCTTTCATCCCTTATGCCTTGGCCCAGAGAGACGACGGAGCGAGTATTTGTTCACTGAATATGTCGGTTCTTTCTAAAATATCGTAAAACGGGCCCAAAAGACCTCCCTCCCCCCAAAAAAGTTAAAGCAAGCGCTTTTTGCAACGTCTCCCGGCGAGAGTTGGAATTTTACCAAGGCGTATTGTGTCACAAGCAAGGCGAGTGCAAGGAGCACAGCTCGAGGATTTACATAAATTATGTATTATTTTCCTCCCAAATCAAGATCTGCCGCTCTTTCTATTTTCAGTACATGATGTAAACGACCATGCGATTCATGGGGCCATTTTCTAGCCACAGTTGCATGCAGGGATGAAAGGACAATTTCCTGCACAAAAGCCCATTTATTTTTTTTATTTATAATAACACCAATAAGACACGAGATGTACGTTATAGCTATTACAGTGTTGACAGGGCGACGTGGTCAAAATATGAGATATATTTATATTCTATCCATAATGCGCTCTGTGCAGGATAATTGACAAACTGTGTTGTGGGCTAATTTATCCACAGCTTTGTAGGGGTTTCAAAGTAGATTATCATAGTAATGAGACACCTTATCTCCGTTCCAAGATAGCTAACTCCTCTGAAAATTATGCTTTTAAGGAACAGAAATAAAAGAAAAGAGCTATCCTAAAAAATAGCTTTGTGTAGGGCGTGTTATGGCAGTAATTGAACGAAACTGTAAAGCATTTAAATGCTTCAGTAACATAGATTTTCCTGAAGATTAAGGTAATTAATTTCAGCAGCTATTAATGAGAGAGCTTTTCTCAGATCGCGTTGCTCAGATGTCCAAAGCCGTAATCACATGCTGCTATCCGATATCAGAGAAGCAATTCTGTTCTTCTGGGACGCTAATCTATAGAAAGATGAAACCGGTGCTGAGAAGGTAATTTATTTTGGTCCAATATAGCCTGCAAATGTCGGACAAGCGTGTTTACACCACTATAATATGATAATAACGTGCCTCCTTCTCGTTGTGGTCTACTTTCTTAGGTTGTATTTAGCCTGCCCTCTTGTTGTAAATGTAATAATTAAAATCGGATGTTAAGCGAACGCATTAATATTTCAGCGCTCCTTTGGGATATTGTTTTTCTGCTGTTGTAGTCATTTTGAGCTGAATTACACATGCCCTCACAAGCAGCTGCCAATCACCTTCACTAATTAATTTCTCTCCCCGCAGGTTTGGTTTCAGAACCGGAGGGCCAAATGCAGAAAGCAGGAGAATCAGTTACACAAAGGTGCGTTTCTATTATTTGTCCACCTGCAATATCCTCTTTTAGGCGTGATGATAATAATGGTTTACATTTGGAGAGGGATACAAGAACATGTTTGAAAACCATAAGCATCAAATTGAAATGCATCAAATGCACAACAAAGACTATAGGCCAGGGTTTTCCAACCCTGTTCCTGGAGAGCTACGGTCCTTTAGGTTTTCACTCTAACCCTAATCTAGCGCACCTGATTCTAATAATTAACTGGTTGATAAAATTAATCAAGTTAGTTACAACTGGGGTTGGATTGAAAACCTACAGGACGGTAGCTAGATGGAGTTTGCATGGCAGTAGGCTCCCTGAATCTTTATCCTGTTGTGCTATTTTAATAGCGTTAGTTTTGATAATGTAATTATTCGTTGTTTCCAGAGTATAAATATTTGCCTCAATTATAATCTGGAGACTATTTCCCTTACAGATGTCCTATCTTTTCTTCCAGGAGTTCTCATTGGAGCTGCGAGTCAGTTTGAAGGTTGTCGTGTAGCGCCATATGTCAACGTGGGGGCCTTACGGATGCCATTCCAACAGGCAAGTTACTTTGAAGCATGCAGTCTTTGACTAAACCAATCCCCAGACTGCTTTCTTGGCACAGGCCTTGTCCAAGTGGAATGGGACAACACCAGTGTTCTAATGATAGGGGGGGTTACAAAAATCTTATTCAGATAATTTTATAAGGCCTTTAGGCTTGGATTCATTTCCATCTCAATTCCAGCGTAAAATGACGAAAATGCCCTTTTCATATTCATTGTTATATTCATGTTATTGGATGTAATTTTAATGGAATTGGACCCAATAAATACTTGATGAAAATAATACAAGACAGCCTTCACAAGATAGCTAATGTGTTTCTCCCCTCTCTTCCCCATCCGTGCGTCCGTAGGATAGTCATTGCAACGTGCCGCCCTTCTCCTTTCAGGTCCAAGCGCAACTGCAGTTGGACAGCGCGGTGGCCCACGCCCACCATCACCTGCACTCTCACCTGGCAGCGCACGCTCCTTACATGATGTTTCCGGGCCCACCATTTGGTTTGCCCTTGGCTACGCTCGCGGCTGAATCCGCCTCGGCTGCCTCGGTTGTGGCCGCAGCTGCAGCCGCCAAAAACACCAACAAAAACTCCAGTATTGCAGATCTGAGACTCAAGGCCAAAAAACACGCGGCAGCTCTGGGACTGTGACTAGGCGTGCAACAAGGCGTCTAAAATGCCTACATTATAGACTGAGTCATCCACAAGGCAGAGCGGCATCAAAACAAAAAAGGCTTACAAAGTGAAAGCAAGGACATATTTATGTTTTTTTTCAATGAAGGACATCATGTATAACTATAGAAAATAGGCTATTTATGAGATAAAACAAAGATAACAGACAGAAAACGATAATAACTTTGGATCTCAACGATAAGGGCGGGAGTTGATGTAGGCTACATTTTCAAAATGCAACGTGGGAACTGCACTAAAGTGAAACAATTCCCAAGAGGAACGATGCCGCTGGGACGTTCGATTCTTTGTGAAAGAAGGCGAACTATTCTGCATTGTTTTTCGTTATTAGGCTATATTGTTATTTCCCTTTGAAACTATAGAGGCTGGCCTCCTTATATTTCAAAAAAAAATATCTGTAAAGGAAACAATGGATGTTCGTGAACGAATAGAGACAAAAAATACCCTTATGTGACAGGTTTTTTCTGTTCTTGTTCTTGTCCAAATGAAAACTCCTCTGCAGTGTTGCATTAATTTCTTTCCTCACAGATGACGTAATTTGAGTCGGGACAGCAGACAGACACTCCAAGGAACTAACGAAGCTCTCACTTGAATGTCAACGTATTTGGACCTCGCGGCTTCTAGCCATACAGAGATGTGTGGAATTTAAACATTTGCCACAAATGTTACATTATTTGGTCAATGGTGAACTTCAGTTAGTCTAATGCAGTGAGTGCATTTGCGAGTGATTCGACTTACTGAAAGCGCAAATACTTGGACAATAATTTCAGAATGACGGTACGGGGCATATGTAAAATACGTGAATACGCAAGAAACATGCATTATTTTTTGTTATTTTGTGGCTTATGAATGCATTGTGAGAGCATTTTTGTGTTCTATTTTACTTTCCTTCCGTGTGTAAAAATCATGTGCATTCTGTAGGCTATGTAATGTTGATGTTTTTATAACAGTGAAAGTGAACGTTACCTACCTGAGGCACGGATTTCTAAAAATATCATAGAAATTCTTTTAATTTTTTCATCACTAATGTGAAACGTGAACTCACCTAAACAAAATGTTTTCTGTTCATAGAATAAATCAACTGAAATTTATTTTTATGATACCCTCTGTTTACATTCCTTTTTCATTCCATTTAGTCTCTAGTGTGGGGTGTAGCCTTGTTTCGATGGATAATTTTTTAAAAATATTAATTTCAGATTATTTTTGCTGTATTATTATTCCGTATAATTTTTTGCACTAAGGGTATTATTATAATATGCTAAGATGTATTATCAATATTTAGCCTACTATTTCTGCTGATACAATCGATTGTATTAAGGTTGTAGGCCTAGCCTATACAGACTTTTATGGAAGGCTACATCAATTATTCATGTTTTGATATGTTTGATCCAGTTTTGTCAGGCCGGTTTAGCCACGTGTTATTTTTCTCTCAAGACCATGGACATCTTTGTCATAGTCCCTAACCTCTCCAAACCAATTAATTACTCAACATTTTTGTTATATTTCAGAGCTCTGTGGAGAAGGTGCCAAATATTCAATTGAAGACTATAGTAAAGGCTTATAGCATATTAAAGGACCATTGAATATCGTTTGTACACACATCTTTACATTTAAAATAATTGCTTTATTTCAGATATACCATAGGCTACATATGAAATAAGTTCCTTTTTTTCCTGAATTAGGCTACCATTTAATTATCCATGTTAGAATTGTTTTATAGTGAGCAAAATCATTATTGTCTATTATGCCACTGTCACGACGCTTAGATTCATTTGTTGAGTTTTTAATTCCGAACACTTGTGCAGACAGATTGGGATTTTCAGTAACCGGCCATTACTGAGGAGTTAATAAACACCTGACACGGTAGCCGATTTTCGAGCTATGCGGATCACATTCCCAGACGATATTTCCATACAAAACACAATGTATTTTGCTATTAATTAATACTGCTCTCACATGCACGAGTCAGTTTGCACTACAGTCTAGAGTGCTTGTGTATCTTGCCGATTGGGTTGGATTTAGACGCCAAAACTATTGAATTATTGATTCCTCCCCATACCAGTAATGGAGGAGAGAGACTGAATGCTCATGCGCTGCCCAGGAACGACACTGTGCCTGCTAATGTAGGCGCGCGAACTTGCACTCATGTAAATTAATTGGGCCATTCCCATTCCAAGTTCCTGCTACATTAGGCCGTTTTTTAGTGACTTAGACATGACCATTCATATGACTTGCACGTGCTGGGATAGAAAGTGCTTGTTTAAGAGTACAGTTGTTTTTAGTTGGTGTTTTGATGTTTCTAGAGACTATTTCAATAGACCATGTCTGGTCCATTACTGCTATGCTGGGGGTCACCATGCATAGTTTGCATGCAGCCTGTTGGTGTTTCTCTGTGGCCCTGCATTGCTCCCTCCCTCCAGGTATCCATATCAGTGGAGGGCCTGAGAGGGTCAGAGGAGACAATGAGACGGGGACACACAAGTGCTTTTCTAGATTAGCCATGGGGCGAACAACGACTCTCACCCTCCTTTCCACACACTCTTAAGACCTGTCCCACACCGCCACCGGGGAGCCAGACACTCCTCCTCGCTGTCTGTCTTCCTCTTTTCTGCACCCCTTACCCTTCCCTCCCTCCTATACTTCTCAGGCTCTCTCTTATCCATCTCCATACATTGAGTCACAGGACGGAGAGTTCAGCAGCAGTGGTGTAATCAAGACTCAAGAGTCCTTGGTCCTTGGTCTAATAAGGCCCCCCCTGGCAAAGACACAACACCAGCCCTTATGAGTCACGCCATGGCTGCGTCTCTAATGGCCCCCTATTCCTTATATAGTGCAGCTCCAGGAATCTGGTTAAAAGTAATACACTAGGGAATAGGGTGCCATGGGGCTCTGGTCAAAAGTAGTGCACTATATTGGAAATGGGGTGCCATTTGTGATGCAGCCCACACCACCCGGTTGGTTCCTCAGCAAAGGATCCTTCATATCAACCGTTCGTTACCTGTTGGTAAATTTGCCTCTCTATAATGCTGCTGCAGACAATTACATTGCTGTATAATTTCCTGTTTGAAGGCACTTGGGGCCGTTATCAAATGAGCCCTTGTTGAACAGTAGCAGATAACATTTTCTTCGCTCACAGTGGTGTCAGTTTGTTAAAGTTTTATTGTCACATACACCGGATAGGAATAAGTGCCTTGCTCAAGGACACATCTACAGATTTTCCATCTTGTCAGCTCATGTATTCCAACCAGCGACCTGTCGATTGCCTGCCTAACGCTCTAACCGCTAGGTTACCTGCCACCCCTAATGGTATTGGATAGTGAGTCCCTATATTTACTTCCCCAGAGTCAGATTAATTTGGGGATACCAATTTTATGTCTCTGTGTCCAGTATGAAAGAAGTTAGAGGTAGTTTCACATGCCAATGCTAACTAGGTTTAGTGTAATGACTGGAAGTCTATGGGTATCTACTAGCATACTAGTTAAGGTAAGGGTGAAGGTTTGGGATAGGGTTTAAGCAAAAAACAAAACAAAAGAAAAGCTAGTGTTCACCGCTGGGATTGCAGCCAGGTCACCCGTGATACAAATCAGTATTAGATGTCCATCCATGTCTGAGGACATCGGGAGATTACGTGGAAAATGGCAACAAGGGGCAACAGTGAAGGCTTTTACCTTCAAGTAGGTTTCGGCTTTATTAGAGCACTGTGAATGGAGATGGTGGATGGGCTTAAGAATCGGCCTCTGGGGTCAGGTTTGCGCCCAGGTAGGACGCTTACCTTAACCATTCGGAGTCAATGCCTAAGCATCTGCCCTCGTGCCAAAGGCTACATGTTTGAATCCAGTAATAAAAAGTTGTTTTGGAGATTTTTGTTTTAAGCCTTCCCAAACCTTAACCATTCAGCGTTAATTAAGTTAATGCCTGAACATAACCCTAACCTTAATTTGGAGTTAATGTGTAAACTTAACCTTAAACATTTAGAAATTTGACATTTGAGAAAATGGATGAACGTCTAATTCTGATGTGAGACTGTGAGAGCTTGTTGGATTGAACACGCAACCTTCTGATCCAGAGTTATGTGATTATGCCCATCCTGTCTGTGTAAAACTGAATAGCTAAAATGGACGAAATCTCATTTTCTGAAGTTGCTGTGTGATTGCGTGTGTGTGTGTGTGTATCCGTGTCTCTGTGTGTGTGTGCTTGTGTGTGTGTGCTTGTGTCAGAGGCGAAGATGCTCGAGCAAAACCAGTAGTCCTTCAACCAAAAAACAAAGCTAGAAGAAAAAGAAAAGATAAAATAGGTCTCTCTAAAGGTTTGCCTTTGTTATATATTAAGTGCGTTCAAAGAGCAATGTGCACACACGGCCAGACAAAAGACAACAGACATCAGGATCATTGAGAGATGAAAGAAGGACATCAAAGGCATCAAATGGAGTGAAAGTGAAAAAGAAACCTGCCGAAAACTCCCTCCAACAGCACTCAGACCAGCAATTAGGCCTTCATATCACTCTGTTAACATACATGTGGACTGCAGGCCCGGGTGGCTAAACCACAGGGCCTGGTGTATGTTGTACTCATAAGACAAACACAGCATTTACCCAGTATAAGATTTGATTTGGATTAAAACGGGGTGTTGTTTCACACAGATTTGAACCCTGCATGGAAGAAAAAAGATTGTAGAAGAAAACAATAGTCTCCCAACTCATTCTATTTGAGTAAGTGGATACGAAACAAAACAGGGCATAACTATAACGACATAAGGCGAGACCCAGATGCAGACACGGGAGGCAGATGGTTTGAGTCACTGATATTTATTATAAACAAAGGGGCAGGCAAGAGACAGGTCGTGGACAGTCAGAGTCCAGGAGGTACAGAGTGGCAGGCAGGCTCGTGGTCAGGGCAGGCTGAATGGTCAGGCAGGCGGGCTCAGTGTCAGGACAGGCAAAAGGTCAGAACCAGGAGGGCTAGAAAACAGAGACTAGGGCAAAACAGGAGCTCGGAAAAGCACGCCGGTTGACTTGGCAAAACAGAGAACACAAGTATAAATACACAGGGGATAATGGGGAAGATGGGTGACACCTGGAGGGGGGTGGAGACAAGCACAAAGACAGGTGAAACAGATCAGGGTGTGACAATAACAAAACAAGAAGTCAGATTTTTACTCTGCGCCCTGGGCCAATCGGACAATTTTTATGTACTCATTGCATATGTTTGTTATTAATTCATTTCCAGTTGCAGCTGGTGAGGCGATGGGTGCAGATAACATGTAGCTTGGCTTCTGAGAAAGACAAAAACAGCGGTGGGGAACGTTTGCGGTCTCTCAGACATTAGCCAGGCATGATGGGAAATTCTCAGCGGAGAAGGGACACAAACACTGTACTAAGGGTCTGAAGACTTAGAACTATGCCCTCGTAAGTTCTTGACACATACCCTTCCTCTATACCCCACAAGTGTTCAAAGCCAATCAACTGTGTATGAGTACTATACAATTTCTGATTTTCAATCATCTGATATTTGTGCACAGAGTTTTGAATTACAAAAACTTTTTTTTGGGTTGATTGTAGTCCATGCTTCAGAATGTAAACCATGCTACTCCACAAAGGGAGACATTTTGTGTGTCCTTTGAAGTTGTGCAAAAACGTCATTTTTAAATGTCAAAAATGACAAAATACTACCTGTAAATGACTGTATATTTGTATCCACATGCTAAATTATCTTTTAATGAGGGGAAATCACCACAACTATCCTTCATACTGTGTTATTAAATATCATGACAACACCAAAATAGTGTCCAGGGGAGCTGTTAGTGGAGCGTGACAATTAATGTCACTGCATCTATCAACTCCATTTCAATTGGCTACAGCACACAAAAACTTCCTCTGTATTGGTTCCTCCATATGGGTGGCCAAAGAAACAATGTGGTGTTTGTATATAAAAAGATGGAGGCCAATTTTCCTTCTGAAGACATTCCATTGCAGTTCCTTCCTTTTAGTTATTTCTGCCTATGCTGAGGAGAGAGAGGGGACAGTGGAATGGATGGCAGCAGTGAGGTGACACTTTTTAACAAATAGGATTTAGATGCACTAGGGGCCTTTGCCATGCAGGTCATTTTATTCCCATTTATTTATTGATCCTGCTACCACCATCTCCTCATTCTCCCACTAGTATTGACAGGTGTGTCGCTATGGTAATTCACCGCGCCCGTGCTGGTTGGATTAATGCATAAAAGACAGACACACACACTTGTTATGGGATAATATGATGACTGTGGTAGGTAATGTATAATGGTAAGGACCCGTGTCAAGTTCAACATAGAGCGCTGGGTTGAGGGAGGGCCTGAGGGGGTGTCACTGGAGAAGAGAGAGAAGAGAATGCAACGTGTTTTAATGCAATGTAATGTAAATTGATGTCCCGAGCTAAGGAAGGACAGACAAAAAGAAAAAGAGCTGCTTGGAAATGCATTACGGGGGCCAAATGGCTTTTTGAGGAGACAGGACTTAACGGGGGCCTCTGTGGCTCTATCGGATTACAATGTTGACTCAACAGTCTGGAGATGTCTAATTAAATAGCCCAGCATTAGCTTCCACCACAGTTGGGAGTGTGAGAGAGGGACACTATCTCATTCTGAAATGGATGTAAAAATAGATCCTCCCGAGTTAGCCCGTACACACGCTCTCTCTATCTGTCCCCCCTGCCTCGTACACACACACACACACGCACGCACACACACACACACACACACACACACACACACACACACACACACACACACACACACACACACACACACACACACACACACACACACACACACACACACACACACACACACACTCTCACACACGCACACTCACACACACACACACACACACACACACACACACACACACACACACACACACACACACACACACACACACACACACACACACACACACACACACACACACACACACACACACACACACACACACACACACACGAGAACACTATAAAAATGTTCCTTACATTTTAAGAAGAACATCATGAACACAGCCACTACTTATTCAAAGGATTTGAGATTTGCCCTTGAAATTGACAAAACAATCAACAAAACATTTAGTCTGGTAGAAGGGAATGTCAGTCCAATGCTTTTGTAAAAATATGTGAAAGTTCACCACCAGAACACTGGGTGACACTGTGTGCAGTGAACAAACTTTTCTCAACTTTTATTTTTTAATCAAAATAATTCAAGGAAGTGACACATGAAGGGGGAACAAATATAAAGAGAATGCAAAAGATACCACGGACACATTGTCTTGACTGTAGACTGTGTTCCTAAAGAGATGAAAGATGACATCAAATTCCCCAACTATATGTAATTTTAAACAAAAGTTTGAAATGGATTGAACTGAGTGAAGTACATTGAACCCTCAAGTTCTTTAACCAAGAGGGCCAAGGCTGCCAGAATGTTGGGGGTTGAGACGAGCTAATGCAGGACAAGGCTGATAAGAGGTGAAAAGATAGTGGAGTGAGTAAGAGAGGGATGGAGACGGAGAAATAGATTAGGTGGATATAGGTGCCAAAGACATGAGAGGGGCAAAGAGGAAGCACTAAGTAATTTTGAAGCAAGTTTTTAAAGACGGCTTGTTTTCTTATTGTCCTACATAACCACTCAACTGCCTTTATCACCAAAATGTGGAATGACACAACCTGTAGAACTGAGAGAGATGGTGTAGTCAAAAAGAAGAGCGGACAGGAGCCAGACGAGATTACCCCACTTTTTAAAGACAGCTAAAAAGGTCACACGTTGCACATCACCATGCAATGCTGGCCGGACCTCCTTAAAAGTAAAACAAGCTTATAAAACAAGCTTATACCGTATGTTTGCTTGTGATTATGTAAGACAGTTAAATTAAGCTCATGAGACAATATAAATTATATTCCTCAAGAATCAAAGGCTATATCAGGGATATTCAACCGAGGGGTCCATGGAGGTATTGCAGGGGCCCTTGAAAATATATAAAATAAAATAAAAAGTGTTTTTATGAGTATCGCTAGCAACAACTGACAATATAAAATTAATTTTAAAGTAAGAAAAATATGAGTGTTTTTAATGACATCATCAACCAATTAGTAGACAATTAGTAGGCAATGCCTACCACACATGGTCAAAATCACACGATGCACACCAATGATGTCATTGGAAACACTTATCTTTCTCTATCTTGTTTACTACAAAACATAGAAATGCACCATTTTCAGATATGTTGATGTTGGGGTGGTGCTGGAGATGATGAATATGAAGTTGAAAAATTGTGAAGTTTCCCTTTAAGTTCCATCCCAGGTCAGGATCATTATGAGATGGTAATAAGATAATACAGGGGGTCATATATGGTTATGACAAGCATTGTACCTGTTGGCCTCAAGTGTTACTGATATACAGTACATACAGTTTAATAGAATCCAAGTTACATAAACATAAATCAATTTCACACAGAGGAGGCTCACACCAACTGAGAAACATAACCAATAACACTCCCTACCATGGTCTCTTTATACCCAAGGCTGCATGGTGCAGTAAGTGTTCACCTCTGTGCTGCAACAAACAATGACAGTTCCCAATATATTTGATGAACAACCATTTTAATTCCCCAGATGAAAAAAATCCTATGGGTAAATATAGCACTGTAATTTATTAAACAGTTGCAGTGTGTAATGTTGCAAATGTAATCATCATATCTGACGCTCCTTACACTCTGCCTTCCACAGTGATTTTCCTAAATACTACTCATTAGAATATCATTGGAGAAATTATTTTATATCAACATGCTAGAGGAACTCCTGAGGAACATATTGTCTATATAACCACTCAATTGCCTTTATCACCAAAATATGAAATGAAAACTCCCACACAACCTGTAGACCTGAGAGAGATGTATGGTGTGGTCAAAAAGAAGAGCGGACAGGAGCCAGACGAGATTCCCCCACTGTAAAAGTTGATCCCTCCGGCACCATTATATAAGCGTACATATGGGACGGTAAAAATGGAAGACGACACTTTAAATGACATTATTATAAAATGCAATACTCCTGGAATGATCCCCTTATTAAATTAGGCCCTATGATCCAAGATGAATTTCCTGCTTCCCTAATCCATCAAGGGGTGAATATTAAAAGATAGGGCTCAACTGGCATTAGAATCTCACTCAGTCTTGACTTTCATTATTCTGCATTAGGCCACTGCTAGGGGAGAGCCTCTTAATGAGAATTACAATGATTCACTGGCCTCAGCCCCACTTCTGACAAGTAAAATATTAACTCCTCAGTCACAGCTGTCTGAATTAAAATACTTTGAAGGCGTGGACGCGCTAAATTTAATTGGCCTTTTATGTTCCTTACACGGTTGACCCCCGTGGGGCTTCAGCACAAGGGTCGTCGCCGCCAATAAGCTATACCACAAGAGGGAGAGATGAATCGCACCTTGACTGAGAAAACAGATACAGTCGCATACACATGCGCACCAACACACACACATACGTATTTAGGCTGCATACTTACACACACACGCACTTATGCACACACGCTTCTATGAACACACGCAATCACCTACGCGCGCACACACACACAGACACAAACACACAAGCATGCACGCACCCGCACACACACAGACACACAAAGACCCGATAGTCTCCCTCCCCTGCGTCTCATTCAGTCATTCTCTCTATCTGTCTATCCATCCATCACCTTTTTCATTCTCGCTTTCTCACTGGAGGCAGTTTCTCAGCAGACATCCTTTATATGTTGTTTGTTTGATAGCCACTGTCTAGCATCGTCTGTGTGTGTTTGTCCGTGTTGCACTTTTTATTAACCACCGGGCCACATATACACAGCATGCCCCTTACCTGTTTCTGGATCTGCATACTCTACATTCCACCACATTAACAAAACATAACAAGCTTTTTACTTGAGGAACTCAAGTAATTGGGACTTAGTATGCAAGAACCCAATCCAATTTACATCGACCTTTAAAAGTTTTATTTCAGTCAATTTGCACTCACTTAAGCCAGTGCCAGGGCTTGCACTGCAGCTCGGATCCGGCTGCCAAATTCCTCCGCCTGTGAATGGAACAGAGCCTACGCAGGAACCGGGGCCGTTCCGCCCGCTCTCTCTGACTCCAAGGTCATGCAGCTGATGCTCTGATGGGGAGAGGAGCAGGGAGTTTTTCTCTCGCCGCCCGCAAGCCTGCGTCCCCAGCAGCGCTTTCGTTCCGCCTGTGTTGCCAGTGCACCCCTGAGTCCACCCCCTCTGTTTGAGTGCTGCACAAACAATCAATTTCAGGGGGGAGCATGGAAAAAAACACAGTGGTGGACCTCAAGTCTGGAAATGTTACACTTTAAATCATTGGATTTAAAAAAAAAACAATACGCCCTGGGACATGTCACTTCTTACCCTTTAAAAGTAAACCGAATGAATAAATAAATGGAGGAAGCTAATAAAGAAACAACCACAAAATGAAAACTAAATGGAGATTAATTCAGTGTCAATTTGAGTTATTCTGATCCGGTGATTTGAAACTTGACGAGGGCCAGTGCTTCAACTGTAGCCTTACCAAGTCACCTCTAACCCCCATTGACTGATACACCGCTGAACTATTGGATGCAGTTTGTTCCTTTTGATGTTGACATTGTTCTGTCTAAAACCACCACGATGAGGCCTTTCTCATCTGGTCCAACTTGTAACCTTACTTACCCTCTGTACAAGAGCTTCCTCTTCAGTCATTACCATAACACTCTGCACTCTAACACTGAGGATGATGGACAGTATGCTAACAGCTCCCCAACTTGCTATTGTAGCTACTGTTACCGCTCTGAACCCTTGCAATGAAAAAACATATTTCTCCATTTTGGAAAATGTTGGTGATATGTCATATTTCTAGATGTATCAATATGAATCATCAGAGTTTTTTCATTACATACAGATGTACAATACATTTCCATGCCAGTTAAGAACTCTGGATATTACAGTAAACCTATAATAAGATATAAAAACACGTTGCATTCTCTTCTCTCTCTTATTAAGTTATCATCTGAAAATACAAAACGCACATATACAGTGCCTTCGGAAAGTATTCAGACCCCTTAACCTTTTCCATATTTTGTTACGTTACAGCCTTATTCTCAAATTGATTAAATTGTTTTTTTTCTTCATCAATCTAAAAACCTGTTTCTGCTTTGTCATTATGGGGTATTTTGTGTAGAATCAAATCTAATCGAATCAAATTTTAGGGCCTCCCGAGTGGTGCAGTGGTCTAAGGCACTGCATAGCAGTGCAAGCTGCGTTGCTACAGATGTGGGTTTGAGCCCCGTCTGTGTCACAGCCGGCCGTGACTGGGAGACCCATGAGGTGACGCACAATTGGCCCAGCGTCGTCCGGGTTAGGGGAGGGTTTGGCTGTCTGGGATGTCCTTGTCCCATCGCGCTGTAGCGACTCCTGTGGCTGGCCAGGCGCATGCACGCTGACACGGTCGCCAGGTGTACAGTGTTTCCTCCGGCACATTGGTGCGGCTGGCTTCCAGGTTAAGCGTGCATTGTGTCAAGAAGCAGTGTGGCTGGCGGGTTGTGTTTCGGAGGACGCAAGGCTCTCGACCTTTGCCTCTCCCGAGTCCACTCAAGAACATTCAGAGACTTGTCCCAAAGCCACTCCTGTGTTGTCTTGGCTGTGAGCTTAGGGTCGTTGTCCTGTTGGAAGGTGAACCTTTGCTCGAGTCTGAGGTCCTGAGTGCTCTGGAACAGGTTTTCATCAAGGATCTCGCTCCGTTCATCTTTCCCTCGATCCTAGTCTCCCAGTCCCTGCCGCTGAAAAACATCCTACAGCATCATGCTGCCACCACCATGCTTTACCGTAGGGATGTTGCCAGGTGACGATTGGCATTCAGGCCAATATTGGTTTCATCAGACCAGAGAATCTTGTTTCTTATGGTCTGAGAGTCCTTTAGGTGCCTTTTGGCAAATTCCAAGCGGGCAGTCGTGCCTTTTACTGAGGAGTGGCTTCTGTCTGTCCACTCTACCATAAAGGCCTGATTGGTGGAGTGCTGCAGTAATGGTTGTCCTTCTGGAAGGTTCTCCCATCTCCACAGAGGAACTCTGGAGCTCTGTCTGACCAAGGCCCTTCTCCTCCGATTGCGCAGTTTGGCCGGGCGGCCAGCTCTAGGAAGAATCTTGGTGGTTCCAAACTTCTTCATCCATTTAAGAATGACAGGGGCCACTGTGTTCTTAGTGACCTTCAATGCTGCAGAAATTGTTTTGGTACGCTTCCCCAGATCTGTGACTTAACACAATCTTGTCTAGGAGCTTTACGGACAATTCCTTCAACCTCATGGCTTGGTTTTTGCTCTGACATGCACAGGTGTGTACCTTTCCAAATCATGTCCAATCAATTGAATTTACCACAAGTGGACTCCAATCAAGTTGTAGAAACATCTCAAGGATGATCAATGGATGCACCTGAGCTCAATTTCGGTCTCATAGCAAAGGGTCTGAATACTTATGTAAATAAGGTATTTTGTTTTTTATTTTTAATAAATTTGCAAAAATGTGTAAAAACCTGTTTTGGCTTTGTCATTATGGGGTAGTCTGTAGATTGATGAGGAAAAACAGTGATTTGATCCGTTTTAGAATAAGGCTGTAACGTAACAAAATTCAAGGGGTCTGAATATTTTACGAATGCACTGTATGATTCACAAACTGTATATGGTGTATAAAGGGTTATTGTTAATGTGAGGGCCTATGGCCTGAACAGTATATTAACAAAAACAATCAATGCTTGACCTCAGGATTACCATTAAGATTCTTAATTGGCACCATCACGTAATTATAAGCTGTTTGCTCATAGCATATTTGTGTTCACAACTGGCGGTGTAGATATTTCCATCGATGCATCAGAATTGACAATAACATTTTCTCAACGTTACATTTAAACCCTCCCCAAGGTTTCATTGTCAGATTATAATTAGCTTTAAATTAGAAATGAAAATCCACACAATATATTTATAGACTTAGCAATAGGGCCTACTTCCCATCCATTGGCCTATAGCTGCATTGCCACCTACCCAACCCTATGGTGTTTTTCCATAGGAGCACTGGTGCCTGGGCCAAGCGCTGGAGCTAAACCTAATAGTGGAAATGTACCAATAAATCCCATCTAGGGAGGTGCAAAGTGTGATTTAAAAGACATCTATGTGCTCCAGCACTAGCCACTGTTTGAGCCTTAAATAAGCCCTGTGGATGACTATTATCCTTACTGATTTAAAGCCTCATTAATCAGTCCACTTCACATGTCAATAAATCCACTGGCTCCAATCAAACCACCATTAGTGTGAAGAGCATCCCGATAAACTAGATATTTGTATCTTATTGAGTTAATCAGAGCGACACCCCGTTTACATCAGATTGTCAGGGTCTTCACTGTGGGGGATTAGTTCAGTACAGGCTCCATGGGTGAGTCCCAATAATATCTCCTTTCTCCTGAAGTGTACACTTGTTCACTACTTCCCACAAATCTAAAACCATTGTATTGGTGGAGGTATTGGCTGGTATGAGCTTCCACCATATTTTGTTTTACCAGTCATTTCCTTTGAAATCAGTGAAGGGAAGATAATTGGGACATAGGGACATAGCCCTTGTTTAAAATGCACTGTGCCGACAAACTGTACTCTAATATTTTATTTTCACTTTATCACTTTGTCCTTCTCAGCACGGTTGCAGCGACTAGGGGAATGCTTAACCAGGCCAGCTCAGTACAGCTTAGTTCGGCTCAGTTGTGTGAAAATCCCTAATGATCTGAGCTGTGGTTTTGAGTGGAGAGGACTGGCTGACTGACTGGTGGACGGAAGGTTGGACAGATGGACAGACTGATGGTCGGGCTGACGGAGGGAAAGAAGGCAGGACTTTGATCTACTGACACATCCTCTTTGGGAGGGGTTTGGATATTTCTCTGAGCATGTGGGGGCCGGCGGCCGCTGACAGCGGTTTTCAAATTGACAAAATCCATCCTTACTTATTGATCAGTTATTCTTCCTTCTTTCAGCGGCCACCTCCAGCTCTCCTCCCGTCCTGGCCGGCCGGTCCCTATTGATCCTGGCCCGTGATTGGTTGAGCAGTAATTTGAGACGGACATTGACGGATGGTTGCAAACTGTTTTTCTTCCCTCTTGCTCCTCTCCGGGGTGATGAAGTCATAATGCAAGTGACACTGCCAGACTGGGATCAACTGTAAAAGCAGTAACCTTAAAAGCCAATAGAGGATGTCTGTTTCCTTCTTAAGGCTCTCATCCCTGTCTGTTACACATGGCCTCTGTGCGTGTTGTGGACAGTTAAAACAGAACAGAGAGACTGCAGTCACGGCAGCAGACAACAGCTGCTGAGATATAAAGGCATCAGAGCCCACAAGCCCAGCGATGACTAGGTCCAGGAGTTTATCCTGGTTGGGTCAGGTAGTCAGGAAACACTCCTGGCCCTACTGATGAATGACCTGCTAACTAAAACATGGAAAAGAAAAACAAACAAGTGTCATTCAGAGAAAGTAGGTTTTAAACGGGACAAAGTCCCAGAATTGGGATCTTCCAGGTGGTGAAACTGTCTCCAAGATGTAGGCCTATTTATTTAGCATGATATATACACTGGGGGGGCACAAGTTTGGAATATTACTCATTCAAGGGTTTTTCTTTATTTGCACTATTTTTTACATTGTAGAACAAAAGTGAAGACATCAAAAATATGACATAACACACATGGCATCATGTAGTAACTGAAGTGTTAAAAAAAATCTAAATATATTTTATATTTGAGATTCTTCAAATAGCTACCCTTTAACTTGATGACAGTTTTGCACACTATTGGCATTCTCTCAAACAGCTTCATCTGGATGCCTTTCCATCAGTCTTGAAGGAGTTCCCACATATGCTGAGCACTTGTTGGCTGCTTTTGTGTGCTTGCTTTTGTGTGCTTGCTTTTAGTAGTGGTTTATTTGCAGCGATTCCACGATGAAGGCCTGATTTACACAATCTCCTCTGAACAGTTGATGTTGAGATGTGTCTGTTACTTGAAGTCTGTGAAGCATTTATTTGGGCTGAAATCTGAGGCTGGTAACTCTAATGAACTTATCCTCTGCAGCAGAGATATTTCGGGGTCTTACATTCCTGTGGCGGTCCTCATGAAGCTGGTTGAGATAATGCAATGAGTGTGCAAAGCTGTCATCAAAGCTATTTTGAAGAATCTCAAATATAAAATATATTTTGATTTGTTTAACACTTTTTCGGTTGCTACATGATTCCATATGTGTTATGTCATAGTTTTGATGTCTTCACTTTTATTATACAATGTAAAAAATAGTACACATAAAGAAAAACCCTTGAATGAGTAATATTCCAAACTTTTGGCCCCCAGTGCATATTTTTAATTCTCTGTCTCTCAATCTAAGGTGATAGAACTCCACCCTCTCCCAATGTGACCCCTTATGTGAGGTACATAGCCTACCCTTCATCTGATTGGCTCAAAGCGATCTCTACCTGCTGAAAACGTCTTAACAGGCAAACTAATGTATTATTTTGGAAGTCAGATGATTGTTTGGACTTTTTTTGTCCTGACTGCCCAATATCTGTCCCTGGATACATAATCTCTCCTAGACAGTAAACGTCCCTTTAAAAATTCCTCAGTTTTCCCTCTCTCAGCCTGTGGATGCTGCCGACAGTCTCCATGCATATTGGATTTTAATAATGTGTAGAATATTATCAGACAGTTAACAGCCTGATAAAGCGTACTGAGCTTTGACTGTTTGACATCTCAATCTTTCAAAAGCGTTTAGTTTCCTCAATGCCATTACACATGGAGGAGGGGGAGAAGTTATAATGTTTAGAAACATCACTCCATCCTTGTTTGTCTTTGTTCCACATAACAGTGGTTGGAGCACACTTGGATTGAGCAATCTGAACCATGTGAGACAAGCTCTGCACTGCTGATTAGAGAGGTTTAGAATGAATTCTACCTCAAAGCTCACACACACATTCACGCACACACACACACACACACACACACACACACACACACACACACACACACACACACACACACACACACACACACACACACACACACACACACACACACACACACACACACACACACACACGTACATTATTTACACAAATGTAGGCCTACATATGTCCTACCCAGAGCATGGGGGTTGCAGACTGGAATTGGTGGCAGTAGGAGATGGATGGTGCTCGTGGGAGACTGAAATGTAGCTGGGCTCAGTGGAAGAGTACTTAAAGTATCTGCTCTTGAATTAAGTGCACATGGATGACTGCCACATGGATGGCACTCCTATTTCTCCTTTACAGGACATTAGTGCAATTCAATAAAGGGTCTGGTAATTTTATAGAACTTCCCACTAGTCAGCAATGAAATTTTGTCCAAGTCTACCTGGACAATAACGTCATACCCCTGATATTCAACATGATTTTAAAGTATTGTTTTGGTTCTTTATCCCTTTTTATTCCCTTTTTGTATTTGTATTTTATTGCTCTTACGACCAATACGACTGATTACAGAAAGAATACTTCTCAGCTGTAAAGAATTGCCTTTCCCATTTTGATTAATATTTCCTATTTGGTAAGTGGGGACTTCTAAAATTAGATGGTTAGCCTACTTTTTCGACAGCAGTGACTTTGGTTCCAAGGCGCACACTGGCTTCCAGGGAGGGCTCGCACAGGAGTAATTTCAGCGGCTTGCAAGCGGACAGTAGCTCCACTGGGAGAGCTGGCAATCATGGGGGAAACAATGTTTACATCGATCAGCTGTCAGGAAGATTTATGGCTTCATTTTGCTGTAATGGAGAATTAGTGGGGAGATTATCAGGGACTCAACACTGCCGCTTGTTACCCGAGTCCAGGCCGACAATTTGTCTCCCCGAAGCAGCCAAACACTTGTGACAGTACCAGCACTTGCCCTAATTCTATCAAGAGAAAATGTTGGAATTAATTTTATACAAGAAAATTTAAATATGTTCAGCAAACAGTAGCCTGGGAGCAAAGAGCAGGGAAAAGACAGAGCGTATGATTTATTGTGCTGGGCAAGATATCGATCCTAGTTCGATCCTGCCCGGCGTTGAGGGCTTAATGTGTAATAATTTCCAATTTAAAGCTCCTTCTCAAGATCACCGCTTTAAAGAGAGAGCAGGCTGGGGCTCCTCAGCTGATTAAGGAGCCTGTTGCTAAGGCTTTGTCAGGAGCCCTGTTTGAATGTAAATGAGGGGTTATCTGTGCCGGGATCTCCAATGCGCCTGACACAGACTTTATTGTGTGTTAGGCGTGAGCGTGGCTGCCTGCTAGGCCATGTAATAAGACACGTGTAGGAAATAAATCAAGGTAACCCGTCTGCACGCAGTAATTACACGGGACGACAACAAGCCATCATGCACAAACATGCACCCGCTCATGTTTAGAACTACCAAATGTAAACAAGAAATAGCATAGGAGGCTTACCCAGGCCTCCTCTTTTATCCAGGACCGAAAATAAGCAGCAATGAGCTAATTCTCAACAATGCTATCTAAGAATTAGGATGCTACAATGCAACAATGCCATGATGACGATGATGATGACGATGATGATGATGATGACAATAATAATGATGATGATGATGTAGCCAAAAGAAAATGACAGAGCAAAATACAGTCAACAATATAACGGCTATTCAACAATTGTGCCAAATTCTGGTAGTTCCTCTATCTATTGATTCTGTGAGCATTGTGGTTAATAATCGGCCTCTGGTAAAGCTGTTTGTCTGTGGGTGTG